>OY744523.1:69018287-69035787 GCA_963556195.1 Sepiola atlantica
CTAACAAAATAAAGATCCAGGTTATCCTCGTTGGCCGTTCATCTAACCAACATGACATTTACTGATCCTGATTTTCATCAAATGACTTCGGTGATGTCTTATAGAGACTGAAATGGGAATATTTGCTGACGACACCACGCTCTACTCTCGTAATGAATCCTTGGAAAATGACCCCCAGTCTGTAGTGAATTGTGCTAAAAAATAGATTGTAACTTTTAATGCCGCAAAGACAAAGCTAATTTTCTTTCAATAACTACAAGAAACCTCTTCAACTACCGATTGTCATGTCAAATAACACCCTACCTAAAAGTTCATTACTCAAACTCTTCTTCTTTACTATCATAGATAACATGAATTGGAATAAATACATTGAAGACATTGTCAGGGCTGCTGCAAAGAAGGTGGGATCCCTCTACCGTGCTAGTAAACTTCTCACACCTGACTTTATCATACATCTCTACAAAGCCACCATCCGCCCATGCATAGAGTATTGTTGCCACATCTTTGCTGGGACATCATCCACTAGTCTCTTCCTCCTAGACAAGGTAAAAAAAGAGTCGCCAAAATATGACCCTCACTATCCATCAAGCCCCAGGCCCTGTCCAATCGCCTCAATTTTGCTTCCTTTTGCCTGTTTTACAAGTACTTCAATGGATTGTGCTCCGATGAAGTTGCTGCTCTAGTGCCCACACGACGTGAATTACCTAAAACAACGCGACAATCTGCCAAATCCCATCCATTTACTCTAGAGGTCCTCAAATGCCGAATAACTTTCTACTCCAATAGCTACTTTCCTCATGCTGCTGGACTCTTGAACTCCCTTCCTGCTCCCTGTTTTCTAGACGGTACTGACATGCAGAAATGTAGAACTAATGTAAACAGACATCTTGCTGCGCAGCTACCAATTGACCCACCAAAAAAACGTTCACCCTTTTTCTTATTAGCCCTTTACGTCTACAGTGGCGGCCTGCCGTGTTTTGGGTTGACTGTGTTAATATATATATATATATATATATATATATATATATATATATATATATATATATATATATGATAAGAATGTGATAAGGCGATAAAAGTCAAGCACAAATGTGGCAAGTCATTCTGGTCTCGTGCTTAAAACACTAGTCTACAAATATTAACATCGAATGTCCGATCTTTGCTCGGTCAGGCATGCTAATGCCGTCTCATAGCCAGAAACACGCATTCAAGTCTAACTTTTGTGCACGCAAAAAATAATTCGTAAATTAATTATAAAAATCTGTATACACTAAATTGCTTTATAAATAAATAAATTAATTAAAAACAATCTATATATACAATTGATTAGGGCAAATAAAAAGGAAAATGTGTCCGTCTGCATATTCTAAAATAATAAAAAACGTTCATGGGAGCGAAAAATAAAAACGCACGGATGAAAAACACCGGTGCATATCGCCAGAAAACAAATAAATAACAAATACTCAACATATATATATATATATATATATATATATATATATATATATATATATATATATATATATATATATATATATATATATATATATATATTACTATTTCATCTATCCACATTAAATTTCATAATGGGATATAATTTTGTATGTATCAAGTTTTAGTATTTACTTCAACAGTTCTCGATACGTAAGTAGAGCTTGTTAGTAAGTTATGAAATATATTTATAGCAATTAAGCTAGACATAGGCTCCCGCGTTTCATCCCCGGGGAAATATTCAGGCTAAAATTCATGGAGTTAGATTTGCTGGGTGTTCTTATATAGACGACTAGCTTGTAAACCAATCTGATTCTTTTTGTTCTCTTAGCCAATTGTTGGGCTTCTCACGGACAAAGGGCTGGTTATTTTTACTTCATATTTCTTATTCTATTGTTCTATTTACTCTAGATTGGCCTATATTATTTTTATTTGTTGTGACAATATAATGGGTGACCCTATTTTAACACGTAGTTCCTTGTATGTCTATTTTAGTTTTTAGTTTTTAAGTTTTTAGGTTTCAGTTTATTTTAGTTCTTTTCACTTATTTGTTTGTTTATTTGTATATTAATTAATTAATTTATTTATTTATTATGTATGTATTTATGTATTGTTAGCCTAAGGTAATTTTTTCTGTGCAGACAGCTGTTCGCTATCTCACTTCTAGAGTTTTATAGATTTTGGGGGTCTTTAAAATTTAAGATTTCAAATTTCTCATTCAGACATAATCTACACGGGCCGTCTACATTTCTACATGTACTGGTCTGTCGTATTATTTTTCATTCAATTATTGGTGCGCGTTCATTTTCTCTGAGCTCCCAATAGTGGGTTGCTAGTGCTGTTTTAATTCGACGTTCTCTGTTTTTAAATGTGCTTTTGTGGTCGTAATATCTGATTTTAAAATATAGGGAGGTTATACCCACGTAGTACTTTTTGTTATTTGGTCTTCCGTTGGCAAATATCGTAGCTTGGTAAACAATACTTTAAGTTAGCCATTTAATTTGTAGTGGGCAAAGTGTACGATTTATGCAGTTACATCTTTTCTCTTCATTACTAACTTTTTCATTTCTATTCGGGTGATTACTATCATTATTTTGGTTATTTCTGTTTGTAGTACTTATATTTTTGTTATTCTTAGTGTTATTTGTGCTATATTTGTCACTGTTTTATGCAATTTGTTATTTTTCTTCCACTCTGCTGTTCCCCGTAAGTATTTACTTTGTTGTGCGCCTTAATTATCATTTCTAAGTATTCGCTGCAATTGTAAGACAGTTTTAAGTTACTTTTATTAAATATTTCATGCAGGGGATTGGTTACGGGGAAGTGATTTTCAATCATGTTTAGGAATTTCTTTCCCAGTTTAGTTTTTGGCATCTGATTATAGAGCGGTGTATACAAGATTATATTTCTTTTTCTTTTATTTTTGATTTTATTATAATTATTGGTGTTCTGTTTCTTATATTTAATTTCGATATTATGGTAACTACTATCTTTTAGAGCTGTATTGTAAATGTTGCTTATTTTTGAAATACATTTTCGTTGATAGAAGTATTGATAAGCCTATGTTCGATAGAATTCGGAATCTGATTTATGATTGATGGGGGGTGATTGTACTTTGGGTTTACGTATATTCGATTGGCGTATGGTTCGTTAGTATTTTTTATTTAAGTTTAACGTGACATCTAGAAAGTGAGTTGTTTTATGTTAGCCAGGACTTTTAGGCCTAGTTTTTTATTTCCATATGCATAATTTTCTTGACGTTTTCTCCCTTCACATTGTTGGAATCTCTTATTATTGCTCATCAATCAACTCAATATTGGCCGATATCTGTATCATCAAATATAATGTGAGTATATATAAAATAAATAACCCCAGAAGATCTGATGCCTCCGCAGAGTTTAAACCACCAATGGCCAAATCAAAGGAGTTTGTCATATTTTTTTTCAAACTGACCGTCTTTCATGTTTTAATTATATGAGTTACATCCTTGGATATATCAGTATACATCTTGGCAAATGCTAGGGCGATGTTGAAGAGTTCTTGTGATATAGACGGATTGAAATCCACTATGTCAAATGGTAGTAAGGTACAGTAGTTCTTATTTTCGATATTATTAAACCAAGTGATGGCTTCGGCAGTATTCACCCATTGGTTTAATTATAGTTTTTTTTTTATTGTTTGTTAATTCTAGATAGAATTGTTTTACTAATTCTTCCTATTTCTGGTTTGGCCAAATTAATTAAGCGAGAGCTATAGTTATTGTTAAAATTCCTTTTGTGGTCTTTAAATAAGATATAGGCGTTATTAAATGTTAATTTACTAACTTTGTCGCTAATTTCTAATGTATCGATGATTAGTTTACTTTCAGTATTTATTATATCTATGTAGTTACGTTCGCTTGTATCTAGTTGTTTTAAGTTATCGTAATGTTCTCTGTGAGTAGTTTGTAAAGAAACTTCGTTAAACTTTTAATTTCGGTACTGCAATATACACGGAGTCTACCGTTTTATAATCAATTAAGTTTTAATCTTAATTTTAATTGTGACTACTCGTAATTTCCATCGTAATTTCCGCACTGTGAGATACCTCGCATTTTTATATGTGTAATTAATTAAACTTTTAAGCATAAATACTCGTACATTTTATACGAATATCCGCATCATAGCATACACCACATCTTTTTTAATCGTGAAGATTTTTCATTCTCTAAATTAAAAATAGAATTCATTTTCTGCGACAAGTCTGACAATTGATTATTTTGCCAACTCTTTTTTTCTATTATGATTGTCATCATAGTTAATCATAATTAGTCATTATAACGACCAATTATATATATATATATGATAAGAATGTGATAAGGCGATAAAAGTCAAGCACAAATGTGGCAAGTCATTCTGGTCTCGTGCTTAAAACACTAGTCTACAAATATTAACATCGAATGTCCGATCTTTGCTCGGTCAGGCATGCTAATGCCGTCTCATAGCCAGAAACACGCATTCAAGTCTAACTTTTGTGCACGCAAAAAATAATTCGTAAATTAATTATAAAAATCTGTATACACTAAATTGCTTTATAAATAAATAAATTAATTAAAAACAATCTATATATACAATTGATTAGGGCAAATAAAAAGGAAAATGTGTCCGTCTGCATATTCTAAAATAATAAAAAACGTTCATGGGAGCGAAAAATAAAAACGCACGGATGAAAAACACCGGTGCATATCGCCAGAAAACAAATAAATAACAAATACTCAACATATATATATATATATATATATATATATATATATATATATATATATATATTACTATTTCATCTATCCACATTAAATTTCATAATGGGATATAATTTTGTATGTATCAAGTTTTAGTATTTACTTCAACAGTTCTCGATACGTAAGTAGAGCTTGTTAGTAAGTTATGAAATATATTTATAGCAATTAAGCTAGACATAGGCTCCCGCGTTTCATCCCCGGGGAAATATTCAGGCTAAAATTCATGGAGTTAGATTTGCTGGGTGTTCTTATATAGACGACTAGCTTGTAAACCAATCTGATTCTTTTTGTTCTCTTAGCCAATTGTTGGGCTTCTCACGGACAAAGGGCTGGTTATTTTTACTTCATATTTCTTATTCTATTGTTCTATTTACTCTAGATTGGCCTATATTATTTTTATTTGTTGTGACAATATAATGGGTGACCCTATTTTAACACGTAGTTCCTTGTATGTCTATTTTAGTTTTTAGTTTTTAAGTTTTTAGGTTTCAGTTTATTTTAGTTCTTTTCACTTATTTGTTTGTTTATTTGTATATTAATTAATTAATTTATTTATTTATTATGTATGTATTTATGTATTGTTAGCCTAAGGTAATTTTTTCTGTGCAGACAGCTGTTCGCTATCTCACTTCTAGAGTTTTATAGATTTTGGGGGTCTTTAAAATTTAAGATTTCAAATTTCTCATTCAGACATAATCTACACGGGCCGTCTACATTTCTACATGTACTGGTCTGTCGTATTATTTTTCATTCAATTATTGGTGCGCGTTCATTTTCTCTGAGCTCCCAATAGTGGGTTGCTAGTGCTGTTTTAATTCGACGTTCTCTGTTTTTAAATGTGCTTTTGTGGTCGTAATATCTGATTTTAAAATATAGGGAGGTTATACCCACGTAGTACTTTTTGTTATTTGGTCTTCCTTTGGCAAATATCGTAGCTTGGTAAACAATACTTTAGGTTTGCCATTTAATTTGTAGTGGGCAAAGTGTACGATTTATGCAGTTACATCTTTTCTCTTCATTACTAACTTTTTCATTTCTATTCGGGTGATTACTATCATTATTTTGGTTATTTCTGTTTGTAGTACTTATATTTTTGTTCTTCTTAGTGTTATTTTTGCTATATTAGTCACTGTTTTATGCAATTTGTTATTTTTTCTTCCTCTCTGCTGTTCCCCGTTAGTATTTACTTTGTTGTGCGCCTTAATTATCATTTCTAAGTATTCGCTGCAATTGTAAGACAGTTTTAAGTTACTTTTATTAAATATTTCATGCAGGGGATTGGTTACGGGGAAGTGATTTTCAATCATATTTAGGAATTTCTTGCCAGTTTAGTTTTTGGCATCTGATTATAGAGCGGTGTATACCAGATTATATTTCTTTTTCTTTTATTTTTGATTTTATTATAATTATTTGTGTTGTGTTTCTTATATTTAATTTCGATATTATGGTAACTACTATCTTTTAGAGCTGTATTGTAAATGTTGCTTATTTTTGAAATACATTTTCGTTGATAGAAGTATTGATAAGCCTACGTTCGATAGAATTCGGAATCTGTTTTATGATTGATGGGGGGTATTGTTCTTTGGGTTTACGTATATTCGATTGGCGTATGGTTCGTTAGTATTTTTTATTTAAGTTTAACGTGACATCTAGAAAGTGAGTTGTTTTTATGTTAGCCAGGACTTTTAGGCCTAGTTTTTTATTTCCATATGCATAATTTACTTGACGTTTTCTCCCTTGACATTGTTGGAATCTCTTATTATTGCTCATCAATCAACTCAATATTGGCCGATATCTGTATCATAAATATATATATGTGAGTATATATAAAATAAATAACCCCAGAAGATCTGATGCCTCCGCAGAGTTTAAACCACCAATGGCCAAATCAAAGGAGTTTGTCATATTTTTTTCAAACTGACCGTCTTTCATGTGTTAATTATGTGAGTTACATCCTTGGATATATCAGTATACATCTTGGCCAATTCTAGGGCGATGTTGAAGAGGTCTTGTGATATAGACGGATTGAAATCCACTATGTCAAATTGTAGTAAGGTACATTTGTTCTTATTTTCGATATTATTAAACCAAGTGATGGCTTCGGCAGTATTCACCCATTGGTTTAATTATATTATTTTTTTAATTGTTTGTTAATTCTAGATAGAATTGTTTTACTAATTCTTCCTATTTCTGGTTTGGCCAAATTAATTAAGCGAGAGCTATAGTTATTGTTAAAATTCCTTTTGCGGTCTTTAAATAAGATATAGGCGTTCTTAAATGTTAATTTACTAACTTTGTCGCTAATTTCTAATGTATCGATGATTAGTTTACTTTCAGTATTTATTATATCTATGTAGTTACGTTCGCTTGTATCTAGTTGTTTTAAGTTATCGTAACGTTTTCTGTGAGTAGCTTGTAAAGAAACTTCGTTAAACTTTTAATTTCGGTACTGCAATATACACGGATTCTTCCGTTTTATAATCAATTAAGTTTTAATCTTAATTTTAATTGTGACCACTCGTAATTACCATCGTAATTTCCGCACTGGGAGATACCTCGCATTTTTATATGTGTAATTAATTAAACTTTTAAGCATGAATACTCGTAAATTGAATACGAATATCCGCATCATAGCATACGCCACATATTTTTTAATCGTGAAGATTTTTAATTCTCTAAATTAAAAATAGATTTCATTTTCTGGGACAAGTCTGACAATTGATTATTTTGCCAACTCTTTTTTTCTATTATGATTGTCATCATAGTTAATCATAATTAGTCATTATAACGACCAATTATCAAAAAGAATGTGTTCCCTTTTTTTCTTGCTTAAAGCAACGGTGGTAAGATTTTCGCATCATTCATGTTCTGAATGCGTTTTGTTATATATCTGATGCGACCGATCTAGGTCGAAATAAGTTATATTCTGTACAACCCGAATGTGTGTCTAGTTTTTCTCCTTTTAAAATGTATTCATGTTCTATTTAAATGTACATCAAGCTCTCTTACACGGATTCTCATCGAAATCATTCGAACCTGCACACTATATTAGCTCCCCATTACACGTGAGTACCGGCTTTACTACATCACATCATTACTTTAGACCAGTTATGGAGAAGTTTACACTGTCTTATTCACTATAGAACATTCCTTACCCCAGCCTGCAAAGTTTTACTTTCTTTTTAACGGAGAGAATAACGGACTTAATTAATAGATTAAGGCGGAAGTAATACTTCTTCTTAAAAGCGGAATCTAGAAATGAAAAAAAAAAGAAATGTATAATTTCAGAACCGTAAACCCAGCTAAACCAATAGAGTCACTGAAACCATTTGAAGCAGATTTGGTTAAACAAGTGAAAATGATCAAATTTCAGAAACATACTAATAAGTTCCAATCTGAACTCGCAAACGACATAAAATGTATAAAAAATCCAACAAAGTTTGGGTTAAAGCCGATAAATCAGACAAAATATATAAAATGTGCCCAGTCGAATATAATAAGTTAATCAAAGATACATTGTCTAATGCATATAAAAAAGACATTCATATCACCGAGGATATAATTAATGATGAAACTAAGGAGTTTGCCTCGGAATTGAAGATCGAAGATAGATTAGGTAAAATAGGCAGGAAAAATGCTTATATTTTTATCAAGGACCAGAGAAAAACTTCGAAAATAATAAGCAAACCAGATTAAACAACACAACTAAAACTGGACTAGGACACTTAGCCAAGAAAATATTACAGAATGTGATTCACGAAACCCTGATATCTACACTCTAAATCTATGGAAGCATTCAGCGGACACAATTCAATAGTTAAAAGAGATGGAAAATAAGTTCGACATAATGGACGTTTACCATTCCATCTCAAAAGAATTGTTAATCAATAGCATAAATTATGCTAATAATTTCTCGGGTATTTCAGAGGAACAAGTCAACATAATTTTGGCTTGTCGCAGATCCATTTTCGTAAACAATCGAGACAATTGGATTAAGAAAATACAGTAGCAACTTTGACGTTCTGATGGGGGCCTTTGATTCGGAACAAATCGCAAACATATTGTATATTATATAAATCCCGACTATTAGTAGAGTTATAGACCCTAACTTGATTGGCTTGTATAGGGATGACAGAGTGATCATCGTTACTAACAGTCATACACAAAAAATAAATTAAGCATTCAAATATTTAGATCTGAAGATTGAAATTACCTCCAACTGTAACGAAGTAAATTTTCTGGACATCACACTTAATTTAAAACAAGGATAATCACACACCAATATACATAAATACTAAATCAAATCATCCTAAACCATTATCAAACAAATCCCGAATACCATTAATTCCAGAATTAACAAAATTTTATCAAGTAAAAATATTTATGAGGCTAGTAAACATATATACGATAATACATTAATAAGTAGTGGTTACACTGAAAAATTAACATATACTAAGTGTATAATGAAAAATAAACCTAAGAACAGGGGGCATAGAATTATTTGGTCCAACCAACATTTTGCCAATTATCTAATATCAATATCAGTAGAACATTTCTAAATTTAACAGACACTTTAACACAAATAACCTCTAAAGAAAAAAATTAAATAGAAAAACAGTGAAATAAGCTATTCTTGTACAAAATATATGGGCAGTATAATCAACGCATACAATAAAAAATAATAGACACACCGATCAACGTGATAAAATCAAAAGAAAAAAAGAAGGTAATTGCCAAGTTAAAAGTAATTATCCACTTAAGGGAAATTATAATGTAGAAAGTGTCGTATAAAATTTACCCACAAGAGAACATTACTAATACAAAAATATATATAGGAATATCTGCTGGTAAGTGGAAGTAAGGTTTTTTTCATTCTCTAACACGGATATTATTAACAAAACGGAATTGACTAAATAGTAATGGTCTTTAAAGAATAAAGACTTAACACCAATTATTTCGTGGTCAATTTTGTGTAATTTAACTACTCCTACAGGATTCAGTCACAGATGTAATCTATGCCTTGAAGAAAAAATCAGAATCTTGAAACACGTAGATAATAACATTTTAAACAAAAGAGACGAATTGATGGCCTAGTGTAGACACCTACATAGATTTACAATTACTAGCCCGGTACTGAAATATACACGGCATTTTCCGTTTCATTATCAATTAAGTTTTAATCCTAATTTTAATCGGGACCACTCGTAATTTTAATCGTAGTCTCCACACTGGAACATACTTCGCATTTTTTTTATTTGTAATCAATTACACTTTTAAACACACATACTCGTAAATTTAATACGAATACCCGCATTATAGCATACCCCACATGTTTTCTGAATCGTGAAGATTTTTAATTCTCCTAAATTAAAAATAGAATTAATTTTCTGGAAAAAGTCTGAGAATTGATCATTTTGCATTTGCCAACTCTTTTTTTCTATTATGATTGTCATAATAGTTACTTATTATTAGTCATTAGTACGACCAATCACAAACTAGCATTTTCCCCCTATTTCTTGTTTGCTTTAAGAACGGTGGTAACATGTTCACATCATTCATGTTCTGAATGCGGTTTGTTATATATCTGATGCGACCGATCTAGGTCGAAATAAGTTATAATGTGTACAACCCGAATGTGTGACTAGTCTTTTTTTCCTTTTAAAATTTATTCATGCTCTGTTTAAATGTACATTGAGCTCTATAACTCGGATTATCATCGGAATCCTTAAAACCTGCTCACACACACACACTATATATATATATATATATATATATATATATATATATATATATATATATATATATATATCGGAATTGAATTAACTTAGTACACCAGTGGGTCCTGATAATTTCTGTCGCCTACACTCGGATTTCCTATTCGATATAGGTATATATCTATACTTATCTATATATATATATATATATATATATATATATATATATATATATATATATAGAGAGAGAGAGAGAGAGAGAGAGAGAGAGAGGGAGAGAGAGAGAGAGAGAGAGAGAGAGGGAGAGAGAGAGTGGAAAATATGTAGATGGGTGATTTGGAAAATTTCATATATATATATATATATATATATATATAATAATTCTGAATTAAACCATTAATTATCACTGTATATAATGTCGAAATCATCGGACATATACGGCAAGCTTTACTCATATAATGTTCAACAGCAGAGGCCGGAACATAGCTTTACGCCTAGTGTAACTGCTGATATATATCCTCCTAGGGCCACAGAAGGTGATACCAATATTTTAGAATAAATATTTATTATCATTACCTACAGACACCAGATTTCATGCAGGATTACTTTATTGTTAATTGCATGGTCAAGTGACTCCACAGTACTGTAGAGGCCATAATCGACAACAACTAGAAACGGTGTAATGGTACATAATTTCTGCCCTTAGGTAAAATAAGAGGATTGTATACCGCAAAAAGTGGTATTATAGTACAAGCTGAGTCATACATGGAAATGAAACCGAGGGCAAGGAAAATCACGAATTATCTTTTCTGTTTATGAAATGTATCTGTATATTCTTGTTAGACAACAAGTGACTATCGGTCTAGGATCAAAATAAAATATCTGTTTTCCCCTCGGCCAGATGGGGAAGCAATCTTTGTTGGCCATGACAATTTTACATTTTTGGGGGAACTAGATATCCCCCAGATAAAAGCGGAATCGTGTCTAATTGTGTCTTTCTGATAGGGCAAGTAAATAGGAACGAGTGTCTGGCTACCTGGATGACGGCGGGAGTTCAGCAAGACGATGTGAATCAGATCGAAGATCGAGACGAAAGTTGTGTCCACCTTATATGCAACAGGACTACACTGCATAAAGGTGATATCTAATAACAGGAGGTGTGTAGTGAAAAAAGGTACATATAACAACTATGGCCGTTGCTAAAATGGAAGTAGCATAACACTGGAAGAAGGAAACATTTATTTGTGTTGAGGCGGGAAATGCGATGCATTATGGGAAGTTATTGGGGAAATAGAATCAAAGAGATAAGGAGCGCCTGCGAGCAAATCAGTTACATTGCCGTAAGAAGAAAATGGTACAGAAAGAAAAAGGAAGGTAGAGGAAGCTCGAAAAAATAAAAACAATAGAAAAGAAGTCGTCCCCGTTCAGTCTTGAAAGGCAAATGGATGCCCTCTGTAGGGCTTTCTGCGCGATAAGTTAATTGTGAAACTGAGATTCTGCGATCAACCACCGCACCTCACTTGAATCGGCACTACTTGATTGCAGTGATAAGAAGAAATTCAGGACGATTGAAAACAATGCTGAGATAAGCAGAGTGCTCTCTTCCCACATACAGCACCTTATATTTCCAAATGATAATCTATTTATTTCGTATGAATCAAATAGTTATATTGTAAGCATTGGGTTCTCCGATGTCTTTGTAGTTAGAATTCTTTCTGGGAATACATGGGGTACTTACAAAAGGGACTACGTTAAGGTCGCCAAAATCCTAAGTGAAAGTATTTCTGTAGAACAATTAGGATTCGAACTTGCCCTCAAGGTTTTATGTCAGTGTCGTTAACAACTGATCCACCGTCACCACATTAATCCCAAATAATCATCCATTTCGTACATCTTAACAAGGCTGTATTCATATAAGCCGAGGATACGTCGTTTGTATTATTGTGGAAAAGTGGAACGACCTCGCTGGTGAGCAAACCTTCATTTGCAGGAATGAGGTTGGTGAAGTTACAGAATAGTAAACAAAGTCTCCCGCCATTTCATTTTAAGTCTCGGTTTCTTACTAATTACTTTATTATTTAGAAATATATTCTTAACATAGGCTTTTGTTAACTATTCTAACCTTCAGCGGTCTTCCCTCGGTTCTGGGTAGTGTACCATCCAAGTATTTAGTTTATTTCTTTAAGAATTCGTTGGTTTATTGCCTACAGAAGAATTCTGGGAGATGTTCAAGCTATGCTATTTTGGAGCGAGAATGTACCGACTACTAGTGCCATTACCATTTTCTTTAATTTCAGGCCTTTGTCATATTTTCTTGTGGTGTCAAGAATGAAACTGTCTTCTAATTTCCTGAGAAGATATAATGACAGTTTTTATATACGTTCTTACAGCCAGAGTAACACAGGAAGGCGGAGATAGCCATGGTAAGTCTATGACCTTCAATTCAGAAAGTTCTGGTTCGCGCATATATACATACAAGCCGGGAATAATTCCTTGTCATCAATTTGGCTACGAGGGATTATTTTGCCAGTGAGCAGATCTCTTCACGGAATAAGGTACGGTCATTTTCAGCCAAAACATGCACACCCTCCATGGCTTTACCTTCGCTTTTAGAAGTGGTTGAGACATTTGCAATCGCTTGAGGCGCTTCATAAGGACATACCGACTAGGATGCTTATGTTATTTTTGCGGAGTCTACGTACACCCGCTTTGGAGCGCTTGCTTTTGCCCCACCTTCCGGCCTTTCTGTGGTGTGAATTAATTAAATTACCCCAGCTCCTTAAAAGGGATTTCACTGTCAGTTATATTTCAAAGAAAGCCGTAATTCGTTATCACTGAGTAATCACTGAGTACTCCAAATAAGTTAAAATGATCCTAAGGCTAAGAAAGAAAACAGA
Source organism: Sepiola atlantica (assembly GCA_963556195.1). Taxonomy (NCBI): domain Eukaryota; kingdom Metazoa; phylum Mollusca; class Cephalopoda; order Sepiida; family Sepiolidae; genus Sepiola; species Sepiola atlantica. The sequence continues at coordinate 69,031,667 of OY744523.1, forward strand.
AATACATTAATGTCAATTGATATAATTTATATAAAGGATGAGACAGCGAAAAAGAATGACTCTTGCAAAGTAAGAGAACAGATAAGAACCAACAAAAGAAACATAAAAAACGCATAAAATCGGTAAATACCAATAAAAGAAATGAGGATTAAATATAAAACTGAAAATAGTTAGAGAAAAAAGCGGCAGAATAATTCAATGGAAAGTTGGTTGCGAAAATTAATCCTTTAATAATACTAGAGAATAAAAAAGCGAACAAACTTGGAGAGATATTAGCTGAAACAAAAGGAGAGATATTCGTTTCAAAGACAAAAACCTACGCTCATCGAAAGGAGCTCGCAGTGTGGTTGGCATAAATAGAGCTTAATTTTTTGTGTCTCTTTTTCTGGTATTTTGTTATTTTATTCTGAAACAGAACCTACCGCTAAGACGCTAAAGATAAAATAAATAATTAAATATATGTAAACACAATAGCAAAAAGAGAAAAAGGAAATAAAAGTGTGTTTTTTTTTTGTTTTTCAATTCAAGCCAAAATGAAACCCATCTAATTCCCTCCAAAATAAAGACAAAACGTACGCAGATGCTTATAAGTTTAACGAAAAACCATTTAAGCTGGGATAATAAGTTATGGAGAGTTCTTCATTCTTTCCTGCCTGCCTATTCTAATTTTTCCCGCTTTCTTTTTTTTGGCTTTGTACTTTTCAATTTAATTTTTTTTTTATTTCGAATAAACACCTGAGGTGTTGTGTGTATCTAACGATCGTAACCAGAGGCAAACGGGATTTTAATGAAAACAAGTCTCATATGAAAGCGATATTTAACGCGTGTACACGATCTATGATACAATTACATTTCAACTTCGATATTTTTAGTATTTCAGGGATTATAAGAAACATTTTAAAACGCACGAACTCATATAAACTCATCTTATACTTATCTTGAAACAGAACAATGTAAGTCGTATAATATATGTATGTATGTATATATATATATATATATATATATATATATATATATATATATATATATATGTGTGTGTGTGTGTGTGTGTACATACATAATTATTAATAATGTAAATATATATATATATTATATTTCTCTTGAAAGAGAACAATTCTAATCGGATAATATATATATATATATATGTATATATATACATATATATATATATATATATATATATATATATATATATATATAAATATATATATGTACATACATAATAATGTATAATGTAAATATATATATATATATATATATATATATATATATATATATGTATGTACATATACACCAATTAAGTATGTTTCTATGTCCATATATTTGGATATACAGGATTCATTCTTCAACTAATATACCGATTAATATGAGTATTCGAACATAGCTTATAAATTTAAGAAGTTGGAATGTGGGATATATTAATTTTAATTTATTTTGATTAAAATGAAATAAAATAAAGGGTGAATGCTTTTCGTGAAAATCTAGATATTTTTTTTTTTACAAATTTTAACCAATAAGTATTAAACATCAATTAATAAATATTTCCCAAATTGTAGTTTTTTTAAAAAAGGTTTAAAGAGCCACAATGTAAGCAAAACCCCCAACTTGAAAATTCAAATATATCAGACTTTCTTCGAATTTAATCTATAGTTATTAAACACCAATGAAGCAAAATGGAATTTGATATATTTTCTTTAACAGAGATCACTATAAATTGTATAAATAGATACTTTAATATAATTATATATTTATTATTATTTAAGTAAGGCTCATTAATATGGTGCGAATTGTTTTGTGATATATATATATATATATATATATATATATATATATATATATATATATATATATATGTGTGTGTGTGTGTGTGTGCATATAATCAATTTTAATAAACAGAATGTGTAAAAAAAAATCAAAGTCTTACCATACAACCTTTATAATATGTACTCTGTCTAGTCAATTTTATTAATATATCACATGATCCTTTTTTCGTAGACACATATAAGAAACGCCATGTCATTTTAAAAGAAGAGAGATTACCAAGTGTACTTGGTCAAATATATTTAGTTTTGATCTAATATAGTACATAGTTATCGTCGTGTCGAAATGAACACTTGACATACATAAAAAAGGAAATACGACGTTTTACTTTCTTTTATTTATAACTTGAACATCATGAAAAGTAAGAAAATAAGTAAGGAAACGTTATAGTATTCAGAAAAGCGGTGCACATAAGTTCTTATTGACACTTTGCCTCGAGAAATTTAAAGAATATACACTTACTTACACTCATTTCAATTTATCTAACTTTACTTACACCTATACCATTCTAGGAGCATATATATATATATATATATATATATATATATATATATATATATATATATATATATATATATATATATATATATATATATGAGAAAGGAACGATGAAGGTAATTCGACGTAATTGGAAATGAAACCATCCTCATTAATCTCATTCCATGCTACTGACTTCACTAAGCCCGGACCTAGGTCCAGCGCACTCAGTAGTGGCTACTACTCTTTCCATCAACCCATCATGTCAACCCAATATTGTCACGTACTTGCATGACATTTTTCTTAAAATCATCATCCTGAGGAAGTCTTACAAATAAAGACGAAACGTTGATGAATATATAAAAAAACATCCTTTTTGTTTTTTCCTTTTCATTTCCCATATATATATATATATATATATATATATATATATATATAATTCAGAAAAATACAGTAGAATGCAACATTTATGAAATATTAAATATTTTGTAACCTTGCTTGAATAGTCAACATTCCCAGTTTTTTCACAATGTGTACACGTGTTTCAGAAAATCAAAATTAGCACAATCACACCGGAGTAAAAGGTATTTTGGCTATTCGTTTAGCTCACTTTTTGACCTATCATTATAGAAAAAAAATGTAGTATCAGATACATTTTTAAAATTTATTTTGCTTTCGGTCTTATAGCGAATAGTTCGATTGTGTTTCCTCTATTTTGGAATTGATTAACATGTGCTGACGAAGTACATCATAAGTTGCCAAGTTTTATCCTGCTGTAATAGTGATGATACATATTTTTTGAAGCATGTGTACACATAAAATATGTTGTTTAGTGTTCAGTATATGAGCAAGATTACAAAATATAAAATATGTCATTTTTTTATTCTACTGAATTAAAATATATAAGCTCTGTTATACATAAGGTGTTAACCATCGAGCTTAAGTTCATCCTCCGTATTTAATATATCCGGAGGATTTTGTATATCTTATTCATTTATAAAATCAGTGTTATGTAATGAATTTTACGTGAAGCAATACTACTAGTATTTAAGTTGAATTTATTATATATATATATATATATATATATATATATATATATAGAGAGAGAGAGAGAGAGAGAGAGAGAGAGAGAGGGAGAGAGAGAGAGAGATAGAGAGAGAGAGGAAGACGAAAAGTAGGAGAGAGAACGTGATAGATAGATAGATAATAGTATTTTATTATGCATTGATTAGAAACCTTACTCCGGGTTCTTGGGTAGACTTTTTTTGATTACCCATTTTTTGGCGGAAAGCGATTAACGATGCCCGTATCACCGTAATCGAGCACTCTGTTAGTACTTTTTAATACATGTTATTATATATGTTTTTCTGTCTCTCTCTTTACATATATATATATATATATATATATATATATATATATATATATATATATATATATATATATATATATATATATAATAACGAGTCACTACTTATCAAGGCGCAAATGTCATTCAAGGATAGGAATTAATGAGTTTGTCAAGTAGACGGTGATGATTGGTAACGATGGGTTAAATTAGACCGGATTTGATTATTTCAGAGAACGACTCAACACGACTTTGGTTACATTGAACTTGAAAACGACCATGTTGTAGTCAGCTGAAACAAAACCCCGCGCAATTGTGTAAAATCGACGAGTAGTTCAAGAAAAGACACTCTGTTCATGGAAGCTCAGTTTAGTTTTAGGTACACAAAGGCAGAAAGGTAAATTATTGACAGTTGTTGGAGCGACATGAGTGTATCGTGTGTATTTTACTTACAGGGGGGGGGGGCACTCGATTAGAG
>OY744523.1:69038287-69093287 GCA_963556195.1 Sepiola atlantica
CGCAAAAACATTTGCAATGGTTGTCTAAAAAGATGTAGTATACGATAACTCTAAGAAGACTTCTTGCTACTCAGACTCAAGGGAACAACACTGGGTATTATCAGTGAGCAATCACTCATGATGACCTGTGTGAGTTCTTAGTGATGTTGATTTGCTTTGATTTGGTTTACGGCATATATACAATCTATGGGTTATTTAATGCCGAATAAAGTCGCCAAATAGAATTCTATAGTTAGCACAATTACTATATATTCTTAAAAATTACTCTTCGAAAAAATAACTTCTTGAAATCATTACTTTTCGGCAGTAGTAATCTTCTTTGTTCTCAGCACGATGTACCTACAACCACCGTCTTCTAGTATACATGTGGGCGGGGTGTGGTTAAAAGGAGCAACAAAGTTTTGATTTTTAGACGAATAAGATTGGATGATAAAGGTGGGGATGCACTTATAGATACTAGGGTATGACGTGACCAGTTAATTTATCGAAGCGGGCCTCTCCGTATTCCTGTCTAGCCGACGTGGATTGTTGCAAGTAAAAGGATTATTTATGCAACGAGTTCACCGACTGCTTACCCACCATGAGCCTATGCTAAGGCATCACGAGTTGCCACCTACGGTCTACAAGTGGTCCCATGTTGGGGGGGGGGGTATCCCTCTGCATTTGGTTGCAGACGGCGGAATCGTGACCTTGCCGACAGGGCGACCGAGTGAGATGATAAGAATACAAATAAGAATACAAGAACATACATGACTGTGTGGGGAATGTTGTACACTGGGAACTGTGCAAACGATTACCTTTCAAACACGCAGACAAATGTTAAAATAATAAACCGGATACATTACTGCAAAACGAAACACACAACCACTTCTGGGATATGGATATATAAACAGATAAACTCATACACACTAGGAGAGCCGATGTCATAATAATAGACAATAAGGAAAAATCCTGAAAACTCGTAGACTTTGGCGTACCAGCAGTCCAAGAAGTGAAAATCAAGGAGACGGTAAAACGAAACAAATGCACGGAACTTGCCAGAGAACTAAAACGGATATGGAGGATGAAGAATGTCAATATAATTCCAATAACTGTAGAAGCACTATACACAACCCCCAAAACATGAAGAAAAAAATATAGGAGAAATTGGAATCAAAGGGATTACTGAGACCATACAAACGACACCAATAAGCTGCAATCTTTATGAAAACCCTCGAATGCGGAAACCAACCCGCATAGGCTACGAATGGTAACCAGTCACATGTAAATTACAATAGGAATAAAACCAAACGAAAGGAAAAACACCACCGTACGAACCCATGAACAGAAACTGCAAGAAATATGATAAGCTGCCCCTTACACACCTACAAATGGCACTGGCCTCGAGTGACACCAAACAAAATAGTCATAGAGAGTCAAAGAGGATGGGATAGTCGAGAAGGGACACCTCTAACTAGATATTCACTGGAAGAGTGCGGAGGGTATACTGGATCATGTGCAGACTTATTACCACCCACATCCTATGGGAAACCGATGGTAGTTGCCAGCGATACATCAATGGTATGCGACTATTGCGATACCGCAATATCATTTGTGGTGGTGATCGAAAAGAGGTGGAGAGTACTGGAAATCTGGAGATGGTTGTTGTCAATAAGACTCCAAGGAACACCAATGGTTGATGTTAGTGAGTTATCACTGACGATTATTTCTGTAAGCACTCCTAGTGAGTACGAAGGATAATGATAATCTGATTAAGAAGCTAGCACCAACCAATTTTTATTGAAACCCTAAGAAGATGCTAATGGAAAAGTGAACTCAGATCTATTATATTCCATGGTATTAAGAGCTCACATGTTGTGATCTGCTTCTAACAGATCATCGCTCTGAGCATAAATATATATGGATGTATATTTCCTGTCATATCCATATCTATGTGTACACCTATTTACTTGCTTTTCACATGACGGCAGAGTTTGACACAAGGTCGGGCTATACTGTAGGGAAAATCCAACTGTAGTAATTCAGAATAGCTAAATAATATAAAGTAGTTTGCTGAGAAGACAAACAGCATTTTTTTCTTTAGCCGTTCACAAAAAAGAATTTCAATAATTTCCGATTTTGAGATGTGTTTCGTTTTCATTATTATAGATTCGGATTTCTATTTAAAAATCCTTATCCAATCAAAACTATTTTCTCCGAGAAAACGAAAGAATTATATGAAAAAAAAAGAAAAACAATAGTTCAGAAAACATCCCGACTGTAAAACATATCGACTAAGGAAGTATCAAGTTATAATCAATTGTATTGTTTATGTTTAACCACGATAGGTCAATTTGTAAAATGATATAGGATAAATAAACGCGAAAAACATACCAATGATATAACTCTAAAATTATAATTGCAGAAGCATATTTTGTTATATAAAGTATTAGTATATGGCATATATATATATATATATATATATATATATATATATATATATATATATATATATAAGTTATGAAAATATATTTATGACAATTAAGCTACAGAGAGGCGTCCGTGTTTCATCCTCGTATGGAATCTTCAACCTGGATTGAATTCGTTTTTGTGTGATAAATGTATAACGAAAACCGCCTTGACGAAACAAATTCTTATGAACTCACCTAAAGTATCATACTAGCAATAATATTCGACCGGAGAGATTAGATCTTAGCTAGCCTTGGAGGATGACATCATAGTCAACGAACATATAATACACTGATCCCCAAAGGACGAGGAAATGACTGTAAGGATGCTATCATGACTCGCTAAAAAGTGTTTTTTGGAAGATGATATCATGACAACAGAAGAAATAGAACAGTAGCTCCCCCCCCCCCCCAAATGGAAAATATAATCATGGAAAGATGGTATCATGAACAACAAACATATACCATGCTGCCACCTTAAAAGAGGAACTTATACCTGAAGGGATCGCACTCTAAAAAAAGAAATTATGCCAGTAAGAAAGAGATCATGAGAACAGAACATATAATGTACTACCCCCCCCCCCCCCGCCCCGCACCCTAAAAATAGAAAAGATTGGAAGTGGGAAGATTGTTGTCTCATGACAACGGAACATATACTACATTACCCCCTTCCCTTACAAATGGAGGAATTAATGCTTGAGAGGATATTCTTATGACAACAGAACCGATACTACACTACTCATTCCATTAAAACATAATACAATAATAGAATTTTAAAAATGTTTGATTTATTTTAAAATGCCATTTTATTTTTATTCATGCAAATTTTTCTTTATGGTTTATTGACCTTTTGGCTAGGATACACGTGTAGTATCTGTACTTTAGCTGGCCGGTAACATCATATGTTTTTCTATCTACGAAGAAAGTGCGGTCGTATATATATATATATATATATATATATATATATATATATATATATGAAAATAAAAGATTTCAACTGCATATTACAGAATATTAATCTATTAAAAACTGTTTATTAATTAAATATGCACATTAAGAAGACGAAACAGTGTGTGTTAGTATTTGCAGTCTACTATATATACGGTATAAAATATATCTTGGACTATTGTTTAATCAAATAAGCACAATCGGTTTTGATGTTCATATAATTAAGGTAGTAAAGAAACCTTCGCATTTATTCGTTTAGATATCAAAACGAATAAGTTTTATTCATCTGACCTAACTATATTAATATTATTGTGCTTATTTAATACAATTATACGACATACGATTTTTTTAATACCGTATATAATGGTTGCCTTCATGTAATGCTGCCTGTATGAAGGCACTGTTTTGAAAGAATGGGTGCGCAATGCATCACCGCACGAAAATAAATCAGTATTTGCTTGAAAAGAAGGGCAAGATGTAGTCCGAGACTATATATATATATATATATATATATATATATATATATATATATATATATATATATATATATATATATATATATATATATATATATATATATATATATATATATATATATATAGCAGCCATTTATAGTGTAATGGAATACTCTAGTCCCCGCCTATTTAGTTCTGTTGACAGATTGTAAACCTGTCCACTGAATTAGGCATTAAGACGTTATTTTACTATTCCATTTCCATGACATAGCGTGTTACCCGCAATTGTTTACGCTCCGACTACTGTGTCAAGCATGACTTTCGTATTGGGGTTCGAATCGTGCGACTGGCAGGAATTGTATATCTCCATACTGATGATTTGCATAAAAGACGCATGTGTATATGAGTCGATTTATACATAATATGTATTTATAAATAATTATATATATATATATATTTATGTATATATATATATATATATATATATATATATATATATTTCTTTTTTTAAGAAAGACATCTAACAGAGTTCGTATTATTTCATAATAGGATCGTAATAGATCAAATAGATATGGTACTAGATTTATAAATAGTGCTTGATCTGAATCAAATAAGATAAATATATACATATGAAGTTGATATTTTCCCCTACATTGGCGTTCGCAAATCAAACGCATTCATAAATTTCCCCAGATACTTATTTATGGAACGTATTGTCCTATGTTTTTAGAACAAAAGATTACCTTTCATCGATTTCTTCTATTTTAATATTCAGTATGCTAATACATTTAAACACTCGCTTTTATTATCTCTTCAACCGATGACAGACGGAAGACATTTTGTAAGACAGATAGATCTGTAGTACCGTTATTATTTCATATTTCAGTCTGGGAATTATAACTTAAAAACTATATACTCATACCAAACCAGCTAGGCTCCTTCTACCGACGCGTTTTGATTGGATACTTCAAATCATTTTTTTTTTACATTTGACCAATACCAGTGTTTATCATAATACAAGAGCAACATAATTACACTGATTAAATATTATTTACTAGTGGTCAATATTTACAGCTTTTGGTTTTGGTTTTGGAAAATAACCTCAGACGGTCGTAGGGCACGAACCACGTTTACGGAGATACCTTGTAAGCGTTCACCTAGTCCAATTAAGCCATGGGAGATTATCACGTGATAATGGAGAAATTGAGTGATATTTACACTGAAAACGGCGAGCATAAATATATAAACATTCTACATTACTCAACAACACATTCGAAGCATTGCACTGAGGCTTTTAGGTGAATGTTTATTTTTAATATTTCCGAAAGTTCTCGATTTTCAATTTTACTTGAAAAGGGCTCCCAATAATATATATATATATATATATATATATATATATATATATATATATATATATATATATATATATATATATTTCTATGATAGATCTGATGTTAGCGATTAATCATGTACTCTTCCGAGGATTGGAAATGAAATGAACTGCAGTAACTTGTTAAGTAATTACAGTTAATTATTACAGATATGCATAGGTTTATATATATATATATATATATATATATATATATATATATATATATATATATTAGTGTATGTGTGTGTATGATGTTAGATTGTGTACTCTATGTGCTTGACGCTTGGATGCGAGCAAGTGTCCTCCTATTTGACCGTTGTGGTTGCAATGGCTTCGATGCAAACATTGGAGGTTGTCGCTTTTGGACAATTAACTCATTCATTTTGTCCCCCTACGATTATCCGATTTGCGACAAGCACCCTTCACAAATCCGATCACCCCTTCCCAACCTAAGGGTGATCACCAACCTTTTACCTCGGCGTATGCCTGCCCTCCTGGTCTATCCTATGCATTGCCCCCTAATAAAGCGTGCTATTTAGTGCACTTCAAATGATCCAGTAAGGGCGGGTAAATGTTCATTTGACAAAAAAGTGCTTCTCACTATTAGGTTTACCCAACTTGAAATCAGGAAAAGGAGACTTGCATTTCAATCCTTGCGCATTTGTAGGATTTCATCGGCCACGGTTTGAAAGGAGTCGAGAAGCTAGAGAAAAGATCGCCTAATGCGTAAAGGAGAAAGAGAAATATGACTTCAGAATGTATGCTCGTTTGGCTTTGGAGAGATACTGTGTTTAAAGATCATATATATATATATATATATATATATATATATATATACATACATATAGTCATCCACATAAGACTGCTTCGCTGTATCACAGCTCTTTAGTGCGGCTAGACAAGTTTGTGCCTCAAGCCGGGATTGAAACTCAACCGTCGAGTCGAGAGTCGGCGCCCCTACTTGACTGAATGTAAGTGATATCTCAATGTAAACATTGTCAAGTATCGGGCGCTCAAATTAGTTTTACCGAATGAGCTATGCCTTAAAGCTTATCACAGTTGGCGATATCCTTACAAATAAGAATAAGATCTACCCATGAGGGGAGCTTCATATAGTCATCCAAATACAGACTGTTTCGCTGTATCACAGCGTTTAAGTGCTGCTAGACCAGTTAGTACCTCACGCCGGGATTGAAACTCAATATATATATATATATATATATATATATATATATATATATATATATATATATATATATATATATATTTATTTTGTGTTATGTATGTTTGTTTGAATTTAAATTTAGTGTAATGAAACTGTTGAGATTAAAATTCAAACAAACATACATAACACACTGAGCAAATAACGCGTCCCAACGAGAGTGTCATGTGACTTCACATTTCCAAAACAGATGACAACAGAAGCTGAAGAGATCCGGATGGTTAAGACTTTCCAAGCTTGAAACCGACGGTACGAATGTTGTACTAATTTTCTGTACCAAAATAAATATATATGATGCTCTTAATTTTTAACTTTTATTCTTAATTAATCAGGCACTCTGCTGGGATTTTTCCTACTATATTACAAAGAAGTTATATATATATATATATATATATATATATATATATATATATATATATATATATATGGAAAATGAAAAAGAAAAGAAAAACATATAAATATATATATATATTTGTCGTTCCGGTTTTAAATCTAAACTATCAGCGTAGAAACAACTACCTTATTTTACCACATCAAATATCATTTATACGGAAAACAGATGTCATTTGCTCACACACACATACAATTTTCATAAAGAACTACTATAAAAACATATTTGTAAAGATTTAACAAATAAATACTCCCTGATTCTTTGCATTGCGTTAGTATGTGTATGTGTATGTGTATGTGTATGTGTGTGTGTTCGCTTTTGCATTTAATTTACAATTAGACAAAAGAATAAAATGGCTGATTTTATATGAATACACTGGAATGCATTATGGTGAAATTAAAATCCGTAATCAAGTAAATGTGAGGTTATACACAATGATTGGCTGCTTTGCTGTGGTGTGAATATGTGTGTATGTGTGTGTGTATGTGTGGGTATGTGTGTGTGTGTGTCTGCGTGTGTGTATGTGTTTTCTATTTGACGGTTGGTCTTTGGTCTTTCCAAAGTAAACAAAGGATAAAATTACCGATGTCTGTACGAATGAACCAAATCGCATTATTATGGAATTGAATCTCGTAATGAAATTAATGCGTGTGGATTTCGGGGAGGGGGTACGCGGAATACGAACTGGCTAATTTGCATGGTGTGTGTGTGTTTTAAATCTCTGCTTGGATGGGATTTTGTTTATAATTTACAATGTCGATTTGAATCTAAATCCCCCACAAATATTGTCCTTTTAGTGAAAGGCAAATGTCGTATCTGTTCTGATACAACACTTCATCCTTTCTGTTCTCTGTCAGTGACAGGGAAACCCTTCTAGACTACAACAATTTTAATGTTGTCTTAATCCAGAGTGCACTTTCTTGGTGAGGTGATATTTTCCTAGATTCAAACCTGACCTTGGGTCTTACTATGCTCTCGGGGGGAGGCATATAAATAATCCACGAGGTAAACAGATGCGTAAATAAAATAACCAAGACAATTATTGAATTAGTACACCATAATAACGAAAAACTAATTAATGATGAGTCTTTTTGCAAAGCATTATGCAAATTAGTTTGGTTTAGTGCGTCGATGGCCTGCATATGCTCTATACCAGGCCTGTCTGAAAAGTATCCGACCTTTATTTTTGTCCGTGCGAAATAGAGACGATAGTGCGGCGCCACTCAACACAGTGAAAGAAGGCATCTTCATGCGCATGTGTGAATTTCATCACCGTCTTCCTGCGCGTTAGTCGCTGCATGTCGGTTGCTAACTGAGGTGCTAGACAACGTATTCGTCGGATTACCGTTCTCTCAAGATGATTGAGCGTGTTGAGAAAAGGTACTGAATCACATTTTGTCAAAGGCTTCATGATTCTGGAAGCAAAACAATTTGTAAGATTCAGCATATGTTTGGAAAAGATGCGATGGGTGTAACACACATTAAGGAGTGGTTCAACCGATTAAAAAATGGCAGCACGTCAGCGGAGAGTGACCAGCGTTCTGGCAGGCCCAAAACTGCTCGGAGTGCAGCTGTTGTTGAGAGGGTGCAACATTTGGTAATGGAAGATCGTCGTTCAAGAGTGTGGAAGATCACCCAAGAGGTCGGAGTGAGAAAAGTTTCCGCACATGCAATTTTGCGTGATGATTTTAACATGCACAGAGTAGATGCGAAATTTTTGCCCAAGTTATTGCCGCACCAGCAAAAGGACATCTGTTTTCAAGTTGCACAGGACCGTCTGGAAACCGCCAACAGTGATCCTGGGTTTCTTAACACCGTGATAACTGGAGTCATCGGTGTACGAGTACGACCCAGAAACAAAAAGACAGTCGTCGCAATGGAATCATCCCAAGTCTGCAAGGCAAAAAAGCGCGACAGATGCAAATCAAAACCAAGGTCATGTTAGCTGTTTTTTTTGATATCCGTGGAATTGTGCATCCCGAATACTTACCGGAAAGACAAACAGTGACAAATGAGTACTATCAAGATGTTCTCCGGTGTCTCCGTGACACAGTTTGACGCCAAAGACCAGACATATAGACGGCAAAAAACTGGCAACTGGATCACGACAACGCCTACGCACATTCATCCTAATTGATCCAATATTTATTGGCCAAACGTGGGATTCCAGTCGTTCTCCAACCTCGCTACTCTCCAGACATGGCTCCTTGCGACTTCTGGTTGTTTCGAAAATTGAAGACGCGACTGAAAAGTTCCCGTTTTGAGACTAGAGAAGAGATGATTCGGAACGCGACGGCGAAGATTAACACCATTCCAAAGGAGTGGATGGATCGGTGGGCAAAGTGTGTGCAAACACAAGCGACCTACTTTGAAGGGGATTAGGGTCCCAACCCCGTATGGTATTTGAAATATTTTTTCTGACCTAAGGTTGGATACTTTTTAGACAGGTCTTGTATAATTTAAAGCTGGTGTTTTATGTTCTATATAGATTTAGCGTTTTAATCTCATTGCCAGTGCGATAAACGACCCTGCTTTATAAACCTTTTTAAGAAAAGACTATGCATCAGTTTGATCGTCCACAAATGTGTTAACTTTCAGGGCAACACTGGACACTGTTGAAGATGCCAAATGTATTCGTTCTTTAGTCGAAAGTGTTTGTTTTTTTTTAATTTAGAAGTAATTTTTATAATCCGATCATTTTTTACATAACTTGTTCAATTATTTACTTTCCTCTTATCTTTTTCCCCTTTTTCAAGAAACGATACATTTTAGCGGGACCGTTCGGATGAATGAACATCTTTAGTAAATGTGAACATTTTAAATTTATTCTTAACGGTAAAAGTATAGGAATAACAAGGACGTATAACGGGATGTTATTGGCACGTGTTAGCTATTTGAAAAAAAAAGAAAAAGAATAATGAAACGTGTGAGGAAAAGCCGTTAAAATAGAAAGTAAAAAATCAAAAAATGAAAAGAACTGGAAATATGGATAAACTGTAGTAAACGAGAAAATTCACTTCAACCGCAGTGGCGTGATATATTGCGGAGTGCTTGCCTGTATTTTCCTGGCATTATTAGAGAACGCCCCTTTAAATCCATCCTACTCACAAAACTCTCGCTACTTTAGCTATGCTAACACACTCTTTACTTACCCACATCATATTAATCTCCCTGAAATAGTCGACAAACTCAATAAAATTAGAACAAACCGTTACCTTCACAAATGAATTATAAAATAATCACATCCTTGACTTCCTGTATATCACTCTGCACAACACCCCAAACAGCATAAACTTCTAAGACTTTAGAAAAGCAATTAATAAAAATAATCGTATACATTTTTCTCCAACCGAAACAACATAATAAAATCTGTAATGAGAATAGGCCTGTGAGTCAGTATTTGCAGTTCCGCTTACCCCCGCAATGATGAAACGTATATCAAAAACAATTAACAAGCTATAAAATGTGTTCAATTCTTCATTCAAAACGCTAAACGCAAAGCCATGAATATCAGCAGCAAAAACAGGCTAATGCCACACACCTTTCCCTTCATAACATCAGCAGTATAAATGACACCGACATGACTGAGAAAAATAAATCTTACATTGTTATTCCCTAATAACCCCATATCTATTTCACTTACAAAACGATTCAATTCTGGCATTAAAATAGTAACATAAACCTCTAAAACAATTAAGAATTTACTCAACACTAAACCCCGTTCTCAACTAACTTATGAAGACACTTCTTTAGCCGGCATTTACAAAATAAAACATGTCGCATGGCCGATGTTTTATATTGATGAAACGGACAGAAATATAGAATCCCGCATTTGCGAACACAAATAGGATCTCAAAACCTACAATCCTACTAACGCACTAGTCATATAGAGAAATACTTTTCCCCACAATGTTGACTTTAAAAACTGCAGCTTCCCCAAGACTGAATACTCTCACCAACGTCGCAAGTTTTCCGAAATCGCTGTAGTACTTCTCTCATCACAATCTAACGTAGACGTTAGGCTAGGATCTTATTCTTTAACCAACCATCTGACAAACACTTCATGTTTTACTACATTTCCCCCATGTTTCGATTTATTTTCCTTTTTGTTCTCTTTTTGTTTTCTCTGCCCTTTTCCAGTGTTAACATCTCTGCCGCACGCATGTCATTATTCTTTCCTTTTAAAATGGTAAAACTCATGCCAATAACATCCCGTTGTGCTATCTCCCTTTTGCTATGTTTTTACTGTTATCGAATACATTTTATATCTTCACTTTTTCTGAAGACATTCGTTGATCCGAACGAAACCGGAACAATCTCTTGTTACTTGATGATTTTTTCTGTGTTTAATTTTTTTCCGTTTGTTTTTGTCACACAAGTTTATTAATCAAGTTCAAATACGTTGATAATATGTACTTCAACACATATTTTTAATAAAGTCCTCAATATGTGGAGATCTTATGACACTATTGAAGATCACGGATTTCTTTCGGTCTTCTTGAAGAAACTGTTTTTTTAATGCCCGATAGCCGTAGAAGTTGCACAGGCGCGTGTGTACACATATTTAATGTAATTTTACTACAGTAGAACATCCTGCATCGTGTAATCTGTTATTTTGAACTGATTTTTAAATTTCTGATCATACTGTAGTAACATTTAATTCAACATTTGTACACCTTTTTCTTCATTTTTTTGTTAAACAACATAGTTTCGCGTGATCCTGTGCTTCAGTTGGTCACGAAGCTCGTGTAATAATGTCCACAAGTGATGTGTGTGCTCTGATCGCACGTTATAAGTATTAGCAAAATGTTTCCACTGCATAGAATGCATTTACATTTTGTAATTTGAAACGGTTTTTGAAACCAAATAAATAATATGTTTATTTAAAAAAAGTCTCTGCATTTTACTGGTTTGAAAAACTGTTTCAAATTACAATTGTAAATGCATCCTATGCGGTAGAAACATTTTGCTAATAACTAAATAACTATCCACCATTTGCTTCAAAATACAGATTTCTTTTTCCGCACAACCAATTCGAAAATACATAATTATTTTGGATGTAGATATTAAAAAAACTATCGCAGTTGTGTCCGTCCTCTATACTCTCGATTTATATTTTTTTTACTGACCAATCGTCAGCTTGCCATATAATATCGCTGGGAGATAGACGGACGGGTTAACGATAATTATATCCATGGCAAGCATAACGTGTGAGGTGTGAAATAACCGACCACCACCTGCTGGTAGAAGTAGTTGATTAGAGAACGATAATGTACGTATGACCCTGAATGGCTATTGGGCATTTTGAGGTATGTATCTTAATGGCCAGACGCAGTCTTTCGGATAACGGGCGGTTTGTGCCACTAGTAAGATAATCTGTTAAGATGAAGTCACTTGTAAGACAGTAAGATTGTTTAATATATACATATATTTGTTTTTTATAGAGTTAGGTATGCGTACAGAGTTGCCTCCATTGAACATTCGCAGGAGTGTTCACCACTGCACATGCATGCTCGACCTTTAATATGATATATATATATATATATATATATATATATATATATATATGTAGTACTTATATATAATGTTTTTTTATATAAATGTTCTTATTTGTTATAATATCGATCAGCTTTTTTTGTTGTTGTTACTCCTATTTTTCACTTCATAAGTGATAACGATTAATGTAAGACATTGCATAATTAGTCGCCCTTAACTTTATAAGTTTTATTTATTGTTAGTATATATATATATATGTATATATATATATATATATATTCATTGATTTCATACGTACATAAAAGTTATCTATGGACACGTGCTTCTGGCTCACAGCCGTCATCAGCAAACTTAGACAAAAATCGAACTTTCGATATTGATGTACATTGTCGGGTATTTTAGTTTCGGACTAAGACGCCTTGCTTGGAAATATGTACGTTTTTTATCATTTCAATATTTAATGTATTTGTATGTAATTGTGTGTTTTTTGTTGATTATAGCGTTCAGCGTTTTTGCTGTTGTTACTTCTATTTTTCTACATCCTAAGTGATATAATTTAAAGCAGAATATTGTATTATTAGTTGCCTATAACTTTATAGTACGTATTGCTTCGTTAATATATATATATATATATATATATATATATATATATATATATATATTGTGAATGATTTTATACGTACATACACATAATCCATAGACACGTTTTTCTGGCTCGCAACCATCATAAGCTTGGCTTATTTATTGTTGTCTTTTGTAATACCGGATTCTAGGACAATAATTCATCTAGTCCGATGGAGTATCCAGCTCAGCGTGGTTACATGAGGTAACACTGATTGCTTAAGGTACACTAATCACCGTATGAGTCAGTGTATTTCCGTGTCGACGGGATCTTATGTGGGTTTCGAATACTATGTTATTTTGAATATTTGTTCAGTGTTTACTTGTAGGGTGAAGTATCCTCATGTAAGGTTATCCTGACAAGTCCTTGCACAGACAGACCGAACACACTCGAGGATGGTGTCCAGTACGTAATTCAAACTCTCCATTAAGTAATTCAAACACTCTATATATACATATGTGTGTAGATACCCAAAACTATTTGGCAGAGTAACCGCTCTGTCAAGTGCCAATTATGTATAAACACCTAAGTGCCCATCAAAGAGGCTTGTTTACTTCACTCCAACATCGACACATTCTAAATCCTGTACTTGCGCAAACAAAATGTCGACCGAACACTCAAGTTGTGGCTAAATAACATGTCTTTCAAAAAGTCCTTCCGGTTTTGGTCGCAGCTGTTTCTCATTTTTTATTTTATCCAACCGGTCGAGATTGACTCTTTTCATTGCGCCAGTCTTTGTCGAGGTGTATTATACAGTGACTTATTCTCTACCCCCTTCGACCACCATGCAACGGTCTTCCTAGACCCCCTCCGTTTAGCCACACGCCCGATCGTTGCTTGTCAGTCGGGAGTAATTGGCGTACGGCGTGACGCATGGATGACACCAATAACCAAGGTCAGTAGGCTGATGGCTGCTGCGTTGCTGTACGAATAGAAAGACAAAAAAAAAAGAAAAAGAAAAGTGAGCAGCCATTGTCGAGGACACATCTGTCGAAATCCAGCGTAATTGTGAGATTGATAAGCGTGCAATCTTGAAGGGTTACTAACAAACATTCAGGTTATATTTTTCCTAGAATCGTACACAAAGAAGTGCAAATTCGCATATGCCTTACGCATCTTTTTTATAGGTTACTATGCTATCGCTTCCTCATGAGGGTAAAGTTGCATACAAAGTAAGTTTTTAATGTGGGGAAAATTCTGCTCCCCAATAATGAACCCCTCGGATTACGACAAAAAGTGTAAACGGACCTCTTCTCTGACGTAGAGCAGAGAGACTTCATTTTGTACCTGTCAGATGTCTAGTTCTTAAAGTTTTTCTCTTACATTTTTTTGTAGTCTCCTTCTCTCTCACACAATTTTCTGTCTGTTTGTTTATTCGCTCTATTTTATATTTGTCTGTCAGTTGTTCTTTTTCTGTCTGTTAGTTTCTTCCGTTACTTCGCGAGCCTCTCTCTCTCTCTCTATTTGTCAACCATTCTCTCTTTTTAATCTGTCTGTTACCCTCCTTCTCTCTATTTGTGTCTCTCTATCTTTCTAGTCTGTCTGATTCTTCTTTCTGTTTAACTATCTCACTTTAGCTGTCTGCCACACACACTCTCTTTCTCTCGTCTTTGTCTCTTTTTCTGTATATCTATCTGTCTGTATGCTTTTTTTTCTGTGCGTCAATCTCGCTTTTCTTTCTCTCTTTCTTCTGTATATCTCTCTGTTTAAGTCTGTCTGTTTCCTTTAGTCTGTGTGCTTACTTTTTATGTTTACCTATCGCTTTGTTTCTTCTTTCTTTCTCTATCTCTCTCTTAGCCCTCTCTCACATTTTCTGTATATCAGTCTCTTTCTATTTATCAAAGCGCCTATCGCTCTTTTCTCTGTCTGTCTGCCTCCTCTCTCTCTCTCCTCTTCTCTCTTCTCTCTCTCTCTCTCTCTCTTCTATCTGTCATGTTCTTTCTTTCGTTTATGCCCCATGTCTCTATTTTTGTCGGTTTTACTCTTTATTTATTTGTCGCTCGTTTTTTCTCACTTTCTGTTTCTTTCGGTTCACCTGTTTTACATGTCTTTTTCTCTCATTTTACGGTGTCAAAATCCCCCTGTATTATCACTGTAGGAGTAATAAGTAGAGTATTTATTTACCTCCTCTCAATGAGGTTAGGCACAAGGCCAGTTTTATCTTACTCCCACAAGTAAGATGTGACCCAAGATCGGGTCGGGAAAGTGGGGGCTGAAAAGCCAGCGCCCGAGAAAGTGAGCACTCTGGAAATTAAAAATTACCTGGGCAACCCTGTCGGCATTCCACGGTAGGGGCGCCTCAGGCAGTAAGCAATAAACTTACTCCTCCCCAAAGAGGGGAGGCAAAGCCTGGGAGGGTGGATATCCTAGAACTGCACAGGGCCGACCCATAGACCGGCGTAAATCAAGCCCCGAAGGCCAAGACAATACCAGTTTATGGGGTTTAGTATCCATCGGAAAAGATACGACACTTTGATCTTAGCCGAAAGGCTAAGTGCTAGTACTCAATATCAAAATGTAGAGCGCGTATATATATATATTTATATATATATATATATATATATATATATATATATATATGTGTGTGTGTGTGTATGAACAAGACGATCTTGTCGTAATCTGCAGGGAAGCAGTTCCGTGCAAATGTGTTCCACAGACAAGAAATCCTTGTTTATAATATCTGTTCCTCAAAATTTCCCCTGACTCTATCCACAGCAAGGAAGAAAAGAAAAGTGTTCTTCGTTGTGGTGAAAAGACGAGTCCTTGTTACAAGAATAATTCAAAAATCTATATATTAATACGATAGCGTGTGTGTTCGTGTGTCACGCTTCCGGCAAAAGCTCTGCGCATGCGTGCCGCACCTAGATTTCGAAAAACATTCAAGTCGCCTAATTTTCCAAACGCTTTTAAGTATTTTACTTTGGCGCAACGGTTAGCGACGTAGTATTTTTGACTTCGGCCCGACTGGTTTATAGTTCGATCCCAACTAACCTCTAAGATTTTGTTTCTACATTTCGAGTGGAAGGGGAAAAGAGGTAGGGAGGGGACGACCGGGAAGACACATATTAATACAATAGCATGTGTGATTTTGTGTGTCATGCTTACTTCAAAAGCAACGACCTTCCGAATCTTTTGCCGGTCCTGTGCAGTTCTAGGAGGTGCACCCTCCCAGGCTTTGCCTCCCCTCTTTGGGGAGGAGTAAGTTTATTGCTTACTGTCTGAGGCGCCCTTACCGGGGAATGCCGACGGGGCTGCCCAGACAATTTCTAATGGCCAGAGTGCTCACCTTCTCGAGCGCTGGCTTTTATACCCCACTTTCCCGACCCGACCTTGGGTCACATCTTACTTGTGGGAGTAATTTAAAATTCTTGTGCCTAAAAAATATTCATGAATTGGAGCCAAATTTAATTTAATCAAAAACATTTACAAAGTAAGGTTTAGTCGTCGAAATATTACCTTCACTAGAAATATTGTATATAAAGAAGTTTTGTAAATTGTTACATGTATTGTTCATTTTAAAAAAATAAATATACAAGTCCAAATCTTATCATATTTTATTCAAACATGTATAGGTTAGGAACAAGATAATTAGTATTAAAAACATCATTTCGTGTAATTTACACATAGTGTGTAATTGATAATTTAGTAATGTTTCATTTATTTTATTTTCCCATATATATTTCGATGATGCAACACTATTTCTATATTTTTATTTTGAATGTTCTTCTTCTTTCGTGGGAATCAGATGATTCTGGTGTTGGCATTAGTTTCCCCGATGTTTTACTAGTTAGCAATCTTTCTGGGAAGACATCGGGTACTTTCGGGAAGGACCACGAGAAGGTTGCCAACATCTTAAGTGAAAGAGATAATGTGGAACCGACTGGATTCGAACTTAAAACACTCAGGTCTTCAGTCCGTGTTGATATCCACTTAACCACCGTCACCTCCCATTTTGAATGTCATTATACGATAGTTTATATATTTACATATATATATATATATATATATATATATATATATATATATATATATATATATATATATATATATATATATATATATATATATATATATATATATATATATATATATATATGCACATTTTTGTATATTGCGTATGTATACGTTCTTTAATTTTCAATATTATTTAGTGTTGCATTGTATACACCATGAGCTCTTACACAATTGTTAATGAACGAATTAATCAGCTTTATTCCGAATTATATAAATTGGTATCATTAAACTACCACTATTCGCATTACCATTAGTGTTAAGATTATTGGTTATTTTTATTGTTTTACTGCGTTTGAAAAAGCCTTTATAGCAGAGCAATTGCTTATTTGTATGCTTCCTTTTATCTAGTGATCTTTGTCTTTATTTAGTACGTTAATTCCATGCAACCACAAGTAAGTTTAATACTATTTTCATTGATAGTTTTTTAAAGTAAATTGATTTTAATAAAATGTCTATCGATTATCATAATGAATACATTACCAATTTTTGTTTTAAATTCCATATTATAAGATGGATCAACAAGGATTATGTTTAACTGTTACATAGTTAAATAATAATTATATCTATTAAGTGTTACTTTATCACACAAGCCCTTGTTTTTAACAATTGTTTCAATTTTTTTTGTGATAATTTAAAATATTTATATTGCTAGATTTATGTATATTTCTTCACCTCTTGACCTATTATTCAAGCGTATCTGTATGGTAAGCGTTTTTATTAATATATTATGAGACATGTTTTTACTTCATTACTGTAAATTCTCGTATTTTAATTAAAAATGATATGTAAGAAATTAATGCACCCTTTGTTGATTTTACACTGTTCGACTCGCTCACGATGGGTGTCCGCTGACTATACATTTATAGAGTTTAAATTCTCTTTATTTCTATGTTAATGGTGTTGGCCGACGGGTAGAATGTCGGCCTGCGAGTCAGAGGTAGCTTGCAACTGGGTTCGGATCTTCCAAATAAAAAGAATTAACATCTCCTACACTGAAGATTGCATAAGCACGAACTATCGATGTATGTAGGTAATATTAATAAATATTGATTTAATATATATATATATATATATATATATATATATATATATATATATATATATATATATATATATAATGAGTCTAGGTGTAAGGTTTAGTATCATTATATCTAGATTCTAATATTTCTATTCAGGAATAAAATTTGTTCCAAAATATTCTGTTAGGAAAACCTATTTTACCAGTCCTTGGACGAACATTCTAGTATATATATATATATATATATATATATATATATATATATATATATAAGGTATGCGTATATGTTTGTACATTTGTATGTACAAGATCAATCGTAAACAGAGCTGCTGGGCGTGAGGGATCAAAATGTGGGCTAAATTTATTTTTAACTTAGTATTCTGCAAAGGTGTTAAAAGGAGGTGGAACCTCTTCGTGAAACTATGATCTTTGTAAAATCTTAACCATAGTTCTTAAACGTCAATCACACAATATTCCCAAAATGTAAGTTAACTTCATGCCAAAAAATATATAATTACGAATTACATAAACCTTCGACCCGAGCATTTAAACATTTTGTACACATTTCGGAGTTCGAAATAAAGAATCACGTGTTCATCAAAACGCAGCTTAAGAGGGTCAGAGTTTATATCGACCTAATTTTATTTAGAATAATCTCCAAGATAAGAACAGTAGTCCGCATAATTTAAATAATACAAGACATTAACAATGCACTGCCGCGGAATGCATATCGAGACAGCCTATTTAAGCAATGAAACATATGGGAGAGGACTAATACATATTGTTGACTCTGAGAACGATGTTGTAAACAAAACACAGAATGGAGAAAGGTTGATTAACGCTGCCAAACGCATCGTAAAAATGACAATACGAAGAGCAGCGACACGGTAAATGAAAAAACAAACAACAAAAGCAAAATAGGAAGAGCTGCACTTATATGGAGGACTTATAATACGGACCTTAATCGACATGAACATGCCGAAAGAAAAGGAAAATACACTTGAACAAAGAAACAGAAATATGGTTGCCAGTTGCCCTGCATCATGTGATTAGAAGAAAACTATATATAGCCAATACACACGATCAGAAAAAAACAGTTCTAGAAAAAAGATACCAAAATTACACCGTATCACAAATTAGGGCAGGGAACTTTAAAACGAACTTTTATTTACCCCAAACCAGATACCTTCCGATTAAGATGTAAGGGGCAACTGTTAAGTAGGGGCTCTACATACAGAGGCATCCTAAGTGGATGGTTGTGCAGCAAGATGTCTGTGTACGTTACATTTACATTTCTGCATGTTGGCACAGTCAGATACGCCGGGTTCAGAGAGGGGATTCTGAACGCTAGCACTTCGAGGAAATATGTTATTAGAGTAAGAAAACTTCCGTCATCTGAAGATCTTTAGAGTTAAGGTGTAGGATTTTGCTCATTGTCCGGTTTGTTTGGGTTACTTACGTACAGGGGCCACCAGAGCAATAAGTTCAGATTTTTTAAATTATTTGTAAAACAAGCACAGGGATGCCACATAGTGGTGATGAGGCAGGGGCTGGAGCTTGGTAGACATTGTGAGATGTATTCGATTCGAACCTCTTTTTGACCCTGCCTAAGAGTGAGAGGTTACACCATAACACCGTACATGACTGAGTTTCAAAGATAGTCGTGGGAACTCTGCAAACGACTGCTCGTTTAACGAAAATATAAAGGCATACGGGGTGTGTGGGGGTCTTTAACATGGGCTATGGTACTTTTCTTGTAGACGGATACTCTGATAATAAGCACATGTCAAACATCAGTTATCTTGTCCTAGCATATCCTCGCGTTATACTCAGGAGGCTCAGAGAGTGGTACTTGTTTTATACAAGTGTTTATCACGATAATTCAAAGATGCAAAGATGTCTCTGCGATGTCATCTGACGCCTAAAATGTTAAACTATAATGTTCGACTGCGACCTGTGCTACAGGCCATGCAGATTTGCAGCAGCTGATCTCAAAGTCGCACACGAATTCTCGAACTAGGAAAGGCTGACATTGTCGAAACGTAAGGAGACGACAATCATCTGTGAAGAAACAGCGATTCATCATATAAATATCCACTAAGAAATAAAAAAATTAAAGAGACAAGAAAAGGAAAAAATATGTTAGACGGGGTAAACCAAATCTCGGAAAGTCTCGCGAGAGTATGATACTAATTACGTGTTCATGTGTTTGTGTATACGCTGATCAGCCCTTGCCTCAGTGCTAACGGTTCCCGGGTCACAGATGAGTATGGATACTTGAGTGATTAGGTTGAGAAGCTGATAGCAGGTGTCAGGTTGTAGGGTTAACCCGAGCACGTAATGATCTGAGCTTGACCCTTATTATGCGACCTCATCCGATTTCATTCAAACCTTCCCGTATCAGTTTTTTTCTTTCAAAGAAATCTATTAAAGCGAGAGACAGGCATAGGGTAGGGAAGCTGTCAGATACTGCACGATAGCTTCAATGAGACAAAGACTTTATTGTAAAATTATATGTGCGGATATAAAGAAATATTGAGCAATCCTATGAGATTCATTACACGTACACAACTCCTTAAATAAAACTATAAACTCAATATGAATTTAAAACAAATAATAAATGTAATGCTAACGGTCATTATATTATACAAAGTAATATGGGATACGAGTTCTATCGTAAGGGGATGTGAAATGTATTTTTAGTTCATCTTTTTCTATTATTTATTTATTTATTTATTAATTTATATTCTAGTATAAGTAGCCGTTTACGAAACGGGGTCTAAAATTAAAATTGACTGCACATGTACACTTAACTTAGTAAAATAAATGTTTGTACTTTACATTACAATATAAACTATTAAAATTATTCATTTTATTCAGTAAACATTTATTAGAATAAAAAACATAATAAAAAAAAACTTTGTATAACTAAATAGATGTTAGTGGTGGTGGCTCAAATGAAACACCGCCAGCCGAAAATCTGTGTCCGGAAAATCGGAGACCGTCTAATGTCGAAGATTAACCGCACTTCAGATCCGTCGCTTTGTACCGCTCCGAGTTCTTGCCGACAACGATGAAGGCAGAGCTAACATTCGTCGTTATGGAAACCAGAATGCTCTGCTGGATCTAAGAAATTAAACTGATCGATCACATCTGTATTAACGACAACCGGAGACGCTACGACATCGCTCAGATCGACGAAAGAATAAGGGGATGGCGACTAAGAATAGTTTGGACTTGTGCTGAGGGCCGACGATGATTAGAAATTTCCGTTAGGCGAACGAAAGAAAGGCCGATGCTGAGATAGGCAAACGTCATGCACAATGATCTCCGTAAAACCGGTCAAAGTCTGTGATCGCGTCAAATGAAGGCAAAAGTCTATTATTTCGGACACCGCCGTAGCTTGGGAGTAACGCAAAACAAAAGAACATACTTTGCATCACTTAGTCAATAATGTTTACAGATTTTTATGAATTAAAATTTAGACAGAAAATGTTTACACTATCAATGTAACAGTATTTATGTGAGATAAGTATGTGGCGCAAAATATAAATCACAGTATGAGAGTTACGTGGCTGCAGAATTAATAATGACATAACAAAGAGACAGTGGTCTTCCAGAAGTGACGGATTATAGGCAGATGTGGCGATAAAGAAAGGTTAGACTATTTATCTATTTGGTTTTATATGCGAGACGAGGCAGACGTTCCTCAAAAGCCTTTTTCCCACCTACTTACGTTATTGATGGATTTACCTGGCCTATGCAGACAAAAAACTTAAAACATCAGGTTATTTTTACACTATTTCAATTTATCAATTTATCGGATTGGCACCCTCTATTTTATCAACACAACGGCGTGGACACAGAAATAGCAAGCAATGCGAAATTCGCTTCAACAACAAAAGCTCACACTGGGGTCATAAAAATCAGCTCACATAGACAATCTAACAAACAGGCGCAAAAAAGCAAAAATGTTGATCACGTGTGGTGCTCTGAACTACGTCCGCCAAACCACTGTGAAACAATATAAAAACAGACTTTGCGACAAAATCTCTATATTTCCCCTTTTCTTTCTACCTCTTTTTCCTAGAATACAAGTTCGGATAACCCTCGCCTTTTGGGCGAGGTGTGCGAGCGCGTTGGGTGACTACCAAACTCACACCCACACTCATACACAAAAGCCTTACACCTCTATCATTCTTCAACGCATACAACCACACACTGCTGAGAAATACACACACACATACAAATGCCTAAACGAACTATCAACTCTCACGCATACATATTCGTACAACCACGAACAAAATGCGATACGCACATTTACACACTTCGACACACAGCCACACTACTCACGTACATACACATTCACAAATCACAAGCAATGAACATTAATCGTTTCTATAACTGGACACTTGAAATGAACACTTATTGCTCTGTAATTTGTAAATATATAAATATTTTGTATTACCTTTAAACTACGTTTTATTCTTCCTTCAACTTATTCATTCTTTATCTTTCATTCAACTTTCATACATATTTTTCCAGGTTAAATCTGTTTTAACTCTTTTAAACATTTCTTTACACAATCTAACTGTACGCGTGGATCTTAGCATATTGTATATGCCACTAAGCTAAGGCCCGCCTAATTTTCCCCGCTTACTTCTTAATTAGTACCTCCAACATACACATTTCTACTCCTGACCTAATTCGACGTTTACTGTGTTTTTATTATTATCATATCTGACGCTTCTCTACTGACGTGGGTTGTGACGAAAAGGCCTTTACGAGATTTTATGATTTTTCTCATGGTTATTTCATAATAGAGAGAGAGAGAGAGAGAGAGAGAGAGAGAGAGAAATATGAAGATAGAAAGATAAAGAGAGAAGAATAAGTAGGAATATTAAATGTCTACGGAAGATTAGGTGTACGGCTCCCATAATTCATACTAGATTTATCCGCAAGGCAGTGTTGTACATCGGCTAAAAGCGTTCACTGTCAAGCGACAGTATTTTGGCGATAATAATTTTTTAAATAATTAAGAATTCAAATCGGTATTGTTGACATAACAGGAACATTTATCCCCCGTTGATAAAATAACGGGTTAAGTTCGAAATTTCATATCGGTTTCTGAGTTCGACATAAAGATTCCCGAGTTTGAACAAATGCAGTTGAAGTAAGTGAAAAGTTACATCGGGCAAGACACAATAAACATGTCTTAATAAGGGAAATAACATATTATGTAAAGAAAAATCGTATGTCTGTCTCTCTGTCTTTGTGTGTCCAGGTAAGCCTAGGAAACTACCAAATATATACAGACACTCTTAATTATTTCTTTCTTCGCGTTGGTTATTGTAAACATTCTAATATTCATTCATTTCAGTTGGTAAGGACCATTTTGCTACATGGGGCTTATGAAAAAAAACATTATTTGATTCAACGCCATTATTCGTTGCCCTATGGCTGCATGTGGAATAAATAAAGTATTTAGTTGGACTATACGGTTTTCAAGTTCGATAAATTGCACCTGAGGAGGTCGAAAGTTACATCTTCCGAGATGTGTGTATAACAGCCTGACTGAGAATAGTAGTATGAATAATCCAAATAATGCAATCAATCATGTTATAAAAATAATCCAAAACAAAAAATACATTTGTAGAAATTAATGGCGCAATTTTTATTTTTATTTTTACTGTCAATTATTGACATCTTTAAGGAAAGTGTATTATCATAATAGATAAGAACCTAATTAAATATGCATTTTAGTTTCAAAATATTTTGTTACCAGTGGCTTATTATTTAATCCATATGTGTTTAATATATTTCCATTTGAACTATTAATTACTTACACTACCTATATTGGTGTATGTTAGTGCGTATATTTAGGAAACGTTCCTAGATAGAAACACACACACCCACACACACACACACACACATACATATATATATATATATATATATATATATATATATATATATATATATATATATATATATATATATATATAAAGTGGTGTACTAAAAGCGAACTTTTAGGAAAGGTAAAACCTATTGTAAAAACTATACAGCTCAATATCAATATCCAGGATAGAGCAGGTAGATATTTTAACTCTCCCTCCCAGAACTCGTTGACTTGCCCCCACGCCATTCTATCCCTTTTGTAGTTGAACCCTAATTCGTGCTAACATCCAATTTCAACTTTAAGCGACTTACCCCGTCACACTCACACTCTTAGTTTTAACCGCACTTATTCACCGCACCCGTTCCCTTTCTCCTCCTTCGCACCCGTTCCTCTCTCCTCCTCCACACCCCTTACTCCTTCCCTTCCTGCCTACTGGTCGCATTTGAGTTTCTGCCTTTCTTCATTACAAGTCGGTGTTCTCAACGGACAAGCTTTTAAATATTTTCCGCTGTTTTTTTCCCAATTTTAAAACACTTTCCATGATATTTCAGCCCAGGAAGTCTTTTTAATGGCGAATATTTTCCACCTTACGTATTACTAAGCCCTGCCTGCATCCACGAACGTACCTCTTATTGGACTTTTACCCTTTGGATTCATTCTATTTTCGCCGAACCTAAAGTTGTGACTTCTTGGAATTTAACTTTGAATCCTCTCTCACAACCTCTCGTGCCTTTTAACGACCTACCTATCTACATTTCATCTTTTCCGCTGGACTTTTCGACACCGGACTTTTTAGCAATCGGACATTTGCTTGCATTCGGGCAGAGTGTTGCCCTGTGTTTCTTTCCCTACAATTTTTATTTTACTTTTTCAAATTTTAAATCTTAGCCTTTGCCAACTTATCTATCCCAGCGACTTCCTCTGATGATAAGATTTTGATCTTTGAAAAGCCTGGCGTAAGGAAAATTTTACTTGAATAAATTGCCTTTTTGCGGAATATACCTTGCTCTGAGCAATTGAATTGAAATTTGATTTGGCTTTTGCTTCTCTAATTCCTTTCCATTTTTCTTCATATATATATATATATATATATATATATATATATATATATATATATATATATATATATATATATACATTAACTCATTAATACCTACATACGCTAGCATTTGAAGATTATTACTTTCATCAGTGCAGGAAAGTAAAAATTTCAGACGGTCGAGACGCGCCAAGCCAGATTCACAGAGTAAGTCTGGAATCTGAAAGCAGTCGCAATATCCACTCGGTCAAGAGAAACTGTCACGTAATGAAGGCAAATTAAGATCTATATGTACCTAGAAGCGGGCACAGATAGAGGACTAGTCAAGAGTGTTCGAGGAATGTATTCGGAACTTAGCATATATATATTAATATCTATATATCTATATATATCTATATATATATATCTATATATATATATATATATATATATATATATATATATATATAAGCGGACGAATTGTTACCAACTTACAAATATGGTCCGTCATGTTCTTTTGATGGTGTAAGTAGCATTGATGCAATATTCTTACGCACATCCCTTATTCTAAATTTTCACTTGTACTGGATGTGTCCTTTATTGTAACATTTTGCTTACTCTAAACTTATGTTAAACATATCTCTTTTAACATCAAATTCACACACCCATACATACTCTTTTTACACGTTATTTAAGATATCATTTTTCAATCAAGATTTGGTATATGTATTTCGGAAGTCGAAGCTATACTATTACTATATTTAATGCTCATTCTAGACAACTATAGCATTGCTAATTAATGTACTAGCTTTCAATTCTCAAAAAGTGAGAGTAGGGTAATATCTTTTCTGTTGTCATGATACCATCTTCCCGGGGATTACCCTCTCCATTTTTTTGGTGAGTAGCGTTGTATACATTTGCTGTCATGTGATCATCATTTCACACATTACCTCCTCATTTCGTGGTATTGTAGTATATGTTTAGTCGTCATTATACAATCATTCAGACATTACCTCCTCCTTTAGGGACAGTGTAGAATATGTTCGTACGCCACAAATATATACGACAAGTTGGAGCATATATTTACTAATAAAAAATAATTTATCTTGGGTATTTTCACAAATTACATATGTCGGGGTTGATTAGCGATGGGGCTGGTGTTGTGATCTAAGGTGTAGAAGGGATAAGCAAATGACTATGGACATGTGGTGTGTGTGTAGGGGAGGGACATTGCTGACACTTCTACAACACTAAAATAATCAAAGTTTAATGAAGAACCGTCGGTGACGTCGATGAGTCAGATATATGTGACCATTCAGCCGATGATTAATAAAAACTAATAGAGAGGAAAAGTAAACAAAAGTTGAAAAAAACAAAACAAAAAGAAAAGAAAAACAAAATAGCAAATAAAAATTAAATAAATTTAAAATTGAAACAAAAAGCATTTAAAGCAAAAGACAAGCATGTGTTAATAATGATGATAAAACTGCTCTAAATGACCAAATAGTTTCTTAGACACAAAATGTAGTGTCTGGTCTGATATTAACTTCATCTTTTCTGTCCTCAGTCAGTAAAGGAGAAATCCTGCTAGACTAAGATAATTTTAATTTTTTTCCCAATCCAGAATGCATCTTCTGAGGGAGCTTGATCTCCCCCACATTAAAAACAGACTTGGTATCTAAGTTCGCGCTCATGGGGAGACAAGTAAGTAAGGAACAAAAGAGTTTCCTTAACCTGGCTTAAAAGTTCAGATACAATTGAGAAACCTTAGATAGACTGATTACTCAGCTAGTATTTTATATCGTTATATTCTTTATTGTTATATTTTATTTTTATTTTTCTGCAGTTTTTTTTTGTGATGTCAAACGTTTTATTGCGATGGCCCGCACCCGTATTTTTTCCATCCTGCAAATCGGTCGTCTCGTATTTCCGCACGACCTCATCAAGATTAAACCAGCTTAAAATGCAAACGCTAAAAAATACGGACACAATCGTCATCTCAATTGAACGCACCCCGAATGTTCAATTCGTTCACGCTAGTCTTAAACCCAGCTTCTCCGGTTACCAAACACTCTGTCATTTCGTTGGCTTAGAGACATGATAATCGAATGTCCATCATCAACTGCAGGTGCACGTCAGTGTGTAGGGCAGAAGAGATATCGCATGTGTAACAAGGCGAACAATTAAGAGGGAAGAATTAGGAATACGATAAGGAAACTACAAATTGGATTCGATTGAGCCGCCCGGAAAGTCATTTTTTTTATACTAATGACTAACTACCTTATCAAGGTTCAAAGGCGACTCGAGGAGGAGGGTTAATGAGATTGTAAAGTAAATGTAGGATAATACTATGAAATGGTATTAAACACTGGGTGAAAAGGCAGGAATTGATTATTTGAAATGACGGCTCAACAAGTATTTTATGACTTTGGATTTGATGACGACTATGTTGTCATCAGCAGAGAAAAATACGTCCATGTAATGGCAATACAGATAGGAAATTGGTATAATTTGGATTAAAAGGTTATGTTCGAAATCTGTTACAGAACCTTAGTTCGACATCTACATTTTCGAGTTCGACAAGATGCAAGTGAAAAAGTTCGAAGGTTAAAACGGTTGAAACCTTGTGAGAATAACATACAAAATGAAAACTGTAGTTCGAATAATCCGAATAATACAAATTACTAGTCCTCATCTAAAAAAATAGATGAGAAGTTCTGGAAACGAAGATTCGTTGATGGAAGTTCCGTATGGTTTTAACAACACAGGGGGAAAGAAAGGAAATATCATTGTAGTGGTGGTAGCTATACGGGTACTTGCTGTCAAGGTTTACGGGGGGCACACATTTAAGATCGGTAGAGCACTTACCATTAAAATAACGATATAATAGAGAAAGCCTAACCATGTCTTTAAAGAGGAGACAATAACATGCCACACAGATAAGAAAAGTCGGTTTTGCACTCTGTCAAAGCTGGAAAGAGCTGTTGAGCCATCCGTTTTTTTCCAATTATTTAATACAGCATTTTTTAGTTGTATTTGTGATGCTTCAAGTTTTGATATTTGAAAATATTATAGACGAGTAGAACGATCGTCCTCGATATCGTGAGTTGACTTGGCCATTCGAGCATCTGTTCATCGTTATTTCAGAGGGAATGCTTCGGGTCTGCTTTCGGCCAACTTAATCAACAAGTCATCTGATCAAACTTTACAATATTACTGATATATAAACAACGGGTTTTCTTTTAATCTGTCAGTTGAAATAGATTATTTAGAACAAGATGGGAATACAGTAAATGTTTTAATTAAATGTTTAGCGTGTATAAAATTAAACTTTTATATGAACTTTCTTACGTATTTCTAAGAGTACAAATAATAATAGCGGCATTTGTTGAAAATCAACAGTTGTACCCTGCACCGTTTTTATATTACTGTCGTGCACTCTATGCAAGTTCGGCGCGAACTGAGACCCCACTTCTGTTCAAACTGAACATACTTACCTGGTTTGAGTAGTAAAGAATATATCTGGTTATTTACTCTATCTGAAAAATAAATTTTAGGCGTTTATGACATATTTTTACTTTATGGATATCCAGCGTGAACAGATACCTCACGAATCAAACTGTGCCATATATGGATAGAACACATACGGATGCGATGAGAGTGTATTTTAGTTGGGAATTAACGTTCGACACAATAGCACATCAGATACAATTTAAAATAACTACTTTTTGCAACTTTTGCGATCGGGCGATCCCATCGTTTAAAAAAAAGTAGGAGGGTGAAAACGTCTCTACAAACATGAAATCGACTTTTTATTGAAGACCGCTGGACATTCATGTCTGGCACTTGGTGGACAACCACGTATAAACTCAAGTTTAGTTTGACCAAATATGGTTGGATTGCAAACAACGATATTACATGTCATCAAGTATTTAATTTAGTTTCATTCTGGGGGGGGGGTTACCTTCTCTCTCTTTCTCTTATGTATATATATATATATATATATATATATATATATATATATATATATATATATATATATATACATACATATATATATACATTACAGCAAGGAATACAGATGTTTGTGACTTTTTGGGGGGGGGGGGTTATACACTGATCTTAACCGTATTTCTGTTGAATAGTTTGTATTATTTGTGTGTTGGAGAAAAGTGCTTATCTAGTAGGTTTAGAAAGAAAGTGTTTTACTCTTATCTTGGTATTGAGAGAAAATGGGGGGGGAACCACATTATCGATCTTTTACTATTTCGGTTGTTTAGTGTATGGTTTTGACTGGGGTTGTACAACATTTCCTCCCTGAAGCCGCTGTCGCGGAGTGCTTTTTTATAATAAGGTGCTTCCTGTTCGAAAATTTCAGGACTGGGTGAAAGGTCTGAGATACTTTGGCTGATGTTGATAACCAAGTTTTTAAGGACGGTGGTTGATGTATTTTTGGGTGTCGATGTGTTTGTTAAAAGATTAGTGTGTGTTGTTTGCAAGGTTAAGGACAGTGTCAAGGAAGCCTACTTGGTCTAAATGTGTATCAATGGTGATTTTAAATCCGAGTTCTTGAAAGTGTTTTCTTAAATCTGTCTAGCTGATATATATTAGCTTAAAACGCCGGTGAATGTAGGTAGACATAATTTAATATTTACTTATAGTGTTATAAAGCGCTTTAGAAATTGAAGTGGAGCCCTCTTCGGAAAATTAAAAGTAGACTGTTACCTAGCTATATACCGTGTTCCGACAACGTTTGTTGAACACTCTTGATAGTCTACTGCCTGTACCCTCTTTGTTTAGGCATTACTAGAACTTAAATTCCATTCTACGTTGTAATTTCTCGTGGTTGTTTGATTAGAGCTTTTGCTTACGGAGTCTAGGATGATTCTGTAACATACATATTCTATCTGGACATTTTACTTACTGTTCATTCTTTCTAGTCAGAATTGTAATTCCCTTCGTTTTTTGTGTGTTAAAATTGTTATAAAATGATATGATAATAATCCTTAAATACATTTATAACGCTAGTTAATTGCTATATGTAGAGCTATTTATTTGCAATTGATATTAGATCCCTTCCGAATAAATCTGAACTATATAGATTTAATTTATATCATTATAATCTTTCTCCCCCCTCTCCTGCTATGTGTGTTCCCTTCTCATCTCTCTCTCTCTCATATATATATATATATATATATATATATATATATATATATATATATATATATATAGAGAGAGAGAGAGAGAGAGAGAGAGAAAGAGAGAAACTCATGCATATACATACGTAAATTTAGACGCCATTTGCTTTTTATATTAAATCAATTATTTCTCAAAGTTTATTTGCATTAACTGTAATAGTTTTAATGAGCGTTGTTCCTTGGCACAATAATAGTATTTCTGGAGCCCCCGATGCAAATCATGCCCCGTTTGATAATAACTGTGGACATCAGCACGCCAGCACGGTGCGTCAGCTATGTGGTTCACCATCATCGTCATTAATCTCCGACGAAGCACCCAGTGACCATCTGGCCTTGCTACAAGTAGGGATGTGGCAGATGATCACCGAGACCCGCTTCCTAGCGAATTTTACAAAGTAACCTCCACGTCGTCTCGACATCAACCAAGCCACCTGCATCGCTGTCAACGCTACCAGCATCTTCCGCACAGAGCTATTTCATAATGATATCCACCATCACACCGCAGAATGACTAGTCTGATCTCTGTCACCGACACAATTAACTTTTATCAACATTGGATGCGTGATTTTTGCACGACACAAGAGTTCATTAATTTTACCCCTGCCATTCGTCTCTCCCATAACTCAAATTCTCTTGCGAATTATAAAAATAATAAAAACATATTCAATAATAATAATTTGCTAAGGCGATTTCTTTTCTTCATATACATAAAATAATAAGATCATCCGATCATCAAATATAGTGAGTTGTGATTAATTTGATTTCGCTAAAGGTAAAATATTCCGACTTACTCATTTTAAAGAGATTGTTCAAAAATCGAATGCTGTCATCCCGTCGTTCTATTGTCATGACCTCCGTTCAGTCTTAAAAGGACAATGGATACCCTCTGTAACGTTGGTTACGCGTGTAATTGTGAAGCAAATGTTGCGCATCTACAACCGCGTCTCTCTAGAGTCGGCACGGCGTGATTCTAGTGTCAAGGTGAGGTCAAGGACGACTGGAAACAAGTCCAAGATAATCGGAGTGAACATACATCACTTTGTAGTCACTCATTTTAGGACAAACTAGATTAAACTTTGCTTCAATTTGCTGATCTATTCAAGTAAAAACATTTTTTTAATGGCATTCGTTTTATTGATCAGGATTTATAGTTTTCTAAAGAAATTAAATTGAAACAATTTTAAATAAAGAAAAAAAAGAAGAGAAATATGCATTTTATTTTTTGAAAGAATATTAAGCTGGGAATGACGATTATTGTAACAACATCAGAAAGAGTTATTTGTTTTGTTTTTTTATATTATTGACCTCAAGGTCAATTTCAATATCAGACATGTTAAAAAGAAATATGATTGATATTACACTATAGGGATTGATGTAAAAAGAAACATGGCATTTTGACCAGGCCCCACTAGTATATATTTAATTATATTGCAAGTCTTTCGACGAGCTACAGCGTGATTTTTAAATCCTGTGATATAAATTTACGAAATAATAGAAGGCTATATAAAAATAAAACAAACAATACTGAAAGACTAGAGTTATATATTGCTGGCGTGCTTTAAAATATGTTCATGTCATGGACGTCCGGCACGAACGCAAACCCCACGATATTATCTACACAATTTGTTCAAACTCAAACATACGTACGTTATCACACTGAACCTCATATTCAAAAATGGGGCCACCCTCAATTATTTTTAAAAACATGGGATCGTCTGATCGTCGGTTATGCTATGCAAAAATGTATTTTTTAAAATGTAATCTGATATCACCGACGTGTAGAACTTACTACTAAAACAAGATGCACTTTCTTAATCTTTGCTTAACAGGAAAGTTTAGTATCCGTTTTTTCGAAAGGTGGTGAAATAAATTAGTGGAGCCTGGCTTCGTGCCGGACGCCCATAAAATGGAAATATACCACAAACACCTACAACCGTTTTGGAGCCTACATAAAAAGATAGATGTTGAAACCACAAGACGAGAGTATTTAGATAAGTATGTTTTAATTTGAACCAAGTTGGTGCAATAATAATAAGAATGGAACTATTTTTTAATGCGGCGACAATATACACCAGATGAATGATACACCTGTGGAATTTCCACGGTTCTTGTTTGTTCTATGAATGTGTTTTTTTTAATACTGTATGAATAATATTTATAACAAGAGGTATACAAAGTTTGTAAAAAAATAAAATAAAAACCGAGTTTAAAAAAAAATATGTTGAGTTTGTGAAATACTGGACCATTTTAGAAATATTGCACTGTATTACAAAAATAATACTAAAAGCTCAGTAAACACTATTAGATATTAAAGATTACGGAAAAATACATAAATTAGACATACTGAAGCATAGTAAATATACTAAACACTTGTAAAAATCCAGGTTGTCCTCGATGGACGTTGATAAATGCTGGTGTACGCCAGGGATCTATCCTTGGACTTTTATTGTTCCTGATCTATATAAACGATCTCCCTGATGAGATAGAGTCTGAGATTGGTTTATTTGCTGCTGACACAACTATTTACTCTCGCCCTGTTGACAAAACAGACGCGATCATATCCGAGGTAATGGCTGAATCCTTAGAAAATGACCTCCAGGCTGTAGTGGATTGGGGTCATACATTGTTGGTAACTTTTTATGCCACAAAGACAAAGGTCCTTTCCTTCAACAACTACAAGAAACCGCTCCAACCACCGATTGTCATGGAAAATAACACCCTACCTGAGAGTTCATCATTCAAACTCCTCTGCCTAACATTCTCAGGTAACATGAATTGGAACATATATATTGAAGACATTGCCAAGGCTGCCGCAAAGAAGGTTGGCTCCCTCTACCGTGCTAGTAAACTCCTCACACCTGACATAATCCTGTATCTCTACAAAGTCACTATCCGCCCATGCGTGGAGTATTGTTGCCATATCTGGGCTGGTGCATCATCTACTAGTGTCTCCCTTATTGACAAGGTCCAAAAAAGAGTCGGCAACCTAATAGGTCCCTCACTTTCAACCAAGCTCCAGTTCTTTTCCAATCGCCGCAATGTAGCATCCTTGTGTTTGTTTTACAAATACCTCAATGGATTTTGC
The DNA here is from genome assembly GCA_963556195.1 of Sepiola atlantica. NCBI lineage: Eukaryota > Metazoa > Mollusca > Cephalopoda > Sepiida > Sepiolidae > Sepiola > Sepiola atlantica. The sequence continues at coordinate 69,071,473 of OY744523.1, forward strand.
TCCGATGAATTGGCTGCTCTTGTGCCCGATCGTCGTTAGTTCACTAGACCAACTCGACAATCGACTAAATCCCATTCATTTACTGTGGAGGTCCACACATGCCGGAGAGTTTTCTACTCAAATAGCTTCTTTCCTCGTGCTGCTGGCCTCTTGAACTCCCTCCCTGTCCCCTCTTTCCTCGACGGTACTGACATGCAGAAATTTGAAACTAATGTTAACAGACATCTCGCTTCGTAGATCCCAATTTAGGTTTCATGTCTGTTGCATGTCTCTTTGTTGCATGTTTGCTTGTTGTATGTCTGTTGGAAATAAATACTTAAGTGTAGTAAAAACTACTCATCGATATTTAAAAACAATACCGCACGGTATTAAAAACAGCCGTGCTGACAAGATGAAACAAATATAGAGATATATTTCGATAATTCCACTGTAATACAATATCATGAAAGGCAGTAAACAGATACTGCACTCTAGTAAAAACTTAGAAGATATTTAGGGGGAATTCTTAAATATAGTCAAATACATTATTTTTTACTTTAATTCTCCCCAAACAATGGGACATTGTTACCGAGATATAAGAGAGTATTATGAATTTGGGGCAAGATTTTAGGGGCAACCGAAGTGGAGTGTTATGCAGTGAGATATTTGTTCACATGTCATTTAAGTTTCTGCATGTTCGTACAGTCGGGGGAGCAAGAATCATGTACGGCATTCCAAACGCAAGTTGTTCGAGTAAAGAAAAAACTATTAGAGTAGAAAGGTTTCCGGTATTTGGGGACCCCTACCATTCGGGGGTAGAATCTTGCTGATTACCGGGTTTGTTGGGGTATTCATTTTTGATTGGGGGCAAGTGCAGCAAGTTCATTGAAGTACACTCTATTAAAGCACTTAATAAACAAGGATGCAATATTGTGGCGATAGGGCAGGAGCTTAGGGGATCTATAAAATTAGAGTTTCTTTTTGGAACTGTTGTGATGGGACACCTGATTCCCTCAATGCTGATAAGTGTACTAGTCTGTAGCATATATATAGTACGAACAGTAGCATGTATGGTTGACTGTATTCAACGGTATTCTAGTATATTAGGCTAATCCTATTGGCTTACCAGTAGTGCTATTGTTTTGCACAATATATACGTTGTAATTAACCATCCTCATTTAAATAGCTTGCCCTCTGGTTATGTGTGCTATTATAACTTCTAACTAAGTCATATCAGCTGACGGCAAACATTTCGAAAATAAACACATAACAGATATGGTAAAGTCAACTATATGAACGGGCAAACAAGGATTCGAAACGAAACCTACTTTGAAATATAATCAATCGCGTGCGGAATTTGTTTTACTCAGTAAATACATGAAAGTCACATTGCGAACGAAATAATCCGACTGACGCTGATGTAAGGATATTAACTACAAACGTTTTCGGCTAATCGAATTCACTCTACAAAGGAGTTTCCGCTACAAGGTACGAAAACAGCAATCTACAAACAGTTTTTATTGAAGGTATATGTGTGTTAACGAACAAGGATTACTGTTGATTTTTTTAAATACAACTAAAAAGCATTATTAAAAAAGCGTGCCAAACAGGAAAACCTTTTTAAAAAGTCAAACTACTTTTATTGCTCGATAAAACCAAAAATGCATGATGGATCAGGACTCAAATTAGAACTTGGACCATTAACATTACGAACTATACGGGATAAAAGTTTAATAATCTTTTTTAGTAACTAATAATAGTACACTCACTGTTATTACTTTTTCTTAAATATACATGTTTGTGTTTTGAGTTCTGAGTATTTTCAATATGGAACAATTATTCGAATATCAAGAGTTGCAGCAGAAAATAATACAACGACAGAAAAGTTTCGAAAAAATTATGAAACAGACAACCGGTGAAAGAAATAGCAGTTTTTTTTCTGTCGAAGAAATTGCAAATTCTTTATCTGAATTTGTATACAAACCTTATTCTGGCGTTAGATTCCCAGCATATTTTAGACGATTTGAAACGATATTTACTAAAAGGCGCTTAGATTGGTCGGAGGAAGAACGATTAACTCTGTTATTACAGAAACTGGGAACAGAAGAGAATACCAAATATACGAACTTGATAATTCAAAAAAAAATCTGAGAAAGTTTCATTCGATGAAATTATGAATAAATAAATAGTCTATACCACACGCGATACACATGTATAACCATCGTGAACACGGATAACGGTTTTCTTTGACATACGCATGAACAGTGAACTTATTGGTTAAGCTTTTCAAGATAGATAAAATCCCCAAACATTTATTCTAATGCCTAACTTTTGTTCAATGACTAACACCCCTTAAGTAAAAAGAAATAAGTTCTAGTATCTTTACAATGGTGGAGCAAGACACTAAAATCACATTACACAGATTGACGTAAGAATGTCAGCGTCTCATTAATGTTTAAAAAGATAATACCCAAATTGATGAAAAATGTGTTGCCGAAGTACAACGCATCAAAAAAAAAAATAAACACCTAAATTCAAACAGACAGGAACATTTCAGACGTGTGAAAATAAGAATACGAAAGATGTATGTTGGTATAAGAGTAAATGCTGTTAATCTTTCAGAATTAAAGGTGATAAATGGTCTGTGTGCCGTAAGAATTAAAAAAAAAAATTTTGAAAAAGTAAACGTTGATTTATAAAACAAAAGAAATCCAGAACAGTGAAAATCGAAAATACATAGATGTACGTATAAATGGTCGTACACTCACTTTTTATTGGATGCTGGCTTAGACATAAGTATTATTGACAAACAAACCTGGAGTAAAAATTGTGAAACCCAAATTATCTGAAACCAAGAAAATTGCCAGAGGGGTTTCAGGAAAAATAAACTTTAAAAGAGAATTAAAGTGCGAAATTTCTTTCTGTGTTAAAACTTCAAAATCAAAAGTATAGATGATTCAAGGGATTAATTCATGTATTTTTGGAATAGACTGGATAGTACTGTTCAAGTTACTTGAACTCCCAATATACTCCTTTTGCAACGAAATAAACAGTGCAGAAAAGAAAGAAATATAGAATGAAAAACACATGAATGAATTGAAACAAGAATATCCCCGAGTTTTCTCTGAGGGTGTGGGTGTCTACAAAGACAGAAGTCAAGTTTGAACTTAAGGAAAATATCACTCCAATTTTTAAACCAAAGAGAAACGTCCTTTTTTTTTCCGTAGCCATAATAAACAAAGAACTGGAAAGATTAGAACACATGGGAGTGATATCTAAGGTAGACAATGCGAACTGGGCGTCGCCCACCGTCTACGTCAAAAAGAAAAACAAAAAATAAGAGTGTGCGCCGATTTTTCAACAGGCTTACACGACTGTCTGAAGGATTATAATTATCCACTACCTTAACTAGTAGATATTTCTCAAAGTTAAATGAAGGAGAGATATTTAAAACTTTGATCGATCTGACGCATACTTTCACATTAAAGTGAACGTGAAAGACTCAAAATATCTGTGCATAAATACACATGAGGGAATTTTCAAACTAAAAAGGCTCCCTTTCGGCTTAAAAGTCGCCCCTAGATTTATTTCAGCAGATTATGGAAAATATGTTGGCGGGTCTTCAGTTTGATATCGCCTATTTAGACAATATTCTAGTGCAAAAGTAAAAACGTTCACAAACACAAAAAAACACATCAGAACCATGTTCAAACGACTATAAAAATTCGGTTTTAAATTAAGTCCCGAGAAGTGTCAATTCTTCATGGAAATTATTAAATACCTCGGACGAGTGATAAACAGTGAAGGCAGAAAACCGGGCTCAAAGAGGACCGATGCAATAAGAGATATCCCTGCACTGTCACAGTAAAACTACAATCTTTTCTTGGATTGGCCTAATATTATGCGATCTACATTCCTAAAATGTAAGATTTTAAACTCCCCTAAGGAATTATTAAGGAAATATAAAAAAAATGGATATGGTCAAAAGATTGAGAGACGGCTTTCCAGAAAATAAAAATGTCTACTCTCAGATCTAGCCTTAACTCATTATGATCCTGTGAAATAAATCTTTTTTTTGTGATTGATGCTAGTGAATGCTGCACTGCTACACAAATATGTACATGGTACTATTAAACCGATCGCACACGCTTCGAGGACTCTTTTACCAACTGAGTAAAAATATAGTCACACCAAGAAAGAGGAATTTTCGATTATGTTCGGGGTTAAAACATACCATCGCATTTTACCTGATAGATCATTTATACTTCAAACAGACCATAAACCGTTAGTAACTATATTTGGATAAAAAAAAGGAATTCCTACCCACACTGCTAACCGTTTACTACGATGGGGTGTACCCCTACTGAACTATACTTTTAGGATAGAATACATCGCATTAAAAAGAAGACATGGACATACGGAGGAACTGTCAAGATTAATCCCCAAAAATGAAGAAATTTTAGAATAGCAGCACTAAAAGAGGAAACAAAATCGCAGGTCTGTTGTTAAACACTATCAGAGAATTACCTGTAAAATTGGAATAAATAAAACAGAAGCCGGAAAAGATTAGTTTATATTAAAAATAAAGGACCAGACGAGATTGAACGGAAGAAAGAAAAAAGGAACCTAAATTTCACCTTGCTCAATTAGCGACAACACATTAATGTACAAAGATAGAAATGTAATACCTCAATCTATACGTACAGTTATGCTGAAAGAATTTCATACCGGTCATCCTGGCATGTCCCGGATGAAATCACTCATGCGATGCTTCGTATACTGGCAAGGAATGGGCAAGCAAATAAGTTTTGTAAAACTATGCCGAAGTTGTCAATTGGCTGCAAGAGCGCCTCTGGTAAAAACCAATCCTTGGCCAAAACGGATTTGCAGTTGGCACGTCTACATATAGACTATGCTGGACGGATTAATGGATATTAGTAGTTGATCTTGGTTGACTCTTTCTCGAAATGACTTGAGGTATTCAAGTGCAAGCATCTTAAATCTAGGAACACCATCAGTGCATTAGATGAAATTTTCAGACGTTCGGTGTCCTCCGGACACTTGTCAACGACAATCGTACGGCGTTCACAGGAAAGGAATTTAAAGATTTGTTGTACTTTCTTGGATATCGAACACATTACTACACCACTATATTATCCTAGATCAGTGGTTCTTAAACTTTTTTTCTCCAATTCCCCACTATTTAGTGAGCTAGCTCTCCATTCCCACCACAGTTATCACATGGAAATAAATACATACGAAAAGATTCGTTGTTTTTTTCTAAATATATTTGGCCTATAAAAAGCATACAAAAAATGTAACACTAGCACGAGACGCATACAGGTTAATGAGACTTTTGCATTTGGTTTGCCTTGACAAGTATTTCAATGTTCGGTTCCACCTTTGAAATAGCGCAGCACAAATCAGATTTAAGGTCAATCAGGCGGTTTTGCGATTTGCTTTTGATCTCAACCATGCTCGAAAACGCCTACTCGCACAGGTACGTAGAGGGAAATGGCACCAGTAGTGTGAGTGCCGCCACAGCAAAATTATCATGGTCAAAGTAAGTCAACATTTGGATGTAATGTATTAAATTTTGAAGCAGTGGTTCTTCCGTTCGACCGGTCGTTCCCCACTTGGCAACTCCGCCATTCCCCACCAGTGGGGAATTCCCCACAAGTTAAGAACCACTGTCCTAGATTGAACGGTCAAGTCGAAAAATTTGTTGACAGGTTTAAGCGTGCCTTACAAAAATAAATATATGGACATGGAAGAAAAAACTATCCAGATATTTTTTAGCGATTTATAGGGTGACTCTTTATGGAAACAACGACTCGAAGTTGTCTTCTGCGGAACTTATGTTTGCAAGGAAAATCCGGTCGATTTTCAATAGATTGATACCCTATCCCAAGAAAAAAGTTGCTAAAAAGGAGGAAGATGTGAACATAATAAGATACTCCCCAGACGATAAAGTAAATTTCAAACATTTTCAAGGTGAAAAAAGTTATTGGATAGATGGTATAATTCAGAAAATTATTGTCAAAGTGGTGTACAGGATGAAAAGTCAAATATTCGTCTGTAAAAGACACATTAAACAAATTAGACAACGATATGCTGAAGATAATTTAAAAAGCAAAGAATAAGTTCCAATATAGAGTCTGTGATGCTTTTGACATGGCACTACCCAATATTGTACACTAACCTATGTATACATCTATTGGACCAGCCTTACGAGCTGAATAACATTTTTCTTTGGCCAAAACTCGAAAGGATCCAATTCCATTAGTTCGGAATAAAAGAAAGAGCACAGTGAAAAAAACCAGTGGCGCACATCAGCCCGGATATTAAAAAGAAGGAATATTAGAAGCAGGAAATTCAAGGGAGATTTTCTACATCGGAATGAGGTATAGTGATGAGATACCTGACTCCAATCAAGGTTGGTAAGTGTACTAGTCTGTCGTATATATACTACGACCAGTAATATGTATGGTGGATTGTTTTTGACGGTATTCCAGTGTATTAGGTTAATCCTATTATGTTCAAGATGTACGTTGTAATAAAACATTCTCTTTTAAAGATATTACATTTTTGTTATTATAACTTCTAACCAAGTTGTATCAGGAATCTAACAAGGAGTGACTAGTGCTTATGCACGATCCCAGATGTGCCAGAATACTATATGCATCAGTCAATAATGGTCTTGGAATTTTATAAAATACTGCCAAGTGTGAGAAGTTTTTTTAACATAGGAGAGAGAGAGAGTCCATCTTTTTTGTAGCAAACCGTATAACACGTTTAACGATAAATTTTGAAGGTGTAAAAAAATACAGACACGTATCTCAGCTTCGGGCCAAGAGGAATGTAAAGCCATTACGCCGATCTCGTTGAAATGAATACAGATTTGCATGTAAATACCAACTACTGTAGCGATGACTTTATGAACTCAGCGTAATGTATCGAAAGTTATATATTGTCTACCGCAGTCAAATTGATATGTTTTTATTTCAGAAGGAGAGATTGTGCGTGGCAGTATAATTTTTAACGACATTGTGAAGCAGCAAAACATCGAACCTTGTCTCTTTTGAGGCCTTACCACAAAAAAAACGGACCTGCCGCGAAGATGTTGTATTTTCTAAGCCTTGGAACATATGCTTGCATTTATTTCATGGGGACGGCGTATAACGAAGACTGATGTTTCTGGAAAAATATTATTTTGACTAAGAAAAACAGCAATGTTATGTAGCATGATACCAGTTGTTTTCGGTTTAATAAAAAGCCAAACATAATACAAATAACGTAGTATAACCTTTAAAAGATTTATTCAACAAACTTTAAGGATTGAATGCAAATTGAGGAACCGCTGGATGCGTTATGATCAGGTCTGTATTGACGAGACATTTTACTTTACTACCGAAACTACTTTTGCACTATTAAAGGCAGATCACTATTCCTTCCTCAGTGAAAGGGGAATAAGTCAGTATTTCTTTTGATTTTATTATGTTTTTATTTTCAGCTACGCCTAACAAAACAGAGTCTGCCTTTCTGACCAAGACAAAGCAAAAAATGCAATCATATAGGTAAGTCTACATACATAGAACTCTCAACAGTAAGCAGGCACAGAGAAAATCAAGAAGAGTTCAGTCAAAATCATGCGAGACTTTTTAAATGTTACTTTGAAAATTAATCTTTGATCTTTTCTTTTATTACTGACAGCAAAACAAAATGTTCTACATGTATACTTTCCTCTAAAGTTTATAAGTACATGTGCTGTTTGGTTTAATACTTGCCTGATATTATATGTTTAAGAGACTCTAAGAGTGAGTATGTTTTTTGATGAATGATATCAAAGTCAACTCTTTTGAAAAATACTGACCAACGAATAATATGCGCTCTACTGCTTCGGAAAGAAAAAATAATTCCGTAAAGTGTGATATATAACACGGTATATGAGCCCTTTATCTGGCTATACCTAAAAGGTATCGGACGTACATCCGACCGCCAGCCATTTTACCTTACCATGGACCACGTAACTCTGGTAACGAACAACACAGAAGTTTTTCACCGTCGAAGTTGTATTTATTCCCAGAATAGCCAAATCCTGTGTAAATAAAGTGCACTTATATAATACTTATATATATCACTTTTTCTTTCTCTCACTCACCCTTTCTCTCCTGACCTCGTAAACGCATATCCTTGTTCAATTGTATTAGATCTTTGATGGTGTACTCTTCATAGAACTCACAAAAGCCTAACAGTAAGACGGGTTTGGGTACCATAGCTAACAAAGCTGCATCGGGGCCATACACATCAATAAACTCCCATTCTTCCAGTACTTCGATACTCCGATCACAAAGCGCTACGGCTCTTCGCGTTTCTGAAACCGCCGCCTTTCAAGTACACGATTAATATGTATATATATATATATATATATATATGAATATGCATATATATATGTATATATATATGAATATGCATATATATATGTATATATATATATGAATATGCATATATATATATGTATATATATATATGAATATGCATATATATATGTATATATATGTATATGTTGTATATATATATATGTATATGTTGTATATATATATAAGTATATATATATGTGTGTATATATATGTATATATATGTATGTGTATATATATGTATATGTGCATGTATATGTGTATGTATATGTATATGTGCATGTATATGTGTATATATATATGTATATATATATGTATATGTGCATGTATATATATATATGTATATGTGCATGTATATATGTGCATATATATGTATATGTGTATGTATATGTGTATATATATGTGTATGTGCATATATATATATATATATATATATATGTATATATGTGTATATATATGCGTATATATGTATGTATATGTATATATATGTGTATATGTATATATATATGTATATAGATGCATTTATGTATATATATATATGCATGTATATATATATATGTATATATATGTATATATATATGCATTTATGTATATATATATGCATGTACATATATGTATATAGATATGTATATATATGTATGTATATATATATGTATATATGTATATATATATATATGTATATACATATATATATATATACATAAATGCATATATATATACGTGTGTATATATATGTATATGTGCATCTATATATGTGTATATATATGTATATGTGCATATATATGTGTATATATATGTGCATATATATGTGTATACATGTATATGTATATATATATATATATATATATATGTATATGTATATATATATGTATATATATATATGCATTTATGTATATATATATATGTATATATATATATGCATTTATGTATATATATATGTATATATATATATATGTATATATATATATGTATATATATATATGTATATATATATATATATATATATATATATATATATATATATATATATTTCTCTCAAAGGTCCGAGCCGTAGGTGCCTTTAAATAATTATTTATTAAATATTATTTAATATTTATCTATACACGTATGTTTCATCCTAACATAATCATCAGTGTGGAGATAACTATTTTTGCCGGTCGCACGATTTTATCTCTGTGTATATAACCAACTGTTTATTTACCATTGTGATATTTTCTTTTTTCTCTCGATGTTTGCGTGTGTACCCAAGAGAAAATCACGCAGAGCATGACGACCGCGTACACGGGAAATATATCATCATATAGTAGTAAAAATGTTGCAGCTATAATATAAAATGTTCGCCTACTTTACACTCATAACCTACACGCATTTAGCTTCTTGTTTTTTTAATCACGATACATTAATTATTTTGTTCAGTTTCTGAAAGGTCCAGAGTATTTTACAAGTGATACTGCACACAATATGTATCATATTTTCAGATCTTTCTCCTTGTATTTTTTCTCATTATTATTATTATTATTTGTACTCACAAGCGGTGCTCACACAGGTTATCATCAGTGATTGCTCACTTACAACAACCGGTGGTATACCCTTAAGTTTGAGTGACAACAAGTATCCCCAGACTTTCAGTATTACCCACCTCTTTTCGATAACCACTTCCAATAACTTTGCGGTATTACAACAGTCGCTTACTATTGATTTCTCACTAGTAAGAACCATTGGTCCTCTCTGGGATTTGAGTGCGTATAAGCCTCCCCAAGGTCACAACACTCTGCACTCTTCCAGTAGAGGTCTGGTTTGTTCTGTCCCTCTTCGGTCTTCGCATCCTCCTGGACCCTCTACAAATATTTTGTGTGGTGTCAGCCTAGGCCGGCACCATTTTTTGGGTACGTTGGGAGGAGGCGAAAAGGGGGATGAAGGGGGAAAGTGAAGGCGGAAAGGGGGAGAAGAGCATATGGTGTGTCTTGCAATTTCTGTTCATTGGTTCATTTTTGTGTGGTATCAGTTGAGGCTGGTGTAATTTACTGGGGGGGGGAGCCTATAAAGTGATGTTTCTTGCATTTTCTGTTCCTTGGTTAGTGAGGTGGTGTTCTTCGTGTGGTTTTGTTTTCTTTCTGCTGTAAATTTCATGTAACTGGTTACCCTTCGTAGCTTATCGGGGTTAGTTTCCGCATTCGAGGATTTTCCTTAAGATTGCAGTTGTTTTGATCATTGTGGTTGTGTGTATGGTTTCAATAATCCCTTTGATTCTAATTTATCCCAGTTTTTTTCGGGTTTTTAGGGATTGTTCCTAGTGCTCCTACGGTTATTTGTATTATACTGACTTTTTCATGCTCCATATTCCTTTCAGTTCTATGGCTAGTACCGTGTATATGCTTTGCTTTTCCGTCTCTTTGATCTTCACTCTGTTTTCTTCAAGAACGGCGAATTCTATGACTTCGAAAGATTGTTCCTTCTTGTCGATTATTATAACATTCGGTCTCCTTTCTTGTATAAGTGTGTCTGTTTGTATCTCCATAGTTCAGAGGGTTTTGTGTTTTTCGTTTTTAGTACTGTTTCTGGTTTATGTTTGTACAGTTTGTATGCGTATTCGAAATTCAATTGTTTGCACAGTTCTCTTGTGGACTGCTTTTCCCACACAGTTATGTCTGTTCTTGTATTCTTTTGGGGCTTGTTTGCGACATTTACTTATATGATTTACTGTTTCGTCTCTTTGTCATCACATTCTGCATTTACTGTTTACATTTTAATGTAGTTGTAATGATCGCATTGCTCTGTGTGCAGACATTAGTAAAGATTCTCTTTCTCTGTTGAAGGTGTCTTTTTTAGCCATTTTTGTTGGTTTCTTTTTTAGCTATTTTTGTTGGTTTCTCTCTTGTCAGTCTGGTGAAGCGTCTATTTAGTGTTTTGTCTTCACACTTTTTTCCTTGTTTTCTCTCTGGTTCCGGTGCTGCTGCTGCTGCTGCTGCTATTATTATTATTATTATTATTATTATTATTATTATTATTATTATTATTATTATTGATAAAAATAATTTAAAAGTAGTTAATATTTTATACTTTATTTCATTTAATGTATATAAGCTTCTTTTTAGCCAATATAATTGCTCTCCGTTATTGAATTTAATATGCACTTTATTGTAAAATCAATTTTAATAATTGTCAGTCATTACTTATTTATTGATAGTGACTATTGTGATTTGATTCTGTTTGCAGTTTAATTTTTGACTTTTGTAAGCATGTATATAAACTGTGTATGTTTTGTAGTTAACTTACGATATTTCTTATTTGAAAAAAAAATGTGGTGTTATGATGAGAATAAGTATTTATAATTTTTATAATTCATTATAGGACTTAAAATAAGTTATGCATTTAAACAATTGTTACTAACCATAATATCTTGGTTTATGCTCTTTTTCTTGAATCAGCAAAATCGCTCTCCCACCCTTTCTCTTTTTTACTCTCTCTCTCTCTATCTCTCTCTCTCTCTCTCTCTCTCTCTCTGTATATATATATATATGTGTGAACACGTATGTATATAGATGGTGTGTGCATGCATTTAGTTATTTTATAATTTTGATACTGCATACCTTACTTCGTATACATTCGAGTATTTAGTATCAGTTTTTTCTAACCTAAACGCAGTTATGCATACACACGCACACACATATATGCATATATATATATATATATATATATATATATATATATATATATATATATATATATATACACATATATACATATATATACACACGCATGTATATATATATATATATATATATATATATATATATATATATATATATATATGCGTGAATGTCTTATTTTAGAGGTTTCATATTCGAACAAACTTTATAATTTATTTGCTAAAACAATTGTAAACATATTTACTGCTATCCTACGGGTTGTAATTAATTATCTTATTTAAATAAAACGATTCTCAATATTACAATGTCAAACAAATTAATAATTTAACATCATATTCGCTTTTACATTTTGGATTAGATACTCACAACCGGCGGGTAAATACTTTGATGTTTGACTCTCTCTCTCTCTATCTCTCTCTCTCTCTCTCTCTCTCTCTCTTACTGTCTCGCTTCATCTCTCCTTTCTCTACGTCTCTCTTTCTCTCAATGTATAAAAGAGACCGCGATAGTTCATTAAATTATAATAGTAAACCGAACAACAATCTAATCGGATGCATATATGCAAATCTACTATTTAAGAAGTCGGTCTAGAGCAAGTGAATGCATTATGGAACATTTTTAAGCACCATAATTACTATTCGTATTTTTGAAAAACTTTTATCTACTATAAAGAAAATATGTTGCAACTGTAGCGTACGGGGCTAACATGGTAGGGTAAGGTTTATAGAGGTGCAACTCAAATATGAAGTCTGGTAGCGAGATATTTGTTTAGATTAAATTCAAATTTCTGCATTTTAGTACTGTCGAGTTCACAGAGGTCAGACAGGGAATTACAAGATAGGCGTCAAGGGATCTTTACCATAAAGGGCTGGAATTTAGAAGCTAGTTAGGTGGGGCGGGAGTATTTTTGTGTAGGGATACAAATGCAGTAAGTTCACTGCAATCCGTGGAAATAAAAAAAAGGAATGCTACACTGCATCGATATGGGCTGCAACCTGGTAGGCAGGAAGGAACCTATTTTTTGCACCCTGTTCAAGAGGGAGAGATTAGTACTCCACGCACAGGCGAATCGTAACTTTGTAGATGTATAGGATAAGGCAGGTGTGAAATGTTTACTCGCTCGGTAATAATAACAAAGACGAAGAAAACTCCAGGATAAACTCATTTTATCATGGTACAAATAAACAAGCCGAAAAGGAACCTGCAAAATATTAAAGTTTTTCGTTACAAGTCCACTGAGTGTGGTAGAAAATCTAATCAAATACGGAGAATTTTCCAATAAACTAAATATAGTGTAGGGAATTAAAGAAAAACTACTGCTATCCTAATTATCATAAGAGAATTAGAACCAGTTCAGAAAAACTCTTCAGCCTGACAGACAGTCCGTGACCTATAGAGTAAGATATTATTTTTTTTTTTTTGCAATTTGTTCAAGAAGGGGAGGCTTATTGTCGATTAATCAGTCGAGATGTTGCAAAGATACTCCATGGAGTATAGAACATGAAGAAAATAGCAGGAAACGGGAGTAATAGATGGGGTTAGATAGACCATGAATAAGGCGATTAAAGAGTACAATAAAAGAGGTGATTGACCCAATAGAAACAACGAAGAAGAATTAAAACGTTTCTTGAGGGCGGAACCACGCCACATAACCTGTGATATTATTGAACGACACAAAGACATTAAGAAGATAAGTAATTTTAACACAACTAATAAGCGACGCAATAACATATAGCCGTTGACAACCTGAAAGATTGTATTCTGCAATATTCAGCGCGAAAGTTTGTTGAAAAAATATTGGAAACAAATCCATTACAAATCACTGTAAAGTGCCGTTTTGAATTTTCGAATAAAGTTTACTAATATTATGCCCCCAAACCACTTCAACTTATTCGAAAGAAAGTGAAATTCCTGGAATAGATTTAAATTGATGTCTACAATCTACTTATTACATTTTTGCAAAATTCTGACGTATATAAATGTTCACGAAGAGTGTCACTTTCGTTTTACTCACTTGCATGAAATAACATTGAATTAATATATAAATATATTCAACATTACGACCTCTAACGGCAAGCTGCTATGTTTCAAAATGCATGACAATCTGTTTAAGAGTAAATCCAGTACATACAAATATATAAACATATACACATACCTAACTATATATATATATATATATATATATATATATATATATATATATATATATATATAGAGAGAGAGAGAGAGAGAGAGAGAGAGAGAGAGAATGGTAGTTTGCTTGAAGCATTGCTGGGAATAGTAGTAGTATTTTTTTTTTAAAAGGCTGAGGGTAATGCAAAGTGCCGAGTAGGATGTAAGCTAAAGGAACAAAAATAATGAATCGAAATCGAAATTGGACTTACTATATATTTTTTCTTAAAATCTTACATAACAGCAAGTGTGGTGTTAGCTGTTTGTGTGTTGTCCGGATGATTATAAAATATCATTTATTTAATATTTCTGGAAAAAGAAACTTCCCTTTGTCAAAAATAATAAACACCAAAGGAAAACTCCGTCTGTGTAGAGAATCTACCAATATATATATATATATATATATATATATATATATATATATATATATATATATACACAATTACTAAATACATCATTAAGTATACAAGTTCCAAAATGTTGTTATCTAAAAAGTGTTAGTGTACAAACTGTGCTAGTGCTATTTGTTCAAATTATTAAAAGTTGTATCTTCTATCCCGCTTATCTCGTCCTAACCATCAAGCTCATTTAATACCTTCGTATATATTCGTATCTATAAATACGTGCTAACATTGGCGTGACTTATAAGACTATGGGTATTAAAACGGGCTAAACAATATTGTTTTAATTAGTTTCTATTTAAATTTTGATTGTGTTTGAAAGATAAAAAAGTGTAAAGGTAATTTCTAATAAAAATTAATTTTACGAGTAGTAAATCAATTTTAAAATGAAAACTGTTCTCGCGTCGGCTAAAGAGTTTTTAAAAATCAGTGAGATTTGAAACTTTAATAAATTCATTAAAAACATCTCTTTGAAATATAAATATTAGTTTTATTGAACTACTTCAAAGATAATTACTAAATTAAAGTCTTCAGACACTGAAAAAGAACATATATACATACTTTTTTTACTAAAAAGATGCATAATTATCCCAAAACTCTCAGCGACAGCAAGCGATAAAATATAAACAAGATTTTAGCGTAATTCATAGATTATAGAGGAGATCATAATCGCTATAATATATTAATAATTTTTTTTTTATTTTAATAAAGTAGAAATGGTTTTGTAATAATTTATAAGAATTGTTACCATATTTGATTTAATTGTTTACTTATTGAGGCTATTAAATACTTCATTGAACTTAATGAGATCTTATTTCCTAATGTGATGTTAAAATTGTTTGAATATCGACCAATATATTTTAGTTTTAATCTTTTCATTTTGTTTTGAACGTTTTTTTTGTTATTTTCTATCAACACCTTCGTTTTCGTTCTCTAATAAGGATACTATCTAAGTATATGCATTTGACTTTGCTCTCTTACTCTCTCACTCTTTGAATATACATATATATTTATTCATATTAATATGTCTATCTATACAACCATGTAAAAAAGCGACACTGTAATGGAGACGTTTCGATCAGTAGCCATTAAAATAACGATCACATCAGGCTGACAAAACATTTGTCTTTTAGTTGAACCTCTTTTCCCTCTTTCTCTTTCTCTCTCTATCTCTCTCTCTCTCTCTCTCTCTCTCTATATATATATATATATATATATATATATATATGTGTGTGTGTGAGTGTGTGTAGCTGTGTGTGGCTGTGTGTGTGACTTAAACCTCTGAGAATCTAAAAACAAAAACAAGCACCATATACATTAAACTGACACTTACTTCTTTGTTTATTAATCTCTATACATCATGATGGAACATTTAATAAGCATTTCGATATACTTTTTTTCGTTTAAATATTATTTTCTCTTAGGGATTTATACTTTTATGATGGTCTCCATTATTCATTACTCAATATAAATGCACATTTCGATTGAAATTCAATGTTTGTCGCAACTGCACACATTTGTTTAAAACTATATTTATATATACGTATTATATTAAAGTATTTTCATTTTTAAGTCGAATAATTGTTTAACTCGAAAATGGGGGAAAATATGCTGTTTTTTACTAAGCAATTTAAATTTGGTTATTTAAATTTAAATTTAAATGTATGCCTAGCTCGAGGCAAAGGTCGCTATGAAAGATTTGCTAATAATTGAAGTGGATTTTCATAGGTTTCAAAACTCGAAACGGTATTATTCTGAAAGCTATTGAAATGCCTTCTTTTTTCTGGTAGAATTCATTTTTATTATTTTATTATTTAGAGGACATTATTACAGACGATTGTTCGATTAAAATGAGTGAACTTCAATCAGAAACAATACAGGTTGTTATTTTTAAAATACAAATGGAAGGTTAGTATTGATTAAATATATTCTACCGTCTATTCGGGCTTGGTTAAATATGAGATCATAATATCTTGGCATTAGTATCCATTCAATACAACTATTAAAAATGTTATTAATTATAACTCTATATGTTATACAATTGTATTTAACAGTAAATGATTAATTTAAACTTGATATGAAATTATTGAATTTGCTTAGGATTGATTGCAAATATGTATGCACATCTAAGTCCATCTCTTATGTTTCATGGTGTGCCTGATAGAGCGCCAAATATGACATGGCAACCAGTTTTTCCCCAACCAATTCAGTGTTATGGATCCTTTATCGTGCTACTCAGTGGAATCCCTGTCAACGCACGGATATTGTCCCCCGATCCCTTTCTTTGTATGCGTGTATTTCTTCCTTTTTGGTATAATTTCTTACAAGATTATATTTGCAATGATTGTCTTGCATGGCTGTACTACTGCAATTTCTTCTTCACAATCGTCATTGGATGTTCATATGGCGCGACTGATTGCCTCAGACTTTTCATCACTCTTTTCATTTGTAATGTGGTCATCATATAACATGTTGATCTTTCAGAAGCATCTCATGGGGGCTTTACATACCTGGCAAAGTGTTTCCTCAGCAGTTTTCTGCAGTTACAGTGCATACCCTATCAGCAGAAGCGTATTCGTATCATACACATCTGCATGTATGTGGAACTTCAGTTTAGTATTACATTATGCCCCGTTTAATTATTTATTATTGTTATAGATATTTAAAGAAATATCGAGACATTTCTTTGTTCAATATCTTCTGTCTTGTTGCTGGTATGTTATCATTCCGATATATTGATTGTTTAAGTATATATATATATATATATATATATATATATATATATATATATATATATATATATATATATATATATATATATGAAGAGTTCGCATGCAAAATGCAATAAACGCCATTTAAAAAAATTGTTGACTAACCTCTATTAAAAAGATTACATATCAGCACGCTATCACACACCAAATCATTTCGTTAAAGTATTGCAATGTTGGGCTAATATTCTTGCGTTTAATTTAAATAAGCTTTTACAGTCGAATTTAAGATTTGAAATATTCGTCGTGTAATGTTTATTTTATCAATTTGAAGAAATGTAAGTTATCGCGTTTTACATTCGAACTCTTCAATATATATATATATATATATATATATATATATATATATATATATATATATATATATATAAATATATATATATATATATATATAATACTTACAGATATATTTATTAGAACGCAACAACCTACAATATATAACATTACGTATGAAACGAGTAACACTATTTTTAAATGTTGAATGTAAATACAATTTACTATATGGCGCTTATTCTGGAACTGAACTAGTTGGGTTTTTTTTACGTTGAACGAATTCACATACGGCGTTATCGTCTGTTTGTTTTTTAATTGTTCCATTTTTTTTGTTAATTTGATTTTAGTCACCTAAAATGATTCCACGAAGTAGTGTAACTGTTCTTAATGAGCTTTCATTATTTTTTTGGATTTTGACATAAAACAAAATTATTAGGAAAATCGAAAAAATAAAAAAGTTATACTCTAGCGGTAGAATTATATTACGTTAAACAATATTTGCTTATTGATATATATATATATATATATATATATATATATATATATATATATATATATATATATATATATATGAGAGAGAGAGAGAGATATTACATTGAGATTTGGCTTATTCGGTTGGCAGGAATTGCTTTACAAACATAAGTTACATCAAACTATATTTCGTTATTACAATATTGGTCTATTTTGTTACAAAAATGAATAGAAATTTGTAAGTATAATTTAAAGAAAGGCTGCAGAATGTTCACTCTCTATCCACTAAGCCCCCTCCCCCCAAGGCAGTGATATTCATCGGGTACTTAGGACATCATTTCTTATATTGATCGGAAAATAGTGAATTCTCTAATTTCACATAAAATAGTCTTGTCCAAAAAGCATCTGAGATTAGTCCAGAAAAACAGTATTTCAAAAAAGTGACGAGGTAAGGACCCTAACCCTATTCAAAGTAGGCTCGTTCTGCTTGCACACACTGAGCACACCGATCAGTCCACTGCCGGAAACACAACTACAAGTCTTCTTTTGGAATGCTGTTCATCTCCGCCGGCGCGTTAGATTGAGCATGTGTTTGGAGAAAATGCGATGTGTAACACAAATTAAGGAGTGGTTCAACCGATTAAAAAATGGACGCACATCAGCGGAAAGTGACAAGCGTTCTGGCAGGACCAAAACTGCTCGGGGTGGAGCTGTTGTTGAGATGGTGCCAAAAAAGAGATGATGCAGAACGCGACGGCGGAGATGAAGACCATTCCAAAAAGAAGACTTTCAGATGTTTCCGGCAGTGGATGGATTGGTGGACTAAGTGAAGATTTCCCCGAAATATCAAATGATTTTTAATCATCATCCAAACAGAACACACAGCCGACATAACACTTACTGTTATGTAAGATTGTAAAGAAAAATAAATAGTAAGTCCTTCCCTTCGATAATTATTTTTGTTTTTTCCAGCTTCTCATCGATCCGGCACTCTGCATTGTCTCAAGCCTTCTTAATACATTTATTACAATTCCCAGCAAGCTTCAAGCACACTACTATTTCATATTTTAGACATGCGTTGTTAAAGAACATTAATCACTTTTGATAATTATATTCTTTGTTTTTTGTTGCTGTCATGTAAAACGTTTCTGAGTCGGCCCAACAAGAAATTAGATGACCCGAGATTCTTACACGAACCCATTGCTAGTGCCGTTATTTGTGTATTTATTTTAATTTAATTACGTTTTATATAACTATTTATTCGATTCGTAAAACTGGTCTGGTGCAATGTGCGCAAGCGTGGACTGTGGGTTACGTCAGAGTTACTTCCTTAATGTCACTATTCGACTAGTATGATTTCATATATTCTGCATCTAAATTAAATTGTACGGTGGACTTTACTATATAACTTTGTGCAACTAATCAATGAGAAGGAAGATTCCGAAATGACACCAACATTCCTTTGCTAATAACGGCATCGTTACCAATCTTACTGCCACTCATCCCAGCCAGTAAACCTAAACAATGCCGGTTTAAAAGATGTACGCTTCAGGATCTGCTATCAGTGTTTCACTATAAACTCCCCGCGCAAGCACCGTTCCAACTGTCTGCTAAGGCTGAACTCTATTAAGAAATATATGCGATCTGGAAGCGATGCGATAGAAGGATTTATTATTACCCTACTTAAAATGTAGTAAATAAATATCACAGTGTTACGTTAAATATATATATATATGTATGTATATATAGACACATATATATAATATATATATATATATAGACACATATATATATAATAAATAAATATATATATATAGACATATATATATATATAATATATATGTATATATAGACACATATATATAATAAATATATATATAGACATATATATATATAATAAATATATATATATATATATTTATATATATATAATAAATATATATATATATATATATATAAATCAAATGGTAAAATCAAATATAAAGTTACTTTTGAGATAAATACACGTGTGTATAATGGATCTAATGGACTGTTTTTGGGGGGATACTATTCTGTTCTTTTCTGAAGAATCATTGTCCTAGAAGATATCGGCTTTTAAACCTGATATTCTAGACAAATTACAAAACGGCCGTAAACATTGACGTTATTTACTTAAAAATAAACATTGAGTCGCTAGCATTCGCTTTTTATATTGTCTCTAGACATACACGCATGTATATATATATATATATATATATATATATATATATATATATATATATATATATATATATATCTTTGTAGTATAGAAGGAAAAATCCAAGCAGAGTGTTCGATTAATTCAGAATCAAAGTTATAAATTAAAAATTAAGAGCGTAATATTTGTTTATTTTGGTACAGAAAAATTAGTACAACATCCGTACCGTCGGTATCAAGCAGAGAGGGACTTAGCCTCCCGGCTCTCTTCAGTTTCTGTTGTCAACAGATGACAGCAGAAGCTGAAGAGAGCCGGATGTCTAAGTAGTGCTGGGCTTGAAACCGACGGTAAGAAAGTACTACTAATTTTCTGTACCAAAATAAATATATATATATATATATATATATATATATATATATATATATATATATATATATATATATATTAATTAAGCAATTTAAAATACAATATAAATCAGGTATCTAAAATATAAAGTTCCAGCGAACGTGAATTGATACGTAGGTTTTGAGAGAAACTTTTATGTAATAAGGTGTGCAAATAATCAAGAGAGGCATGCTATCCATGTTGACCTATTTAATAAAAGTTACTCTCGAAGCATGCGAAAATAATCAGGTTTAAATTGCATTATAAGTAATTGAAATCACATACTTTAAGGCTTATTCTTTTTTGTAAGGAATTTACCCATTGTTTTTCGATGCGATTCGTATTGTTATCCCCAAGCGAGAGTTTCGTGTACGAATCTTTTTATAATTATATAAAATGCGTTTAATATCATTCTTTATTAGTCTCTCTATCACTCAAATTCTCCCTCTTTTCTCTTTTTTACTATATATACATATATACGTGTAATCACTTTATATTGGCTCTGACTCACTGCGTCCTCATATAAATATATATACGAAATATGATATGTATGCATATATATATGAATACGTGTGTGTATATACATACATATGTGTGGTGTTTGTGTTATTTATCGGAATCTATCCGATGGAGTCTTAGTTTACTGATTTCCCTATGTTGGTAACACAAATTCAAAATGTCATTGCTATTAACCTTTCCCAAATTTTAAGGCAATTCGCATCGTTTCCCCGCTTGAAAGGTAACTAAAATATGTCCTCTGCGTGTCAAGTTCTCTAATTCGAGATGGATATAAACGTTAACACCTATTATATCCGGGAAGGGCAAATAACCACAGGGTTTCCGGATAAGAGCTGCCTTTATGAAATTATTCTCGTACACAATGTTTCAATTTGTACACGAGTGTCCATTCAAATGTCTTTGCTGACGCCGTCTTTCTCCCTCTCTCTCTCTCCTTTTTCTCCCCCCTCCTCTCTCTCTCTCTCTCTCTCTTTGTTCTCTATCTCTTAAACTCAGGTTTTCTCGTTCTATCTTCATCACTTTTAAACAGTCGGCCCCTTTTACATTCTTATATTTTGCCTTGTCTTCTTTTCCTCGCAATGAAAACCTGAAGCTATTTCATGATG
>OY744523.1:69095787-69175787 GCA_963556195.1 Sepiola atlantica
ATATACATATATACACATATATATACATATATATGCATATACAGATATAAATATATATATACATATACAGATATATATATATATATACATAGATATAGATTTAAATGGATTATAATTATGTTTATGATTTATGTATGTGCATATGAGTGCAAGTAAATGTATCTATAGGTGTACATGTCGGTGTGTATATGTATATACAGGCTGGCGCAAAAGTGACGCATTAGTTTGAATCAGTAACAACTTTCACATTTAATCAAATGTTTTCTTTATTTTTAGAATATTACAGATATAAACATTGATAAGTTATCATGGAAAAATATAGCACTGAACAACGAACCAAAATTAATGTAACTTTACTTCGGAAACTATCGTTCAATAATCTTAACGCAAAAAGCATATCGTCGGCATTATAATGTCAGACAATCTCTCAGTTAGACCACAATTGATCGTTTTGTGGTCCGATTTCGGCAGGATTCAGTCAGTGATCTTCCACGATCTGGCAGACCACGTTCAGTACGGACAGCGGAAAATGTAGCACTCGTTGAGGATTACATTGATTAAAATCGAGACATCTTAACTCGAAAACGAACCACTCAGATCGGGATGTCCAGAAGGTCACTTCAAAGAATTTTGCGTGAATTGCATCTGTTTCTATACAAAATTCAATTGGTACAGGCATTACAACCCACAGATTTGCAATCACGCGTAGCTTATGTTGTTCACATTCAGCAATTAGCCAGAGAAAAAAAATGAGTTCATCCATAAGCTGATAATGAGCGACGAAGCCTATTTTCATCTGAACGGGTTCGTAAATAAGCAAAACTGCAGAATATGGGCCATTGAAAATCCAAGAACCGTTCATCAGCGTTAATTACATTCACTAAAATGTACCGTATGGTTCTGGTGTTACCTCGGAAAGAGTGATCGGTCCATATTTCTTTGAAGACGAAGAAGGTGTCGCGGTGACGATAACTGCACAGCGATTCCAACAAATGATTGAAATTTTTTTAAGGCCAGCTGTTGAGAACAACTCAGAAATGTGGTTCCAATGAGATGGAGCTACTGCCCACACTGCCCGACAAAGTATGGCGCTCTTAAGGGGATTGTTTGGCGAGCGCTTAATTAGCAGATTTTCTTATTTTAACTGGCCTTCACGTTCACCGGATTTAACAGCCCCTGACCTTTCCCTTTAATATTATCTTAAGCAAAGGGTATATGTGAACAACGATTCAAGAGCTTAAAAACAATATGAGACATGAAATCCAAGAACTAGAGCCAGTTATTCTAAGGACTGTAATGGAAAATGCCCTAACTAGAGCCCGTCTTTGTGAGGCCGAAAATGGTGCCATTTAAAGGATATTATTTTTAAAGCCTACTGCAACAAAATTACCAAGTCAATGTATTATTTATCAGAAAAGCCTAGTAAATTACTTGAAATGTTGTAGTTTCTATCACCTAAACAAACGAATGCGCAACTTTTGCACCACCCTGTATTTGTATGTATGTATCCATTATGAAAATAAATTTGAGTTCAGCTAAACCTTCTTCCTTTTATATTTTTATAACTCGTAATATATACTCAAATAGTTTCGAGTTTTCCGGGATTTTCTTTACATTGTTTGCCCTAAACAAGGTAAGTTGCTACTGTAGACGTAAGGGGCTACTAAGAACCAGTGTGAAAGTTTTGCGGGTCATCCAAAAAGGGGGTCTGTGCAGCAAGATGCTTGTTTACATCATTTTAACATTATTGCATATCGGTACAGTTGAGAACACAGGGTGCAGGGAGGGAGTTCTAAAGGTCGGCCGAACGAGGAAAGTAGCTATTTGAGTAGAATGCGCTTTGGCATCTCGAGACATCAATTGTAAATCGATGGGATTTTGTTGATTGTCGGGTTCGTCGAGTATATTTACGTCGAGGATGGGGCACCTTAGCAGCAAGTTTATCGGAGCACTTTCCGTTGAAGTACTTGTAAAACAACCACACATATGCAACATTACGGTGATGGGACAGGAGCTAGAGCTTGGTAGATAGTGAGTAATCTCTCGGATTAGCGACTCATGTGGGGACCTTGTCTAAGAGGGAGAGACACCAGCTAAAATTTGATAACATACGCTATGCATAGGTGGATGGTTGCTTTGCAGATATATAAGATACTGTTAGGTGTGAGACGTTTTTCCAGCACTGTAGAAGGATCCAACATTATTTGCAACAGCCTTGGCAATGTATTCTATTATTTGTTCTAATTCATATTACAGGTGAATGTAAGGCAGAGGAGTTTTAACTTTGGACTCTCGAGTAGGGTGTTATTTTACATTGCAATCGGTGGTTGAAGATGTTTCTTGTAGTTGTTAAAAGAAACGAAGATTTGTCTTAGCAGCATTAAATGTTACAATCCATTTATGACCCCATTTCACTACAGGCTGAAGGGCACTTTCTAAGGATTAAGCCATTTCCTTACATATACGCGCGTCCGTTTTGGCATCATGACTAGAGTTGAGCGTGCTATCATAAGCAAATTAGCAATCTCAGACACAATGTCATCGGGGATGGAGTTTATAAAAATCAGGAACATTGTTGACAATCCGGATGGTTTTTTTAGGCAGGAATAATCTAATTATATTAAATATTCGTCCCGTTATACTATATGAATAATTTTTTTATGGGAAAGCTTTAATGCCCGACTTTGTTAATGGCTGTGGAATAATCAAACGATGTCGCTCTAGCTTCACCTGTCATGTCCAGTCTATGGTATATGCGTTCGCAGATGACCGTAAGGATATCCGCAGTAGAGTGTGCTTGCCTAAATCCGAGAAAAAACGGAATAATAAAATTTCAGTTACTAACGCTGGGCTGTAGGGTTTATCTAAACACACATGTAGGCTTCATTATTTCATTCTAGCCTTTATTCTCTTATCAACGGGACTGCATTCTAGACATAAACTCTTAGACCGTGCATGTATTTCTCATAGACAATTTCTTGGCATACACCAATATATATTTAAATGCTCATATGCATTTATTTCTTTGTGTCATCCTCAATGCTGATTATATAAAGCACAATAAAGAACAACGCAAATAAAGTCCATACATGGCAGTCAGTATTAATTATCAAATCTTTTCCTCCCTGATGGGACTTGTCATAACCTATAGGCATCTAATAGTTTTCACTGTAAATATTTTAATCGTTCCTCATCTTCTAATATTTTGATTCAGAATCTCCTAAATTATGATATATGTTCTTTCACTAACCTTTCCTTTCTTGTTTTGCTCAATTTTTTAATTTATTTTAAGGGTAATTGTCGTCGAATTTCCTTAATATATTTACTTTTTTTACATTTGGGATCCATATTCTCTATTTGAGAGTTTTTACCCTCTTACTAAGTTTATCTAGACTAGCTTTTTAAGCGCCAATTTGAAACTATTGTACGAACAGCTGATTCGAGTTTAGAGGGTGTTTTCTTGTGGGGGTGATTTCCCTTTGGGATTTGTCAACATAACTCATGTGAGTTTTTGACTTTATATACATGAACTTACAAAACATTAATCAGGATTCAGTCTCGTAGCTGTTTTCTCCTGTGTTTTTGATGCAATACGTTTTCCGCAATTTTATCTCAAACATTACTTTAATACTAGTACTCTCGAATGATTGGCAAGGTTGGACTACCAAATGCATTTATCCTGCCTTGCCATGAAACACGTGTATGAAAAATGAGTAGTAAACTTAGAAAACATTATTTTTGTGTGTAAGATGAAAGCCCAAAATAATCTTTCGCTGAAATACGGAAATATAGAGATTGTAAGAATAAGTGGAAATTATGCTTTTGCATTGATTTCACATGATTATTAGAATAAATATATAAATTATATATGCTCCGAATCATGTAACACAACTACATTGAGCTTGCAATTAGACACCTTTCGGATATTATAAGGATAATACACTTAAAATATATAATGTTTATCAACACGCACACACACAGACACACAAACACACACACACACACACACACATATATATATATATATATATATATATATATATATATATATACATACATATTTGAAGTAAATTGAGGAAAATAAAAGTAGAATATTATTTATATCAGTTCCAAGTATTCAAACACAGCGAATATTTTGCGTACGATCGTTTCTAAAACAATTTGGAAAATTGTATTTTGTATTATACTGTAGATTATTCTAAAAGGTCATTTCATCAGAATTGTGCCTATTTCTCTGCTGCAAATTACTATTTTCCTTACTGAATTTATCAGCTCTTAAATAGAAGCGTCATATTTTTGGCTGTGCTATCCATTATATTTAGCTCAGTACCAAGTTTCTTTAGTTCTGAATGTCATAGCTAAACTGAATCAAGACCACGTATTAAACAAAATCCGAAGCTGCTTCGGTAAACACACTTTACACAGAACCTATTATGGAGCAGTTAGAGAGGTAATGCCTGGGGCAGTAAACTCGGTCAAAATTAATTTAGCCGATTTTCACAGATAACCAAACAATAGTGTGCACTTTTACTGAAAATGTGGTCACCCCGGGCATAAAATCAAAATTACCACAAGAGTCGTTTTTCATTGTGCGGCACTATGGTTTAAATTTAACTTTGATCAAACACAACGCCAGTTATATGAGGCACACGGTTAGAACAACACTTATAAGTCATATCTTGTTAGCTAATCTGGTCCTCTCATGCAAAGCGCGTGGTGCCCCCCCCCCTCCGGTGAGCGACAGCAACCTCTGTTCGTATTAAAATATTCATAATGTTGTACTTCCTTCTGTTCAAATTTAAATCCTCCAATAAAGGATGCAATTAAATAGGATCACGCTTATGACGTTTTATTTTTCAGTCTATTAGAATATAAATTTGTATTTCGTTCGCCGATATGCGTTTTTTTTTTAAATGCTTAAAATAACACTAGGAAACAAATAATATTTCTCTTTTATCGGCATTAAAAAATGAAAGATTTGCCACCCTCTAGCTTAAATTTAATATCAAAGGGAAGTGGACATTTTACAAAGAAATAATTAAAGGAAAGCGAGAGAGAAAGAGAGAGAGAGAGATGGAGAGAGAGAGAGGGGTGAGGAGTGTAGAGATATATTTTAGGGGTACTTAAAAAGCCGCAAGAAATCTGGGGGATTGGGCAAACAATGGCGACAACAAAAAGAAAGGAACAATGTAACAAAAATAATAATAAATGCATTTCACTCGTTAAAAAGGGCTTCAGTGTTGGTGATTACAAATCTGTTATCACGAACAAGATAAAGAATAGATTGTTGGTCTTGAAATAAGAGAAATCCCTGAAAATTAGAGGGTTGCGATACTGCGACTGAATATTTGGTCAGGAAACCGTCATTAACGACAAAAACCTGGCCACGAAGCTCATATCCGGTCTATTCATACGGCACTTTGCGTCGCGCATGCGTGAATCCTCGTTTGTCATTTTTTGTTTCGTTTTGTTACTCGATTGTCGTTTTTTTTTTCATTTTCGATTCTATCATCACACTCTAATCGCTTATATATATATGTATATATATATATATATATATATATATATATATGGTACACGTATTGTATAACATTGACAATGTTATATTTATGTAGTTTTATTCAATTATTATGTTTTGCGTTCTTTAATATTTCTCTGACTCACACTCAGCCCTTATCCCCTTATATACCAAACTCCCTAAAACACAGTTCCCCTTTTCCACTTTTACATAATGTTGCGCTTATAATTATAAATAAGGATTGGTCTCGCCTATTCCAACCGTTCTATATGATGGTTATTATTATAAGGTGACCCCCTCAAGGCTGGCGTCATTTTACAACGACATATGTACATTCTTGTAGTTAATTATATGAGTGCGTATACGTAACAAATATGGCGTATCTTAACTTACTTAAATTCTAATCGTCAGAAGTGTAATAATAACATCCCCATTGTCTTTATACATTTGTATTCCGATTCAAACCGACTAGAAATACACATTCTGAACAATCAATTTTTTTTTACAATTGTTACTGGCGCGACGTCACCGCGTGCCATCAAGTTTTTTCTTCTTGTAAATTTAGACGCGATTATATTAATCTCCCTCTATATAAAACTCAATTCTTGTGCGTATCTAGGTTCAGTACAGGAAACATGAATGAACAAATTGTACTCTTATGTAAAATCTACTAGAGAAGACAAGTGATGTGTTCCCGAATCTCGAAGTGCACATCTAACTGTGTTATGAGGCCATAACCTTCGTAAAACTTTAAATGTGTCCTATTTTCATGAAAGGTAAATCATATGTATAACCTCTTCCGGGGAAAACAATAGAATTACTATTGAATCTCTCAGTGACCCCCTAAGCTAAGGGAGATATAACGACCAAACCTTATCATAATGTACAAAATTATAATGTACGCCGAACGCATCGTCATCCCAGTGGCACTACAAAAGAGACTTTTAAAGGATTTTCATGGTGGTCATTCAGGAATGTGCAAAAGTAAATCGCTTATGCGTTCATACGTTTTTTTCGCTAAGTATGGACCAGGAAAGTGAGATGACAGTAAGGAGCTGTAGAGGTTGTGATTTAGCAGCAGAAAATATATATTTACAGGAAGAAATACATCTTAAGGGGTAGGTGTTGTGGACTGATCCTGATTCAGCCATTTTGACAGGACAGATTCGTCAGGTAACTATTAAGTTGACACTTTTTCCCTTACCACAAAGAACTGCTAAGTACGTCTGCCTAGATTCGGTAATGGCGACCAACTTATTGTAATCAGGTATTTTTAATACAATTACTATTCCTTTCAATTCTTGTCTTGGGTTTCTTATTTACTTACTGTTATTGTTACGATATAACAGAATGATAATGTCTACACGTAAAAGCTATCCTTTAAACTCTTTGACGTGTTCCTTATATATAACTACAACAATATCTATAATTTACTGTGGAAATAATAAATATCCGCCAGCGTAAATGTATTAAGAAAAAAGTACACTTCCTTCTTCCGAAATAACTAATTGTCATTGTAAGATCAATATTTTTAAATACATAAAATTAATAGGCTAATCAATGCTTTATTAATTTAAAATTGTAGCAATTTAATTATTTTTTACTACAATAAATAGTATATGTCTGCTTACCGCAAGAATAATTGCCAGCTAGACATTCGTTAATATATAAAGCGAAAGTTACTTTTAAAAATGTATTCATTTACACTTGTAGTGTTTTAATCGACGGGAAGTGAAAATATGAGTTGGGAACAATTCATTTTGAAATGGGTAAATCGGGATCGTTAAACCACCAATCACTATCCAACTATATCATTTTTTTTAAGTGTGTGAATGGTGAGAAAGTACGTACGGGGATGAATGGATTTATCGTATTATTACGCCGAGATGACACTAATAGACATTTATAAGCTCAAATTTGACCGGGTTTAATAAAACATTGATAGTCAGTTCGTCGTCCTGGCGATTCTTTTTTTTCTCTTTGTTGTAAACCCCGGGTAGTAAATTTCTGAACTGTTATTACGATAGTTTTTCCTTGTTTTATATCAGTTCATCCGACTATAAATTCTGACAATTTTTATTACTTTCCTCTGTTACTCTTCGTCATGCCGTGTCTAGATCACATTAACCTACCGTAGAACCCTTTAAATGATGTCTCAAATGTCATTCAGCGTTGAACAGAAATAAATAAAACCCCTAATAATAAAAAAGGGGGGAAACGAAACAGCTATGACTATAAAAGAGAGAATAAAAAAAACAAAAAACGAATCGCATTTCCTCTCGCTGTCTCCTTCTACTTCATTAAATCATATTTCCTTTAACGCTCCCTCGGAAACAATAGATCCGCGCACGCGGTAATGACAGGTTCGGGTGTCATTCTTTTAACCCGTTAGATTAAAGCCTTTATATGGGCACGTTTAATAGTCTGAAAAATAGGAGATAGAAAAAGCGAGGGAACAAAAAATTGTCCAGGCTTAATTGATTTGATTCTTTCTTGGTATTACAATTTCCTTTTCCTGTCATAAAGGTTATGAGAACTAATAGTGTTTAATTGCATTGTATACGGTTGGTGGAGATACATTGAAGTTTAACCTTTATTTCATTTTTAGAAAAAAATCTTACATATCGTAACCAACTAGTTGTAAACAAATGTATATATATATATATATATATATATATATATATATATATATATATATATATATATATATATATAGTCCGTAATTTCACGTTAATTTGATATAAGATGAGCCGCAGGAGACATCTGAGAAACAAATTACGTGTAAGCAAAAAATTATTATTAACAACATGAATAAATTGACAAAATCATAAATTGTCTTTCTCACACACACACACACACACACACACACACACACACACATATATATATATATATATATATATATATATATATATATACACATGAATATATACATGAATATATATATATACATGAATATATATATATATGTACATGAATATATATATACATGAATATATATATATATATGTATATACATGAATATATATGTATACATGAATATATATATATATATATATATATATATATAAATACATGAATATATATATACATGTATATGTATACGTGAATATATATATATATATATATATATTTATACACGGATATATATACATGAATATATATATATATACATTTATATCTATACATGAATATATATACATGAATATATATATATACATTTATATCTATACATGAATATATATATATATACATGTATATATATATATATATATATGTATATATATATGAATATCTATAGGTATATACATATATATATACATGAATATATATATATATATAAACATGAATATATATGCATCTATAAATATATATACAATAATATATATATATATACATGAATATATATATACATGAATATATATATACATGAATATATACAAGAGTATATATATATAGTAAATATATATATATATATATACATGAATATATATATACATGAGTATATATATACACATGAATATATATATATATATACATAAATATATACATAAATATATATATACATATAAATATATATATGTGCATATATATATATACATAATATATATATATATATATATATATATATATATATATATATATATATATGATATTAAGTTTTTGTGGAATGAAAGAAATGTGGGTGTTCAGATGCTCTTTAATGCGTTGGTGTGTTGGAGCATCTGAACACTCACACTTAATATAATGTGGCAACACACATCGCTCTATTAGTGTCCGCATTCTCAACTCCGTCCGCAATATAGGTCAGCTTCGAATTTCGGAAGCTATTCTAATCTCTATATTCTGTCTATCTCTGAATAACAGATTTGAGTTGTCTTCCCCTTTCATCCTCTGATTCTTACATCCCCACACTCCCACCACCAACTTACTTGCCTTTGTCTCTTCCTTCTTTACTTTTATTTGCAAGCGCCATCCACCCCATACCTCAATGTCTCTTATCATGTGTTTAATTTTTACATGTTACATATTTATAAATTAAACATTATAATTATGGACATAAATATAAACAAGAATGGAATAATATACACTTTATTTACATATATTTAGGCCTTGGTATGTGTATACATATATACATGTATGTATATATGGGTGTATTCTCATGTGTGTGTATGTGTATGTGGATACATTTGTAATCCCTAAACTAAAGTTTTAAATTAAAAAAAATGAAATAATAATAAAAAATTTAAAATAGAAAAAAATTAATAAATAGAATGAATAAAAAAATAAATTATAATATTAAAAGAATAAATAAATATATCAATAAATAATAACAACAAAGTAAAATTTAAAAAATAAAAGAAATTAATAAATAAATAAATAGAATAAATTTATATGAATTTATCTCTAGGAGTATTATACTTTTGAAATACCCTTAAATAAAATAAATATCTATTTAAATATTTACACTTTATATATATATATATATATGTGTGTATGTATTTTTATCCCTTAATTAACCCCCTCCCCCTTACCAACGTTTCTTCTTATCCTCCACGTTTCAACGGTTTCCTTTCTACCCTCATGACATTAATTCATTCCACAATTTATTTAAGTTTCTTCTCAAATTTCAAATCTCATTTCTAAACATATTTTTCTAAGTTATCCCCCTTTGTCTGCACATAAAATAATAACGTAAATTAAAATTTAGAATTGAATAAATAAATAAAAATTAATAAATCATTTAAAATAAAATATAATAAAATTATAATAATTAGTATATAAATAAACAAATGTAAATAAGATGTGAACTTTATCTGAATAATTATTTAATTAAATTTTGACATTTTCTGCGTTCCAACTTCCAATAGTCTGCTGCGGTGTTTCAATGGTTTGATTCCGGTTTTTCCGTTTTTTCGACCCTTTCGGTCTATTTTTGTTGTCTGTTTATAATGAAAGTGTTTCTTTCGAAAATTTAAGATTACTTTTGCCGAACCTTTTATTTACCTGTCAGTATTAACTATTCTAGTACTTAATCAGTTTTTTCGTGAAATATTAATAAATCGTTTTGAGATTCGTTTTCTCTTCTCGTTTATTTTTGTTCACCCTTTCCACATTCCGGCCACTATATCGCATTGCTACAGCCTCGGACTACTAACCTGCACTTAAAAAAATATATATATATATATATATATATATATATATATATATATATATATACATATATATATCTATACATATATATATATACATACATATATATATATACATATATATATATGTACATACATACATATACATACATATATACATATATATACATATATATACATATATATATACATATATATATACATATATATATACATATATATACATGTATATACATATATACATATATATACATATATATATACATATGAATATACATATATATATACATATATATACATATATATATACATATATATACACGTATATATATACATATATATATTCATATATATATATACATATATATACATATATATACATATATATACATACATATATATATAAATATATACATATAAAATATATATACTATATATATGAATATATATATAAATATATGTATACATATATATATATAAATATATAAATATATATATATAAATATATATATATAAATATATATATATAAATATATAAATATATATATATAAATATATATATATACTATATATATGAATATATATATAAATATATATATACATACATATATATATATATACTATATATATGAATATATATATATATATACATATATATATATATATATACTATACTCTTTATAGTTTGCAAAGTATTTATAATTGCAAGCTCGACAAAGTTGTATTAAATGACAAGTTATAGTTGCATTCCAATGACCACATTAAGAATCACACCAAAATCGTAATTTTCATATTCACTTTGATTTTCTTTTATTTTCATATTTCGCCTAATACCTTTATGTTTTCTGAATTCTTCGACAAACAAAACCCGTTCATTTTTTTTCCTTCATTTAATTTTTTTTTAAATTAAAACATATTCTTACTGGTTTTCACCATCATGCGTGTGAAATTTTATCATGTATTCCGGCTTCCACCTTTTTTTCAAGTCTTCTTCTTCGATGTTTTCCATTTTCCGTTGTTTTATTATTGTAATAATATTTTTCCTATTACTTGGAAATAATCTCCTTGAGCTGATGTTTAGCAAAGTTTGACTAACGTCTCTATATTTCCTCTGATCATGCTGTGAATCGTGAGTAAGAAAATGTTTTAATTTAATTTTGAAAAAAAATAAATAAAGGAAAAATGAAAAAAAAATACATGTGTTTTGTTTGTCGAAAAATTTAGACGAAATACAGGTATTCGCCGAAATAGGAAAATAAAGGAAATTGAAGTAAATATAAATATTATGATTTTGTATTTATTTTTAGTGTTTGCATTGGAAAGCAACTATAATATATATATATATATATATATATATATATATATATATATATATATATATATATATATATATATATATATATATATATATATATATATACATGCCACCACGCAGTCCAGACCGGGAAAAGTAATAATTTGCATTAACACAGCCGTAATTGTAGCTGTAATGCATCATCCTTAGCTATTATAGGTGTTATCTTCTGCTGCTTCTTCGATTGTTTATAATAGCTGTATGTGATAGAAGTGTCGGAATCCGAGTTAAAAACATGGCCCGTGTTCTTGTGTTTCGAGTCCTGCAACTAGTATGGATAATAATCTCTACAATGACGATTCCTGAATGGTGAACCCTAATAAGTATGTAGATAAAACAAATATTATATATATATATATATATATATATATATATATATATATATATATATATATATATATATAAGTAAATAATAGTATATTACATTTCAATGACTAAGCATTTATTCATTTCTTTACTTTCCGAATTTTAAACGAATATTAATGTAATTCTTGACAATTGTTTCGCGCAGAAACAACCAGCCAAGAATAAACACATATTTACCTGGATCTTACGTTTATTAAGGTGACTAAAAGATCGTCCAGAAAAAACATTCTCAAACAATAAAAAAACCGAAAAACCTTATTCATGCATTTCCAACAGTAACATTGTTCTCCAAAGGAAGCATAAGACCCATTCGTAGACAAGCTGCCATTTTGTATTTCTAATGCGGAGCTAAGAAATATACGATTAACACGAATGGAATTTCCACCAGACAATCTAAAATCTAACAAAATGTATTAAACATATGTTTGTATTCATTAAAAAGCTGTTGCAAAAATATCAATAAGTAAATACTTAAACTTTATTCAAATTGAAAGATACGCACTTCCACCTAATACCAAACCAATGTTTAATGATGTCAATTAAATCACAGCATATGTAATAATAATGTAATAATGTAATAATATCAATCTTCACTGGTGTACGATTGGTACTGAATTCAATGAAAAGCAAGCATTGAAAAACTAACACTAAATCAGCATAAGTAAAAGGACAAACAGTAAAAGTAAACAATTCAAAATAGAAACCCAGATAATGTGTTAAAAATTAAAACAAACCTATATAGAGGCTATAATTATTATGTTAATAATTATAGGTTAATCTCTGTCGTCTTAATTACAAAGTAAGTGATAAGTTCTACTAAAGTTAACGACTTATTATAACTATATTATAATTTAATTTAAATGTAATTCTCTATTCAGTTTACTATACTGTTACATACTGATAAACCGTTTACCGAATTTAAATTATTAATATCTGCCCACAGTTATATAAAGTAACACATTGAATTAAATGATGTAATTAGTCTATTAATCAATTAATAAACTAAAGAAGTGATAACAATATGTTTTAAAATAAATATTTTGTTATTAAAACCTACAGACACTAGTGTTTTATTCTTAATGCAATCATCAGTTAATATATATATATATTGCCAACTTATCTATCCCAGCGGCTTCCTCTGATGATAAGATTTTGATCTTTGAAAAGCCTGGCTTAAGGAAAATTTAACTTGAATAAATTGCCTTTTTGCGGAATATACCTTGCTCTGAGCAATTGAATTGAAATTTGATTTGGCTTTTGCTTCTCTAATTCCTTTCCATTCTTCTTCATATATATATATATGTATATGTATATATATATGTAAAGATAAGATAAATACATATTAATCGTCGAGCACTGTCTGAAATTATAAAACACTCAGGTCGTTAAGCTATGAACGAAAAGCTTAAACGCGCGCGTGTTTAAGCACTCTTTGACCTCGGAGCGTTTGAACTCTGCCACTTACTTTAAATGTATCTTAATTTCAGTCATGTCTGTGGGGAGTTCTGTTTGCATACAAATATAAGACCGTAAGATTGTGATTCTCTTCTAAATAAATAAACTTTATCGAACCCGTCTGACCGTCTGAAACCGCCAGTTCCTGCATTGATAAGGACGTAAATCCGAAACAACGTTGTCCGACGGTAAATACACTTTAATATTTAATAATAAATATTCATGGTATATATATATATATATATATATATATATATATATATATATATATATATATATATATATATATATTAGGGAATGCCCAAAATAGACTGACACTTAGATATAAGACATATTTAGACAACGTTCATAGAATCATTAGTATTTCTAGATATGGCGCTCTTCCCATAAATATAACTTTAATTCCCATCTTTACGTTGTCATTTCTCGTGGCCTAATGGTTATGTTGCTTGCTTGCGGAGTCTAGGTTAATTCTGTGACATGGCGTCGAGCCGTGCGACCATCTGAAATAATACTTCCCTACACTGAGTAAAGCAAACACCTGAAACGCTGGCGT
Organism: Sepiola atlantica; assembly: GCA_963556195.1. Classification (NCBI taxonomy): domain Eukaryota; kingdom Metazoa; phylum Mollusca; class Cephalopoda; order Sepiida; family Sepiolidae; genus Sepiola; species Sepiola atlantica. Next base: position 69,110,190 of record OY744523.1, read on the forward strand.
GTGTAGGTAAAAATATTTTAATATTATTTACTTGAATTAATATTGTTATAAGTCCCTTTAATAAGTTTGAAGTTGAGCCATGTTTGGAGAAGTTATAAATAGACTGACACGAAGCTATGAAGAATATTCCGAAAACGTTTGTAGAATCTCTAGTCAATATTTGTAGATATGCCGCACTTCGCATAAATAAAACTTAAATTGCTATCTTGACGTGGTGATTTATCGTGGCCTAATTGTTATGACATTTGCTTGAAACGCTGACGTATGTAGGTAAAATAATTCCATATTATTTGCTTAATATTTATATTGTTATTAATATATATATATATATATATATATATATGTATATATATATATATATATATATATATATATATATATATAAAATCTACAATGTACGAACGGAGTTCGTACCCATGCGACCTCCCGCAACCGCCACCTCTACACTGAGGAGGGTAAGAGATCCGGAAACGACGTCATCTGTAGGTGAGAAACAGTTGAAGATTTAAAAATGTAGATAGTTCAATGGCTCTCTAAAGATGTAATAGCCTTAAAAGAAGAATCCTGATTAAAATTAGTAAGTTTGTTGTCATTACTCCGATAAAAAAGTTCCGCTTGTGCTTTGAACACTCTCCCCGAACCCCCCGAGTAACTGTACCTTAATTACAATTACTGGCTGTGTTGATTTCTCGCAGCCGTGTGGTCCTGAGAGTGTATCTCCTGACTCTAGACGGAATCTGCGAACGGCGTTCGAGCCCATGCGACAGCTTGCAACGCCCAATATACACTAATGGGGGTAAGAGAGTCAGAAACGCCGTCGTTTGTAGGTGAAAAACACTTTGATATTTAAAAATATTCATAGTTTAATATATATATATATATATATATATATATATATATATATATATTTATGTGTATATATTTTCATGTATATATATATGTGTATATATATATGTATATATACATATATGGGTATATATATATGTGTTATATTTATAGGTGTATATATATATATTTTTTATATATATGTATATATATATGTATACATATACATTTATATATATATGTATATATGTATATATATGTATACATATACATTTATATATATATATATATATATATATATATATATATATATATATATATATATATATATGCATATATATATATGCATATATATATATATACTAGCTGTACCCGGCCACGCGTTGCTGTGGCTGTTAGTTGAAATGAAGAGGTGGCCTTTTGGAGTTCATTTTGATCCAGTTCCTTAAGCTGCCATTTAATATGAATGGTTTAATTTTCCAATACTTGTGGATACACAATATTCTTAGTGGTTCCCGTTTCAGTGTAGATGAAGAGATTGTCCGGTTTTTAATGGTTCTGGTGGATCTGTCAGTTGAGGTAGTTTAATTTTCCCTGCGGCACAACACAATCCTTTAGTTTCTCCCTTAAATTTCAGAGCTTTGCAATAGGGACACACTTCAGTCATAGTGCCTATGTGAACATGGTGGCTTAAACTATAATCATCATGAGGGTTGTAATGAAATGCTAGGCGATCCCAATCCAGGGATTGTTGAGCATGGAGCCTTGTTTGACGCCGATCTGCTAGTCTCAGCCTCTCGCGTTCGTTACGTTGTGAACGAAGCAGATATGAAGATGCCTGACGGGATTGTTGTACCCGCAACCGTTCCTCTTCAAGTCTGGCTGCATGTCGCTGTGCTGATTCATTCGCACGTACTTGAATCATCGTTTGTCTAGCTTGTTGGTTTGCAGATGCCAGTTGTTCATGAGTTTGATTTGCAAGTAATCGACGCCTTGTTTCTGCACGGCGAGTATGACGACCTAAGTTTGATCTTCGGGGGGGGGGGCATGTTTACCTGTATAAATGTAACAGTAGGAAAGAATAATTGTATAAAGGTAAATGGATTAAAAAAAACAATCAATTATAACCCGCTTCAGGGTTGTCGAAGAAATGCAAGTATGGTGTTTTTTTATAGATGAAGCATGTTAAAAGTAAGAAAATGAGGAAGAAGGCCGGTTTAAAAAACAACGAAGTAGATACGAAATGAAATTAAAGCACGTCTGTTAAGTATTAAATCGTACCTGAAGGATGGTTAAAGTCTAAAAAATGAGTAAATGCGAAATGAAATTAAAGCACGCGGGTTATGTATTAAATCCTACCTGTAAAAATGAAACAGTAGGAATGAATCATTTTATAAAGGTAACTGGTTTTAAAATAAACAATCAATTATAACGCGCGAATGCAAGTAGTGTTGTTTTTTTTTTTAAGAGATGAAGCATGATTAAAGGGAAGAAAATGATGAAGGAAGCAGGTTTTAAAAACATCGAAGTAAAGAGGAAATGAAATTAACGCACGTTGAGTTTTTTTTTTTAGAGAGGTAACTGGTTTTAAAATAAACAATAAATTATAACGCGCGAGTAAGGGTTTTTTTTTTAGAGATGAAGCATGATTAAAGGGAAGAAAATGAGGAAGGAAGCAGGTTTAAAAACATCGAAGTAGAGAGGAAATTAAATTAACGCACGTTTGTTAGGTAAGTATTAGTGTAAACGTTTGTTTAGGGAAACAAACAACGAATAAGGAAAACACTTTTTACGTATGAAGTAGATACGTGACAGCGGGAGGAGGAAGGTCAATCCGGAAGTGAAGTTGGACATGCAGGTTCGCAGAAACGGATTGTAAACCGGAAGTGCAACTTAGTAGGAACGAATTGTAATAAAAAGTGTTTTTTTATGTGTAAAGTAAAAATTATGTTAATAACATAAAAACATAGCTCGGATGAAAGGATTTGCTATAAAAAAATTTCAGTGGTAATGGTATAGTGGAAGTATATTTCCATGGGAAACGAACAAACCAACTTTACATTTTTATATATATAGATATATATATATATATATATATATATATATATATATATATATATATATATATATATATATATATATATATATGTGTGTGTGTGTGTGTGGGTATGCATATGTATAAGTACACACACACACACACATATATATATATATATATATATATATATATATATATGCAAAGCTTATTTTTGGTTGACACAGGTGTCTGTGTAGGTACTACCATTATTAACTTTGTCATCATTTTAGGTTCACTAGAAAGAATATATCCAAATTAAAATATGCGATCCGAAAAAAAGTCATACGCGTGCTTAAAAGAATGAAATACTGTGCCAGTTTAACTGACAGATATAATGTATAATAATTTAAATTGAAAAAAAATACATATAGTCTTAATGAAGCAAGGGAGCAGAGTTTTCTTTTTCATTTTCTGCATTCATATATATATTAATGAATCTTTTTATTTTGTGTGTATCGTTAGTTGTTAACACAAGCAGCTGGAATTGCCTTATATGTGTGCATACACGACACAACACGTTGAAAAAAGGTTCCTATTTGATCACCGAAGTTAACTGACGTTGAGCCTTCTCTAAATGGCTGACTATTTGAGAATAGAAGGTGCTCTATGTGCTATCCGCTTATCTCCGCATTGTTTCCAGTCGACTTCTGCATGCCTCGCCATTTGATTCAAACAGTGCCGATCCATGAGACGTGTTGTAGGAATTTACAATTACACGCGCAGCCACTCTTACAGGGGTTATCCATTGTCTCTGAAGACTGAACGGAGGTCATGATTATATGTGCGGGTGTGGATTTTGATGAAAGTGTTTCTGTGGAACGTACTAGATTTGAACCCGGTGCACCCAGGTTATCACCAGTCTGCGTCGTTAACCACTTAGCCATCATTTGTGCGAGTATGAATTTTATTTTATTTGTATCAGACCACAGGTGGTTTCACCTTTGTCGTTTCAGTTAATTTGAGTACCGTATTTGCGTCTAGACAGATTATTATAATATGCATAACTTTACAACTTCTGGAACAAGTAACGTGTCTAGTACTATAACAGTTTTGGGGCCTAGAATTTAAAAAATAGACAACGATTCTTAGCCGATAACAATTCCCGCATTACAACTTATGTAAAGTCTTGCAAAATATAAAATATAAATTATTAAGCAAACTTGACTAATTAAGTATTAGTTTCATTACGTCGGAAAAAAAACGTTCAATCATGAAATAAATATTTGACAGATGATATTGACAACCCACCGCCGGACGATATCGCACAACACCGGAAAGTCAAGATAAAAAAGGCCAGTGCACTCGAATTATGTACTAGCCGGTTTATTCGTCCAATATTTAACAACATAAGTTCGGTTTTGATATAGAGAAAAATCCGGTTGCCTCCAAAAGGGAACTCTGAATTGGGAGAAAAATAAAATTAGTCTCAGGTTATAAGGATTTATCTTTCACTGATCTAGGATATAAACGATTAATTATAGTATGTATAACAAATCAGGTAAAATATCAACAGGGTAGTAATCCAAAGAAGTTAAACCGGGTTCATAAAAGTCCTCAATATGAAATAGAGCTTTTATATATGATTATTTCTATTTACACAGACATGTAAAAAATCTGCGACACTGGCATGTCGATGTTATCGCTCAACAGTTATTATAAACTGAGATCCCATCAGGCAGAGTTAGAATCCGATCTTAACCTTAGATCATATTTGAAAAAAAAACTAATATGATCTAAGGTTAAGATAGGATTCTAACTCTGCCTGATGAGATCTCAGTTTATAATAACTGTTGATCGATAACATCGACATGCCAGTGTCGCAGATTTTGTACATGTCTGTGTAAATAGAAATAATCATATATATATATATATATATATATATATATATATATATATATATATATATATATATATATATATATATATATATATATATAACTGTTTTACATAAATACAAATATATGAAAATCAAGCAAACTACCATTCTCTATTATATATATATATATATGTAATTAATACAACAGTTTTTAATATTCCAGTATAGCTTAGTAGTTATTTGCAAATATATTTATTGCAAATGAAGCGACATAAAAAGGTTAATCTTTCATTCCATTGCAAAATCATCAGGCTTATTACATGAGTTCATATTAGACGGAAATAGACCATAAACGTTTCCATGTCGCTTCGTTGTCATAAGCATATTTTCATACTTTGCTTATACGAACTTTCTATGCTACTTTAATGATGTCGATGTTCTTAGCATATGTAAATTTTCTTTTAATTGTTTTTTTTCCTATCTTTTACATATTTCTATTTGTAAATATTTGCATTACAGCACTTTTTATCGACGGTTCTGTCGAATTTGCTTTGATGATAACAGCATATCTCTGACAATCCATAAATTAAAGAATAGAAAATAAGATTTTGTATATAACTCTTGTTTTAACAATTGATGATTTAATAAATCAATCATTTTACGCAATTGTTATTCTCATCATCTCCTTATACTATTACTCTATCTTGTATATAGAACATTGACTATTCAAGATAGGATATACTTTAAAACTATCATTTTGTTCTTCGTTTTACCCACTTTGCATTATATATATATATATATATATATATATATATATATATATATATATATATATATATATATTGGTTTTAAATATGATGAACGGAGTCATAGCGAGTCGAGACACTATCACAAGAAAAATAAAGAGAGGAAATATTAAATAATATATTTAATCGTCGATTAAAAACTTTTAAAAAGAATAAAAAGATCGACTAAAATTAACAGATTAAACACTAATCTCCAAGGTACCTTTCGGCCGACACATTGTCTTCCAAGCGCTGAAGAGTACGACCAACATAGTCAGCTTCACACTGACATTTGAATTTATACATAATCAAACTTTTCTGTAGTGTTGGAAGTACATCTTTCTAAAAGGCTGGGAAGGCAGTTCTGGTGCCAAACACTACACGGGGCTGTACTGCATAAAAACAACGAGATACAACCGATTAAATTTTATCCAAAAAACCCTTACTGATAGAACTAATAAAAGGAAATTTCAAATAAACAGGACATTTGGGTGGACCAAAGAAAATGTTAGCATTAAATTTCGCAAGTTTTCGATCAATACATTTGGAAATTAAACCCTCAGGAAAACCATTTTTAGTAAGAATATCAGTTATCTCTCTACGTTCAGCCGCGTGTTTGCTGGCAGTGCAAATCATCAGTGTGCGGTGAACAAGTTTTTTGACCAAACTGATCTTCCTACTCATGTGAAAAAAAGAATCCCAACTAATATACAGGGCATTAAACGTCGGTTACCTATATATAGTTGTAGTGAATTTGTTCACCGTCCTCTCCACTAAAACGTCCAGAAATGGTAAAGAGCCATTCTGCTCCTCTTCCTTGGTGAACTGTAGTGCTGGGCGGAGCGTATTCAATTTCAGGAAAAAAGCATATGCGTCGTTACGGGACTCAAAAATGGTAAAAGTGTCGTCCACATAACGCCAATAACGAAAGAGTCTGGCAACCCGAGAAAACAGCAAGGATTTCTAAAAACCTAGGAAAATATTCTCTAGAATATCACTAAAAGGACTGCCCATCGCCACCCCATCGATCTGCTGATACATTATATTGTTAAAACTGAAACTGACCGACTTAGTGACCAGCCCCATGAGTTCCAGAAAAATGCTTTCTGAAAAGGCGGGAGGGGTTAATGTGCTACGATAAAGTATGTCAGCGCATATTTCAATGGTTTCATTCAGGGGTACATAAGCTGGTAGCGACAAATTAACATAGAAAGATTGTTTGCGACTCACATTCCAAATCGCGAATAAATGTAGCGAAACGGAAAGAATCAGCAATACAATTAACTGAAAACCTCTGTAAGACAGGATCAAGGATATCTGCAAGCCATTTGGCCAGCTCATGCTAAGGAGAACCAATCATAGAGAGAATGGGTCTCAATGGAACTCCCTCCTTATGAATCTTAGGTAGCCCGTACATTCTGGGTTGTTGAGAACCCACAGGGCGGATGGTGTCATAAATATTCTTATCAATAAACGTCTTTCTATGTAACTGAAGAAAACGTTTTTTTAAGCTTTACTTCAGTTGTTAAGGTATTGTCAATTGACACGTCAACAAGCTTTTTAAATTTTGTTGTATTACTAAAAATGCTCAACATTTTATCGGTGTAGTCATTAGTATTAAGAATGACAACACCGGCACCCTTATCCGGTTTGGTAATGTAGAATTCTTTTTTGCCTTCAGACGTTTGGCAGCCTGGTAGTGGATCTTACTCCAGGCAAACTCTCGGGAATTGATAGGAGAATTAGCGAACGTATGTGCTAGTTGAGCTAATCTTGCCTTCGTATAAAGAAGACCATCGTTCGACCTCGGCTCATGATGATTTAGTTGAGACTTCAATATTTCAAATTCGGCAAATATACTTTCTTTATCAATCCCAAGAGGGGAAATATCCACATCCAACCCTCTATATCGACGGACAAATCCGGGTCTTTGCAAATAACATCCGGGCGCTCACAAGTCCACGAGTCATCCATTGGACAGCACTTGTATGATAATAAAAAGTGCGGTGAGGCGTATTCTGATGGGTGTTTTCGCATTGTACACAAGGCCCGTTCCAAACACCATCTCAAGGTGTTGGAGGCAGTTAGTATTACAATGCGAAAACCATCGCTCTGTAGGCAAAAAGAGTTATCTCACAAATTAGACTTATTGAGAGACTTCTAAAAAGGAAAAAAATACTTTGCCTATTATGTCCATTTATTCCTTTTTCGGTTTAATGGCGTTATTCAATCTCCCTTTTTTTCTCCCCACGTTACTTTTTCCCTCGTTTTTAAGCGATATTCGCCGAGGTTTCTCTTGACAATGTATCGGCCGAAAGGTACCTTGGGAATGCGTTTTTAATCTGTTAATTTTAGTCGATTTTCTTATTCTTTTTAAAAGTTTTTAATCGACGATTAAATATATTATTTAATATTTCCTCTCTTTATTTTTCTTGTGATAGTGCCTCGACTCGCTATGACTCCGTTCATCATATTTAAAACCATTGTAAAATTATGTACCACAAAAAATGTGTTTATATATATATATATATATATATATATATATATATATATATATATATATATATATATATATATATATATATTTAAGGTTCATATTATTTTCCAATAATCATTTTTTAATTTTATTTTTTTTATGTTTATTTTTTTCAGATTTCCTAAAAACATAACATTTCTGTGAGATATATTTTTACGGTTCGTTTCATTTGTCTTGTGCCAAACAACATTTTTATGTTAATATCGTCTCTGCCACATTACAAAATCATCAGAAAAATGCAAAAAAAAGTTTTGGGGATTAACGTGTCTTGAAATAAACTACACTGCTTCATTTTTGGGTGAAACCAAACTAAAAACAAAGAAAAGAGAAAACTCATTCAGACAACCAGTATAACATTTATTCCTGTTAATAATTTGAGGTTGATGGCAGGAAAGAAACATGTTGCATATCACTAGCAACAAGTGTATCAGAAGATGGATGCGTTCGTCTCTCTAGACGTTTTCCTGGTTAGAAAATTATAATTAGTAGAGAAATCGGCTGTGTCCTCTCAGCCAGATTGACAGGGTTTGGATACTAATGATTAGTTGCACAGATTGTATTAGCCGATCTACGTTCGGCGGTGATTGTGAAGGACTAATAAGGGGGTGGGTTGGTCAGTTTACGAATGGTCGTTCTGACTGCAATCTAACTCCTGGGCATTAGATGATGGGGTCGTTCTGTGTGTGGGGTGATGGCAGGAGAACCAAGTGGATTGATTGAATGAATTGATGGCGATAATCTCTTGGCTTATCACGCACAATTTCATTTAATCATTCAAATCTTTGATCGTTCGGTGCTCGATCGACTTTCTATTTAAAACGTTCAAATTAGACAACTAATCTCATAGTCTGTTTCTGTGTATCAATCTATCTGACTGTGACTTATATCTACCACTCTATAGAAGAGAACAATATGTGTGAGTGTCTCCCTCTCTTTATCTCGCTCTTTCTCTCTCTCTCTCTCTCTCTCTCTCTCTCTCTCTCTCTCTCTCTCTATATATATATATATATATATATATATATATATATATATATATATATATATATATATTGGTACCGAAAAATTAGTACAACATTCTTACCGTCGGTTTCAATCACAGTAGGACTTAGCCATCCGGCCTCTTTCAGCTTCTGTTGTCATCTTAGAGATGTCAGAGATGACCACATAAGCTGAAGAGAGCCGGATGTCTAAGTCCTTCCGTGCTTAAAACCGACGGTCCGAATGTCGTACTAATTTTTCTGTACCAAAGTAAATGAATAAATATTACGCTCTTGATTTTTATTTTTTAACTTTAATTCTCAATTAATCGAGCACTCTGCTGGGATTTTTCCTGCTATATTACAAAGACGTTATATATATATATATATATATATATATATATATATATATATATATATATATATATATATATATATATATATATATATATATAATAGATTGAATGAACGAATAAAATGAGAAATAAATCAAACTTTATTGCCTTTTTACTTTTAATTTAATCCATTATTATTAATGCACTATCTAATAGTTAACTAATTAAAGATATTATATATTATTTATATACATGAAGTATACTTTTAATATATATATATATATATATATATATATATATATATATATATATATATATAAATCATTTAACTCTTAACCTAAGCTTACAAACGTTTTTTAATTGTTTTAAATTTAACCATGTCCTCTCCCGGTTTTTAATTTGGCTTTTGTTTCCTTTCTTTTCATCTTTTACCATTATTAACATCTAAGTGAACGATCAGACTTTTTCCGCTAGATGAGATTATATTTTCTCATAAATATTGATCGATAACATCGACATGCCAGTGTAGTTGCTATTTGTGCATACCTGTATAAATAAAAGTAATTATATATATATATATATATATATATATATATATATATATGTATGTTTATATATGTATACATATATATATATATGTATGTTTATATATGTATACATATATATATATATATATATATGTATATATATATATATGTTGCTATATTAGTATACATTTTTATTTATACAAATATTGTGTGTATACAGTACCTATAACTTGCTTATATTATAAACATGGTCGTGTTCTAATCTATTATTCTCATAGTAACATGGTCGTGTTATTTAACGATGCAACCATGCCATTTTACGATAAACACAAAACAGAAAACAATATGATTCGTCTATTTATCTTCCAAATCAAGTATATAGCCGAATTACATCTAATGGAGTTATATCTATAGAAATAGACAAGTAATTTGTTTTCCTTAATTGTAAAGAAACTTTCTAAGGTTTCTGCTCTTTGGATTAATAATCTTTGACATAAAACTGCAATAGAGTGTTCGTCTCATTTTAAACATATTCCTTTCGTGTTTTGTTGTTGTTTTTCTGTTTTCGATCGAACAATTCCTGCCCCGTTTCCATTCTAAAATGAATGGATTGCAAAACGATTTTTTTTAAATGCAGAAGCCAATAATATGATTTCAAAATGCAGCACATTAAGACGGCGATCAAGAAAGCTGAATTAAGTTTAAGTACGCTCTAAAGTCCGGGTATATAAAACATAATGGAAATTTGAACGTTTCCTATATTACATTAGTAGCCTCCTTATTGCGTCGAATACTCTTTTTTAATTATCATATTTGACATGCATTAAATGTCAAAATACTTAGTCTCCTGTTTTGTTGGTTTATTTATAAATAAATTCCTCTCCAAATCGCTTACTGCATTTATATATCTGTATATCTATTCATATTCGCTGTATTTTATCATTTGGTTTCATGATATATATATATATATATATATATATATATATATATATATATATATATATATATATATATATAACAATAAATGAAAATTTGAAGATGAATGTTGTATCTTAAAATAATTACCTATCGTGATAATAGAAAGCTCAATATACTTGGTGGAGCACTAAATAAAGAAACCATTATGTTTAGAATAAAAGTTGGAATGAATTACACATTTTATTAAATAAACAAAACTTTAGAAACCAAGGTAACCTCTCAAATCCTGAATCCATGAATTTTCAAAGATAAATTATTTTCATCATACGATAAAGGCGGTAATGTATGTATTACTGGTTACATAGACAATTTGAAAATAGGAAAATATATACATATTGATGAAGACTTTTTTTCTAAAAAAATCCTAATAAGGGGAATAAACCCAATAAATGACGTTAAATTAAAAATAGAAACATGGAAATATTGAACACACTCAAGTATTTAAATATCAAACATGAAGTCCGGCTATATCGAGCGATATTACTCAGATAAATTCATGCAATCAGAATGTGTAGAGGTCTGTTGAAAAATTAAATAAAAATATCCCATTCTCAGTTTTTCATTAGTAATGTTAATTTCTAACGGATAATATAACTATCTATTTTGTCGTGTTGTTTTAAATTTTTTTAAATTTCTGTGTGTGGGTTGAATCCTACGCTGCATATTCAAAATGTTATTTTGTTACCAGATTCGAATTTTTCGACCGGCAGTTATTATAATCTCTTACATTGAAGATTGCGTAAGCATGCAACACATGTTTTTGTAGGTAAAAATAAAAAAAACAATATTTATACAAAAAATTATATATATATATATATATATATATATATATATATATATATATATATATATATATATATATATATATATGTTTTATTTATTTATTCACTAAATAGTTACCACCTTTAATTCACAAAGATGATAAGGGTTAATGAGTTGTTAGGTGGGCGGTGAGACATCACCGTGGTTGTGGGTAATGATGGTTGAAATAAGGAATAATTTGATTATTCAAGAGGACGGCTGAACAAGAATTTATTTACAATGGACTTGAAAACGACTATGTTGTAGTCAGCTAGAAAGAAACGATATTTAGTTCCAGAGACCAGTTGAAACTCTGCTCATGGATATATATATATTATTTCATGTATACACATACAATTTTATAAGGAGATATAATTTTTTACGTATCAATTTTCAGTATATACTTCGACAGTGTTCGATACGTAAGTAGAGCTAGGTAGTAAGCTATGAAAATATATTTATGGCAATTACGCTACACAGAGGCTCCCGCGTTTAATCCCCGGGGGATCTTCAGGCTAAAATGCATGGAGTTATTTTTGCCGGTGTTTTTATATACACGGCTAACTAGTTAACTAATCAGATTCTTTGTTGTTCTCTCAGCCAATCGTTGGGCTTCCCGCGAACAAAGGTCTTGTAGGTGTTACTTCTCATATCTTGTTCTATTGTTCTGTTCTCAATAGATTGGCCTATATTTAGTTTCCTTTGTTGGGTCAATATTATGGGTGAATTTATTTTAACACGTGTTCCTAATATTTTTATTTTAGCTTTTAATTTTTAAATTGTTAATTTTTTGTTTATTTTTCATTTTTTTTACTTATTTTTTTATGTTTTTATTTAGTCATCGTTAACATAAATTACATTTATTTCTGTGTAATGGCTGTTGGATTTCGGGGATCTTTAAAGTTTAGGATTTCAAATTTTTCATTCAGGAATAATCTACACGGGTCGTCTAAATGTCTACATGTGCTGGCCTGTCGTATTATTTTCCATTCAATTATTGGTGAGCGTCCATTTTCTTTGAGCTCCCAATAGTGGTTTGCTAGTGCTGTTTTAATTCGACGTTTTCTGTTTTTTTCCATAAATATATTTTCATAGCTTACTATATATATATATATATATATATATATATATATATATATATATATATATATATATATATATATATATATATATATATAGTATGTGATCTAATAAATATATTCATATGTATCAAGTGAAAGCTTACTAACAAGTTAATGTCTAAAGCTGTTTATACGGGGAAGATGTAAATGTACATTACGTTTAGTAGAACAGGGTCGAAAAAAGATGCTAATATACACAGACGCGAACACATAAAAATAAATGTAATCATATGTTCGAACACACACACTAACCCTTGGCTACGGGTACACCTACAAATGAGGTACGTAATATACATGCACGTGAGTGTAATCTAATGACTCATCAAAAGATACATGCCTATCAATAAATATGCATACATTCATCGACATACAGTATTAAACCGACGTGAAACTACATATACAAACGTATAAACAACTAACTGTCACACACACACACATACACACCCCCCCCCCCACACACACACACATATATATATATATATATATATATATATATATATATATATATATATATATATATATGAAGCAATCCAACAAAAGATATAAGCGTCAACTAATATCTTATAATTAGTGAAACATCCGGATAAAAACTGAAGCTCAATATACTGGATAGAGCATTAATATTATAATATAAAATGAAGTAATAAAATAAGGTGTCAATCAAATTTTATTAGAATTCAAAGTTCAAGCAAAGTATCCTTAAGTCCTTAGCTCATGAGTTTTCAAAGATAATTCTTCTCTTCAGAGGACCATTACCGCAGTTATACTACTACAGGTAATAAAATTACGCTTTGAAAATATATAAAATTATATACACAAATACATAAAAATACATAACATCAAACATATCAACCCAAAAACATACTTTTTGTTGAATCCATACAGTCCATCCAGGTCATACAAATTGAAAAGCATAATCAGGAAAGACATTACTCCAAGTTACAAACAGCAGTCCATACACGTGAAATTGAAGGGGCTGGCAAAGTTATCCAGTCGCGAAATGTGTCAATATTCAATGTTAATGATAAATAAATCAAATAATACAGAAAGTCCAATCAAAGTACCAAAATCCCGATATGTGCAACCCGAGTCAAATCAAAGTTCGTTGTTTAATTAGAAAACCCGTTAAATCCGAATTGAGCAAAACAAGACTGAATCGCGGTCGCATCTTGGCAGCAGACATAATATCCGATCTATTAAAGTCATTCAGAGATGTAGACAAATTAATATCGCCTTCTGTTCGTTAGGGATTTGTCATGTCTGGTTGAATAACTGGGGAGAGAAGATTACTTATTTTTTTCGCTCTGCTGAATACAGGCTGAAAAAACTCCGAATGAAGAAAATTGACGATATTTTATGTTTCCGAGATACATGAAGTTAGTTTTTGCAATAGTTGTGCATGGGTTCCATCCTGGGGAAACCATTTTGCATGTTTGAAAAACCCAGCTTCAGCGCATTTCTGAAACAAATCTGGCATATGATGCTCTACAATACTTGCTCTTACAATTTCAAGGTCATTTCTGTGCCTAGAACGTGATAATTATAATTAAGTTATGTAGAGCGAGTTCAGTATGTTGTGTTAATGTAGGAAGCTATTCCATCAATATAAAGTATATATGTATGCCAAAATAAAGAATGCCAGTCTGATTTACATTAACACTCATCAAAATAAGCAATGAATGGTCGAAGGATCAACTAAATATTAATGGCAACACTGAAACTGTTGGTCATTTAACAATCCTAATTGCATCAATTACTGGGGAATCTCGGTATATGCACAGAATATTCGATAGCGTATTTGAGAAAACATAGTATTGCATATCATTTAAAAAACTCTTATTTGCAATGTACTTACATACGTGATGTCGTCTATCTCAATCTTTCCTTTAAGTACTATTATGCAATGTTTTCTTCAGAATTATGTGATCTTTTCTCCCCTTCTTTTGTTGTAGCTCGTCTGCCTCGTTGGTCTAGTGGTCTCCATCAATTTGCTGTTTTGATATCTCAGAGTAATACCACTTCCTATTCAAGTATCTTCTTTCCAGGAATTGCAGACTTGTGGAACTATCTTCCTGCTGACTGTTTTCTTTCAACCAATATTCTTGGTATTTTCAAGATTAAGGTCAATAGGCATCTCCTGTATTTGCGATTACCATATGTTTTTCTTGGTAGCTCTTTACACCAAGTGGATTCATACCTTGTCTTGAGTGATTTTCATAGAAACAATTATAGAAAAAAAGCGAAAATGGCTAAAGATTTTGAATAATACAGTTCCACATTATCGTCATCAGCTAATAGCAACTGTTTTTAATCTAAAACTAGGTATCATAATTCAACGACTAACGAAAGGAAACATTTTCGGTGTGGTAGTAGCGTGTATGTACTGTTCAGTGGCTGGAAATATGACTACCACATGCGCATAGTCTGGTTTGGCTTGAACAAAAGTTTAAATCCTCTGACATAGACTTACTTATACGTACGGAAATGTCGGATCCAGTAATACATCTTGTTTTACATGATATCATTAGACCCACCATGATCCATGGACAATGTTGGAACATAAAGAGCTGTGCACCATGCCTCAAAGAATGACGCTGCTGTAAGAGATATCATATACGCTTCTTGAATGAAACTCGGTGGATAAAAATGGATTGCCCCACGCCGACTATCAACTCTAGGTGAAAGCTTTGAGTTTCAGTAGACAACCAATGCGTCGTACCATATAATGAACACATTTTTAAGATTTTGTAATGCATATATAAATTTTGAATAGTGTAACCGTGAACTCAATTAATTACGTTTGCGAATATGTAAATAAAGGCAGTGATCAAGCTATCTTCACAATTAAAAGTAATGTTCATGATGAATTAACAATTATGAAACAGACCGTTACATATCAACCAACAAAGCCATTTGGACTTCGACATACATGTACATTATGGTAGGTTGATTTTTAACTTAAAGAAATATCAAGATAACGTGGGAACAGAAAGTTGTGTCTTGGTATAATACGTTCTGATACTAAATATGTTATCTTTCACTTACACCGTTATTTGAGGAAATGGGAGGAATATCGTCTGCCTAAACGCATTGAAGCACCCTCGTTTTTGCTATGTTTTGCTTATAAATCGGTTAGAAAACTTCGCTATTAAAATATTTAAACTAGAAAATTTAGGCATTTAATTTCAAACATTAAAAACAAATAAGACAATTTTACTAGAATAAATATCGCCCCCATCATGATGCTTTGTATCACATTAATTAAGATGTAACAGTGATGATATAATAAAATATTGAAATAACAGCAGGTAATATTTTTTTTTTATAATGTAGACAATAAAAAACGCATATGTATACCGCTGGGCTAAAATTCGTCGATCAAATGATTTATAATTACAATGTTAATGTAAACATCTCTCAAAAACCAAATCTCAGAATTGATAAAGAAAACAAAACAATAAATGTTCTCCGCAAATTTACTATCTACACAATGTAAAGTTTGTACAATAATAAACTATGATGAATAATTCAGGGTAGTTATTAACATATAGCGCTAAATTGCTCTATGTACGATTCGTTAGCAGCAAAGGAGGCCTAATTTTATGACACACCACTTTTACAATTATCTGCTATTTACGGATTTGGAAGAATCTGTCATTAATTTGACTATCCAGTTAATTAGATCAGACCAATGTTTGGTTTTAATTTTTTTCTGGTCTTGCATTCAACTCGTGAAGGAATGTAACATTTCATTTATTAACTTAAAAATGTGATTCTGTTTTGCTTATTATTAATGATAAAATTGAAATACAACTTTAAAATGATTCGATAAATCGACATAACCAATTTAGTCAATTTCATGCGAAGAAATATTTATTTTACTAATCATTAAGATTTGTTTTCATTATTTCTCCTCCCACTGCTATACGGCCAGCATTCTCCCATTTATGGAGTATTGTTGTCATATTTAGGCTGGTGCACAAACTACGAGTCTCTCCCTTCTAAATAAGGTACAAAAAAGAAGTTCAAACGTAATAAGTCCTATACCGTGTACACAGCTCCAGCGTCGGGCTCATCGCCGCAATGCTACATCATTGTGCTTGTTTTACAAATATTTCCACCGCATATGTTTCAATGAACTTACTGCACGTGTACCCCCTCGACGTAAATAACTCTAACACACCCGACTAACAATAAACTCCCACTTTTTCACTGTAGAGGTCCCCAGACACATGAACAATTTTTAATGCGATAGCTTTTTTCATAGGACCGCTGTCCTCTGCAATAGCCCCGCAAATTGCTTTTTCCCGACTGTACCAACATGCATAAACATAAATGTGAACAGACATTTTACTGCATAACTCAACACTGAAGATTCCCTCTATAAATAGGTACCTTAATCACAGTAGCCCCTTACCTCTCAGTGGCATCATACCTTGATTAAAGTAAATGAAGATAATAAATCAATAAATTAAATTTGAATTGAAAATTAAAAAAATATGGTAAAGTAACGTAAAATCCATCGATCTCATTAACTCTTATCCACGATGTTTTAGCCTTGATAAGTGGGGACTAACGCCACGTTTTGGGCCTTCGGACTAAGATGTAAACATAGTAGCTGTTCTCTTCTCAGGCAGACAAGCATAACTTGTTCTAGAATGATGACATTAACATTGTTCTCCAATCTAGAATGCCCTTTTTGTTTGGGAGCTGGATACATCCACATAAAAACCAACTCGTGTCTAAGGTTTTCCTCACGCAAATCAAATACAGAGAAACAAAATAACGTTGAACATAAAAGCAAATTAACACCGTGAGTCTACTTTCCGGTTTTGCCCCTAACATGGTCAGAAGAAGCTGAAATGTTAGAAAACTCTCTAAAATCGTTTAAATTTAATTAAAAACGGATACACGTATTTGGAGGTATAAATGTTATTTGTATCCATGGTTCAGGCCGTGGTGGAGGCACGTAAATATTTGGAACATCGAGTGTAACGATGAGATTCGGAACCACTTCCATTGTCTGCTCTGGAGAATTGTATACGTGTGATATAACTTTCATGAAAATAGTATATATTTCAAGTTTTAAAGGAGGTTTGGCTCTCCTAGCCTCCTTAAAAGAGAGTTATTTGATGATCGATACCAATTCCATTGTCTCCCACAGAAAATGTTATACATATAGTTTGAATTTACATGAGAATTGGATATATTTCAAGTTTAAAGACGGTTAGTCCCTTCATGTGCCTCTTTCTGGTGCACTTAAAGATTCGGCAACACTTCCATTGTATTCCCGGTCAATTTCACTTTTAGATTTTAAGTAGATGTTTAAATCATTCTATCCATAGTAAACACACACCCATCACACATACACATACACATACACACATACACACATACATTGAGTATTATGAATAGATAAGATTTATCATTCAAAATACCACCTTCTATATCCATAAATCTATTTATCTATGCATCAATGTACATACTTATCTATTTATTAATCAATTTTTCTATCTATCTGAATATCTATCTATCAATTTATCTATCTAGCTATCTATCTACTTATCTATCAGTTTTTCTACCTTTTGCTAATGTGTGTATCTATCTATTTCAAGAGCTTCCTAGCTTCATCTCTATCTTTTTTTCTTTCTTACTTCAAATGTGTCATTTCTGTCTCTTTTTCTTATTGCCATCTTACTTTATTCTCTTTAATTATTTACTTCCTTTCGAATAATATTGTTGTCTTATTCTCATCTTTGTAATGACTTACCTCCCCCCCCTTCGTTACCTTCTTTTCTTTCGTCCTTTCTTCGTCCTTCTTTTCTTTCATTTCGTTCCATCTTTCCTTATAATGTCTCGCTATATTTACAAGTCAATTACGCAATGCAAAGTTATTCTGATTTAACATTATTCGTGTAGAAGCCAGTTTTTAGATTCGGCAAACTTGCGCGCGTAGTCAAATAACAAGATATCGGCTGATGTTTCTGAAGAAGCGCTAATTAAAATGAAAATCCATTGGTTTCACTTGGAACCAGTGACACCACAGACCGTCCCCATTCCCGCTTATTCCACGCGTCTTATAAAAGCCTTCCGTTTATTCGTAACCCCGCACGCCTATCTTATTTCTTACTGCCCAGCTTCCCGTCCTTCACTACTCCCAGCGCTGTCACCACTTGCAAATGGCGAGAGACGTGTCTTTACCAGGATCAAACTCGTATCTACGTTAGACTGTCGCTTAAAGAGCGCCGGGTAATTACACTGTTCAGTATCCTGTTTCAAACCCAATCACTTTTGAAGGAATCATCTGTGAATTACACCAACTTATCCATCGACCTGTCTCTCCGAAATCTCTTTTGCCTTTTCCCTTTTTTAACTTTTTCTTTTGCCCGAGTTCGGACAATTTAGCCTGCGGGCATCGGGCGCTGACAAAGACACATAAAACCTTCTATCAAGAAATTTGAAGATTGTCTTCTACGTCTTTGATGGGGGCGTCTATTGAAATAGTAACTAAACATGAAGTCTTTAAGTTAATGCAGTCGTGTTCCTTGGCTTCCGGAAACCGACGTATTAATTTAGCGCTATCTTCCCTTCCTTTTATTTAAATACATCCAATGACACTGTTTCCCTGTTTATATCTTAATAGTTTTTAGCGAGTCTCCTTCATCTTCTGTTCGTTGACTTTCAACTATAATTTCTCATTTGATAATAAATTAGAATTCATTTCCCGGCTTCAGGTTTTCTGGGATTTTGGTTATTTACAATTCCTATTGTCTCTCTTTTTCTCTTTCTTTATTTACATAGATGCGACTAAGCCATCGAAAAAGACGTGCCCGTCTGTGTTCCGGGCGATTTCATATGTTTTGGTTGTAAATATGTTTTTGTCGGTATGTCACGCGTAATTTGGAAATAGTATTTTAGATGTATTTATGTATGTGAATAGCTTAGCTGAATAATATTTTAATAATATAAAATACGTAACTGTGACCCGTTGAGTCTTAAGGATTATCACTTTTTATTCTGGTTTGATTCTGAGGGAAAATACATAAACTGTGACATAATTTACGATATTCTTTACCATAACTACAAATAATGTCTCTCTACTTCTAGATTATATTCATTATTATCATCATTATTATCATTATTATCATTATTACTAATATGTTGCTATTAATATCATCATAATATAGAATTATCATTATTATAATTTTTATTATTATTATTATCATTTACTCACTAGAAGTTATCACACTAGTCATCGTCAGTGATCACCCACTGCCAACAACCTGTGGTATTCCCTGGAGTCTGAGTGACAACAAGTCTCCTCAGACTTCCAGTATGCTCCACCTCTTTTCGTTCATCACCGCTGATGACCTTGCGGTATAGCAACAGCCACCTACCACCGATTTCACGGTGATACGGGCCATTGGTCTCCTCTGGGGCCCGGGTGGCAACAAGCCTCCCCACGGTCCCAGAGCTGTCCGCGCTCTTCCAGTGGAGGTCTGGTTTGCGCTTTCCCTCCTCGGCCCTCTGTCCATAATTTTCGTGGTGTCAGCCTATGCTTGCGCCTCTTTTTCGCGGTTTTATTCTCACCGGTTCTGTTGTCTTGTGCTTCCATGTGTTTGTTCTCCATTTGTTGCTTATGTGGGTTGGTTTCCGCATTCGAGGACATTTCTCAGGATTGTAGCTGTTTTGATCATTACTGTCCTTTGTATGGTCTCAGTTATCCCTTTGATTCCTATTTCTCCTAGTCTTTTCTCCATGTATTTGGGGACTGTTCCTAGTGCTCCTATGATTATTGGTGTTATACTGACTTTCTTCATGTTCCATATTCCTTTAAATTCTCTGGCAAGTTCAGTATATTTGCTTCTTTTTTCCGTCTCTTTGATCTTCACTCTGTGGTCCGCTGGAACGGCAAAGTCTACGATTTTGCAGGATTTTCCTTTCTTGTTGATTATTATCATATCCGGTATCCTTGCTGTTATGGGTTTGTCTGTTTGTACATTCATATCCCATATGATTTTGTGTTTTTCGTTTTCTAGTACAGTTTCTGGTTTGTGTTTGTACCGTTTTTTTGCATATTCGAAATTCAGTTGTTTGCACATTTCCCGCTGTACTTCTTTCCCCACGCTCTCATGTCTGTTCTTGTATTCCTTTTGGGCTAGCTTGCTGCATTCACTTATTATATGATTTATCGTTTCGTCTCTTTGTTCACACAATCGGCATTTGCTGTTTTCCTGCGTTTTATCTATCTTTGCTTTAATAAAGTTTGTCCTAATCGCATGATTCCGTTTCTCTATTCAAGTGTCCTTTTCTAAGCCATGCCCAGCTGTTCTCATTGGCTTCATCGCTTGTGAGTCTTATAAAGCGTCCATGTAGTCGTTTTTCTTCCCACTTTTCCTTTCTTGTCTTTTTGTTTCTGGGTTCAGTGCTTCCGGAGTTGTTTGTTGGGCTGGTGTCTCTTGCCGTGGTGATCAGTCTTTCCGTGTTCTGGGTTACATATTTCTCCAGCTCTTCTTTGGTGTCTTCCACACATTCTTCTATACTTACTAGTCCTCTACCTCCTTTATTTCTTTTCATGTAGAGTCTGTCCGTATCGTCTTTTGGGTGCAATGCATTGTGCATAGTCATTAGTTTTCTAGTCCTCTGGTCAAGGTGCCTGAGTTCTTCTTTGGTCCAGCCTATGAATGGTCCAGAGTATCTTATAAGTGATACAACCCATGTGTTTATCCCTTTTACTAGGTTTCTGCTATATAGTTTAGTTTCTAAGAGTTTCCTTGTTCTTCGTAGATATTCTTTTCCAATCTTCTCTTTCATTTCTGTATATTTGATTGTGTCTGCTTCCAGAACTCCCAGGTATTTATAACTAACTTGTTCTCCTAGCGCCCTCATCTCATCTTGGTTGGGGAGTTCTATACCTTCTGTCGTCTCCAGTTTTCCTCTTTTAATCTCTAGCAGTGCACATTTTTCTATCCCAAACTCCATTTGGATATCCTGGCTGAATATCCTGGTTGTATTTATCAGCTTTTCCAGTTCTTTTTTGTTTTTTGCAAACAGTTTAAGGTTATCCATGTACATCAGGTGGTTTATTCTTTGTTCTGTATCCGTAAACCTGTATCCGGCATCACACTTTCTGAGTATGTAGTTGAGTGGCGCCATGGCTATTATGAACAATAGTGGTGATAGAGGTTATTATTATTATTATTATCATTATTATTATTATAATTATTATTATTATTTATCCTTATATAGAAGCAACGGAACATATTATTTTGCCATCGAATTTACATACGTGTTTAGGTGTGGGCAAACACATGTATGTATATAAAATTAGCGCCACTATTATACTACAATCTCTGAGAGATATGAAGAATATTATAGACTGGTTGAATCAACAGAAAGTAAGATGTGCGAGTGAGAAACATAGCTTGTTAATAGAAAGATGTGTGACATGTCCAGTTACTTATAACTTAGGGTTAATTAAATCAGTTAAAACAAAATTGTTTCAAAAGAAACTTAGTCCAAGAAGTAAGGTCTTTTTTAGTATGTGGTGTGTGTTCTAAAACCATATATAAAATAACGTTAAGGAAACACACATTGGGGAGATCACATTTAGTATAATAATAACTTTTTGGAATTAAAACATCAGTCGTAATAGTTATTAATAACGCAAAACACATTTTAAAACTCGAAGTAAATTAGCCAGTATTGACTAACAGGAGAGATATTTCTCTTTTAAAAGACTAAAAAAATATACATGTTGATGACAGTGTACAATCTCCACTTCTTTGGGCGCTACTTTTCCTTCTAGGTTAAATAAAACTAGATGTTAACTTAATTCATGGCTCATCGATGTTATTAGCCTGTAAAACAGGAATTCAGCAGCATTCGAAATGCAGACTGTCTGGGACCAGCTGATGAGCACTGATTCGCACTATTATGCTGTACTATCTCTTCCAGCCCAACAACTTCACCGATCGGACTTCAGATATTTGCTCGTATCTGATATCGTTCACCGAAACCAACTTTAATTACTGGCCTGTTTTATCAGGATGCTAATTAGAGATTTGCTTACTATACTAGCCCAAAATGACCTGTTGGGTCGGTCGTAACTAACGCAAGTGTGTTTGGATGATTAACTAAATTCACTTGTCTAGCCGTCAACTTGATCAGCTGCACCCAATGATATTTCGGGGTTTCGTCCGGATGTCGACTAACAACGCTTGTTCATCCGCTGAGTCGACCGGTTTCTAGGGGTTAAGCGGTCTAACTCAGGAAACAATCTGTGCTAGTCGGTCAATAATAAACTAAAAGACTTGTGAATACCTGTTGTTGACAGGAAAAACACTATATTGTGTAGGACAATTTCTTTTTCACTTCGCTGACCTGTTTTTCAAGGTATCATCGTTTATGAAGCGAGCAGACCAGACATTCAAGACCAATATTTCTGTACCACCGGCAACTGATTCAAAACTTTCCTCATGTTTATGTTTCAACATAGAAAAAAACTGTTCATATTCAAGTAAATTTTGCGTTTTTCATATTTCGTTACGAATTGTTGTATTGTCTTACCTTCTAAGACGTTCTAAGGCAGGTCAGCCTCGATAGACTTCCGCTACATCTGAATAATCAGGAACTTCACAACAAATTTAAAGAAGATATGTGTTACCAAACAATTAAGCATAAATGGTTGTTATGCAAACATCAATTGAAAATAGTCGAATTTATGAATACTATTTAATTAATGAATTGTTACCGTAGAAATATAATCGCTATCTTATATTTACATAATTTTTTTAACTTTTTACTCGAATTGATATCATATCTTTTTTCCGTGATTAATGTCTGAGCTGCTAAATTTATCTAAATACGTTATATATGATGTAACGTCAGAAAAAAATAAGCATTTAAATGAAATTAGGAAAAGAAAAATTAAATAGATGAGAAAGAGAGGGTTGGAGTACAGACACATTTTTACAATCTTGAATGAAGAAATAGATAAAAAAGATTCAAGAAGACAGAAACAATATAGACAAACACGTTATGTGGAAAGAAGGGAAGACTCAGAACGTCTCAAACAATCAACAATAAGTAATTATTCAAGGATGAAAACGACAGCTTTTTTTTTTACAGAAAAGGCACCCCTTCGAATTTGGCCGAAAATTTCAAAATCGGAGGGTAAGTCTCTTTCTCGAATTGCACTAGCTAAGAGATTGAATGACAACGATTTATTATCAAGACGCTTCGAAATAAGACTTTGTTATCGAGAGAGAATACTATGGATAGAATGAGCTTTGTTACTAGATATAGGACCCTATCATTTGAATAGCTTCAGAGAGATACTTGGCCGAATGAGTCGGGGTTTCCTCTTGCGAATGGTCTCCTAAACAGTATCTTCAAAATTCAAGGGAAAGATTAAGAGTCGATTGTCTTCAAACAACAGTTAGTAACGAAAATGGGGAAATTATGGTTTGCAGTATATTTTCATCTCTTCGTATTAGATAGTTAATACTGTGTGATAAAAACAGCGACACCAACGAATATAACTGTTTTTTAGATGAAAGCTTACCCAGACAGTGCATTTTTTCTGTTTCAAAGAAATGTATACTTTCTGCACGATGATGCCCGAGTTCACACTGCCAAATTAAACAAGTTGTTGAATGATAACTCTTTTCAGACAGTGTTCTGCCCTGTACAAAATCTGATCTTAACTTGATCAAATACGCGTAGAGCACATATAAAAGAGAATTGGGCAGTAGAAGATTTGCAATCCGCTTTGGGTATTCTGAATTTGCATATTTTTTTCATAAACAACTTCAAATAAATTAATATTCTGTAATATATATTTTAAATTTGCATTTTCATATTTTCTTATATTGTACGCAATCATTTCCTATATAGAAAAACGTCTAATACCGCTGAGATCCTGAGATCAGATACTACACTTTAAATTATTTATTGCAGAAAATATGAATAAATTTGAAACAAAAATAGTAACACGGCTTTAACAAGTTCTGTGAATATGGGTGTCGTTGGTCATTTTTGTTCTATAATGATAACAATGTCTATCCGACTGTTTACTAGATCATCTCAGTCACAACAAGGCAATATTTACACTAGGGGCAGTCCTACTAAAGATATCCCAAACTTAGTTGGAAATTTCATTGTTCATAAAAATACATATATACAAAGATTTAATTAGAAACAAGCGGGAAAGAACAACAAAAAGGTTTCGTTAGTAAGACCCTCTTGTTTTGGACTATTTCTGTAGTTCAAGTTAGCCATAACTAGTTTGTCGTCCGATTGACCTAGCCGCTTGAACATAGGACACGATATAAAGTTTGTATTGACTTTTCTAACTACAATTATATCCTAATAAGTATTTGGATCCACGTATCCTGCCCCGGAAAACTGAGACGAAACCTGACGGCAAGATCGAATCTAACCAGGCTGATCTCACATTCTCCGTGATTCTAACTCCACTGATCATGTCTATCTTGGGGTCAAGGATGGCTTTCTAATTTCCCATTTTAATTAGGCGCTTTGGACTCGCGACGAACGCGTCCAGATCCTGAAAAAAGAAGACCCTTGCTCGAGCGGAGCTGGATGCATCAATCGCAACGACCACACACACGAAATCTTTTACAGAAAAATCGACCACGATAGGCCTGACACTATCACCCCGACATCCCTATGGACAATGTCGACCATCGCGGACAGGGTGCCTGTCACAAGCATGGAAACGCTCTCCTCCTGGGGATTCGCATATTCTTAAATGACGTCAAAGTCTCTTGTCAGCACCTGATAAACGAAACGAAGACGAAAGAAGTGACTCTCCTTGAACGCATCTTTATCTACTCCCAGGGATGAGACCTCTCTCATGCTAACTGCCTGTTTGGAAGCACTAAACTCCCTTCGCATTGAAAGTAGCCAAAGATATAGTAATGTACTGTGCCGCACCCGGTTCCGAAATCTGCCAGTGAAAGGGCGCCGACGCTATGCGCCATGCTCAATGTTGCCAATTTGTTGGTATCCTGGCCGCTGCGCACCATGCCGCTGACGTCCAGGGGAATAGTTAGTTTTAATGCCCTATACAATAATTGATGCACTAAAATTATAAGCTTGTTTTTGCATTATGATAAGAGTGAATCAAGGGTCTTTGTCCTTGCTGAGTTTTGTCCGGGGTATGGCCATCTTCACGGCCGTAAGCATTTGCCAGAAATAGTTTTTGCGACAGGCTTGGAACCTTTACGAATGGCCTCATGAGGGCGCATTCGGGACATTGGGGAAGTCCTCGTCGCCATTTTCTCTCATCTGATCAAAATCAGCTAAAGATTTCAAATATCTTTTTGACGGTAGGACAAGAACATGTCAACAAACAAGGAGTCGATCTTAAACAAACAGGGGGTCGATCTTACAATTGTCCTACCCCAGTTTTAGAAGTGTTTTTTCTTTTTTTCTTTTCGCGAGAAGGAGACCTGGATTAACTCCTTTTTGGCCCGGACTCGACTTACTCTCGTTCAGAGGATTCAGAGTGGAGCGGGGTGCTGTGTGTGTGTGTATATACAAGTGTCTGTTTTGATTAATAAAGTGTGTGACCAGATGTTGTTGCAGGTATTGGTGTGGGAGCTGGTGTTTGCAGATTGGGAACATATGTTTTTTTGTTGTTCTGAGGGTAAGAGGTGGCTGTGTAGATGTAGGTTTTTATGTGTCGGAGATGGTGTATGTTCCATGGAAGACTGGACAATCGTCACCTCTCCTTGCCATTTATTCTCTTAATTTGTTTTTTTCTCACTTTTTCTCAACCGATGGTGGGATTTTGTGTGTGCCTCTTCTCCTCTGGCTCATTCCCTCTCATTAGAGCAGTTTTTTTGTTTTCTTTCTTGTCCACGCCCGGTTTTGCGGCGTCGTAACATTCTAATGTTGCTGCTGCTGTTGCATCGACTTCTTCCGTTACTGCTTATGCAGTAGCTGCTTTTATGATAGCTACGTCCGTGGTAGCTGCTGCTGTTTCTGTAGATACTGTTCCTGCGTCTGAGCGAGACTAGCGGAAGCAGTTACGTTCTACCGCCTTCTGCGTATCACAGTCTTCCATTCCTCTTCCGCTCTTCTCAAGAGGGGTTGCTCATCTTAGGCCTGTGTTAGTGAAGATATTTGAGGAGTAGTGTTATTGTCTTCGGTAGCAGAACAGAGCACCAGGTGACGCTGGTTGGTCGGGAACTGCCTTTTTGGTGCAGTATTTTACTATGTGGCATAGTTTTGGCAAAACCAGTTCGAACAACGGCTTTCCATCACAATCTTCATGTTCCAGCCTTTGTGCGTCAGCATTGCTGGAATTGTCTGGAAGCTTTTCAGCTTCAGCCTAATAGCAACCGTGTAGTCGGCCATGTGAAAGTTGCTTCTGGACCTTACCGGGCTTACTTGTTCTACATCCCCGAACTGGCTGAGGTACGCATCCAGGTAATCCGCGTACAAGTCAGTTCGGGTATTGTCACCAATGTGAACCCAGGTTCTTCTCCTGCCCTGGTATTCGGGCTGTATCTTAACTGTTCCTTTCCTTATCTATTTAAGAGGGAGTCGTTCTGCTTCAACGCTTGACGGGGGCAGGGTGTCCGACATGGCGAATCTCCTCTGGCAACTGTAATTTGCCAGAATTTTCATCTTCTTCAAATGCTCTGCCATGCCATTCTTTTTGTGTCTCAGGAGGCGATTTTCCTTAAAGTCTAAAGTAAGGAGTGACGATATCCTGTCATCTATCGTGTCATAGGAACCAGGTACATAGTGCAGTACATATCCTTATATGCACCTATTATGCTGTCTTAAGTACAGTTTTTTTAAAGTCCTGCGGGGACATCCTCTTTTCGTTGTTCTTCCCTCATGCGGACTAATTTGGATCTAATACTTTGCTTTCCTTCTGAGCCCTGATGGTTCAGCAGGCGGTGCCTTGTAACATGGGAGCAGATCTACTCTTCTGGAGAGTATGGAGGGGGTTAGAAGTGGAGGGAATCGCCAAATTGAGTGAAACTGCCCCTTTTTCATTTCATGCACACTCTCTGGGGGAGCTCCGGCTCCTGGTAGTGGAGCGACACTCACTGGGGTTGCCGGGCTGCCCCCCCTCCTCACAGAGAGCACCACCACATCAAGTGATACCGCCTATTTTTCTTTTGCTCCTTCGTCGTATGTAGGGCTGCTATTTAGGAGAGCAGCCCTTTCTTTCGAAGTCTTTAAGAGAGCAGCTTATACCGTTTTAGAAGAATCCAGGCGGTATGCTCCTTTTTTCCATGTTTTGTTTCCCCGATGTGCGGAGCCGCTCTTTAAATTAGCAGTCCTTTCGTTATAAGTTTTTAGAGTAGCGACCCCTTTGGTTTCGTCACGATCCAAGCGGTATCCCCCATTTTGTTTCACGTTTATCTCACCACTTAGGGAAGCCGCTCTTTGGGGGAGCAGCCTCTGTTGCCCGCTGGGGCCCCTGGAGGATCTACTGTACTCCTCTTCTGAATAAATCGGTGTGGTGGTCGGATAATGTACTTACCCCATATATTTGCCAGTTTAAAAAAGGAGGGGTGTTTTAGAGTTTCCACAGGGGTAGAAGCGATGTATGATCAAGAAGCCGGTTTACGCGCACAAAGAGTGGCGGTAAAAATGGAAAGAGGAGAAAATAGCAGTGACAAAGGAAGGGGAGGAAAAGTTAAAAGGAAGAGAAAGTGTGAAGATTACATCTCAACCCCGGAGGGGAGAAGGAGAGCAGAGAATGTAGGCCAGTCAGTCTAGTGTGGTCTCTGGCAATATAAAGAGTTAGCTATATGACAGAATTCCCCACCCGATAGAGATTAGAACGAGGCATTAGCAACTGAGAAACACCTGTCTAGATAAAGTCAAAGTGACAGGAACAGTTGCTACACTTTTTACTTTTAGCCAAAAGGCAAATAAATCATAACAAAATGTTTAATGACTAAGCATTTTTACGAATGAAAAAACAACAACCTTTAATTAATTTACTGTTGTATTATCTTTTAATGGGGGACGTTAATGTAGTATTAGTTCTGTAGTTACTCGACTATATTCCCACGAATTACATCTTCCGTATTTGTAGGGTGGGTTCATCCTCTAATGTATTAGATCCTCCTTTGGGGGAGGGAAAAATGTACTATATATTCAGTTGCAATGACTAAATAGTCACATGCATTACCTCATCGTTTCATGGTGGGGGTCGTCAAGCGATAACATTCCTTATTTTGAGGAAAAGGGGTAGTGTACTATACATTATGTTGTTTATAATATACTTCGCTTAGTCATTACTTCATACTTTATGAGTCAGTATGACACTATTCTTCAAAGCTAGCACTAATATGCGATCGGAGGTGTCATATATTTGTTAGTGTATATATATATATATATATATATATATATATATATATATATATATATATATATATATATATCCACATACAGCTGATTCGCCGTTTGGCTCGATTTATTTTCTTTCTAACTTCTTACTTCATTTTCGGGATTGCATTTGCAATTGAATCGGTTTCCGTCTCTCAAAACTAATATTACATGAATAAATACATATATGTCTGTGGTGAAAAATGTTTTGTTTATTCCCGTGACAGTGGATGTTTCTGAAGTTTTCTTCCGGTGTCTGATTTCGTTCCTTCAGGTGATTGGTGGGATTGCATGTTATGTATAAAAAGAGCATCGCAAAAGAGAGCGGCTTTTTGAGCGTGCTTCACTAGCGGTGGTGCGCCGTACTACTTTTGTTATCATTACCGCTGGTATGGGTTGTTTTCTCGGGCTAAGAGCAAAATAGATTGTCAGCTGAACTATGTACGCCACCAAAAGAGTTGAATGCGCAGAAGAGTACTTAAAAGGAATTAATTACCCATGAAGACGACTAGACAGGTGTGTGTTTACATTAGACTTAGCAACGACGGTTTGGAAACAGCTTCGTTCTATCTAGAACCACAGGGATGTTCTATGAAAGAACTATGTCCATGGAAGTTTTAAATGTAGTAATATGAGTAAAACTTACGTGGGAAAGAAATGATTTAAATTTTAACTAAATGAATCATTTAATCAGGCATGTATTGGTTTATACCTTCAATTGGTGTAGAACAATGGATATTATTTGCATATAATTGGTATTATTTATTTCATTTCGATAATTCATGGAATGTGTTTCCACAAATGGGATGTTCTAGGTCAGGGACAGGCAACCTCCGGCCCGCGGGCCACATCCGGCCCGCGACGGCTTAGTGTCCGGCCCGCCACCCTGCTATGCTTTATTATTGCAATCCGGCCCGCGGACCTTCCAGTAAAACTCATATCATATTGTGACATAGACGTAAAAGTAAGTTTAGATTAAGATTTACAGTAGAATGAAAATGTATAAATATTAGCGAGTTATGATTCATGTATATTTCATTTTTCTTTAACTATTAATTCAAGTCCTTGGCCTGAGATGAAAAAAATAGAAAAAGAGAAAGAGAGGCAAAGAGGAAACGAGAGACGAGGAAAGGGCATGAACCAGAGAACTTATGTGAGGTGTGTCAAAACGAATGCTGGATCAACTTGCTACTTCCCCATCATTGTTTTTTATGGTTCCAAAATGGCTCTTCGTCGGCGCCTTTTATAACATCACATACAGAAGTCTCCTGAGCAAAAAATCAGATTTGTAGAGTGCTCAATGCAATTGTTCTACAAGTTATTCAGGGAAACAAAATATAGTAATTGTGAAGTTTCGTTTTTCATACCGGCCCGCGATCGCCTTCCAAACGTCTCATCTGGCCCTCACTCTGAAAAGGTTGCCCGCCCCTGTTCTAGGTGATAAACATAGTTCATAGAAATTTTTGTCGTGCAGTCGTCTAGTGGATAAGTGTCTGGCTGCCGTAGGGGACGTCTCTGGAAGGGCTATTATCGTTCTGTCACGAGACGACCAGCTCCCCGCTGTGGTACGATAGTTAGATCCCCTGGTTCAAATGGCGACAATATATTGCTTATATGTTTGATATTTCTTTCAATGGCATTTACTTTATTGATTTCATTTGAATTCCTCGAGGTATTCTGTTTCACAGATGGGATGTTCTGTTTAGTTTTTGGCAAAGAGAGAGAAAGAGAGAGAGAGAGAGAGAGAGAGAGAGAGAAAAAGATATATATATATATATATATATGATAATTTTATTTACACAGACATGTACAAATATATATATATATATATATATATATATATATATATATATATATATATAAAGAAAGGACATTTATTTGTCCGTGGCTATAACTAAACGAGTTCTTGCTTTGACGGCAACTTGGTTTTGTCTTTAATAAGATATTGTGTCAATAAACATGATTTTGCTTCCACTTTTTTTCCTTTTTCTTCCTGTTATATTTCTGCTTTCCTTCCATTATATAAAAAAAGTTGTTAATTACATCAACTTACTATTAATGTGTTACCAATTTTCGATCACAATCTGTTATACGTGTTAGAACGGCTTTGTATTCTATTACCAACAAATGCTTCTCTTCTTTTTCCTTGTATATATAATTATCCACACACAGCTGATCAGTCGCTTCAACTAATCTGTGTGGCAAGATGCAGCCAACGTACATACTATTTCCTTACAAACCGAATGGGTGGCAATAATATTTCTATTTATTTATGTGATAGGTTTGTGATTCCCTTCATTTATCTATGACGTAGCTCTGTTTATTTTTTCTGTAGTCTCTGTGTATTCTTTTATTTAATGTTTTTTTTTATTCCGTATACTTTCTTTCCATTTATTTTTTCTTTCTTTCTTTCTTTCTTATTTCCTTCTTTTTTTGTTCTGATAAATTCGTTTTTAATTTTTTTTCTTTCGTTCTCTCTATATGTCCATGTTTCTTCTTTCTCTATTTCTTTATTTCCAGGTGTTTTCCTCGTATCTTTCCCCCTCTCTATTTTTTGTTTCTCTCTCTCCCCCCCTCTCTCTCTCACTCTCTCACTCTCTTACACGAGTCATCTCCTTTCGTTCTCTACTTTCTCTCTCTCTCTGATTATGTATTTCCATATTTTTTTATCTCCAGTCTTATTTTTTGTATTTTCTTCATTTATTCTTACTCCTTTTCGCTGTTTAGTACTGCTCGCCTTTCTACTTTCATATTTTTCTACTTTCTTAGTGTCTATATTTTTATACATAGATCGTTCTCTCTGCCTAACTTTGATTCTTTCATTCTTTTCGCAAGTTTGGCTTTTAGTTTCCTTCTTTCTCCGGTTATTCCCTCTTTCATTTCTTTCATTTTTTATACATTTCTTTCTTTTCATCCTGTGTGTTCCTTCTTTATTTCATTCACCTATATTCACTCATTAACTTTTTATTCTGAAGAGTTCGAATCCAAAACGCGATAAACCCAAATTATTTAAATTCAGAAAGTAAACAATAAAAGAATAGACATATACATTCTAGGCATACTACAAAATTAACTTTAATTGAAAAAAAGAAAAATTATGCAGGTATTACATCATACAAAACATGCTTTTCGGATGTGATCGAGTGTTGAAATACAACGCTTTTTGTAGCGATAGGTTTGCAATTTTAAACAGTCGTTTATCGTGTTTCGAATTCTAACTCTTTATTTCTTTCTTTTTTAATGAATTAAAAACTTTAGTTATTCTAATTCTTTAATTTCTATTCTTTTTCACTTTTTTTCCTTTACCTTTTTTTCCTTTTTCCTTTACCTTTTTCTTTTTCCTTTACTTTTTTTTCTTTTTCCTATACCTTTTTTTTCTTTTTTCCTTTACTTTTTTTTCTTTATCTTTTACATTTTTCTTTTTCCTTTACTTTTTTTCTTTTTCCTTAACCTTTTTTTTTCTTTACCTTTTTTTTCCTTTACCGTTTTTTCTTTTTCCTTTGCCTTTTTTCTTTTTTTTTCACCTTTTTTTCTTTTTCCTTTACCTTTTTTTCGTTTTCCTTTCACCTTTTTTCTTTTTCCTTTACTTTTTTCTTTTTCCTTTCTTTTTTTCCTTTTTACTTTACTTTTTTCTTTTTTTTCTTTTTCCTTTTTTTCTTTTTCCTTTACCTTTTTTCTTTTTACTTTACCTTTATTCTTTTTTCTTTACATTTTTTCTTTTTCCTTTCCTTTTTTCTTTTTCCTTTACTTTTTTCTTTTTTCTTTTACCTTTTTTTCTTTTTCTTTTACCTTTTTTCTTTTTCTTTACTTTTTTTCTTTTTCTATTACATTTTTCCTTTTTCTATTACTTTTTTTCTTTTTCCTTTTACCTTTTTTCTTTTTTCTTTTACCTTTTTTCTTTTTCTTTACTTTTTTTCTTTTTCTATTACATTTTTCCTTTTTCTATTACTTTTTTTCTTTTTCCTTTTACCTTTTTTCTTTTTTCTTTTACCTTTTTTCTTTTTCCTTTACTTTTTTTCTTTTTCCTTTACATTTTTCCTTTTTCTATTACTTTTTCTTCTTTTACCTTCACCTTTTTTCTTTCTCATTTACCTTTTTTCTTTTTCCTTTACTTTTTTTTCCGTTACCTTTTTTCTTTTTCCTTTAACTTTTTTTCTTTTTCCTTTACTTTTTTCTTTTTCTTTTAGCTTTTTTCTTTTTCTTTTCACCTTTTTCCTTTATCTTTACCTTTTTTTCCTACCTATTCCGCTTCGTTTCTTTACTCATATTTTCCAACATTTCCTTCTAATTCTCGTGTGTTTGTTCCTTTTAAAATCTGGCCATACATTTTTTTTTATTTACCACTTTTTATGTGTTCAGATTTCGTACTTTCCTGTTAGTTTTGTTCGTTTCTTTGTTTTATCCAATTTTAATTAAACCTATTGTTTGACCATTCAAAGATTACGCTGGGCAGATATCCGATATAATTACAGACATTCGTCACGTGGTTTATTTTATCTTTTCCCTTTACTTAATCGAACCGTTCCTGAGTATTTTAGTCCAACATTTGTTCTGTGCTTTCATTACCGTCCGCTCGAATTACTTTCTAAATCTCAAATCCTGCTGATTTCACTATTCCCTTTTCATTGATTAACAAGCACAAATAATTAAAAAAAAGTTCGATAATACTTGAAGAATATGCTATGCTCTTTTTTTAATATAGAAGATCTTGTTTGCTTTTTAAAGTTATTTATTTTGCAAGTTTTAATACAAATACAATTAATGAGATGTTTATTTATTTATTTAGTCTTTGGTATACAAACAATAAGTTTTAGTATTTTAATATTTTACCTCCAATGTTTTAAATTTACAAAGTGAGCGGATTTGTCGGTTACAACTAATAACTGTTGCTAGACCTAGCTAACGCATATGTTATTTTCTTACCAGAAGAAATGATTACAAATGTTCGTTTCTGTCTCCTTCTCAATTTTTCTATTGTTTTCTTTAAAAGATTGATATTTATTTTTCAGATATTTTGGGCACCGTTAAGAATACCATTATCCATGCTTTGGGAATGTCATGTACTTAAAGTCTACGTTTAATACTACAAATTTCTTAGGCATATATAAGTTTATATACAACTTGGGAATATGTCTACGGTACGTCGTGTTAGACGATATCGGTTATTATATTTAACTATACACGTATAAACAAAAACGATTTTTTTAATACTGTGTGTCTTTAAATAGAAACCTGGGTTTCGCTTACTTATGAAGTATTTTCCCGAAGGCTTACAACTTTGTTTAAGTGGATCACGTTAATAATTTGTGTCGTAATACCTTTGTGACGTCTTCCAGTGTGCACAGGAACAGATAAGGTAACACACCAAATGAAATGATATAACTCGGATATATATATATATATATATATATATATATATATATATGTATATATATATATATACATATATATATATGTATATTTATGGAAATCGATCACGATATGGCATGAAATTATTTGATGTAAGGAGCTAAAAAAAATATTACTTCAAGGTTAAAATCCTAGCCAGCGATATGTGAGGGCTAAAAAACAAAATAAGGGAAGCGAGAATTACGAGGCTGCCGAAAGTAAACCCAAAGTTTCCTTTCTACTTTCCTTAACAATTTTCCATCATGCTTAGTCTTGTTTCGTGGATGCGTCTTTACTGTCTATTAAGAAAAGAATCTCGGTAAGGTGTCTTTCTCCGGCTATCAATTTTTAGTCTCAATGTTTCCATTGCTTAATTTATGAACTTAATATTTTTGATGGATGTTTTCGACATATTTAGGAATTCTTCGCTTAGAATTATCTATGCGTGAGAAAATACTCTCGTACACTTTTTTGTATTATAATCAATACCATGGCATATGTTCTGTCCCTTTTTTTAACTCTTCGTATGTCCTGCTTAGTTGGAAGGCTAGGAGCAGGCTCAAGGTATTCTCATCTAATTTCATATATATATTAAATCTCTCTTTTGTCTTTCTGGCATCTTTTCTGGCCGATTATTAAGGGATCTGTAGATATGTTCTCGCAGTTATACGGTAAAGATTTCCCCCATTGTTTGTAAGTATGTTATTGCGCTGTACCTTGTTGGGCACTGTTCTTTTCTAGTGTATTTCTGTATTAGTGTTGTTCTTTATTTGGTCATGAATTCTGATATGCTTATTTCGTGTATAAACATCTAAATACGTTTTGTTTGTTATTTATGAAAGGTTGTGATTTTCTAAACAAGCTTATTATTTTCCTAATAATAATAATAATAATAATAATAATAATAATAATAATAATAATAATAATACGACAGTATCCACAAACATGGATAATTGAATGCTTAAAAATATACAAGATACCAGACAGGATTATTAATCTCATCCAGAAAGCAATGGAAACATGGAGACTAAAACTGACAGCCGGAGGACAACACCTGTCTGAGATAAAAATACAGAGAGGCATTTTTCAAGGAGACTCTCTATCACCACTATTGTTTATAATAGCCATGATCCCACTCAACTACATACTCAGAAAGTGTGATGCCGGATACAGGTTTACGGATACAGAACAAAGAAAAAACCACCTGATGTACATTGATGACATTAAACTGTTTGCAAAAAAAACAAAAAAACTGGAAAAGCTGATAAATACAACCAGGATATTCAGCCATGATATCCAAATGGAGTTTGGAATAGAAAAATGTGCACTGCTAGAGATTAAAAGAGGAACACTGGAGACGACAGAAGGTATAGAACTCCCCAACCAAGAGGAGATGAGGGCGCTAGGAGAACAAGATATTTATAAATACCTGGGAGTTCTGGAAGCAGACACAATCAAATATACAGAAATGAAAGAGAAGATTAGAAAATAATATCTACGAAGAACAAGGAAACTCTTAGACACTAAACTATATAGCAGAAACCTAGTAAAAGGGATAAACACATGGGTTGTATCACTAATAAGATACTCTGGACCATTCATAGGCTGGACCAAAGAAGAACTCAGGCACCTTGACCAGAGGACTAGAAAACTAATGACTATGCACAATGCATTGCACCCAAAAGATGATACGGACAGACTCTACATGAAAAGAAATGAAGGAGGTAGAGGACTGGTAAGTATAGAAGACTGTGTGGAAGACACCAAAAAAGAGCTGGAGAAATATGTAACCCAGAACACGGAAAGACTGATCACCACGGCAAGAGACACCAGCCCAACAAACAACTCAGAAATAACTGAAACCAGAAACAAAAAGACAAGAAAGGAAAAGTGGGAAGAAAAACGACTACATGGACGCTTTATAAGACTCA
This sequence comes from Sepiola atlantica, assembly GCA_963556195.1. Taxonomy (NCBI): domain Eukaryota; kingdom Metazoa; phylum Mollusca; class Cephalopoda; order Sepiida; family Sepiolidae; genus Sepiola; species Sepiola atlantica. The sequence goes on from OY744523.1 coordinate 69,146,670, forward strand.
CAAGAGATGAAGCTAATGAGAACAGCTGGGCATGGCTAAGAAAAGGACACTTGAACAGAGAAACGGAATCTCTGCTGACGGCCGCACAGAACAATGCGATTAGGACACACTTTATTAAAGCAAAGATAGATAAAACCCAGGAAAACAGCAAATGCCGATTGTGTGGACAAAGAGACGAAACGATAAATCATATAATAAGTGAATGCAGCAAGCTAGCCCAAAAAAAATACAAGAACAGACATGACAGCGTGGGGAAAGAAGTACACCGGGAAATGTGCAAACAACTGAATTTCGAATATGAAAAAAAACGGTACAAACACAAACCAGAAACTGTACTAGAAAACGAAAAACACAAAATCATATGGGATATGAATGTACAAACAGACAAACCCATAACAGCAAGGAAACCGGATATGATAATAATCAACAAGAAAGAAAAATCCTGCAAAATCGTAGACTTTGCCGTTCCAGCGGACCACAGAGTGAAGATCAAAGAGACGGAAAAAAGAAGCAAATATACTGAACTTGCCAGAGAACTGAAAGGAATATGGAACATGAAGAAAGTCAGTATAACACCAATAATCATAGGAGCACAAGGAACAGTCCCCAAAAACATGGAGAAAAGACTAGGAGAAATAGGAATCAAAGGGATAACTGAGACCATACAAAGGACAGTAATGATCAAAACAGCTACAATCCTGAGAAATGAGCTCGAATGCGGAAACCAACCCACATAAGCAACGAATGGAGAACAAACACATGGAAGCACAAAACAACAGAACCGGTGAAAATACAACCGCGAGAGAGAGGCGCAAGCATAGGCTGACACCACGAAAATTATGGACAGAGGGTCGAGGAGGGAAAGCGCAAACCAGACCTCCACTGGAAGAGCGCGGACAGCTCTGGGACCGTGGGGAGCCTTGTTGCCACCCGGGCCCCAGAGGAGACCAATGGTCCTTATCATCGTGAAATCGGTGGTAGGTGGCTGTTGCCATACCGCAAGGTCATCAGCGGTGATGAACGAAAAGGGGTGGAGCATACTGGAAGTCTGAGGAGACTTGTTGTCACTCAGACTCCAGGGAATACCACAGGTTATTGGCAGTGAGTGATCACTGACGATGACCAGTGTGATAACTCCTAGCGAGTAAATAAGAACAATTTATTCACTAAAATATTTCACACGGGTCATCATCACGGATTTCTTACTGACAATAACTTGAGGTGTTCCCTGGAGTCTGAGTGATAACAACTCTCTATATATCGCTTGGTATCTCCACTTATTTCGATAACTATTGCAAATGAGTTTGCCTTACCGTAATGACAACATACAGATTAATGTCTCCATAGTAACGCCCATTAGTCTTCTTTCGAGTTCTGGTCAGTGTTCTTCCTGCTCGGTTTTTCTATGCTTTTTGATTTTTCGTGACCATTTCGTGTGGGATAGGCGAAGGAAGGTACCATCACATTTTGAGTCTGTGTTTATTTAATGCGTGTTGGGGGTCACTTTCTTACAGCTTTAGTTCCCTTGGGTTTATGTGATGTTCTCTTGTTTTGTTTTATTTTTCTTGCAACATCCATGTGGCTGGTGAGCGTCCGTCGCTTATGTGGGTTGGTTTCTGCATTCGAGGATGTTCATTGAGATTCTAGTTGTTTTCAGCATTGCCGTCTGTTGTATGGTGCAAGCCTTCCCTTTTATTCTTATTTCCTTTTTTCATATTTCCAAGATTTCGGGACTGTTCTTAGTGGCCCTATGGCTATTGACTTTCTTCATGTTTGTTGGTATTATATTGACTTTCTTAATAGTATGTTAACTTTTATATGATTATTATTATTATTATTATTATTATTATTATTATTATTATTATTATTATTATCATTATTATTAATAATAATAATAATAATAATACTGTTGCTTTTGTTTATAGAGCAAATCACATAGAATGAGAATAAAGTAGATTCATCTCTGTTGTACTTTTATCAAAGTATTAACATAAGCGAGAATTGACCAAAGGAGCTTGGGAACAGATCAATAGAGTGGCTGACAAAATCAGATTTAAAAAAAAAGACATTGAATAGAAACAATGGCATTTTGACAAAAGAAATGGAAAACACGGCGATTGCGGATAAAACGAATCGAATATTTCCTTTTGAAGATGATGTTAAGTGGATTAAATGGTTTGATTATAGAGTGAAAAGGGCTCATCGCAAATAATTACATATCGAGGAAGAAAATATGGCAATAGAATATTGTGAAAATTGTAAGGAAGGGATATAACCAGTTTTATAAAATCAATAAATGGAGTATGATAGCAAGGATATACATGTTAAATAGTAATACGTGTTATGTATAAATACAAAAGTATAACTGCTGATGCCGGAGTTCGAACTTAAAACGCTAGTTAATGAAATTGACGAGAACCATTTAGTTAAAATAAAGATACATTACCACTGACTTCGAGTTTTTATTATTTAGTCTATTCCCTTCTGGATAGGTAATATCTGTCAATATGACATATATAGCTTAACTTGAATCTACTGTTAGAAGATTATGAATTTACAAAATATATGATTCCATCTACAAATCTAAATAATTTTGGAATATTGGAAGTATAAGACAGAGTTACAAGGAACCGAATTTTACATTAAATTACCTAAACATGAATGAATGACAAACACATGGTTTATATGACGAAACACCCGAAGGGTGGATCACTACTTATCTACTGATACTACTACTACTACTACTACTACTACTACTACTAATACTACTACTGCTACTACTGCTACTACTGCTATTCATAAAAATATTAATGATAATAATAAAAACTTATACACCCACCCCGCAAAGAAAACATGAAGGCGTATCAACATCACTTGTTAACAAGGAAAGTAGTCGCGTTAATGGCGAAGGATGATATAAGGACCTGGAAAAGATAGCACTGGTAGTATATAGTCAGTTTGCTTCGGCAGGCAATAACACAGTGAACAGAGTGTTATACAGCATATAACAGTGGTGTATTCGTTGTGAGACACCTCTCAAAATTAGGAATTACTTTGTAATTAGTTTTAAAGATGCTGGAACGCATTTTCTAGACGCAACTTAATTAACATATCTCTAAGATTTGAAAATAAAACTACTAATAAATTAAAATATCACCGGATCGTTATTTATTAAGTTTGGAACATAGAGTTACACCGTGTTATACAGGGTGTCCCAAAATGATGTATGCACTCTTTGGATCGGTATAACCTGTTCAAGTTACTGATTTTGACTTGCAAACAAGATTGATAGAAGAATAGAAAAGTTAGAATACAAATCTTAATATTCTGACAGTAAAATTAACAGAAACTTTACTTTTAATTAAGATAGAGGCTAATTGGGGATATTTCCCGAATATTCATAACATGAATGCTAACCCTAACCTGTTCTGGCTAATACAAATTGTATATTATGAGGAAATGGACCTTTAAATTCTCAGAAACATCTCTTCGTTACATTAGCACATTCTTGTCAATTGCTACTATCATCTTTCAGCAATTGTATCAAGTGTATTGCTTTAAAAATAGTATTCAAGAAAGCCTCACAAAAAATAAAGGGTGTCACTTCTCGTGATCTGTGTGGGAATTTACCCCTCTCCGTCGTTCCGATCCATCTGTTTTGCGTATTTTCATTCAGATAAGCTTTAAAATAGGGTGGTCCACTATCTATGTACATTTCATTAGAACGCCCTGTATGTATAAGTATATATGTTGCATCAGTATATATTATTTTGATCTAAAGAGCTGTAATAATATTGTGTGGTATATGTGTACGCGTCAGACAATTTTATTTTATAATATTTATAACTTTACAATTATAAAAATAAAAATAAGAATAAAAATGTTACACCGGGGTCAGGGCTTTGAGCAATTTTTCACTGAACGGTTTTATTCGTTATCAGACAATCCTCAAGTTCTGAGTTACTACTCAATAGTCGCTCTTTATTACAGGTATGCCCCGATGAACTCTTTTCAAATTAGTCGATTCAAGCATATATTTGTACATGCAGTAGAAACAAGCATAATTTAAACAAATGAAATCATCTGTTAAACAAAACCGTATTTATTGGTTATCTTTCATACACTGTACACAGCGTTAGTGAGATGACTGGTGCTGAATGTTGTGACAATCTTGTCTATGCGTGGCACCGTAGTTGACAGTCTAAGGTCTATTTTATTTATCAAAACTGTGTTCCCCGGCTACGGTAGTCAAATGACATTCCGTAGCTGCAATCAATCCTCTATGCTAGTCCCAGGCCATCTGACCTTGTTGTGCGCAAGTTGTCGTAGACAATGAAGTTGTTTCGCTGTACGTAATGGTCCTAGCCCAGCCTGCTTGAGGTAAGCACATAGTGTGCCCAGCAGATTGGTGCTGTATCGTCCTAATCGCGGTTAGTAGGCTTGCGAGCCAGCAACGGCAAAGTCTAGTGCCGTCTGTGCGGGAGTGTCAGAGTCCATTCGTAGGATATTGCATAACATAGACCATCTTTTTTCAGCGACCTTTGTGGAGAGGGTTTTCCGTTGCACAGCTCGTATAGTGCCTTGTTGTTGATAAGTGTGTGATGGAACGGAGATGTCTGCGGTGGCACGCATCCAGCTTGTCAAGCATGGCTTTTGTTATTGCCCAGCTGTTGCTATTGTAGAGCATGATGGACACGCAGTACGCGTTATAGAGACCGAGTCTAGTCTTCAACGGGATCTTGGTTCGTCGGCTCTAGAGTTTATGTAATGAATTTAACGCTACATTTTCATGTATACAGCGGGCTGTGACGCCTGTAGTGTATCACAGCAGGGAGCCCAGGGTATTGTTCTTGCGCCAGCTCCCATTGCCGCGGAGGGTATTGCCTTGTGGGTCCAACTCAGTTTTCAGTTTCTCTGCCGCTATTGGCTGGAGCTGATCTAGAGGCATCTTTTCTACGTCCAGGAAATCAACGTCGTCTGCATATTCCATTTCCAATGGCAGACCCAGCCTGAGGACTGGTGGGTTATGCCTGTTAGAGCTTTTTCGAACGGATGAGAGTGCCGCAGCGAGGTAGCAGGTGAAGAGCACCGGTGAGAGGTTGTCGCCCTGGGGGAGGCTATGGTGGTCTCAAATGAGACAGCTCGTTTTTCACTCGGACTCTTAGCTTTGTCCCTGCTAACAGAGATCTTACAAGTCTTAGTTCGTCATCATTGCAGCCTACGTGCAGTAGGACATCTATGGTGCGTTGTCGTTTGATGATATCAAAGGCTCGCAACATATCAATCCCATCTTGTGGAAGTCCCATTTATTTGTCATCACTACTGAGATCAGCATACGTTGTGCCCATACAATGTCTGCACAGCTTCTGCCTCTTTTGCAACCACTTTGGTAAGGTCCCGTGAAACAGTCGATTGTTTCCCTGATGCGGCACAGGGTAATGATAGACAGTATCTCTCTTATTCTGTTCAGCAGGGCTATTGGCCGGAGGTTGGCTGGTAGTCAATGGGGTTTCTTTGGCTTCGGTGAGGTGATAAGTGTGCCTTTTCATAGTGTATCTATGTGTGTGTGGTGTTCGAAAGATGTGTTTATGGTTTTAGCCAATGGGTGAGAAACAATATTCTTTCAGTGCTTGAAGAGATCGCTGTTCACACCATCTGGACCGGTTGCACGGCCATTTTGAAGTGTAGTGATGGTAGTTCTTACTTTCTTTTTCTGTTATGAGGGTCTGGAGTGGCCTTGGGGTGCCCTAAAATGGCTGCAGTTGTTCGTCCTGTTGGTCGGTGAACTGCTGCTGGAACCAGTCTTTGATGATTCTTGCTTTGTCTTCATCAGTTCCCATGAGGTTGCCGTCGGTGTCTTGAACAATGATGGGTGGGTGGTTTCATTAATCGAAGCTGTTTTGCTGCACGGAATATCTTCCGACAGTTATCGGTTGAGGTGATTTCATCTGCTATGGCGTCTGCCTCTTCCACTGCGACTTCCTTCAACCTTTAGGTTATGAGGCGCATGATGTTGTTCCGCTCCTTTCGGAGTGGTGTGCTGTTTTATCTTTTGCCATGTTTGTAGATCTTAAGCCTCAGTGCTTTTTGATGTTCTGACAGCTTGGTGACTATGGAAGCAGCTGTGTGTTATGTGCTCTTCCATTTTTTGATCTCGCCGATTTTTTATATGCTGCTGGCGTCTTCATGCAGTCCAGCAGATCATTCAGTGCTTCATTGGGGTCATGGCTTTGGTGGAGTTTAGTCAGTGAGTTTTGCAGTTGCTCCTGGTAGGACTGTTGCACTGAAGGGTATTTGTATCGCTTGTCAATGTCAATACATGCCTGGCCTGTACCTTTGGAATGATACTTATGCACTAGATGTAATCTGTCCATCCTGAGTCGTGTGATGACAGGTTTGTGGTCAGAGTCTAAGTCAGTGCCTCTATAGGAGCGCGAATCTTTTTGTATTGCGATGATATTCTTCTCGCATAGTACAAAGTCGATCTGGTTGAATACTGCCTTGGTGACATTGGAGCCTGTCGCTTGTTTGCCGTCAGCAATATGGCCCGTCCTTTTGTTCGGTGTATACATGGATGTGTGAAGGCTGCGTTGCTGGCAAAGTGGCCGTTTGTTAATAGGAAGTCGAGAAGGGCTTCACCGTTTAAGTTGCGTGTGCCCATACCGTAGGTGCATATGTTTAGGTGAACGCCAGCTTCAGCAACTTCAGTGGTGAGCTTTCCCAGCTTGAAATTGAAATCACCACAGATGAAGAGCTTCCATCTAGCAGGGATGGTTATCACGGAACCCATTTCCGTGTAGACGTTGTCTCAGAGGGTTGGATCCTCTGCTACACGTTCGCTGGTGAGTCCATAGGCATTAACCACTCAGCATTTCAATAGTGGTCCACTTCTGGTGGGGAGCGTGAAGTCTAGATTGGAAACCCGATCACTAATGTACTTGTATGAGGTTATGTAGTTGAGAAGTCCTGAGCTGATGGCAAGGTCTAGGCTTCGATAGAAGGCTTCCTTCTGTTCCACGAGTATGAGCTTGTTTCCCGACTCGAGTGTCTGTTCCCAGTGGTTTTTCATCTTTGTCGATGTTATAGTGTTCACAGTCTGTGCCTAGTGGCTCTATTTTCTGAGCGGCGGACAAATTCCTACGGGAGAGGTTCTACTCTGATGTGCCTGATGCATGGTCTAACGTCTAGATGGAATATAACACAGTTTAGTTATAATTAAAATTACATGTATTATCAGAATAAAAATTACCGCTTAGTTTCATTTTCAAAAAATTGGAACATACATTTTCACCCACTCATATACACTCTATTTATATATATCATTTGTATCTGAGGGGATACGATGATATCGTATGGTAAGTATTTGCGCTGGACATTTTATTTTATTTATAACTTGAAAATTATCGAAATTTAAAATTAGGACAAAATGATTATAATGGGTTCAGGGATCGGGATAGGTCCACACAGGTTGGCTTATTTATTTTTTTGGAAAGAGCAGGTGCGTTCAGAATGAGGTTTAAATGTTTATGTACTTACATTTCCTACAACCCTATAAATGTTACGTGTTTTATATAGTTTACACTGTTAAATTAATTAGCGATCCTTATGAATGTTGGAACACATCTACTAGGTGTAAAGCTAGATAATATGAGCCATATCTCGTTTTATTTTGTTTCACGCAAAAAGTGTAATAAGGAGAATATTTTCCTGAAAACTGAGATCGTCTGATTTTTGTGAAATTTATACCATTGCTATCAATGAATAAATATTAACCACATCTTGTGCTATGTTAAAGTATTTTAAAGTGTATAATAAGAACACAACCTCTGATCTGAATATTTAAATAAATAAAATTGGCATTGGATTTCATCCATGATCATTAGGCACTAATATTAGCTGAATTTCTTTTTAAGACTACTTAAGCTGAAACCTTTAATTTTAGACATATCTTAAAATCAAATTCGTGTAATGGAGTTTGAGCAAAATTAAGAAGCAGGATTCTAGATATAAGTTTAGTATCATTATATCTTGATTTAAATATTCGTAAGAGGATATTACAGCAGTACCAACTGTTCTGTTTGGTAATTAATTTTACTTCTTGTAGCACACGTATTTTTCTAGTAAATATAATATATATATATATATATATATATATATATATATATATATATATATTATAAATCAAGTAAAGCCAAACACGATATGATTTTTCTTTCCAAATAAATTATTTATATACCTTAAAGAAATGAATAAGTAAGCTGTCAACCTTAAAAAATAACTTTCAAGCATTTTTCTCATCATCATTCCGTCAGGCGTATAAATCTCTCTCTCTTGGATAGTAGTCCGTCGAGGTGTTAATCGGTGCTGATCTGAATGTCTTTGTCGTTGAACACGTGGCTTACGTGATAAAGTCAATGAAATAATATACATATTATAATACATGTATTATAACTTTTGAAATATCGTTTCGAATTTTAATTATTATCAGACATTAAAGAAATCCGAAAATGATATGTTTTTTTCTTCGAAATAAATGAATTATTTACCTTAAACAAATGACTAAGTGAGCTTTAAACAATAGCATGTCCTTTTGAAGCGGTTATTTATCTTTCCGTCGGAGAAACAAAAATCGGTCTTGGATAGTAGTCCGTCGAGACATATATCAAGTATATATATATATATATATATATATATATATATATATATATATATATATATATATATATATTAATGTAAAAAAAAGTTGTAAGGGTTAATGATGTATTCATCGACAGAAATGTTCAGCTTAACTGATTTTCATTCGATGAAATTAACAACGGTATTTTCTGTGAACTTCACTTAGCATGAGTTTGTTTTAGTACTACTAGAAACACACTTACCAATTGACTACCGACCAGCTACGGTTGAACTGAAATCGAAATATACATAAATAGTACAAGAAATTGTATTGAGCGTATTTGAGGAAATGGCAAAAATCACATAATTTTACCGTCCTGTCAAAAATAGTTGTACCAAGGTTCACGGAAGGTGGAAATAACTAGGATGGATAGCATCATTAAGAACTCCGAGGGGAAGGGCATGGAGAGTACTGCCATCCTGTTGAGGCTTATTGCCACTCAAATTCTAGAGAAAGAGAATAGCAGTTATCAGCGAGCAATCAATGGAAAAAGGCTTATTCGATAATGCAAAATACTTTTTAAATGTGTATCGAAAGGGGCGAAGAGTGCAGGACATCTAGGAGACGTATTTCATTCATATTCCAATGCTTTTATCCTTGCCAGCTAGCAATCACTAATGATGAGTCGTGCGAAAACTCTTAATGAATAAATAATAATAATAATAATAATTATTATTATTATTAGTAGTAGTAGTAGTAGTAGTAGTAGTAGTAGTATTTTCGCAGCTCGTAAGTTATTTGATTACATTGTAAAGCGTCTTCGTGTGTTAAAATACAAGAATGTAATAATAGTTGTAGTAGGAATAATCATAGTAATGGTGATTATAATAATGATAATAATAACAATTATCCAAGCCGCGAATCAACTGGCATAAGAGGTGTGAGAATTTCTTGCAAGCAATAGCAAGCGCAACATCATTAAGGATGACAAATACCTAATGGAATACAAAAGCAGTTGTAAATACTAAGTTGACATCTGACGGGGGTAAAGTACGTTTCGTGGCAATGGTTTGAGTCGTCAGCTTTTGATAGCAACTCTCCTTGATATGGTATCTCAATAATAATCCTAGGGAAAGAAAACCTTACGCACAGCATTTCTCATATTATTTTTATATGAGTATTAAACATTATTAAACTGAAAACGACGTATGTGAGTTAACAATGGCAAGTACAGGCCCCGCGTCCGGCGGGGAACGAACGAAACTTCCCAAACCGTCATCAGGTGAACTCCTTTAAACCCTTACACTAAAACTAGAACTCATTAGACTAAGGCTTTAAATAGAATTCTGATAAAATGTTACTTGAAGAGAGATCCTCCTAGAGACGATATAGACAGCGAATGCAGCAAAGCTGGAATGAGCTAGGCCTGTTTGAACTATCAGAACAAAAAATTGCAAAGCCAAGCCCGAGTGATTAGAACTAATGAATTGTTATATATCATTGAAATTGCAGAACTAAAAAGAGAAATTAAGAAAGAAGACTTAGACGGTCTTGGGAGATAAATAAACTTGATGTAGTTGAGGAAAAGTCTAATGTAGAAACAACAACAAACTCTATGAGGGGAATTATTGTAACTAATGGTAATCAGGGTGCATCCACAGATGCAATTGGAAAAAAACTGATAGAACATGGAATGACAGAATTAGATATTGATATTTTCATATTATTAGATGATAAGAGCTGGTAATTTAGAACAGCCGCTGAACCTGAAATTTGTTAATAGGAAACAACTTAAATTGTCACAACCAAAGTGAATAATGTCCTGCCATTTTTACTAGTAAATAATCAGTATAATCAAGTTGTTAAATCTGCTATTAACACTGTATCAACTCTACTCGGAGTAGAGAAAACGGAAAACGGTCAGAGAAAACACCTGAGAAAGTGTTTTTAGTAAAGTGCAAACTTTCAAAAATGGCAAACTCAAAAGTCAGAACGCTTGCGAAAGATTAATTCGTCAGATTTACATACACCGAAAGGGTTTCAAGTGTGCAATTGAAGAACTGAAACAGCGTGTCGTAACTAAGACTGGCAAAGTTTAACGTTACAGCGCCAGAATTGAGCAGTATCGACGAAACAGATTGTTTGAGACAACATAAATTATTTTCTGTACAACTAGAAGGAATTGAAAGAGGGAATGACGTTATACCTTATGGTGGCTAATCTAGTGCATTCTAGAAAAGCATTTGGGAAAAGTTAGTAAAGAATCAAGATGATGCAGAATGATCAAATATATTGAAAAGGGGATGTCCTCTAGAGTAGGACGACACACGAATATAGCAGTCACCGTTGAGATGCTGAAGGAGAGGGTTCAAAGCGTTCAAATTGGAAAGCACCTAAACTTGAGAGAGTCCAGGGATACTGGTTTAAAAACCTTTCGGTTCTTCACGCACGTCTTGCAGAAATGATAAATGACTGTTTTACGACAGGTAGCTTCCCTAAATTGCTGACAAGGGGCACCACGTTCATGATCATAAAAGATAAATCAAAAGGTGGTAAAGTGACAAACTGTAAACCAACCACTTGCCTCTCAGTTCTGTGGAAACGTTTTACTGTCTGAAAGTATTTATGGTCATTTGGACCAAAACAATTTGCTTTCTGAGGAACTGAAAAGCCGCCAAAAAGGATATGGAACCAAAGATCAATCAAACCAACCTGAGAAACTTCAAACGAAGAACTACTAACCTTGCCATAGCGTGGATGGATAACGATTTTCGGAATAGCCCCTAACATTCAAACAACTTGTTAAAATAGCATGAAAAATTGGGGAACAAATTAAACTTCAAGAAGTGTTGCATTAAGTAAAGTGAAAATCACGACATATATTTTCCTGGGCGATAGTTTTTCCCCTTTGCTTTTTGTCATTTTTTTTTATCTCGATGACACTTCTCTTACGTGATGTGATAGCAGATTATGAAATTAAAATGTTTGGATACCAAACTAGAGACAATCCTGACAATTTATTGAATTTTTGCAACAAAGAGAAATGCAGATCCATTCTCCGTACCGCGAAAGTAAGGTGGTCGAGGTCTACTTAGTGGTGAAGATGTGGTGAATATAGAAAAAGCTTGTTTATATAGATATATTTCTGAAGGTTATGTGATTATTCTCTGTGCATATGAGCACAATGAGAAGTGGTATGAAAATAAGCCAGAAGTGGTTCAGGAGAACGACACTGTCAAACTTCTAAGGCGCATGCACATACACACTGATAACTTTCTTGAACATTCAAAACCCGACTTAATCTTCCTAAACAACAGCAAGAGAACTTGCTTATTCATTGATAAAACTTGCCCCTGCGATACCAGAGTGCATGAGAAAAAACATAAATAAATAACAAACAATATCTAAAATACGAATTTGTAAGACTATGGAAATGTAAAGAAGTAAAAGTGATCGCTATTGTACGTCAAACGATGCGAACCATAACCAAAATCAACCCTAATTCGCTAAAACAGATTAACGAGACAATTTCTTTTCCAATTTTGCAAAAGGCTTTCCTGTTTGCAACAGCGAAAATGTTAAGGTAGAGCTGAAATATCTACGGTCAAAGGAATTGACTTGATGTTTTAAAAAGAGAACTTTAACTAATATCATCCAAAAGTTTAGACTACTGTGTAATAATAATAATAATAATAATAATAATAATAATAATAATAATAATAATAATAATAATAATAATAATAATAATAATAATAATGATAATAATAATAACTAGAACGAGAAATGAGGTAAGAGTGTGAGGTCCTTTTGACTGAAAGTGATGCGTTGGCCTCTTGTTAATGAATTCAATTGGTGAATATTTTAAAGATGTAAAAAGTTGAAATAACAAAAAGCGAAATCAATTACCAATTTTACCTGATTCCAATTAAGTGGACGAACGAACTGTCTGCATGTCTCTTTCCTGAGAGACACAGAAACGCGAAAGAAATGGTGGTTACTAATTTGTCACGTCAGCAAGACGTTGGTTGAACGTAATGTTGCCCAAATTCAATGGACAGACATGCAATGGTTTCTTGATTTTAATCAAAATGATAATTACTGATGCTGGTAAGAAAAGGCAGCAATGTTCTCCAAAACAAAAATTAATTCAAATTCAAAAAAATCAAAGAAAATGCAATTATTTTATAGCAGAACTAATTAAGTGAAATAATTATTTCAGATTATAATTAAAACTAATATATACATTCAAATCTAAAATTACTACCTGAAAACAAGTTTTGTTTTGCAATTTATTCTATTTGAATAAATAGAAACTTTAAGTCAGTCAACAAACACATGTTTACATGTTTCGTAATGTTTTAAATCTAGATTTATAATTTGTATTCTTTCGATGATTTTGACGACTGTTCTCATCTTGAATGTTATTCTAACAACTGTGTGCATGCAATTCCATGTAAGTGTGGAAAAATATACAACAGTGAAACATTTCGCCAACTAAAAGTAAGGCTAGAAGCATACCACAAATCCGTAATACGTGACGCCATTGAAAGTCGTAGAGGGCTGACCAGATAGAAGGAGAAAGGAGTAATTATCTACCATTTTAGAGGAAGTTTAAATTATAGATATATAATAATGGAGACTCAGAGAAGCGACGCATATGCTAGGCGACAATAACCTCCGAAGTATACCCAGTATAGAATGTAATGCAAAATGGGAATCATTCATTATTAATAATAAATTAAAATACCATATATATATATATATATATATATATATATATATATATACATATATATACATATATATATATATGTATATATATATATATATATATATATATATATATATATATATGTATACTTATTTTTATTAATGCAGACATGTACGAAAAGACACTACATCTGCGTGAAAGATGATAGATGTTTCCGCTTGATGAGATGTTAGTTTCTAACACCTATTGATCGATAACATCGACATGCCAGTGTAGAGACTTTTGGTACATATCTGTATCAAAAAACAATTATATAAATAGCTCTATTTGCTATTAAGCACTATTTATAAGTCCAGTTGAAATTAAGTAGATCCTGTGGAAGTTTACTTTACCTGGATTACTTATATATATATACATATATATATATATATATATATATATATATATGTGTGTGTGTGTGTGTGTGTGTGTGTGTGTGTATCTTGGCAGCATCTTTTCTTTTATACAAGTATCATTAAAAATAACGGACATCTTGTGTCTGGTTATTTTAGCTATGGCAATTTTATCAGCCAGTTTCCGTCAGAAACTAAGAACCTAATCAGAAAAACGGAAAGGATCTTAGAAAAAATAACCAGACACAAGATGTCCGTTATTTTTAATGATACTTATATATATATATATATATATATATATATATATATATATATATATATATATATATATATTTAGGCAAACATTATTAAATAACACGGAGTGGTTTTATCTGATTCGACTCTTTTTTTTGTCAGTTTTCCGAATTGTCCATCCAATGTTTCAAATTGATGTAAATATGATCCGTGGATTACTTGTTCCATTCTTCTTTCTTTTTTGCTAGTACTTTCGATTTGAATCGTCAAATCATCTTCAGGCGCTATTAGTTTTAGTGTCTTTACAAATTATGACTTTACTGTTGTGCTCATTTTTGAATCATAACGGCGAGTAGTTTATAACTTGAAAAAGCGTCTGTAAAGTTGAAATGTACATGAGAGCGTGATGGCGTTCTACACATATGATAGATTGAAAAGTTTGACTGTTTAAACCGTTAAGAAATTGATGACGTTAAAGAAAGTGCATACAATTCAAACGCATAACTACCTAATGGTTAAGAATTTGGTAATGCTAATTATTATGCTAGACACTTTAAAATAGTGCGACTAGTTTTATAATTGACATTATTAATTGTGGGATGTTTAGTTTTTATGTAGAATAGATTAAAGTCTTTTTTAATTGATACTGAAATTGTCCGTAAGAACCTGCGGCGTAAGTGGTTATAATTACTTCGTATAATTAGTCTTCTAGATGTTGAAGTTTCAACACGCATTATTAGCGATACTAAACATACAAATATGAATGGCTGAAAACTTCTAGTTGGTCATGTCTGATTGCACGTGGATTGCATAAAGGGTTCTGTTTTATATTCCGCACAGATTCTCGAGTTTGACGTAAAGATTCCAGAGTTCCACATAAAGATTCCTAAGTTCGACAAGGTCAGAATATTTTTATCTTAATTTCAATTCGACCATTTTACTATTCTAGGAATTTTGTTTATACTCAATTAATTTAATATTTTTCTGTTAGGTATTTACTGTTTATCATGATTAATTACAGTTTAAATCATTATTAATGTTTTAAACTTGAAGTATCACTTTTAAAATATGTATATGTTTACCAGTAAAACAACGCACCTGCCGTTTACAGTTTGTCAATACGAAATACTCTCAAAGCATCCACCACAAATATTGACATTCCTAATTCATAAATTATGTTAATATTACATCTTATTTTATAATTAAAATAATCAGAAAATATTATTCTGCTTTTGCACGGAGGCTTCCTACATTTGATAACATCTGATCATTTCGTAAAACTATCTACCACAATAATTTGATAACCCTTGCTTATTGGTCCTGCATAGTCAATATGTATTTCTGGCCAGTGTATTTCCATTAACTGTACCTAGTGGTGCTTGTACTGCTATTGCAATGCATACAAAACGTCTCACAAGTTCATCGATTTCTTCATCCATGACAGGCCAATAAATGTAACTCTTATAAGTGCATATATACTAGGTATTGTGTTATGTCCCTTCGAAACATTATTAATGTGTTTTCTACAGTAATGACACTATCAAAAATACATTCACAAGAAAAGAAAAAAACGTCGAAGATTTTACTTTTTCTTTTGCCAGCTTAAGATCTTATATTATAGTTTTGCTTAAATCTAATATTCTAGAGAGTTATAAGTAATTTCTTTACTATCTGCAAAACACTTATTTTATTATCATTTATTACTGTTTCCATCTGGAGGTTACCTTACTTTCGTAATAAGCCTTGATAATTCGTCTGTTTTTTTTTTAATTTTCTCTGATGGAAAAATACATTGGGATGTTATAGTTTAAATGAATGGTTTTCTACTCTCATTGCCTAATGAAGTAAATTTAAATTATTATCTGATACGCTTTCTCAGACTCAAATGTTGATAGTAATGTATGGCTGTCCGTTTCGAAAATAAATCTACTTCGATGTAAATATTTCAAGTTTATTTCACTGTAAATATACTGTTTTATGCTTTGCTGTGATTGTTGCTTCGGTAATAGTGTAAAGCCGTTTTATTCATCTCTCTGCTAAGCTCATATTTAAGTATAACGGATCCCGGTTCCAACATTACTATCGTAAACTGCAAAGTATATTTCCATTTTAAAATCACAATGTTTGAAAAATAAGCTAGATTTAAAGATTTCATAATTTCGTTGAGTACCCTTTGACATTCAGAAGAACATCCCTATTTCGTATATTTTTTTACTTAAATCAACTCTTAATGCGTGTATTAAAAATGTGGATGTAACTATCTACAAACCATACAAAGTTTGCAATGTTTACACACTCGTTTGTTGTGCAATCTTTTCTATTGCTGTAGATCTGGTTTAGTCCTCGATCATTTTCTATCAATTATATTCCCATCGTTGTTGAGAATAATTCACATTTATAAATACTTTGATAAATCTGTATTTTCTCAATATTGAAATACTATTTTCACATCTTTAGCCTGTAGTTTTCTGGTTTACGCTTTTTATTAAAATATTGTAGATATGTTACTTGAAAATCAACGTCACTCAACATGGCGTCCATTATTTGCTGAAATATACGCGACGTTGTATTCGAATGAAAAGGTGGATCTTTAAACGTGTATTCATCATTGTGGGTTTACTTTTTATAGTTGTGTATGTTTATCTTCCAATGGTATTTACAGGTATGCACACGATAAATCGGACATTTAATTTTTTAAACATCTCTTTAGGACTAGAGTATAAATAATTGTAAGTTTGTAAACCATCGTTTATTCTAGTGGAGTTATATTTTACATAGAGTCGGTCAACATAATCCTTCGGCTCTAGTGCTTTCTTCATACTTATACATTTCATGGCTCTTCTCTAATGACATCAGTTCTTTTCTTAAGTATGTAGCAGTTATATCCTCGTTTCAATATATAAACGAAGGCACAACGACAATAGCCCTTTTTTTCTATTCAATCGGCATCGTGAAACGATACTCACTACAGACGCTCCAGGTCAACACGCGTTTTCCCGGTAAGAGATTATATTACTTCGTATATACACTAAGCGACTTTCTACTACATACCCCTTCTTGAAAAATGACTCTATTTCTCCGTATACACACTCAGAGACTTTTCTACTTCAGACTTTATTTCTTCGCAAACACACACATTCAGAGACTTCCTACTCTCATTTTTTTTGTATACGCAATTCAGACCGTTTTATGCTCGATATATGTTCTACATACAACACATATACACACACAACACATCTCATCATTCAACAGACACTCGTTCAATAAACGTCTTATTTAAACTACCCTCTTTTTTTTGTAAATTATGACTTTGGTGTTTGCATGCAACATTACTTGATTTTATGAACAGATATAGTCGTGATACAGCCCAGAGAACTCCGAGAATTATATGAAGAGTCCTGATTATCTAACGATAGTACTTTCAATGAATGTATTCCTTTTATTAAATACATTGTATTTAGTGTCGATGTTATCTCTGCTTGTTTCATGATGTTATTTCATAAGTAAAACAATAAGTTGGCTTAGTAGTGTTTAAATTTTTCTTGAAAAATAAAAAAATCAACAACCGTGATTGTAAAGGGTAATTACAAATAAATCAATTTCTTTTTCTTATTTATCATCCGAAATTCTTGTTATGGTATTATCTGCATAAATAAAAACATTTTCTCAATACACGGCCCTCTACTGCTGCTTAAAAATAATGGTATTTTTTAGATTTAGCATTTAATCTATTTAATGATGTTTTTTTTGGAATTACGTAATTAAATATCTACTTTCCTCATTCATCTGTACAAATAACAGAATAAATATTTGTTTACAAAAATGAAAGTCAGTCGATATATTTCTTCGATTAAAAGTGTGCATGTTGAAATAAGAGAGTGGATTCTTCATTGAAAACATTATTTATTCAAAACAACCGTTTCTCATGTTCATAATTTTCTAAAAAACATATTATATAATATTTTGTTATTGATTTTTATGTAACCCATCGAACTCTATAAAGTATTATAATCTGTTTTACTTTAAACTGCAACTTGTTCTAAACCGTCCATCCATTTTTACAATTCGATACAAAATAGTGCTAAACTATTTTGTCTATGATCGGTTTAGCATTATAGTTTAAATTCGAATGTTGGTTTACATTTTATGAATATGCCTAACGCTTCGCAAAAAATGTTGAGAAACTTTGAATTAAGTTTCCTTTTTAAATTTCCTGCGCTTATTTGTGCTGCCTTAGCACCGTTGCATACTTATTGACAGGTTATATATCTATCAAATAAATCAACCGATTATAGTGTTTCGGATCGATCCATGAAGAATGCTCTCGATTTAAAACTTTCGACGAAAGCACAGATCATTAATATAATACAGTATGAATATTTATATGCAAATATTGAGTTAAAAATGATTCCATTTGAAATGTTGTGAGTGAATATCAAATATGTATAAGTCAATTAAATGTTGGATGCATTTACATTTTTTTAGGTTTCCCTAATGAAGTTTCCTTATAAGCATCGGTGATATTTTGTATATCATAGTAATATATATGTATATATTTTGAAAATGGCAGGAACAATTGGTTGCAAATAAATGTGTTTTAAAGTTGATATAATGTTATATATAAAAAAATACTTAGTTTCTTGGAGATCAAATAGAATAAGAAAAGATTATGACGGAAATCTTGTGTGTGTGTTTGTGGAGTGTATAAATATAAATGTGTACACACATGTGTAATAATGTATATGTATTCAATATGCAGTCGGGTATTACCTATATATATATATATATATATGTATATATATATATATAATAGAGTAAACTGCACGATATATAATTAAGATGTAATGCAGTTAAAGACAACATGTGTAAAAAAAGACAAACGGAAAAACACATTTTGAATACAGGAAAAATCATCAAATAAAAACTGGAGAGTTAACAAGTTTCGTTCGAATCAACGAACATCTTCAGAAAAAAGAGAAGATTTTACATTCATTCAGTAACGGTAAAAAAAAATATCGGAAAAAGAAGAACGCACAGAAAGACGTCATTGACGCGCGTTTAACTATTTGAAAAACGAAATAATAATAAAACGCGCGTGTCGAGAGAAGTTAAAGTATAACATAGATGAATAAATTAATAAATAAAAAAGATGGAAGACTGAAATGTGTTTGTAAGAATATATACTTTGCTTTTTTACCTATTTCCCTAGTATTCTCATACCTTCAACTAAAATTCTTTGCAGGAATGTTTTTTACTTGTTTTGTTTTCAGTATATTTAATACAGTACCAAGATGCTGGAAATTGAACAACGTCGAAGCTGAAACATGTGTGAGCATATGTAGCCTATAATGTTGTTAGTATTGGTTATAGGGCGGTGTACAATAGATTATATTTATTTTTCCTTCATTTTTATTTTTATTTTTATTATAATTACTGGTGTTCTGTTTCTTATATTTAATTTCAGTATTACGGTAACCACTATTTCTAGAGCTGTATTGTAAATGTTGCTTGATTTTTTTAAAACAACACCAAAGACACCACTAATTATAATAAAAGAAAAAGAAAATAAAAATAAATATAATCTATTATACACCGCCTTATGACCAGATGCTAAAAACTGAACTGGGCAGAACATTCCTCAATCTGATTGAAAACCACTTCCCCGTAAACAATCCCCTGCATAAAATATTCAATAAAAATAACCTTACACTGTCCGACAGCTGCTGCGAACACCTAGAAATGATAATTAAGGCACACAATAACACAATAATAAAAGAGAACAGCAAAGAGGAAGAAGAAATAAGACAAATTACATAAAAAGTTGCAAATATAGAAAATATAACACTAAGTAGAACAAAAATATAAACACTACAAATAGAAATAACCAACTCCCTAATATTTAAGCACCCGAATAAAAATGAAAAAGTTCGCAATAAAGAGAAAAGATGTAATGTAACTGCATGAATCGTATGCTTTGTCCACTACAAAATAAATGCCGAACCAAAAGTATTGTTTACCAAGCAACAATATTTGCCAATCAAAGACAGAATAACAAGAAGTACTACTTTATTATTGGGAGCTCAAAGAAAGTAGACGCTCACCCATAATTGAATGGAAAATATTACGACAGGCCAGTACATGCAGAAATTTAGACAACCCGTGTAGATTATGCATGAATGAGAAATATGATATATATATATATATGTATATATATATATATATATATATATATATATATATATATATATATATATATATATATCATTTTACTTATCTGTATATTTTGTTTATTTTACTGAACCCTCACTCTGTGCTTGCTCTGTCTAGCATGTGCCTAAATGGTTGCTGTTCGAGAAGAGAAAGGAACGCCCGTTTGGATACAGGAGTGAACTGGCGGTTCATATGTACACATTTTGAGGGTAAGTGGACCGTGCCCTATATTTGATTAACACGAACTTTAATCGAATTTGAATCTTTTTTATCCTTTCTGTTTTTGTAACATCCGGTTTTCTGCTGGTGACATTTGCAATGCAGGATTCTGACTGTTTACTTTTTATTTTTGTTTTATTTTTGTTGACGAGATGTTATAGCATGGAAACGTTAGTTAATTGACGTTAGACTGTAATATAGTTTCTGTAATCTTAAAAGGTCAACTTCGTAGACAGCATCTTTGAAAATATTAGTTTTATGTTAGTTATATTAACATTTTTGGAATTAATAGTATATATTTATTTCTAATGATAAACCAGATCTATATTATACGATGAGTTAATGTCAGTTTAGGAGTAAACACAACTTACACGTATTTCTAGAGAAATTTATTGCATATTGAACAGAATCAAAGCTATCATATGAACACGCCGTGTTTTAAAATGACTTTAAATATTTGAATAAAAAATATTGAAATGTATTATGTTTTTGAAATTGATTCTCATATATATATATATCTATATGAACTATACGAAAGAATGTGTATTTTAAATAACTGCATAATATATATATATATATATACATATATATATATATATATATATATATATATATATATATATATATATATATAGTCTAAAGAAGCTTTGAAGCATTAAAATGCAGTTTAAATTCCCAGACAAACTAACTAAATCCAAGATATTGCAGACTTTACATTCGTTGGAAAATTAATAAATGAAAAAATATAAGTTTTAAAAAAAAGGGGGGTTGATTATCTAATAGTGAAACAAAAACAGGAGACCTTAAGCGTCTAATATTAACACGGGGATCATCAGCTGTTTACCATGTAACTGTTTCGGAGATTTAAAAACAGGACAGTTATAATATTCATGGCTCTCCAATGGTACTGATTATACGACAATTTCCCAAATAATCAAGTGTCGAAATAATTCAGCTTAAGATATCACTAATATATCCATAAATAAATAATAATAATAATAAAATAATAATAATAATATATTACCCTTAAGACTACCGTATGATATAGTAATTTGCATATCAAATTACATTAATTATAACAATAATAATAATTTTAAAAAAATAAAATAACAAAAAAATAAAAAAAATAAAAAATAAAAGAATTAAAAAAATAAAAAATAAAAAAAAAATATAAAAATAATAATAATAATACTATCTATATATATATGTATATATGTTGACCTAATTGATATTTGTCTCGTATAATCTTGTTAAAACTCAGCTTGTGGCTTTCAATCGTTTATTTTCTTCTTTAAAATCACATTGATGGCTCTTCTCTTGAAATTGACTCTGAAACTTTCTCTATAATCAAACTTTTCTCGGAGTTGATACATTAGATTTATTGGTTAGTCTTTTTCTCGTAAAGTCGTATCTTTCTATCTTTCCCAAACCTTTCTAACACCCGATGTGATTCTTTATCTCTACAAATCCACTACCATAAATTATATGAAATACTGTAGTTATATTTAAGCTGGTGAACATTTTTCACATTTAAGGGGTCTTGATAGGTACAGAAATGTATTTGTAATTTGATTGGGAACACTTTTTATTCTTCTTTGCACTCTCCATCCATCATACAGACGTGATGTTGCTAGTCTCAGTCTGTTTTATAAATACTATTATTGCATGTGTTTTTCAGTATTTTGTGATCTATTCCCCGCTTCTTTTGTTCCAGCTCGTTTGGCTGGTCGGTCTTGTAGTATCTATCAAGTCGCTGTTGTGATACCTCATTAGAATACAGCTTCCTATTCCAATAGCTTGCTTCCAAAAACTGTAGGCTTGTTGTACTTGTTTTCCTCTGACCTATAACAATGGTATTTTGAAGAGTAATGCCAATAGGCATCTTTTGGCTTTGCGATAATCATATTTCGTGTTTATTAGATATTTACATTAATTAGCTGCAGACCTTGTTTGGGGCGATTTTCATGATATATATATATATATATATATATATATATATATATATATATATATATATATATATATATATATATATAATTAAATGAGTTATGAGATTAAAAGTTGGAAAATGTACAATATTTATTGAATCATCAAGTAGTGTAAACAAAGAATATATAAGTAAACTTTCATGTGTTTTCCTTAACCCATGGTCTTTAAAAGATGCAGGATTTATCTCATCAAAGGAGAACATAGGTATAACACACTAAAATGATATTACCGTTAGAACAAATCATGATATATAAAAAAATATGCAAAATACAAACATACACAACATTTTTGAGCAAATCAAATAAACTTCGATGGAAAAATACAACATGTCTAAAAAGGGACATCCCGGATATCATGAACGTTACACTAATATAGCAGAAAAACTTCAAGAAATGCGAAAAGTCAATAAATTGCGTTCGGTAAATACAGGGGGTCAAATACGATGGTAAAGTTTAGACTATCGATTTGATCAATCAAGATCATCTGTCTATCTATTAGGTTAACCCGTCACCCACGAATATTATTAGCTCAGTGCGGCTATTGTGATTACTTTCTTGGCCACCTCTGTATAACGCCTTTCTTATAAGCCGACACAGGCTACATACCTTCAATTACTTCAATTCAGTACCCCCTACTAACTATTAGGGCAATCAAGTAGTTCGACTATCATTATGACAACCGGCAATCCAACAAACTATTTTGCCATCCGTTTCATTGACCATCTGGATAGGAGGAAACTCTTGTATCGGTCGGGATACTGTACTTGAATATGTCTGTGCTCGGTCATTGTAGGTAAATAATCTTTATAGACTGAGACAATTGTTTGTTTTGTTCTAATCCAGATTGACGAAAAGCAGTTTTGAATATTCTTGTTTAAGTGTCTTAGATTGACATATTTTTAGGGAGCTTGCTTTTCTTCACATAAACAACGATCTTGCGTAAAATTCTGCTCTCGTTGAGGGGGCAAGTCAATAGGGACTATTCACTTTGCCAATATTACATCTCATCAATCAATTAGGCGAAAAGTGCATCCCCTACATCCATTATCTCAATCATCGATGGATTACAAAGTGGAAAATAATCAGCAGCAAGCTGTTTAATTCAATCGACACCTGCATTCAAAACGGCTTGATATCGTATTTATATGATTACCTCGAATCAAATAGAATCTCTACTTTGCAATTATCGACTTTTGAGATAATTAAATTTAAGATGATATAAATCGTGATTAAGTCGTTCAATAGCCTCGATTCTAAACAATTGTTCTTAGTTTTGTGTGTTTTTGATGTTTTCAACAATTTCAAAGACTAACACACTTAAACAAGAATAATCAAAACTCCTTTAGGGTAAAAACATGAAATTAAATCCAAGAATTTCCCCAATTAGTTCAACCTATTGTTTCATGTTTATCGTTTTGGTAATTTCTCTGGGTTTGTTTTCTTCGTGTTTCTTTGTTCTTTGCTTTATTGCTTTGTTTTTCAATTATGAGACACATCGCTGGAAGACACCAACCAAATACACGTTGTTTCGATTCTTACTTTTTGGATTTCTCTCATCGGAATTTTCTCTTGAGCACCAAAACGATCGTGTTTGATTGGATGGTGAATGTTATCAGTCTAAACCAAAGTTAGAGATTCCACGGATACAACAATATCTCCGAGCTTGTTTGCAAACACAAGCATTCACACAAACATCCTCGTATAATCAGCCTTCTAACGAAACGTTTGCACAAACGTCTTTCGCCCCTAAAACACACACACATATACAATTGGGTGGCAGAATAAAGTCGGGAGAGAATTGAAGGTTATTCTGAATATAAGATGACATATACATACTATTATAGAGTGGTGGTAAAAAAGAAAAGAAGATGGTTCAAAAATTTAGAACAACATCCTAGACACAATATATATCATAGATATAAAGTTATCATGTCGATTTTTCAACGAAAAATAGAAATAGGATTTAAGCTGGCAAATCAAACTTTGTTTCTGACAAGATAACTTGCATATTTTTATATTGTACTGTTCTATTTGTAATATATTACCGTATTTCGCTACGAATACAACCCAATATTATGTTAAACAAGGCACACTTTTAATGTACAATTTGTTTAGGTAATAACTGAAAACTAAAATCAGCAAGGGGCATACCTCATATGTTTAATTGAAGAATATAATAAATATGTATCTTCCTTACAAAAGTCCACATTTCTCTTTCTGTATGTGTTTTTAAAATGTACAAAGAACTAAGGGTTAACACACTGAAATTACTTAACTTCATCACGGACAACACCGGGTAGGCATAATATGCTTACAGAAATAATAAAAGTACACAGACATTCTGGCGACGTCTGATAAGAAAGGCTAGTATATATATATATATATATATATATATATATATATATATATATATATATATATATATATATATATATATATATATAAATATTAATTATTTATTACCTACAGACATCGATGTGTCATACTTACGCAATCTTCAGTGCAGGAAGTTAGTTTCCGATAATCGGTGGGCGCTAACTCCGATCACAAATCGCCACTGATTCGCAGTCAAGAGCGTTTCCCGTTGGCCACCACACATTAGCTTAGAAATAAGAAGGAATTTAACTGTGTATATGCCAAGTCCGCGGGTATTTACAACGAGCAGCGAATAGTGATCTACAACAACAAACTGTGTTGGATTTCGCAATGAAGCTAGTAGTACTGCTTGTTATTTAACTCTCTCAGAGTGACCGACCTTAGTAAAGTATATATATATATATATATATATATATATATATATATATATATATATATATATTTAACATAGTTCACCCCAGACAAGGCAGGCCGCAACTGTAGACGTAAGGGGCTACTGAGAAGAAATAAAAGGGAGAAGGTTGGGAAGCTCAACCTAAATTGGAATCTGCGCAGCGAGATATCTGTTTACATCAGTTTTAAATTTCAGAATGTCAGTACCGACGGGGAAACAGGGGACATGGAGGGAGTTCCAGAGGCCAGCAGAACGAGAAAAGAAGCTATTTGAGAAAAAACTCAACAGTGAATGGATGGGATTTAGTTGATTGTAGAGTTGGTCTAGTGAACTTACGTCGAGGGTGCACCAGAGTAGCCAATTCGTCGGAGCACAATCCATTGAAGTATTTATAAAACAATCACAAGGGTGCTACATTGCGGCGATGGGACAGGGACTGGAGCTTGGTTTACAGTGAGGGACCTATTAGGTTGGCGACTCTTTTTTTAGACCTTGTCAAGGAGGGGGAGACCAGTAGATGATGCACCAGCCCAGATGTGGCAACAATACTTCGTGCATGGGCGGATGGTGGCTTTGTAGAGATACACGATGATATCAGGTGTGAGGAGTTTACTAGCACGGTAGAGGGAGCCAACCTTCTTTGTGGCAGTCTTCGCAATGTCTTCAATGTATTTGTTCCAATTCATGTTACCTGTGAAGGTTAGGCCGATTAGTTTGAATGATGAACTCTCAGGTAGGGTGTTATTTGCCGTGACAATCCATGGTTTGAGAGGTTTCCTGTAGTTATTGAAGGAAAGGAGCTTTGTCCTTGCGGTATTAAAAATTACCAACAAATTATGACCCGAATCTACTAAAGCCTGGAGGTCATTTTCTAAGGATACAGCCATTGCCCCGGATATGATCGCGTCTATTTTGCCAACATGGCGAGAGTAAAGCGTTGTGTCTTCAGCAAATAAACCAATCTCAGACTATATGTCACCAGGGAGATCGTTTATATAGATCAGAAACAATAAAGACCCAAGGATAGATCCACGGGGTACATCAGCATTTATGTCATGTTGCTTGGATGAACGGCCATCGAGGACAACTTGATTTTTTTATTTTGGTTAGGAAGGATCTAATTATATGTAGTAATTTCCCAGTAATACCGTATGAGCGTATTTTCAGAAGAAGCCCTTTATGTCATACCTTGTCAAAGGCCTTGGACATATCAAGCGCTACTGCCATAGCTTCTCCTGCCGTGTCGAGTGTATGATATATGCGTTCAGAGATGATCGTTAGGATGCCTGCAGTAGATCGTGCTTGTCTAAATCCATACTGGCGGTCAGATAGAAGTTTAGCATTAACTAAGGTCCGTACTATCGCTAGATTGATTAAGGATTCGAATATTTTTGCAAAAGGCGGTAGTAGGCTGATTTGGCAGTAGTTCAGAGGATCGGTTCTATTCCTAGAATTCTTGTAGACTGGTACCACAGAGGCAATTTTCCAGCTATCGGTGAAGCAAGATTCAGCTAGGCATTTATTGTAGAGTTCAGCAGAGCATTTCTTTATTACTATTACAGGTATAAGATCAGGCCCACAATCTTTGGAGATGTCACGGTTTTTACGATGTCTCTGACCTAGGATGTGGTGATGACCAGTTCATTAAGCGTGGCCTCGGTCCGCAAAGGGAATTGGGGGAGAAGGTGGTTATCTGAGTCCAAAGTGGAGTTAGAAGGTAAACGCTGGGCAAGTAGTTCGGCCTTATCAGTGGCCGTGCAAACGACACCATTGTGGTTTGATAGTGGGGGAATCGTTGATTGACCATTGTTTACTACACTATTGTAGATTTTCAAAAAATCACGAGTACTTAGTTTCTGTGACTGGATGCGTTTTTTTGCTAACTCATTATACTTTCGCTTTGCTTCGCCTATCACGGCCTTGCAATTATTTCTTGACTCTATACATTTATGTCTATTACTAGCTGAATTATGGCGTCCGAATTTACGGAATGATTGTTTCCTCTCAGCAATGGAAGCTGCACATTCCGAGGTGTACCATTGGGGAGAGTGGGGGTGGCTAAAGAATTTTCGCATGGGGGCATAGGCTTCAATACCTGCTTAGACCCATTCAGTTAATTCATTTGCACACTGGTCGGCAGAGAGTGAGAAGTTTCCCTCCATGGAGCGTCGCTGATGTGATCTCTGATTGACTCGAAATCAGCCTGCTCGTAGTATCTCGTTGTTTGTAGCAACGGTTCATCAGCTTTTGGGCGATTTTTAGGGTGATATGTATCATTAGCACAATGTGATCAGCACTCCCGAGTGGACTATGGGCTTTCGTAACACAAGCCTCGGGCATTGAGGTCAAGAAAAGGTCTAGAAGTGAGGCTTGTAGGTCTACTCGATCGGGGATGCGGGTCGGTAAATCAACAGTCTGAGAGAGGGAGTAAGCTAAGGAGAAATTATATGTAGAGTTTCCGGCTGCATCAGTAAGGCTGAAGAATCCCAACCAGTCGCGGTGGTGGGCATTAAAATCCCCAAATACATGTATCTGGGCATTCGAGTCTATTAAGAGTGCTCTAAGTATGCTTCCAGAGACAGAGTTTAGCAGAGTACAGTCCTGGGTCGACGGGGAACGGTATAAGAAATATAAGTAACTGACGCTGTGATGTAAAGCCAATCTAAAGCACATGCCGTCTTGGTAGTCTAATTCTAACCTATGTTCTCTAGTCAGGGGAAGGGTGTTCCGAACATAAACTCCTAGCCCGGCATATGTTAGTCAGAGTCTTTACGGTAGAGTGGGAGGTAGTCAGTCATGTCAAACGAGATAAAGGAGATAGAAGATTGAATGTTAGTTTCACTTAGAGCTAGAATATCCGTGGAGTTTGTCAGGAGAAAAGGTTCTACGTCGTTTATGTTTGTTTTAAGTCCTCGGATATTTGTGAATGCGAGCCTCAAGGTCGGAGGCGAAAGTTTTTTTTGTGGGGTGTCTGGTTTAGGTTTGCTTTTATTTTTTTGTAATGACATGTTTGTTTTGATTATTGAGTGTGTTTGCCAAGGTGGGCCCTTGTTTGGTGCCAATAAGCTCACACAACCAATGCATTAGTCGTTGCCTGATCCATCGGGTTTGTGGCCTCGGGAAAGCCCACCGGATATAGCTGCACGGTCCCTTTCCATGCGCGACATGGCACATACAACTACTCACGGTATTATGCAACTGACGTCGAGCAACCGTTCTTAGCGCTACCCAAGAGTTTGGGCTCCTGTCCTATCAGTCGGAAACAGCAGCCAGACAAGCTGTCTAACCTGTACCCTCAACCTGTCGGAACAAGAAAGACCCATACTGGTCATGTAAGACTTAGTGACGAGAAAAATTTCCCCAAGTTTCCCAAATAGAGAGAATATATATATATATATATATATATATATATATATATATCACCTCTTTTTGCAGAGAGTATGCACGGTCTAAGAGAGTGGCTCTCATGCGACTGAACATAACTTAACCTCAGCCTGACAGAAGCAAGGCAACTTTTAGACTGATTATTTGTTTTTGATTGTTTATAGATATGACCTTATATCCGGTTGTGTGGAAAGTCTTGCATACAATTACTATCAGATCCATTCTGATCCGGAGTAGTTAAACAAGGAAGAGACCAATCTAATGTGTATATATGTTTTCTCCAGAGACTACAATAAACTGCCTCGTACTCCCCTGGAGATTTTTATTACCAATCTCAATCTTATAACTCTGAAATCAATCTTATCTAGCCTTTTATATCTTTTATTTTTGTCCTGCTCTATTTCCACACCATAGCGAATGCACAATCGATTTTCTTACTATTATGGTTATCATACGGTCCTGCGCCCATTAGTGCGGATTTAATTTTGAAGCATTTGAGAGTGTTAAGTTATCCTTTAGTAACCATTATATTTAGATCCATCTGTCTATGGTCTTCATAGAAATAATCGTTTACAGGTTATTTGTTTACAAAA
>OY744523.1:69180787-69183287 GCA_963556195.1 Sepiola atlantica
TGGAATTGTTTATCAACTCAATTAATAGTGATATCAAAGATAAAATTGAAAGAATATATATATATATATATATACATATATATATATACATATATATATACATATATATATATATACATATACATATATATATATATATACATATATATACATATATATATATATATATATATATATATATATATATATATATGTATTTACAATTATTATATTTCAAAATAAATATATTTTACATATATACAGATACTTTTTATATTAGATCCTCAGGAAATATGCTATTCTCAATTTGTTTTTAATTCATGGTTTAAACACTTGATGATTATAATAAACTTTAAAGAATGTAACTTTTAATTTGTTTAATAATTTAAATATATATATATATATATATATATATATATATATATATATATATATATATATATATATATATATATATATATGAGAGAGAGAGAAAGGGATTTACGAGGATAACGTACGCCAACAAACAGTAAATAAACGAATACGACATGATAGCTCGATGTTAATGTCATAATTCGAAAAGCGCAACTATTATCAACCAACGTTATACATGACAATGTCATGAACGATATATGTTAAACACACACACAAAACGGCACATAAACATTTTTTCTCCATGTCAATATCATCAACAATAACATAAACACAATGCTTGGATAGAAACTTGCACGAGTATCGGTCGGTGGTCTGGAGCATTCTGTGCAAGCAGATTTTTGCTATCTCACTTCTACAGTTTAATAGATTTTGGGTGTCATTAATGTTTAGGATTTCAAATTTCTCATTCAGAAAATCTACACGGGTCGTCTAAATTTCTACATGTACTGGTCTGTCGTATTATTTTCCATTCAATTATTGGTGAGCGTCCATTTTCTTTGAGCTCCCAATAGTGGTCTGCTAGTGCTGTTTTAATTCGACACTCTCTGTATTTAAATGTGCTTTTGTGGTCATAATATCTGGTTTTAAAATCCAGGGAGGTAATATCCACGTAGTACTTCTTGTTATTCGGTATTTCCTTGGCAAATATTGTGGCTTGGTAAACAATACTTTAGGTTAGGAATTTATTTAGTAGTGGGCAAAGTGTACGATTTATGCAGTTAAATCTTTTCTCTTCATTGCTAACTTTTTCATTTATATACGGGTGATTACTATTAGGGATCTGTTTATTTCTACTTGTAGTTTTTATATTTTTGTTTTTCTTTGTGTTATTTTTGCT
The DNA here is from genome assembly GCA_963556195.1 of Sepiola atlantica. Classification (NCBI taxonomy): domain Eukaryota; kingdom Metazoa; phylum Mollusca; class Cephalopoda; order Sepiida; family Sepiolidae; genus Sepiola; species Sepiola atlantica. Next base: position 69,182,019 of record OY744523.1, read on the forward strand.
GTATTTTTCACTTTTTAAATAATCTTATTCTTTCTCTTTGCTGTTCTCTTTTAGTATTTTGTTATTGTGTGCCTTAATTATAATTTCTAGGTTTACACAGCAGCTGTCGGACAGTTTAAGGTTATTTTTATTGAATATTTCATGCAGGGGATTGGTTACGGGGAAGCGGTTTTTAATCACAATTTAGGATTTCCTGGTCAGTTAAGTTGTTTAGCATCTGGTTATATTGACACACCCCAAAAAAGATAGTATGGGCAATCTATTAAAAACAGAACAATAGAAAAGTATATAAGAAGTAAAACTAACCGGACCTTTGTTCGTCAAAAACCCAACGATTGGCTAAGAGAACAACTCAGAATCTGATTGGTTAACTAGCTTGCCGTGTATATAAAAAAACACGGCAAAAATAACTCCATGCATTTAAACCTGAAGATTACCCCCGGGGATGAAACGTGGGAGCCTCTGTGTAGCTTAATTGCCATAAACATATTTGTATAGCAAACTACTGAGCTCTACTTACGTATCGAGCACTGTTGAAGTAAATACTGAAAATTAATACATAAAAAATGATATCTCCTTATAAAATTTTATATGGATACATGAAATAGTAATCTCTCTCTCTCTCTCTCTCTATATATATATATATATATATATATATATATATATAATTATATTTATTTATACAGACATGTACAAAAAGCCGCTATATATGCGTGAAAGATGATATTTTTTCCACCTGATGCGATCTTATGTTTAAGTAACTATTGATCCATAACATCGACATGTCAGTGAATAACAATCAGCACGAGAGATTACTTATATTTTACATTGAAAAATATAAGAGTTTCTACCATACAACACAACACAAACAACAACAACAGCAGCAGAAGCAGCAACAGCAACAATAACAGAGAAGTATGTATTTTACTGTATACATTTAAAAAATATTTCAAGAAAAAAAAGTTAAACAAATAATGAATTGCCTTCATCCCGGGCTGCTTCAGATAATGATAGGTGAATATATAATAATAAAAATGCAACATGCCCAGAAAAGGTAACATACCCATCGAAGTAGATTTTTTTTTAATCAATCCATGGGTTTAGGATGGGAAAAATATGTGTATATATTCCTTGTAAAGACCACTTGATGATTCAGTAGATGTTGTTCTTTTTCAAATGTTTATTCTAATCATTCATTTCATTTTATAATTGCTCTATCTCGTATCGTTGACTTTTCATGATCAGGTTTTAACGATACTATTTTATGTT
>OY744523.1:69185787-69253287 GCA_963556195.1 Sepiola atlantica
AATACTAAACAGCAACCTAAACCCTGAATCAAATAACAAAAACCAACTAGAGTAAAGTCCTGTAACTGCATGAATAAAAATGAATGTCCCTTGCGACAAAATTGTTTAATAACAAAAACTTACTACCTAGCAACAATTTTGACTAAGGAAAACCCAACTATAAAAAAAATAATACATATATATGGCGGGTAACACTTTTAAAGAAAGATACACCGGCCATAAATGTTCTTTCAACAACCCAAGCTACCAAAATAGAACTTCACTTTCAGGTTACTACTGGGAATTAACTAATAAAAATAAATCACCAACTGTAATCTGGAACACTATCAGAAAAACTAGCACATGTAGCTCCCTAAACTCACCATGTTATTTATGCCTTGGCGAAAAACTTGAAACAATTCAATTTACCGATAGAGGAATACTTTTAAACATAAACAAAAAAAATCGATCAATTGTAGGCATAACAGATCACATCTCTTTAGTAATTTGTACAATACCCCCAAATCAACACAATTAAAACCAAAAACCCTCAATATCCACCAACCCCCTAAAATGAACACTTATACACATCTCTAATCAGATAGCTTTAAACCTTAATTACACGTATAATATAATTACCCTCATTTTTGGAATACATATTATAATACCCTCAGATGGAACATCTAGATAAGTATGTGTAGGTATGTTTTGTGGATATATGTGTAGGTATGTGTGTGTGTGAAAATATGAAATTTTAAAGTATATGTATGTGCATGTGTGTATATATGTGTGTGTATTTATGTGTATGTATCTGTGTGTTTATGTATATGTATATGCATATGTGCGCATGTGTGAATATCTATGTATGCATATGCATATATGTATATATATATGTATATGTATGTGCGTGTATGTGTATGTATGTGTGTATAGATGTTCCCCATATACTTAATCTTTGCCTGAAATAATCAAGTAAAATACTTTATTTACAAAATCCCACGAAAGTCAACCAAATATTACCAAAATCATCTTTAAAATTATATATTACTTTCATTACTCAAAATTACTGGTTCCTACCATCTCTAGGCCCCCCACACCATGACCATAATTTCTATTTAACAGCTTTAACTAAAACACATCACCACCAATATTATCTTTAATCTTCTGACAAGTATTAACCTCACCATTCTTAATACAATTACAACTAATAATAAAATATATTAATACCACTGCCATGAATTCATATATGACTTTTACTAAAAATAAAAATAATTAGCACTATGTTTTATTAATTCATTACTAAATACTACTTAGAATTAAAATACATTTATTCATCGCCCAAATAATTAAAACTAAATGTTAATAGGTCAGTATATCATAATAACTTATTAATACTACTGTTATAAATCTATATACGACTTTTACTAAAAATAATTACCACTATATTATTAAATATTATCTAGAACTAAAATACATTTATTTATCACCAATAATAATTTAGACTAAATATTACTTTAAGTTGTATCGTTGAAACTAGCCGTCCATATTAAATAGGTCGAAATATATGTATTCCTTTGACACGCGGAAAAACCCAGTTTGCAAAATATCCGTCTACTGTCATGACGTCGGGCTAGGCACATAACCCCCCTCCCACCATCAACCACTTTTAAATGGCTATAAACACCCGTCCCTAATATCCCCTCTACCTCTCTCCCTTTCTTTTCTCCTATCCCTTCTTTTCCGTTTCCTCGCCACCCCCTGCCCCGGCTTAGCGTTGAATAAAAATAAAAATATGAATTATTGTAAAATTAAACTTTTCTAACGGCAAATATTTTTAAAGTTGGTCACGTGACTATTATTCCTCCTTCTTTTCGCTAAGCTCCATGCTTCCTGGATTTCAGCGACCGGGTTGGATCACAAAAAAACCCTTCTGCCTGATCCGACATTAGCTCTTGATAGCTGTGGATCGATAACATCGACATGCCAGTGTAGCAGACTTTGTACATGTTTGAATAAAAAACCATTAATATATATATATATATATATACACATAGATATATATATATATATATATATATATATATATATATATATATATATATATATATATATATATATATATATATATATAAAAGTTACTTAGTTTAGAAGTAAATTCCCGTACATGAAAATGCATAAAAATATACACATGCCTTTATATGAATAGTAGAGAAATACCATTGCCAAGACGGGTAAAGTGAATTCCCTGAGCAGGAACACCTTTGCCATATTTTTATAATCACAATCACAATATTAAACCTCATGTACAAACTCCTTATTCTAATTTTGATCAAAATACATTACATAATTTCGATTATAGAAAATACTTAAGCTTAAGAGTTTCAAGAAATGATTGCAATTCATTAAATCTTGCTTTATTATTGGCTATACATGTTCGTAAATCTGTGCTTATGGCAATAGTATTCACCCTAAAAACGTTCCAAAATATACCAAATACATTGCCACTTGCGGAATATTTATTGATTGATGTCTTATACTTATTGTTTAAGTTTAACAAAAATCATTGTATCTAAAATGTTCATGAAGCGACCTTTACTTTTTACCCTCTTTTGCATACGATTAAATCAAAATAAATATAGCCAAAAGTGTGACCCGTTATGCCTCGTAACTGTATTTCAATATTTATAAAAATCGGTAAATTATTTCATGGCCGATCACTGTACATGCACATATCAAAACATACGTTTATAAATTGTATATATGTATACACATCCATACTAGTATGTATATATATATATATATATATATATATATATATATATATATATATATATATATATTAGACCTCTTCAAAATTGACCTTTTTCTTCAAACATATGGAGACTGATATTATTCCCATTCTCCAAGGTCTAAATTAGCTAAATATACCAGTGATTGTGATCTTAGACCTTGGCTATGCCTGCCTCAAGAGCCATGTAATTTTATTGTTGACGTTTTTCAAAAACGCTGCAAAATTTGGGATATTATGTCCTTATTTTCATTGTAGCTTTCCAGAGCCAAGGTCCAAGATCACAATAACTGGTATATTTAGCTTATTTAGACATTGGAGAATCGGAATAATAGCAGTTTCCATATGTTTGAAGAAAAAGGTCAATTTTGAAGAGGTCTAATATATATATATATATATATATATATATATATATATATATATATATATTGTGTGTGTGTATTTAGATAGCATTTTATTTTTTAAAGCAAACATTGTTAAACATAATTGTGCGGCTTTATTATAACTAGTTTTAACATTTTTGTGTCGAAATAAAAAAAAAATAATGAGTGCACCGTAAGAATCACTAGCAAATTCGATTCTTCGTCGCATTATCTCTAGAACAAAAAGCTGGAGAAAAAAAAAGTGAATTAGAAAAAAACAGCCGAGAACGCGATATGTGAATTCGTTAGACGTTGAAATAACAAACGCATGTATTCCAGAAGTACGTTTATAATTTCCAGGACTCCACAATTAAGGTCACATACTTACACACACACACATATATGTATATATAATTATGAATATTTGTTATCTACATACGTTCCATCTTTACGGGAATCATCAGCATAGAGTAGAATTATTCACACCGGTCGCCGGGCTCGAACCCCAGCATCTGACTTACATTTCAAACACAAATTCCTACGTATTTGCCAACGCAACCGCATAACACAACTCGGCAAATGATCGAGAGATTAATCTTACTTAAAGGCAGCTGACGCAAAGAGTTCAACTTTTTAAAGGAATGTTGCTCTGAAGCCACGATGACAGCTATGTTAATAGTCAAAATAAATTTTCATTTACTCAGCTATAGTATATATATATATATATATATATATATATATATATATATATATATACACGCTAAAGCTGAATAAATCAACATTTGTTTTTCTAATGCTTTCTTTTATATTTAAATCACACAAAATACATGCTAAAATCTTCCTAATCTACACCCTATTTCACTGTATGTTGTATGACGTTTCGTTCTTTCTTTCATACGCCTTCTACAACGACTACCTCCTCTTTCTGTATTAACAGTCAACATTATAAAAAAAAAATGTATAGCACAATGCAATAATCCATTACCAAATAAAAGAGTGTATCAGCAGAGAAGTAATAATACTTACATTGTAGAAAATGAGAAAAAAAGAGAAAAAAAGGTAGATATATTACGAATATTTTGTCTTTATATTTTATATATTTGCCTGAGCTTTCAAACTAATATTTTATCCGTTGTACCACGGCTCATTGCGCCAGTGATAAAAGTGCTAACTAATAATCAGTTCTAAGTGAGTCTACTGCCGTGTAATGAGTAAAGGTTTCCTTCTTAAATTCCGTACATATTCTTGAGTTCGACAAGACGACGAAGGTCGTGCCAAACATCGACCGGAACGTTTGGAGGATAAAAGTAAAGATAGGAAATGTAACCCGAACAATCCAAATAATACAACTTAATGACGCTAATATGATTTCACCATATACATTTTGGCATCCACAGACACGGTTGTGTAGAGTAAATCCGATTTGAAATCATCCTCAAACAAGAGAGCGATCGATATGGAAAGAAAATGTAATTCTTTTGCTGATGAAACTAGAAGATGTTTAAAGCAAGTATAATTCTTGAAAGTTCCACAAATAAATGACTGCTTCGAGAAAGACGCGGGCTACTCATTCCCGACTTGAAACGACAGTATTTATAACTTACATTGACCCTTTTTTGATCGGGCAACGTTCCAGGGCGATTAATTAAGATAAGGTCCGTGTTTAAGATCTCCATTTCATTTCAAGCACACCATCTAGAGGGCGTAAATGAAAACGTTAGACATAATCAAATAAAATCAATAAATATACAAATCTCATCGATGTAGATGAACAAAATTAGATACAACTTAACATAATGTCTAATAAAAACCGGTAGCAATGAAAATGAGAACAGATATTCGTCAGACATGCCTCTTCTATCTGCGCATCTAACGATGAAAATGGTATTTAAACTTAAGCGAGACAGACCACCGAACATAATATATATAACTTAAGCGTGACAGCCCACCAAAAATTATATAATATATATATATATATATATATATATATATATATAGCTAGACAAATATATCATGACAATTAAACTACACAGACGCTCCTGCGTTTCATCTCCGGGAGGAATCTTCAGGCTAAAATACATGGAGTTATTTTTGCTGGGTGTTTTTATATACACGGCAAGCCAGTTAACTTATCAGAACCGGTATGGTTCTCTTAGCCAATGGTTGGGCTTAAGCGTGATAGACCAATCTGTGGGCGAGTACAGGCTGCCCAAGAGATGATTGCACACTTCTAAAATGCTATTACAAACTTATACAAGAAATATTAAGAGACCGATATTGCGACGTACTGTCATGTATACAGCAGCATAATCATATGAGAATATACTATTTACTATAGAATTATGAACATGTTATTTAAAATTGAAGTTCAAGAACAGATAGAGAGCCATATCTTTTCTAAGGATGCGTATACGCATTCACAAATATAAATAAATAAATTGACTGACCATACTCGATGGCTACCTGAAGACTATTTCTCATTGGCTACTATAACGTGATGTAGGGGGGTGCTACTTGTTTTTAATCTATGCATTTTCATTCACTTTTCTGTTTTACAAAGTGTTACCAGCCATGCCTCTATAGTATTTATCTGGGTTAGATTTTCTTTGTTTAAAAAAATACTAAATTAAATGATAACAAAACCACACCAATTAAGACTTGTAACTGCATAAACAAAACAGAATGCCCTCTGCAACAACATTGCCTAGCAACTCAAATAAGAGACAATTTCAACCAAATTAAAATAACCAAATAAAAATATTATTTTCATCACTATAATCTTATCCTTAGTCTCTATTCTATTCGTTTATCCCCCCTTTTTATATGACTATACATACTATTATTACTATTATTACAATTATTAATATTTTTGTCGATATTATTATCATGATTATTATCATGATTATTATTATTGTAACCACTATTATAATTATTATAATTATTATTATTTTTATTATTATTATTAGTAGTAGTAGTAGTTGTTGTAGTAGTAGTAGTAGTAGTAGTAGTATGTTTATAACGGTTGCTGCTACTACCATCCTTATATTATGTTAGTAAACTTTTGTAACTTTGTAATTAATCTATTTCCAAGTTGTTAGCTCTCCTCTGCTTAAATAAATTAATAACAATAATACATTAATAACAATAATATGCAATTAAAAATATACCTAAGAATTAAAACACTGGAAAAACTAAAACCAATGAAAATATGTAAATTAAAAAAAAAATGACTTAACCCCCAACAACAACCACCCACCTAGATTTGAACCAGACTGAAGATTGTGTCTTCCTACCTATCGAAACATCACTCTGCTATTAACGCAACGATGCCAAGTAGCAACACACACCCAGACATTAACTATGAGATTTTTACTTCCTTTTCCTTTTTCCTCTTTTTTCTCACCCCCCCTGTCCTCTCTCCTCTCTCTTCTCTATCATCAAATAGTTTATTTTATATTTTATTTAATTTCATTATATTTGACATTTTATTTTCAACGGTCTTAAATCTATGCAGGTGACTTCCCAAATTTTCAATTTTCCTTTATCCTTTTTTATTCTCTCACATTTCATTCTTCCCAAATATGATCTGAGGTAAGGATCATATCTTAATTACACCTGATAAGATCTCAGTTTATAACAGCTGTTGATCGAAAACATTGACATGCCAGAGTCGCAGATCTTATATGTATCTGTATAGATAAAAAATAATTATATATATATATATATATATGTATATATATATATATGTAAATGTATATATACGTAAATGTATATATATATATGTAAATGTATATATATATGTAAATGTATATATATATATATATATATGCGTGCGTGCGTATTTTAGTTTTTTTGCTTGTTGTTCTTTCCACTTTCATAACTACCTTTCTTCTTACTTTGTGATGGAATAATGTGTTTGCTTTATTTGATTGCCTCTGGAGAGTAGATAATATAGCATGGACTACATTTTTCTCATCGGATTGCGCAACATGCGTATTTTAGAAAATTATAGGCATTCGCTGTAATAAAAATAAATAAATAAACAAATGAAAAAACATTATTGTGGACTGATGTTTTTGGTCATTGGAATGCAACCAACCAGTATATATATATATATATATATATATATATATATATATATATATATATGTGTGTGAGAGAGAGAGAGAGAGAGAATATCAGCTTCAACTTAGTCTATAATAATGGCTTTTATACACACGTTTTTATGTATATTTTCCACTTATCGTAAACAGAATCGAAATCTTCGTCAGCAATGTAATGTTTTGTGATTTATCAAAGTATTACTCCCTTCTTCGGAATATTTACACTTCGGTCAATGAGTCTTCACCATTGAATGATATGTAATTAATTAATTAAACGAAAGCCTTGAAACAATAGAATGATATTAAGTTTGCTAAAAGCGCGAACAGAAAAAAAAATATGAAAGGAAATAAGAACTCATTTTCTTTTATACTGTCTATGTTATTATATTGTTTATGTTGTCGACTATGTTTCAAGCAAAAATATAGCTTGCATATTAAAACATCGTTCTTTATTCATCTATTTAGGGAAAATGTGGTTATTGTCATAAAGATGTTCACACTATGGCAACATATGGCAAAATATGGAATCGGCTATGACGAGTTCGAACCATATAAAATCTACTACATTCACTAAAACTGTAACATAAATGATTTTCCCCAACTATTTATTAAATGGCAACTTGTGTTCAATTAATCGTATACTTTGTATAGGTATTGTTTGACATTAAATTACAGAGGAAAGGGTTGATATGCCGTAATTTAGTGTTGGTAAGACATGTCAGGTCAAAGTTTAAGATGCCCAGGAGGCTTAAGCAAGCGACAGTCGACATTGACCGTTAACCATATTGTACATTGTGACAACCAACACTGCCACTCACGGAATCATTATAAAATTCATGATCATTTCTGCAATTTTACCATATTTTATACAAAATCCTTTCAGTCTTGCTTATATAGTTCCAATTATTGATGTTTAACTGTCTTTGTTTAAACGCCGTCCAATTATATGGTGGCACGTTGGTGATTGGCTCATCAGTAGAAGATGTCACTCCAAATGTGCTTAACAATTATCGGACCATAAACAATGCGATTGGAACCACATAACTATATGTAAACCAAGACAGGCCTGACCCAAAATAAACACAAGAATGTGCATCCTCTGATAAGAGACGAAATAGTAAACTATATGATCAGTAAATGATGACTTCTGCTAAAAGAATCTCGGTAGGTAGTTCATTGGAAGGTGTTAGAATGACTAAAATGTATACATATAAACTAATTGTATAAATACACATAATAATAGAACATAAAGGTCATAGACTCTTCTGAAACATAAACATAAAAACGGACCAACTAATCATAGCTAGAATATTAGACATGATAATAGTATATATGGGGAAATAGAGCTTCTAAATAATAGCCTCTGTGTATGTATGTCTCCCCGACAAAAAAGACACAAGTATAGCGTTCTTTTAATTTTGATTTTACACCGATGGTTCAAAGGTTGCTCTGATCGTCTGTAATGCATACATAAATAAATATAACTCTCTAATTAAAAATATGTCTTAATGATCGAGAGATCATCTGAGGTTTTCTCCCACTAACATTGCATATATATATATATATATACATATATATATATATATATATATATATATATATATATATATGAGCCAAATCAAAAGGCGATACAATGGAAAGGTGCAACGGATGGACAACAACTAAAACAAATTGAGACATACCCTGATGGAATGCGTTATGAAAATATATTTATGACAATTTAGCTAAATAGGTATTTTAGCCTGTCGATTCGTTACGAGGATTACACACGGAATCCTCTGTGTAGCTTAATTTCCATAAATATATTTTCATAACTTACTAACTAGCTTTCCTCATGTATTAAACACTGTAGAAGTAAATACTGAAAATTAATACATAATATATTATATTTTATTATAAGATGTATGTGTACACATTTAATAATTATATATATATATATATATATATATATGTTTGTGTTTATTATTATTATTAGTAGTAGTAGTAGTAGTAGTAGTAGTAGTAGTATTAATATAAAAAGAAAAAAGGACATGAGACTAATTTCTTATTATGTCTTTCTATTGTTATATGTAACTGGTTTGGAAACTCACTTTACTGGATTCAAACAATCCAGTCCGAATTGAACGGCTGACACAACGGGCCACATTTTTCTAGTATATATATACATATATATATATATATATGTGTGTTTGTGTGTGTGTGTTTGTGTGTGTGTTTGTGTATAAGGAAAGGGGGGTTAAGGATTAAGCGTTGATCTGGTTCGGCGTGAGAGATAAACAAATGATAAACGAAAGTAGAGACATCTATAAAAAAGCAGTTTAGGGGGCTAATTTAGAGATTCAATTTTAAGATCGAAAACTTCATTCAATTTCACTTTGTTTACTCGCGAGAGTTTTATAATTGAAAATAAATGGGATTCAGCATTGGCAATTGTTGACTACTTTTTTGTATTCTATTCTATTTCATCTAGAATCGAGCCTTAGCAAAACCGGCTTGAGAATTGGGACAAGTTGATGGCGGGACAATTGATTTTCTTTCGATGATTTCCCATTGCTCTCTTTCAAACTATTTTTCTTTCATTTAACTCCCAGTTTAGTTATTTCCATTATCTGCTTATCACATTTCGTCAAGAGTGTGCGCCACTTTCTTTTATTTTTAACCTTTTTGAAAAGAAAAAAAATGGTTTTTTTTTTCGTACAAGATTCAAAGTTATAATCGATTTCCTTCAGATTTCCGTGCGCGAGTATACACACACGCACAAACACACAAACACTAACACAAATATACACTCACAAACATACCCACACTTACACTCAATTAATGAATGAAAAAGAAGAAATACGCCAAGACGACGACAACGATGAACGTAACAATTAAAGGAGTACTTTCTTGAGAATACGAGCGAATATTATTAAAACAATATCAGGGTTTGCTGTATATAACACACCACTCTATAAGTCCTGGGCTGATACATGAATTACGTAACTAACAGCAAGACCGTATTGTTTATGTCAAGTTGTTAACTTCAAATGATTTGTGTCAAGATTCGAAACCAATCGGATTATGAGTTTATACATTTCAGTTATTTAAGTGAAGTTACTGTTGCACATTTTTAGAACAATACAAAAATATGAATTCCGTTTGTGGATAAAGCATTGCTTACCTATGTGAATAAATAATGTTTTATAAAAGCAATTATTTAATGAGTTTTATTCGGACTTTGCTTTGTCAGGAAAACCAGTTAAGAGTTGTATGCTGGCTGTAACCGCGGTTTTACAGACACAGATGCTGCCAAATTCTCAGTTCGCCAACATTCGGCAGTTATCCCAGAAAACATAAAAATATCCACAAGCTCGATTTGGTCGATCAAAAATTTAACTTGCGTGAGATAGAAGAAAGGTTGAAAATAGCAGAAAAGCAGTGTATTCACAATTTTGTGTTAATATTTGTCAATGAAGAAGTTGTGTTGAAATTGAATGCTGTGTTTGCTCATAGTCGGTCAAAAACAACAACCCGTCAATGATTTAGAGCGTTATTTGAAACGGTTTCATCGCGAGAAAAATAAGTTTCTGCATTAATATATCACAATGGATAATACATGGATCCACCACTTAACTCTCTAATCAAATCGGCACTCAGCTGAGTAGACAGTAGTATCTGAAAGCCGTTCAAATTAACCAAAGACGAAAAAATCATCAGACATTTATTTAGCCACTGTCTCTGTTGATGATTAACATAGTTGGTCCATCGATTACTTTGAGAGTAAAAACACATTAATAGCGAATAATTTATGGCAGTATTAGTGCGTTTGAATAAAGAAATTGACCTACACGCCAGCAATTAAAGAAGAAAAAATGCTATTTCCCCAAGACAAAGCACCGAGTTAAAAGTCGAACAAAACGGTGACAAACCAACATGAATTGCACTTAAAATTGCTCCCCCCTCTATTCTTCAGATATGTTCAGCTGACTATTGGTTGTTTATGGACTTCAAAAGAATGCCCAAAGGAAAAAAAGTGATATCGGAAATTGAGGCGTATTTTAAAACCAAAGACAAATCGTTCTACAAAACAAACCGAATTGTTAGATAAGCATTGGGATCAATACATTACCCAAGAAAGAATATATGAATAAAATGGACTGTTTCCTAAAATTTATGGTTTTATTGGTTAAGTTATGAACTTATTTAGTGATGCGTTATGCTTATATGTATATACTAGAAACAATGACTGATTGCGACAGAAATTGAGATTGGCTGAAATGATCTGAATAAGGTATGTGCAAGTTTGCACAGACAGTTTATTATTAAAAAAGACAACTTCTAAAATAAGCTATTACATGTTAAGTTCACTTCCTAAGTGATTAAAGTTTCCCCCTTTTGCATATATTATATCATATGCATTGAGTCGCACTTGTTATGGGATGTATTTCTTTATTTATTTATTTATTTAAAAAGGTAATCTCGGTACACATGTGTTTACCGATATTCAGTGTGGCTGATTTTAGCAATATTCAAAACCACGACTACATTGTTTGAAGGCTAGAATGTAACCTGTGGGCCATAACAGCTCGCCTAGAATTCATACGTTTTTTATTACTTAAATAATTGAGATTTGTTGTTGTTATTTTGATATAATGACAGCTATGATGAACGCTATCATATGTTAAGTTGATTTCTAAAGTGATAGGTGTTTCCTGCCTTTACATATATGACATTATATGCATTGAGTCGACCCCATTATGGAACGTTTTTATTGATTTATTTATCAAATTAATCTACGAACATATGTTTCACGGTCAACCGATCTTAATAGCGTTCATAATGTAGTAAATTGTGTCAGTCAGCCACCCCGAAGATCGGTAGACAGTAGAACACATGTGTATGTAAATTACTTATATATATATATATATATATATATATATATATATATATATATATATATATATATATATGCATATATATATATATATATATATATATATATATACATATATATATATATATATACATACATATATATACACATAAATATATATATATATATATATATATATATATATATATATATATATATATATATATATATATATATATATATATATATGGGGTAAGGTGCACGATAAGTCATGAAAATGAAATTCCGTGGTAGACATGTTTAGAAATGCCGTGGAAGACACGTGTTTTACATTGGGAAAAGGTTCAGAAATTAAAAATCTCGCATATACGAACTCAAGCGGAACCTCAAACACGACCATTTCACTGACTCTCTAGGGATACACAGGAACACTTTCACCCACAATTTTGATTTTGCAGACTGCACTCTCCTCAAAAGCGAACACTCTCTCTCTCACGCCGCAAATGCATTAAAAGCGCTACAATACTTCTTTTATCATCATCGAACATTAACCTCAGGCTCGAATCTTATACTCTAAGCAGGCACCTGGAAAAATCGCACTGAAACAATGCAGTATATTACACAACTGCGATCCTGATTAAATATTTTAAAAGTGTTTTGAGATAACAGCAAGTGTTATAGCTAATTAGATCATTTTAAATGCATTTCTTTCAGACTTGACCCTGTCTAAATACTAAGGAGATTTCTTACATGTATTTCATATCATCATATACTTAAGAAAACTATAGAGAAATATAGGCCGGTATACCCAACTTGTTATAATAAGATATAAGTGATATGGGTTTATTGTAAAGTAGATTTTTCTAGACTGTTAATTAAAGATTTTTACTGATTTATAAAACTTACAATGAGACGAATAAGCAGACCTATCTTCCAAATTTTCCGGTTTATTTAAAGGAGCTTTAATTTCAATTTCATGCCTGCTCCTATGTGTGATAGGTTGGGTTGTGTTTATTTACACTTATATATATTTACATACATAATTGTATTCATGCTTACATATATATTTATATATATATATATATGTATTAAACTTTTTGTGTGTTTATCCTGGCTAGTTTCTCTGTCTTCCTCCCTCTTATCGCCTTACCCCCTCTGCCTACCGTCTCCTCTAATACTAGATCGGTAGATGCGAAAAGGAAAAAGTGAAAGAAAATAAATACATTTTAAAAATTAAAGAATAATATGACACATATTTGTCAAATGATATTTCAATGTCGCTAAAAGTGTTCTGATATGGTCCAATCGGATCATATTTTCCTTCTCTCATGTGTGTGCATTCAAAATGAGACTGTTTCCAAATCTTAAGTTTTTCTGAAGACGTTCGTTAATAGGAACGAAACCGGTGAAATCTCTTGTTTTTATTTTTCTCCTGCATTTTAACCTTTTTTTCGTTTGTCTTTTTTCACACACACATTTACACACTCAAATATATATACACACACACATATATATATATATATATATAGGTATATTTATATATATATGCATATGTATATGTAGATATATATGTATATATATATATATGTATATTTATCTATATATACATATATGTATATATATATATATATATATACATATATATATATATATATATATATATATATATATATATATATATATATATATATATATATATGATGTTCCGGATGACGGTTCGCCAACCTTCGTCATCAGGAACATCATCAGTGCAGCTGAGGAGAGGAGAAACACCCGATGGAGGGAGAAGCGGTCACGCAGAGCGCAAGAGACATGCTCACTGTTAATAAAAACAGAAAGATAAGAGAAAAAAAAAAGACTACACAGCCTGTTGCAGCCCTGGGTACAAATTCTGACCAAGACCATGATCTCCCGAGATCGATGGAGCCAACAACAACAATATATATATATATATATATATATATATATATATATATATATATATAATACTATTTAAGTGTTGAATTATAAGGATAATTGAATTATCGTTTAATAATAATAATCTATCGTGATAGTGTAAAGCTCAATATATTTAATAGAGCAATTAATTTTAGAGGTAAAATATGAGAATAAAGAAGTGTAAAGATACAATATTTATTAAAAATATCAAAAGTTCAGAGCAAGGAGCCTCATATCCTTAATCCATGGATTAAGGATATGAGGATCCTTGCTCTGAACTTTTGATGTTTTTAATAAATATTGTATCTTTACAATTTTTATTCTCATCTTTTACCTCTAAAATATATATATATATATATATATATATATATATATATATATATATATATATATATATATACACACACATCTAAATGAATACGTGCGACTTGTTTTTCAATATCTCCTAACTATATTAACATCAAGCCCACTTTTTGTTAATTTCATTCTAAATACACAAGAACATTTTAAAATGTCGTATTCATAATCATCTCAAAAACATTTCTTTATTGCTCATTTTGTATATGTAAAGAAAAGTGTCTTATAAATGAATATAACGTAATATGCATTTCTCATTTGTATTGTCAAATGTTATTCTATATATGCAATCGGTGTATCTATAGTAATATCATCTTATAATCATAACTAACATATATATAGAGATATATTTCATGAAAATTATAGTATTTTCAAAAGCTTTTTCAATTTCATTTCAAGAGAGATAATTTTGTTCTGGTATTAGTAAAAGATCAAATGTCGCTGAGACGTGCAGAACAGATAATACACTTTAGTGTTTGCCAAAAAGCGAAGTAAAACTAAATTATGCTGTTTTGGTGGCTGGGCATTTAAAAGAAACCGACCATATATTTTTAAAAATGAATAAAACTCGATTCAATCGGAATATTTATCAATGAAGGTGGGTAGTATAGTCTCGGTTCTGTTGTCATATGACCGTCTTCCCAAGTTTTACCTCCTCCGTAAGACCTCAAAATCTTTTCCTAAAAATAATCGATATGCATAGTCTGACGGAAATACGTGTTTTAACTTAAAATGCATACAAATGAAATAGATTTTATGTTTAAGTTTTTTTTTTGTGTGTGTATAGATGAATATATCTAATATTGAACAAAACACTAAAATACTAAATTTAATATATTGTATAAATTCCCTTAAATGTATACTCCGTGCGGTATAATAATAACGCATCGACTTTTCTCGAATTAATCTATGAATTAATTTTAAGATAAAATCTAATTTAGTTTTAATGAAAGTTATCCCTTTTTTCTACTTTCATTGTGTTATGGCTTAAATTAAAATTTGATTAGCTTCCCCGAAGCCTGTGTAAAATACCTCCAATTAGTAACAAATTTCATTAATCCCATAATCTATTGAAGAAACCCACGATTAATATTATTACTTGAATATATAAGTATCCACATAAAATTTAATTAATTAAAAAATATAAATAACAGTTCATATTAACAAATATGAAACACAAAAAGAAATGCATGCACAAATAAATTGATATTATTACAAGAACAAGTTGATTACTGACCATACAATACGCACTAATTAATTTAACATTACACACTTAATTTGAAACATCATATCAATATTAAAGATGTAATTTAAATACATTTAAAAAAATGTATTAATTTATTACTTTCTGCAACGCCACTGTATCTGCGGGCTGGCTTGTTTCCGGTTCTACTTTCTGGCATACATCTTCCTGAATTCCACACAGTCGGGCATTTCTTTTGTTACCCCTTTTTACAATGGGAACGTTTACCCGAAATATTAAATGATGTGTTATCATCATCCGGACATCACACACAACGAACTCCTTACTGTTTATATAAGATTGATAAGAAAAATGAATAGATAGTTGTAAATCCTTTCCTTTGAGTGTTTATGTTTGGTTCCTTCCAGCATTACATTAGTCCGGCTCTCTGCATTGCCTTCAGCCTTTTTTATACAATTATATATATATATATATATATATATATATATATATATATATATATATATATATATATATTATTTTTAAATACATATTTTAATCAGACATGGACCAGTGGTTTCTGACAAGAAAAGGGTTTAAATCCCCAATTCCGTCAATTTTAATTTTAATTTTAATTTTATTCTATTTTCCCTCCTCTTTCCTTTCTCTCTTGTTCCTCACTTCTAAATATAGAATCTCTTACTTAACGGCTTTTTCTGATTTAAGCGTCTCACCGCCTCTTCATTTCAAATTCTTTGTGCATAGCCTTTCATAACGGTTAAAAATGTTTTTTGAAGAAAATCCATCATTTTACTATTTCAGACAATGCTGATGAAGACGGCATTGGGGATTTAAACCCTTTACTTGTCAGAAACCACTGGTCCATGTCTGATTAAAATCTGTATTTAAAAATAAAAACTATTAC
Source organism: Sepiola atlantica (assembly GCA_963556195.1). Taxonomy (NCBI): domain Eukaryota; kingdom Metazoa; phylum Mollusca; class Cephalopoda; order Sepiida; family Sepiolidae; genus Sepiola; species Sepiola atlantica. Next base: position 69,202,278 of record OY744523.1, read on the forward strand.
GCTCTTAATTTAATTTAATTGAGCACTCTGCTGGTATTTCCCTTTTATTCTTTTTTGAGTATACCCTTATACTTTATATATATATATATATATATATATATATATATATATATATATATATATATATATATATATATATATATATATATATATAAAGTTAAATAAAGAAGAGATATAAAGATGTACGAATGGCACATCTGTTTGCGAGGTGTACTCGATACAACATGTTTATTATTCTTTCCTTAAGAAAAGGCTTTTCAAAGATTAAAATCGTATCATCAGATGAATTACATAGATGTATAAATTGGCAGTGGAATAGACAAAATTAACATTTGAAGAAATATAAATTAATGGAGAGTAAGAGTAAGCGTGTAAAAATATATGGAGTCTGTCAAGTTGGTGAATGTCTGCATATAAGGTTTCCGGTGAATGGACATTTAAAGATGGAAAAAAAGTGTTTCGTAAAGGCAGCGTTGAAAATGTTCAGAATGAAGTAAATCCAATAGAAATATGTTTAGTTCAATCGTAGATGGAACGCACTTATTTGGATGTAATTTTGAGAATCTGGGTCATGTTAAAATACTTCCGTGGACCGAAAAGTAATATAGTTTTTCAGAAGTTAAGTTTTAAATATGTATATTAAACTCAGGCAGTATGAATTTAAGCAGTGACTTCGCTCGACGGTAAGAAAAGCGAGAGAGCCAAGTGAAGAAATGGGAGAAAGGGTAGAGATGAAAGAGGTGGTGATAGGGTTAGTTAAATGAACGATGGATGAAGCTGGGAGAAGAGAAAGGGAAGGGTTTATTTGGTCATTTCTCATTGCTAGTAAGCAATAAACTGATGCAAGTTAGGGTGGAGTTATCATAAGCTAAAAACAGAAGTGTTTCAGGTCAGTAAGTAATTAAAACGGATGTTTATACAAAATTATAAATGATTCAGAAAATTTACAAGGATCTAAATTGGGAAATAAGCGTTATGACGTTTGGAAATCTGGAATTTACGTGTTTAATATGTAATAATTCGGACACAAACTAATATTTCAAAGTTTAATGTTTTAATACTTTAAATAATTCCTATTTAGTTTAATATTAAATGCATGACTAAATCGGATACTTTAATGAATAACTGAATTTTGGATTGGGAGCAGCGTTAATCTGATTGCAAGAATTGAGTTTTAGTATAACGATTATGGGGTAGGATTAGGTTGAATTACATAAGCTAAGTGATGAACTTGTGTGTTGAAATTATAAATAGATTTTAAGGAGGCAAATGGGCCATTATAGGATTAATCAGGGAGCGTAGTTTAAAGGTAAGAGTAATGAAATCTAGGAGCAAAAATATTGTCCGCAGGGCTAGGCGTTCACAGCATCGATGGATTATACACAAAAGGGAGATAAGAAAAGCAATTGATAAACGTGTAAGGGGATAAGCCAATAATTGAGAAACGGGGAATAGGAATAAGAGTGTTGAAGTAGAAGCGGTTAAGGATTAGTGGAGTGGAGGATAATGATATTAGTTTCAATTTACATCAAGTGTTATGAGTTAATAGAGTTATTAGGTGCACAGGGGAGGACACGCTATGTTATTGGGATGGTTATTTTTCAGGTTAGAAAAGTTAAGAGTTAAAAATGAACAAATTATAGAATTTAAGAATTAGTCTAATGTTAGAGAGGGTGTTGTTGGCTGGGAGGAGGGGTGTCAGATAGAGTAATGAAATTTATGTATTTAAATTTTCGCTTCTGCTAGATATTTGAGAAAAGTTCATCTTTAGAGTCATTAATATTTTTTGTTTTTAGCTGCTGTAGTTATCATACATGTTTATAATAGACATAGTTAGCAGCATACGGATCCTGGAGTGTAGGATTTAGAGCTTTTTAATATGTAGTGAGTAGTGAGTGTTTCTACTGTTAAAGCTTTTTATTAGATTGGATAAAGAGGTGTCAGTGGTATTTTTGTTATTGTGTTTGAAAGAGTAGATATGGTTTGAGATTCGAGTCTTGATGGGGAAGGCACTTGTCCCAATGTTAGTGTGTTGTTTGTATGGGGTTGTTATTATAGTAGTTGTGTTATTTATAGTATCAGTAGTGTTTTGGGTGTGTATGTTCAAGTTCTGAGCCAAAGTTAAGGTGAATTGTTAGGTGGAGAAAATGAGAGAATTTGAGGGGTGATATTAAGGTTATTGTTGGTTAACGAGGATTGTTAGTTAGTGTAAGAGGTGTTATTTAGAGTTTCGTTTGGTACAGGAAGTTGAGGATGTTGAAAGCGTTAGGGTGAGGGGAGAATTTGTATGTTGATGTCTGTTCGCATGATGGTGTTTTGGGGGTATTTTTAACAGTACAAGCGTATATGACGTTACTTTGTATGCAATTGCTATTTAACGGGCATTCTCTGGATTTCTAGCAGTTACAATTATTAATAGGTGTATAGTGGGTTCTTGTTGCTGGGCAGATTTATTTTTTTGTTATTAGATGTGATGATGGTTCTTGCTATATTAGGCATTGTGGAGTAGGAAATGTTAATAGAGTGTTTATTTAAAATAGTGCTACATTTATGTGGGTGCCTGAATGAGTTATCTAAAATTTTGAAGAATTTTTAAGCGAAGGAATTCTTCAAAATTTTAGATAACACTCCCTACTCCATACATTGACCAACATTTAAATATCTAAATCCTACACTCCAGAATCCGCTTTCTGCCAACTATGTACATGAGAAACATTTATAGTAGCTACAACAGCTAAAAGCAAACATATGACTTTATCTCAAATGGCAGGCAGAAGCGAACATTTAAATACATTAATTTCATTACCCCTTTGACACCCTTCCTCCCAGCCAACAACCCCCTCTCAACATTAGAATAATTCTTAAATTCTATAATTTGTTATTTTTTCACTATTAACTTTTACAAACTTACTAATAACCATCCCAATAACATGGCATAATACTATTATCCTCCACTCCACCAACCCTTAACCGCTTCTACTTCAACACTCTAATTCCTATTCCCTTCTTTTCAATTATTTGCAGACGTTCGTACACACACATCCATTTCTTTTTTATCTCCGTTCTATTCGATCCATCGACTCTGTATACACTTCCCCCTACCGATAATATTTTTCTCATAGATTCCATTACTCTCACCTTTTTACAACGCTCTCTGATTAATCCTATAATAGTATATTTCCCCCTAAAAATATATTTATAATTTCAATACACTAGATCATCACTTAGCTTACATAATTCAACCCAATCCTACCCCATACTACTTATACTTAAACTCAATTTTTGCAAGCAGACTAACGCTGTTCCCAATCCTAACTTCAGGTATACATTTAAGTGTCTTATTTTGTCATGCATTTAATATTAAACTAAATAGGAATTCTTTAAAGTCTTTCAACATTACACTTTGAAATACTAGTTTTGTTTTGTACATATTAAACACGTAAATTCTACATTTCCAATCGTTTGAACGCTACTTTCCCAATTTCAACCCTTTTAAGCTTTAAGAATTATATATAAGTTTGTATAAAAAATCTGTTTTAATTACGGGTCCACCCTTCTATCAGAACTACTTATTTACTGACGTGACACATTTTTGTTTTTAGCTAATGATAACCCCACCCCAACTCGCATCGGTTTATTGCTTACTTGCAATGAGCAGTAACCAAACACCCCCTTCTCCTTCTTTTCTCCCAGCCACATCCATACCCTATCACCAACCTCCTGTATCTCTACCCCTTCCCCCACTTCTCACTTGGCTCCGTCTCCGACCAGAGATCTCTCAGTTTTCTTAGACTCGATCGAAGTCACTACTTAAATTCCCACTGCCTGAGTTTAATATAAACATTTCAAACTCAACTGCTGAAAAACTACCTTCATTTTGGGTCCACCGAAGTATTTTAACATGACCCGAATTCTCAAAATTGCATCCAAATAAGTGCGTTCCATCTACGATTTAACTAAACACATTTCTATTGGATTTACTTCATTCTGAACATTTTTAACGCTCCCTTCACGAAACCTCTTTTTCCATCTTAAGAGATTCTCCATTCACCGGACACTTTATATACGGAGATTCACAAACTGGCCAAACTCCATTTTTTTTTTACACAATATACTCTTACTCTTCATTAATTTATATTTTTTTCAAATTTTGTATTTTGGCTTTTCCACTTCCAACTTATCAATCTATGTAATTCCTCTGATGATAAGATGTTAATCTTTGAATAGCCTTGGCTTAAGGACATAGCAATAAACATGTTTTATCGAGTACACCTTGCATTGAACAATCTAAGTTGAAATAGACTTGTCATTCGTACATCTTTATCTTTCTTCATTTATTTATCTTCATAATTGCTCTATCTCGTATATTGAGCTTAAACCATTTCACTATAGGTTCTATCCGCTGAAAGTATACTTTTACTTTCATATTTAATTATATATATATATATATATATATATATACATGTTTGTATAAATGAGAAAATGCTGATTAAATACACAATATATATATATATATATATATATATATATATATATATATATATATATATATTCTGCATTTTCTCACTTGTGCAAACATTGCTAGCAATAACAGAATTCGTCTGTTTCGTTATATCCTTTATTTTCTCATTTTTTGCTGATCTATTCTTAGTTATTTAAATTGTAAAGTACTTTCTGGAACAATGCAAACGGCGTTCTCTGCGAGTTTCTCTGCCGTCTTTAAAAAAAGTATCTCCTTTCTCCAGCTTTTTCGTTGATTTGCTTTTGACACCTGAACATGATTCGACAAAGAATGTAAAACGTTCGTAAAAACTATGGAACATTTATTTATTTTTGTTAGTTTGATACAAAAACGGCCATCAGAATCATTGAAAAAATTTTTAAAAGTATAATTAAACAGACGAATTCTGTTACTTTGACAATGTTTGCATATATATATATATATATATATATATATATATATATATATATATATAATTTCTATTTCGGTCTGAAGAAGTTGACTCTCTATTGAAGATATCAACTGAAACATGTATGCACATATGTTACCAATGATTTTTGCATACATAAACATTTATCGTAAATACAGCTGTCTTTGTTATTGTGCACTTTTTTTTACCACCTTTCGATGAACAGATATATTTATTGTATGTTTTTTAACATAATAGTTTTGTGTTTTCTCATGTAATGTTACTGGTCAGTTTTGTTCGATGAAGTGCCATTTTTGAATCTATTACTTTTCCCGCCTTTTTTGTCTTTCCTCTACAATATATACCCACAATCAGCAACCACTTAAGTCTGAGTGTCGATCTGCCAATAAATGTTTCTCGCTTTCGCATTTATTAAATAACATCCGTTGAATCCAATTTCGAATCTATTTGACGAATATCTACGCCACTTGTTCGGCAACATATCACTGATTCGATCGAGGTTCTCCCCATAACGGACGTGTAATTCCTTCATCTCATCTAATAATATCAATACCAAGTGAAAATAATCGGAAATCACATTGACATTAGATGTTGAGGGAGAAGAAAAGAAGAAGAAAAATGTAGAAACATATAGAGTAGTATAGGAAGAGGGGCATGAAGAATATATATTTAGAACAGTGGTAGTAACAGACGGAAATAACATTAGAGTGACAAGAAAAAGAAGAACGGACTCATAAACAGAATAAAGAAGATTAAGAAGGAGGAAAGTAGAATAGCATATTGAGAGTAGAGGTCGAAAATGAAGAGAAGAATGATAAAACCTGTAAATATTATTAAGAATTGAGTTATAAAAGCAGAAGTAAAAGAATAATACGAACAGAAGAAAACGAAATGGCATTTCGAATAAAGATAGAAAATTGAAAAATAGAAAAAAACTGGAAAAAATTAAAAAGATTGAATAATACAATTATATTGCGAATATAGTTATAAAAAAAGAAAATAAGATGATAAACAAGAAGAAGAAACAACAATTGTGAAAAGATTGGTTAGATACAGAAGGTGAAGATTTATAACAAGAATATTTGAAGGCGAAGTACAAGAAAAGATAATGGATATGAAGATTAGAATAAAAAGAGAGAGAGAGAGGGAGGGAGAGAGAGAGAGAGAGAGAGAAATAATTCAAGAAACGGAAAATGAAGAATTAAGGTTCGATGAAAACAGAAGAAGAATATAAAGAAGAAAAAGAAGAAGAAAAATAGGAGGAGGAGGAGGAGGAGAAAGAATAGAAATAAGAAAAAAGAAATTAAAAACGAAAAAGACCATTGAGAATCGCGACAGAAAATGAAGGCGGCTAATATTGAATCAAGTTCAAAATGGCCACGATCGGATGGGTCTGGCGAGTTGTGGGCAACCTTACGAGAGTTAATTATGGCTCTGCCTTGCGGCGGAAATGTTTTGACGTCCAAAACTTCTGAAGCCTTTTAAATCGGAAAGACGGAATTAAAGGAGTGAAAGTCATCAGAATTTGTATTTCGGACAAATTAAGAAGACATTGGCGGCTTTTACGAACAAATCCTAACAATGCTAGGCGGACGAGTGAGGAAAAAAGGCATCATCAATTGAAGTAGAGAGTTTGAATGTGAGATCGGGAATCTGGCTGATATTCGATTTCCTATCGAAAAAGATAAATGTACGTTTCAATGTTCAAAAATAAAACTTTCGCCTCCTATTAAGCACAAGGAACTTGAGCTGAAATGTATCATTAAAGTTTAATAAGAACAATAATGGGGATCTATTATTAGTAGGGTTGATTTTTAAAAAAGACTAAAATTAATGTTTAATGAGAAAATAATAAAGAGTTAGGACTGATTGGGTGAATTTCGAGAATACAGTAAAATTAATGTTTAAAAACAACAACAAAAGTATAAAGACTCAACACTGGTAGGGTGATTTTTAGGGAACTGGTAAAATAAAGGTTTAATAAGAACAGCAAGTAAAACCCGATGCTGGTTATGTGAATTAAAACCAAAATTAGAAATAAAAATGATTAATAAGAAAAATAATGAAGACTCGAAATTCATCGAACTGGTTGCTTGAATTTATAGAAAAAGACTTAATTAATATTTAATAATAAACATAGTTAAGACTCGGAGCTGGTTGGATTAATTTCCAGAGAAGATAAAATTAACGTTTAATAAGAAATATGATGAACACGCGACGCTGGCTGGGTAAATTTGCTGAGAAAAATGTATACTTAATGTTTAATGCAATTCAGGCTCGATGCTGGTTGGTAAATTTCCAGAGAAAATGTAAAATTTATGTCCCAAAAGATAAAAATCCAAAGCCGACGCTGGATGAGTGAATTCCCAGAAAAATAATTAAATTAACGTTTAATAACAAATATAATGAAGACTCGAGGCTTGCTGCTTAAATTTCCTGAAAAATGTAAAATTAATGCTTAATGCAATTCAGACTCAACGTAATAAAGATTAATTTCTAGAAAAAAATGTAAAATGAAGTTAAATAGAAAAATAATTGAAACGCGACGCTGGTTAGGTGAATAAAAAATGTAAAATGAATTTCAAATGAGAAAAAAAAGACAGATTCGACGCTGACTCTGTAAATTTCCAGAGAATGTAAAATTGGTGTCAAACAGAATTCAGACTTGACGCTGGTTTGTTGAAAATTAGCAGAAAACAGTAAAATTAATGTTTTATATGAAAAATAAGTAAGACCCTAAAAAATGAGAAAAATTATCTTTCATCAGTAAAATACTTAAGTATCGCCACTGGTTTAGTGGATTTCCAAAACAATAGTTAAATTAATGTTTAATAAAATACATTATTTGGACTCAATGGTTGTTGGGTGAATTTCCAGAAAAGAGTAAAATTAATGTTTAAAAAGAAAAATAATGAAGACTCGACACTTGTTGGGTGAATTTCCAGAAACGTATAACATTTACCACTCGGAACTTGTTGGGTGAATTTCTAGAAAGTATAAGATTATGCATTTTGATTTTACGTCATTAAAGAAACGATAAGGTAAATCATGTTCTTATTATTTCATCAGTAATTTTGTGACTTTGTACAGTTACGATGTATTTGTTAAACGTTGTATTTAGTATTGTTTTATGGGCCCACCATGTAAAAAAGAGGAAAATACGAAAGAGATAACTGTTGTATCATAAATATCTGCTTTTATCCCTTTCAGGACTCAATCGGGACCCTATATATTAGCTGCCACTCGAGTAGGGTCTTTGACTTTGGAAGCTATGATCCGTCTAGTAGTGATTTTTTAGAACCACCAAAAAGCTTAAATATAACTCTAACGACATTCTATACTTTCGATAGAAAAAATGAAAATAGGAATATCAAATTCTTTGTATCATAGATATGTTCTTTCACTGTGGCTTGTAATACACCCTCTGAATGAAGAACGTACGAGACAATCCTGAATATTTATATGACTTAGCCAATTTAGGTTGATTCTCTTCAGCGTCGCTTTACGGCAATCACTCACATTTGACTTTGTATACCCTTCCGTTAGATTGACGGAATTCTCAATCCAATAATCTTTCCTTAATTTGTGTTCCCCCTCGATTGAGTTTCGACCATTTTATCCTGTCATACAGCCCAGTCTTTGAAGGTTTCTCATTATAGTTTGACTTAAAGTCATTCGCTAATCAACTCTAAGGTACTCACCTTAATATATTTCATGACTGGATACTTTAGAAAATATAAGGGAAAACAACATTTAAACATTGATCTATAAAATAAATAAGATTAAAAAAAAATGCTTGTAATATAGACGGAAATTATAAATAAATAGACTACTTACTTTAGTCTTGTGATTATGTGAAAATTATGCTTAACTATTATATGATATTCCTCCTTCACCAGCCGATATCATATAGCTTATTGGAATCTCTGTTAAATATAAGCTGCTAAAACGAGTATGTTTCTCTATATAGATCGCGGAAATATTTATTATAGTTTACTAAAGGCTCAAATAACAAGTTACAGAACGGACAAATATTAGACTATAGATTGTCAAGATATTTGTAAAGTTCGAGATCAATTCCTGAATAAATATACACGGTGTCCAAAACTCGAAATTGAGCATGATAAATTGGCACGTGCCTATCTAATAGTGTGGAAGAAGAAACAGTTGTTAATATACAAAGATATTTTTTAAAACAGAAAACACAAATTCTAGGTGAATGTGTTAGTGTTTCTTTTCGTAAGAAGCTGCAAAACAGGGTAGACGGTCTAGCCAACGTCCAATAGCTATTTGAATGACGTCAGACAGATACTGTTATATCTAGTATGTTTTTTGTATAACTAGTATATTTGAAGGAATTGTATTCCTGCATTTTCCCGTCTCTTACTAAACATAATCAATGAGCAAAGTCCAAACGGTATAATTCATTATGTTGAGATATGAGCGTGCGATTTTTAAATCAGAGATATTGGCTCTGAAACTAGCAACACTCGTATGATTTTATAATTAAAAAAGCGCAACAGACATATGTAGAAATAACGGAACACAAAAACATCCTTTTTATTGCGGAAAGGTGAACTTGTACATACTATTGCCTATACACAAACACTGGAAGGGAGATATTATTATCATTAAAACAAACATCAAATAAACTTCTTCCTAATTCACACCTTTTAAGAATGTATGTTACTCATAGAATTACATAAGTTAACCTTTTTTATACTTTATATAAGGTGCATGGCAACATTTCAATAATACTAGTTACATTTCAATAATTTAAGGTTTACAAAACGTATCAATATAACTGGTGCTCATGCGTGCACCGATTCTAAAAAAAATTATTGCTGAATATAACTCAAAATATTATATGGAGCAATTATTTTTCTTATAATTTGTTTTCTATGAAACAGCTAGGAATTAATATAGGCTCACCTTCCTGAATGATAAAGTTTACACATGTGCACATGTTACTCATCGTGTTGCCGAGAATATTTATTCCTAAATTCATTATGGTCGTTTGATAGAGAGAGAGAGAGAGAGAGAGAGAGAGAGAGAATACAGGCTTTACTTGCTTGAACATTTATTTTTGTCGTTTCTTTATCTGTTTTCCTTTGTTTTCATTCTTCATATATGAGCACTGAAAAACAACCCCAGACGATAAATACATAGCATACAGGAGCATTTTAAAAAATATCTTGGTAGTAAGCCGAAACAATTGTATGCTGAAAATAACAAAGTTTTTTTGTGAAATGGTGTGAATCTTTTCTTCTTAAAATGTGAGGTAGTCTAAATTAAATAAGATAACTATATATATATATATCTACATAAAGGGAGAAAGAGGGAGAGAGAGGGGGGAGAGCACATTAAAACAAAATATATTTATAGACAATTATTTACATCAGTTCCATTAACTGAACATATACACACTTTTCTAGCGTACGATCTATACTAAGACGAACGAATATTTCATCAATTCTTATTATCTCTTCTTGTTTTCCGTTTGTCATTTTTCACACATTTTGTCACCCACAGCATTTAATGCCCACTCCTATTTGTTGCTTATCCTGGCCAGTTTCTCTGTCTTCTTCCCGCTTATAGTAAACTGAGCTCTTCAATGCACAGAGTGTGGGTGACATCGCCAGATATAGGCTAAGACACAGAGTAAGATCCCAACGGCGGGACAGGAAACTAGCCGATTTCATCAGTCACGTACCAAAGCAGTATGAAATAAAGATAAAAAAAGATGTAAAACTGAAAGAACTAAAAATCAAAAGAAGAAATGAACAATGCTGAATTTGATATGACTAACGAACAAAGTTTAAAATGTTTAAAATGTTTAAAGTGTTTAAATGAGATACAATGTTTAATGTAAAATGGTTAATGAACTTTGTTTAATGAGAAGAGAATTTTAAAATAACTATGTTTAAAAAGAAAAAGGTTTTAATAACGAGAAATGGTTAAAAAGTAATGTCTAATAGGTTGACAGTTTGAAGGCTTAAAATTCTCCCTAAGGAAATGTGTATTAAAAGTGCCTGTTGAAAATGCCTATAGAAGTGCCTTACGGAAATGAGTTAAAAAAGGTTGAAAACGCTTTCATAATCTTTTCATAGACTTTTCGTATTGTTTTCGGTTTCGAGAAGATTTAATTCACAAGCGTTATGTAACAAATCTCCCTTTGGTGGCGCGCCCCTTTCGGTGTGTTATGCAACACCTAAATATATATTAATATATATATATATATATATATATATATATATATATATATATATATATATATATATATAAATATATATATAGTGTGTGTATTTAGGCAGCATTTTCTCGTTCATGCAAACATTGTAAAAATAACAAAATTCGTCTGTTGAATTATATCTTTTTTATTATTTAAATTTTTCTGATGGTCTTTATTGGATTTTTTCTCTGATGCCATCCAGTGTTGTAAAATTTAAATCGTTAAAGACTTCCTGGAACAGTGCGACAAACGGTTCATGCGCATTTCTCTGCCGTCTTATTTTAAATTCGTTTCTTATTCCAGCTTTTTTGTTCTTATGCCTTTGACACATGAGGAGGATTCGACGAAGAATCGAACACGTTCGTGAAACCTGTAAAACATATGGAACATTGATTATTGTTTAGATTTTAATACAAAAGAGCCCATCAGAAAAATTGATAAAATAAAACAGTATATATAAACAGACGTATTCTGTTATTTCTGAAAATGTTTGCATATATATATATATATATATATATATATATATATATATCGAAAGTACTCGCGAAAAAGGTAAGAAAATGGAATCAAAAACATACGTAACTTACATCCATTTGACCGAAATACTAAATGGACTATTTCAGAACTTGAAACTATATAAAAAAGTCTTATAACGCAAAAAACACTTGGTGTTATTTAATAATGTTATTTTCTTCATTTGAATATGATGCCTAACTACACACAATATATATATATATATATATATATATATATATATATATATATATATATATATATATATATATATATATATATATATACGTTAATTTTGTCTAAGTACTCTAGTTTAAGCCTTTAATCGAACAGGCATACCCCTATAAATAATGAACTTTTATTAGTACGTAGATAACTATATGCCAAGTGTATCTAATTATGAACTCGTTGATTCGTTTCGATATCGACTAATTGACCAGTTTTTAATGACACATTTGTCCATACGTCGGAAATCGATAGTGGGATTCTAGTGTTTCGACAGAGACAGAACAAAAGAAACCGATAAGTTAGATATTTATGGACAATTGTGGAGATGATTAGGCGTTTTCTGTCAATTTTTAATGAAATGTTATCATTTGACAACAATTCACTTCTCAAAATAAAACATCGTGTTAATTGTCTCACTATTTAGCATAATTGTTAGATACTTTGCTCATGGAGTTGAATCCTTGGTCGAATCATACCAAAGACTAAAAATATGATACTTGATGCCCCCTTTTTTAAATATTTAGCATTAAAAGGGTCACGGGTAAGTGGAGTAATGCAGCGAAAGGAGTTGTTATTTGTCATACATACCGCTTTAGTAGCTAATGAAAAAGGAGCCTACGGGTTGCCTTTGACTATTGTCGACCAATTTACGTTTTTTATATTAATAAAAGTCAATGCATTGTCATCAGTGGATTTCACAGACGATTATTAATAAATACTTTTAAACGGTCGTTCATCCAAAAGGTGGCGATAATGCGAGACAGCTGTCAGTGGAAGACGTCACATGCTCTGAATGGATGGAGTTCCCTAGTAAACGAATAACGGTTGCTACTTTGCATAATATTCAAATAGTTTTAAGAACTAATAAATGCCTGATTAAATGGTTGGTTATTGCTGTTAATGCTATCATATTATAAACTAGTAATTTCACGCAAATCACCTGGTTTTACCAGATCATGCTGTAAAAAATACCGGCTTCCTGACTTAAAATCCACCAAACATTGATGTTGTTTTTTTCCGTCCCTTTTACAAAACTCAATAATGTTCTGCAAAGCTAAAAACAAATAGAGCACTTTCATTCTACAAAACAATCAAACAGAATACCTCAAATAAATATTCGAGGATATAAAAAACTTGAAGATGACCGTATTCGGCATGAAAAAACACGAAAAAGCTTTATATGCCGTAAAATATAATCAAACCATGCAAATCAGAAATAGTGTCATTTTTTTAAGAGAGGGGTGTCGTAAATTTAGGGTAGCACCGCCGATTTGCTGCTAGAATTCTTCGTGAAAATTGAAATTTGAGAATCTTAATTTCTGTCTGATGTGTATGGTTACAATATCATGCACTCCGAAGAAACATAAGATTCTTTTAAGTACCCAGATAAAAAGTAATTTTGAGTAAGATTCTTGATCGTTCTCTCATATCTACTGTTCAAAGTTCATATACATGTTTCAACATTTTAAAACTAGTGGTTGTTGCCACTTTTGTGAATCCCAAACCCATAATAATACATAAACACTTATGATACCACGTCATATGTAACGCTTTCCTGTCTTCCACCGTGTTCCCAGACACTAGTAGAATTCCCATGAACACATTTCCTTTACAAAAGCTTTCCATTTGTGTAACACATTGCTACGGGTGTCATCCCTGCAGACTACTACATGCCCGTCTTCATGTCCTATGTCAACAAATATTTTTTATCAACTGTTCCATATTATTTACACAACTTTTTTTATAGAATTAATCTTTTTCAATCCTGTCAAATATTCATCTAAATTACACTGGCAATACATCTATCTCAATTACCACTGTTCTCGGGTTGCTTGTTTCCTTGATTCCCCAAGTGGCAATGGTGTGTTCCCACAAGTAAGAGATCAAACCACAGCGGTGGAACAAATGTAAACATTAACATTTTTAGTAGTATTAATGTATCACCATATATCAATGTGACATTAGATAGTACAATAAACGTAGAAATAACTGACATCAAAGAGTAATTTATTATGACGTTTATCGTACTATTTTATCTACATATGTGCAATAGTTGTGTAAATATTAATAGCAATTAAAAATAAAATGTTTTTTCACATTAGAAGGCATTTTTAAAAAATGAAATCCAATTTATTCTAGAAATCGATGAGATGCCAAGATTTTGTTTTTGTTATTATATAATAAATAAACTATTTCGGACGGACACCCGTCCTTTTCAATGAAAATAGGAATCCGACATTTTTATATATTTTTTAATATACCTCCACGCGGACTGTTTGGGAGAGGCCTTCCAACGGCGACGCTCTATTTGGTGTAATGTAGAGACAGTGTAGTGTCGAGATCGTGTGATTGTAGTACACATAGTAGTAGTTTAAATAAGAGGCGATGTTTTTTTACATTAGAAGGCATTTTTAAATAGAATACAGTTTTGTTTACGAAATTGATGAGATTTATTTTATTTTACATGAAAAATCAAATATTTCGGACAGATATCCGTTCTTTTTCGATGAAAATAAGAATCCGACATTGTTATATATATTTTTTTTAATATTTCTCAAAGCCGACTGTTTGGGAGCGAACTGCCAACAACGACGCTCTCCTTGGTGTAATATGGAGACAGTGTACTGTTGAGGTGGTGTGTTGGTTGTACACATAGTTGTAGTGAAAATAAGCGTCGATACGCTGTTAGGTTATGATACGATGTTTTTTTTACATTAGAAGACATTTTTTGAATTGAATACAATTTTGGTAAAACATCGATGAGATGCCAACATTTATTTTGATTTTTTTACATAAAAAATCAAATACTTCGGACAGACATTCGTCTTTTTTCAATGAAAATAAGAATCCAACATTGCAGTGTCGAGATCGTGTGATTGTTGTACACATAGCAGTGGTTAAAATAAGCGTATATACGCTGATAGGTTAAGTTTTTTTTACACTAGAATGCATTTTAGTTAAGTAACAAATTACAATTATTTGAAAACAATGGATAACTTAATAAAATCTATTCTCGAAATCGCTCGGAAGATTCTTACGATAAGGGAGAAAAAAGAAGGAACAGCGTAGCTAACTTTCTACTGAGTGATTGTCTATATCTCCATCTGTATGGCTCATGCGTCTGCCCTATACCTTTCTTCCCCTTCCCCTACGACATCGTATAATTAGTTTGTATTGTTTTGTTTTAACTTCTGATGTCGCAGCGATGCTGAGAACAGATACTACACTTTGATCTTAGCCAAAATTCCCACGAACTATAATAAAATAATGTTTTACGACTAAGTATGTTTAAATTAATAAAAAATGATTTAAACTATTATTGTATTATCTTTTAATAGAATGGGCAGTGTATGTTCGGTTCTGTTGTCATAAGAACGTCCTCCCATGAATACCCCCTTTCCTTGTAAAGGGGGGTATACTCCCAGTATAATGGAATGATCCTATCAGGCATTATCTCATGCTTTGAGGGTCAATGTATGTATTTTGTAATTATGACATCCTTTCAGTTTAGAAAATAATATCTCACAGGACGGAGAATATATATATATATATATATATATATATATATATATATATATATATATATATATATATATATATTAATGTACATATATGCATATATATATACATATATATATATATATATATATATATATATATATTAATTTACATATATGCATATATATGCATATTTATATGCATATATATATATATATATTAATTTACATATATGCATATAAATATGTGTATATATATGCACACATATATATATATATGTTAATTTACATATATGCAGATATATGCACATATACATATATGAATTTACATATATGCATATATATATATCTATCTATATATATATATATATATATATATATATATTAATTTACATATATGCATATATATATATATATCTATATATATTTATTTCTCTCTCTCTCTCTCTCTCTCTCTCTCTCTCTCTATATATATATATATATATATATATATATATATATATATATATATATTAATTTACATATATGCTCAACTCTGTTGGGAAGCCATGAAATAAAATACTGTTTAGTTTTTAAATTCCCGAGACAGTTTTTCATGGTAAACAACTGATGATCCTTTAAATAATGTAAAGACTAGTGTAAATTCTTGGAAGCAAACTAATTAAGTAACTAAACACATAAATTAACTCACATGAGTGATTTTCTACTGAACGACTTGGAACTAAACTGTTTTTTTTCCGTATATAGTTTCAATAGTTGAGAAACTTCCGAGACTATATATATATATATATATATATATATATATATATATATATATATATATATATATATATATATATATATATATAATTATTTTAGTTTATCCAAAACAAAGACCATTACTATGAGGACATTACGGACTACTATGAATACATTTCTATATTCATAGGAGCAACCTACATTGACAGTTGTCCAGCGAAATGTTTGTTTAAATAACATTCACATGCCTGCATGTTAGTACAGTAAAAGCAACGGGGAGAAGGGACAGAATTCCACATTTAGCTGTTTTAATAATAAAGTTATTAGAGTAGAAAGCCCGTCGGCATACTGAGACGTCTACAGTGAGTGGATTGAATTTGTCATATTTATTGATTAGTCGGGTGTACTTACGTCAGAACCGGGTGTTCCAGAGCATCAAGTTCTTTATATATATATATATATATATATATATATATATATATATATATATATATATATATATATATATTTAAATTAATTAAACACATTTTTAAAAATGGTGCCGGCCTAGGCTGACACCAGACAAAATATTTGTAGAGGATCGAGGAGGATGAGAAGACCGAGAAAGGGACACCACGAACCAGACCTCCACTGGAAAAGTCCGGAGAATGCTGGGACCATTAGGGAGATTTATTGCCACCCAAATCCAACAGAAGACCAATTGTCCTTAGCAGCGAAGACATCAATAGTAAGAGGTTGTTGCGATACTGCACCGTTATCGAAAAGAGAGGAAGAATACTGGAATTAAATATCTGGTGGGCCTTGTTGTCACTTAGACTCCAGGAAATACCACTGTTTATTGTCGGTGATAAATCACTGCCGACGATCTGTGTGAGAACTCATAATGAGTACAAATAATAATATTGGTGTTAAGCTCATTTTATTAATATATTTGAACTTAATTTATTCATATGAAATAGTGTATTTAGCTATGTACAAACATAAAATAGAAACTGTGTATGCAATACTTGTGAAAATACGTCGAGCATGATGAATCGTCTGCATGCCAACAAGCGGACATTGTAATCTTGTAGCAGTGACTTTTTTCTGTAAATAGTTTGCATTCACCATATATATATATATATATATATATATATATATATATATATATATATATATATATATGATTATTTTTATTTGATTATTTTATTTGTTACCTGACTATTAATTTCTTATTAATTGTTATATATTATTATTGATAGCTATTATTGTTGTTGTTGTTATTATTATTATTATTATTATTATTATTATTATTATTATTATTATTATTATTATTATTATTATTATTATTATTATTATTAATACTTAACAATAGCGGCATTTTGTACTTTTAAATTATTACCGATATTATTATTATTTTATATTATTATTATTATTATTATTATTATTATTATTGTGACACAATAGATTAACACCCCCTGCCTCCCCCATCACACATACACGTCCGCACGCTCTTACACATATTTGCTACTACCAATTACAACTAATTTGAGAACACACACACATGTCTGAACACTCATACACATATAGCCTGCTACGAATTACAGCTGATTTGAGAATATGCGGTTCGCCAAGTTGAAGAAACTGTTCGACGATTTTTTGACACATTCTGTTGTATGTATGTTCCCTTTTCCACTTCCTGTCTGAATCAACAGACGATTTCATTTCTTTAATATATCTACAAATCTATCTTTCTATTTATCTATCTATCTATCCATCTATCTTTATTGTACCCTTTTTATTATATCTCTCTCTTTTTACTTTATTTTATCTAATTTTACTATATTTTATTATATTTTATATTTTATGTTTTATATTTTATATTTTATTTTTTCATTTTTACTTTTTGATTCTTAACGGTCCCAAACCACGTGACTCCCTAACGTTTGAAATTTCTTTTCTTCTTTTTCTACATTGCATTCTTTTTCCATTTCATTCTTTCCAAATATGATCTAAGGTTAAGGCTGGATTCTAACTCTTCCTGATGAGATCTCAGTTTGTAATAACTGTTGATCGATAATATCGACATGCCAGTGTTGCAGATTTTGTACATGTCTGTGTAAATAAAAATAATCATATATAAAAGCTGTATTTGATATTGAGCACTTTTTATAAAACCCGGTTGAAATTCTTTGTATTACTACCCTGTGAATGTTTTACCTGGATTATTATATATATATATATATATATATATATATATATATATATATATATATATATATACATATATATATATATACATATATATATATACATATATATATATATATATATATATGTATATATATATATATATATATATATATACCAGTGTTTCTGTGCAGTGCAATTTTATCCGAATGCAAAAGACTATACATGTGTTTATCCGCGAAACAACAACAAAACATATGTGGAGTACCAGTATCATATATATATATATATATATATATATATATATATATATATATATATATATATATATATACTTATATATATATATATATATATACTTATATATATATATATATATGTATATACTTATATATATATAATGTATATATATATATGTATATACTTATATATATATGTATATACTTATATATATATAATGTATATATATATATATATGTATATACTCATATATATATATAATGTATATATATATATATATGTATATACTTATATATATATATATATATAATGTATATATATATATATATGTATATATTTATATATATATATAATGTATATATATATATATGTATATACTTATATATATAATGTATATGTATGTATGTATATACTTATATATATATATATATATATGTATATATATATATATATGTATATATATATATATAAGTATATACTTATATATATATGTACATATATATATATATATTTATATATATATATATATATAAGTATATACTTATATATATATATATATAAATATATATATATATATATATATATATATATATATATATATATATATATATATATATATATATATATATATATATATTAGCGAGTTTCGCACGAGCGTTGTACACTGTTTGGAATTAATGCCGACCCGCATAAATGTATTTCAATTTCGATCATTTTGTGTCCGGATTGTCGCAAGCGAGTGCTTTCATTATGAGCTTCGTAACCCGACTGCTTCATTACCAGCTTTATTGAGGCATCTTATTAATAAGCTATTAGGCTCTCTTCGATAGTAAAGGAAACTATAATGTGCCATTGATTTTAAATTTCCGATTACTGACTGCCGAAAAATTCAATATTTTTACGAATATATATATATATATATATATATATATATATATATATATATATATATATATATATATATATATAAGCAATATTTTTACAAATATATATATGAATAAAAGCCAGTCTATTTTTCGTTTCTTTCATTGATAGCTGTATTTGTTAAAAGACAATATTAGAGCTGGACCCGTCAGTTTTTTTTTCTTGTTTATATTTGCAGCATGTTGTTAAAAAGGATAACATATAATAGGATTTAACTTTTTTCTTAAAATATTTTGTCCAGGTCGGATTATTTGGAAATGATAAAAACATAATGTAACTCATTATTCGTCTCTTGGGAAAAAAACATCATATTTTTGGAAAAGAAAAACGGCGTAGATCTTAAAAACAGCAAAACAAATAACAAGTAAATACGCTCTTTGGTTATGATTACTAGTTATAGATTTATATATATATATATATATATATATATGAATAGATTTTTGTAGGTATAAAGTTTTAATGAACAGTGAAATATTGTTAGACGCACTGCCATTATTATCTATAGCGAGGATTTTTTTGTATATGATTTATATTATAAGAGAGGAATAAAGAACAACGAGAAGGGGAACAAAGATGAATCACTTCTGTGACTTTTTTGTTTCTCTATGAGGATGTATATTGTTGTTGAACATTTTTTATTGGTGGACATTTGTTACAGTGCCAAGTTTGCACTAGAGGGTACTCGGACGAGGCATTCTCTATTTTGCACAGAGCTCGTTCGAAATCGCATTTAAAGATTTGCCGTAATTCATGGACACGTGTTTCTGGATCACAGCCTTCATCAGCATGGCTAACTTACACAGAGATCGAACTCTCGATATTGATGTCTATAGTCCAGCGTTCAGAAACACGTGTCCATGGATTAATTTTATTTACGTATACATTTAATATATATATAAAACGCAACAAAATACGGCCTTTGAAATGAGGACGACTAATAATGCAGTTTTTACTGCATCTTAATCACTTATAAAAGTTAAACAATTAAAAATAATAGTAAGCTCAATAACCCGAGCTGAAAATAACCTTGAAAATAATTACATAGAAATCATTACATACTTGGGTGATAAAAATCGTACATATTTCTACACAGAGCGTCTTGGCCCAGTGGTAAAACGCTGGACTATAGACATCAACATCGATGGTTCGATCTCTGTGTAAGTTAACCATGATGATGACGGATGTGAGCTAGAAACACGTGCCTATGGATTATTTTTATGCACGTATACATTATATATATATATATATATATTATATATATGCATACACATATATATTTTATATATATGCATATATATATATATATATATTATATATATATATATTTTATATATATATATATATATTTTATATATATATATATATATATATATATATATATATATATATATATATATATATATATATATATATATGCCTCTACTGAAAAGATATATAAAAATGTACACGTTTCGTTAATTGTGTTAATGTCATATTATTATAAAATTCTATTTACTCATGTCGGTAGTCTAGATCTTAAAGACACTTCTCAGTAGATATTATATCTATCATAATAATAATTACGTGTTTTTTCTTTTATCCAGAAGCTTCGGGGCTTCTCTACTTATATATATATATATACATATATATATATATATATATATATATATATATATACATATATATATATATATATATATATATATATATATATGTGTGTGTGTGTTTGTGTGTGTGTGTATATGTTTGTGTGCTTCTCTACTCTTATTTATTTTTAAGCATGTGTTTATGAATGGCGTCATTAATATTTTGCACGCTTCTGAACGATCTGGCACGCCAGCCTATAACAAACAATAACACGCGTGGACAATGCCAGTTTATTAGCGAACACGCTAACCGACACTTGTCATCTCCAGACCAAACCAGATAAGACAAATTTCCCGCTCTCAATGACAGGAATTCAGTTAGTTGGCGGGAAATTTACCGCCGGCAGTTCACCCATGTTTTTTTAAAAATGTTATATTATTATTATTACTTTCGTAGTTTTTCCTTTCAATGATCGATATACTCTTTTTTCTGTCTTCATATCTGAGATACCTATGTAAGCGAACGCTAATATTTCTTAATGTTACTTCAGCGAACGTGACATCATAAATAATAAGAGGATTTAGTATAAAGATTCGTACATTTAAAATGGAAAGAAAGTGTGACACTCGACGACAATTCTGTTTCAAATTAACATTAACATACCAAAATGCTATTTATAACATAAGAATGATAGACATTCTACAATCGCATTCAAATAACTTCACAACTGTCGACGGAATCCAATCAAAACTTTAGTCAAGTCTCAATCGATACAACTATCTTCATATTGATTGACCAATGATTGCAAAGAAGAAACGGTAACGCTTAAACAAAAATGATGATACTGTTACATTTTTGACCCAGGCAAAACAAATTTGTCATTCGGATTTTTTCTAACTGTTTAATATAACAACAGAAAGATGCCGAAGTCCAATTAGAATCGAGAAAAGCAGACGAGAACTTAAATTTTCAATTAATTGAATCTTACATTGTCGTATGTCAAGCATTTCCAACATAGAAAAAAGGTTGATAATAATAGTCAACAAATAATTGCTACAAAAGGCAACAAAAGTAGCTTAGGAGTAGGTTAGGTTTAGGGTAAAAAAAAACGGTTTGTATTTCTTTCTGGTTACAAAGCTGAACTAGTACAGACATTTTTTTTATTTCAATTTCTCGTGAAAAACAATGTGAAAGTTATTTTACATTTTTTTCCCTAAAAAATAAATACTTTCTAATAAAACTAAAATACAGTGTTGTTTTCTTGCTTTAAATAATTTTTTTTCGCTTTTGCTGTCGGTATTTTTAATTCGGCATTTCTCGGACTGTTTACATAATTCTGCTTGGCCGAAAGTCGATGTTGTCTGGTTTTGTCTTTTTCAAAAGCTGTGCTAGTACACAAATTATGGAAATACCACTGTCATTAACCATAACAGATGATTTAAATGGCCTCTTAAGTATATATAGTAGCCAATGACATACAAGAAAACAACCAATAATTATAAATGTTAATTAAGAACACCATTCAAAACTATATATATATATATATATATATATATATATATATATATGTATATATATATTTATGTATATATATGTATATATATGTATATATATATATAAATTTATATATATACATATATATATAGATAGATAGATAAATAGAGAGAAAGAGAGAGAGAAAGAGGGGGTGAGAGATAAATAAGTTGTAATAAGTATTAATACTACCCAACTAAAAACAAGATTACATCTTCCATACTAGAATTGCCCACGATAACCTTGTTACAACAGACAATGGCATTGTGTAACAATTATTTCAAAACTATGACAGTCTTCAGCAGGTTGAAATTCAATCCTCACTAATTGTGACGATGACTAAGAGTAAGTAAAAAAGGTACTTACATAATTCCTCTACCCGGACATGGTTGTCGGATCTAGAACAATTTAGCCCCGTGATTTTAATATGTTCACTTTTAAATCCAAATTTGACAAACAGATTCCCGAGTAGTAATAGTAGTAGGAGTAGTGGTAGTAATAGTAGTACTAGTAGTAGTTGTTGGAATAATAATTAATAATGATGATGATAAAAATAATACTATAATTAACGCCTATGACAGAATCCCTCAACTATTGTTTTAGCATGTACAAGATATACAACAAGATAATTACTCCTATTAAGAAAGCAATTGGAACTAGAACTGACAGTTGGAGGACAACACCTGACTGAGATAAATATATAGATCTTCCAAACATTCTCTCTATCACTACTACTTCTCATCATACAATGAGTCCGCTCGACAATGTGAGTTCGGATACAAGTGTACATATACAGAACAAACAATAAACCACCTCATGGCGTTATTCACAGAAAGCAAAAATGAACAAGAAAAGCTCAGAAACACAACTAGAATTTTCAGCCAGGACATTCAAATAGAATTCAGAATGGAGGGCATGTGAATAGAGGAGCGTAATCGCTAGTGACAGTTGCACAGAACAATGCGATTAGAACTAACTACATTAAAGCTAAAATACGGAAACTCCAGGAAAACAGTAAATGTAGGCTCTGTTAAAAACGAAATGAAAATAAGTGAATGCAGCAAAAAATCCAAAAAAGAATTAAAAAAAAAAAACTTGATAAGGCAGTACACTGGGAACTATGCGTATGACTAAAATTTGAACACAAAGACAAACTGTTCAGACACACACCGGAGACAGTATTGGAAAACGAAAATCACAAAATCCTCGGTGACATAGATGGGCAAACATATAAACTCATCCACGCAAGAAGGGTAGACGTCATAGGGAAAA
The DNA here is from genome assembly GCA_963556195.1 of Sepiola atlantica. NCBI lineage: Eukaryota > Metazoa > Mollusca > Cephalopoda > Sepiida > Sepiolidae > Sepiola > Sepiola atlantica. The sequence goes on from OY744523.1 coordinate 69,226,121, forward strand.
CAACTGCTAAATTGTAGATGTTGCCGTCCCAGCAGACAGCAGGGTAAATAGCAAGGAGACAGAAACACGAAGCAAATCAGAGAACTAAAAGGAATATGGAAAAGGTAGAAAGTTAATATAATACAAACAATCGCAGGGGCACAAGAAAAAGTCGTAAAAAACTGTTAAAAAGGGGAAATAGTAATGAAATGGAATACTAAAACTTTACAACAAAGGGCAATGATGAAACCAGCGGAAATCTTAAGGAATATTCTTGAATGCGTAAACCAATTCACATAAACTACAGACGCTAACCAGCCACATAGAAGTTGCAACAGACATTAAACAAAAACATAAACAAAACAGCACGTGAACTTGAGAAAAGTGTAACTTAAGGAACTAAAATGTTATAAACTTCCCCTCGCCTAACAAAATGTCATCAGCTTTTGCTTATACCACACAAAATAATCGTGAACGGTCAAGAAAGATGACAAAACCGAGAATGGAAATAATTAACCAGACCTCCACTGGGAAGGTGCGGATAGTACTGGCACCTTCTTGGGGTTATATCCACCTAAATTCAAGAGAAAACTAACTATCGATGTAGCGAAACACCAATGGTATACGTATGTGGCGATAAGGCAAGCTGTTTTGCAATGGGTATCAAACGCGGAAAGAGATGATCGAAGTCTGCGGAGACTTGTTTTTAGTTAGACTCCAGGGGAACACTATTTTCTGTCGAGCAATCACTAATAATGACTTGATAAAACTCCTAGTGAGTATATAATGATAAAAATATTAATAATAATAATAATAATAATAATAATAATAATTTTGTGTTAACACACCTAGTAAGTAATACTACTAGTACTACTCCTACTATTACTACTACTACTACTACTACTACTAGGAGTACTACTAGGAGTACTACTACTACTAATAATACTAATAATAATACTAATTATACTATCCGTTGACTTTGATGTGAGTTGATTATTTATTTTCATCATCTCCATAATTATCCTTTGAACCTTTTTTTAATTCGATACTTTTGTAATCTGATATCCTCTCCCACGCCCCTCTCTCTTTCTCACTGCTGTCTCTCTACCATTACTATTCCCTAATCGTCTTCTCTCACACATAGTCTGTTCGGTCATTATTCAAACTTTTTTTTACACGCACAATTATCTCGCAAATATAAACTTCCACACTTATAATGACTAAAACGAACACGTCACACCATACACCCCCCAGCCAACGTCTTATAACCTGTGCCCACTTACTAAAATTGAACACCAGCGAAAAAACCTGACAAAAAAAGAATAACACCGCAGTATTTTCCTACAAGTCAAGATAGAACAGTTTTGCCACGGGCCACTGTTGTCAGGAAGCGAACCCGAAAACGGGCGGCGTGTGGGGATCGAGATTCTGTTGATAGTGTCGCTTTTTCCCCGGTCTTAATTCAACAGGAAACACCGATGAAGGCCACACTAAAGTCAGTTTTCGAATGCTAATGCAGATAACACTTTCCTCCCCACTATGGTGTGCTTAGGTGTGGTGTGGGTGGGGACTATACTGCCACTTCCGAACCTCGACAGACACAACCCAGCAACCCTCATCCGTACAATATCTCTCAGCACCCGACTTCTCTCCGAACGCATCGCAACTGCCCTTGGCACCGTTTTGGAGAGCTGTTCTCTTCCCATTAGGATACATCCGCCGACACTTCTCAGCTGATGGAGGAGACATTGGACAAAAAGCGCCCAATAACTCTATAAAAGCATATTAATGCCAATAGAACAACGTGACTACGTGTATATATATAACATATTGAACGCATATTACTGTAAATAAAAGTACATGAGCGTGAATATATATATATATATATATATATATATATATATATATATACACCATATTTTGTAACATATGTTTAAATAAATTACAGTAAATACTAATGTTGTGATAGATCTAAAATATATTTAAAGTGCATACGTATATATATACACATAGAAATATATTTATATATATACATACATATACATATATTTGCATATATATGTATATATATAAATATATATATATATAAATAAATATACATATATATATATATTTATATATATATTTATATATATATATAAATACATATAGTTAAATATATGGCTAAATATAAATAATATATGTGAATAATATATATATATATTTTACATATATATATATATATATATATATATGTATATATATATAGTATATATATATAGTATATATTTATAAAATAGTAGAAGAATATCGGTAAAATTAATTTTCCAAATAGAAAAGATTTGGAAAATTGTATTCCCTTACAAAGATTAAAGTCAACATATAATGATACTAAACCGTTTGTCTCGAATGCTGATTCCAATTTACATGAGTTTGACTCTAGACAATGTCTTAAATGAAAACGCTCTGTTAGTAATGGGTCTTATACACAAATAGAAATTCAGGTATTTTATTTAATTCCTGTCTCATGATTATAGATCAAATGTAATACAACAATGAAACATTTAAAAATTAAAATGGTAGATTTTATCACTATTATCCTTCCTAAAACTGAAATTTGCTAAGTACTAATTAATTTATGTTTTGTATTTTTTGTTTAAATTTCTGGTATCTGCATTGGCACGAATGGTTTCCACCCTTAAACTTCTGTACAGGAAAATAATTAAAACTAAATATAGACAATATTACGATCCCATTGCACCAGACTATATTGCTCAAATATTTATAATGATCACTGTATTATTCTAATAGTGGATGTAAAAAATATACGCATATATAACATATACATATATATAAATATATAAATATAATATATATATATATGCATATATGCATATATGTATACTTATATACATAAATACAAACCCATATATATATATATATATATATATACATATATATATATATATACATATACATATATATATATATATATATATATATATATATATATATATACATACATAAATTCAAATGTATGCATACATATATGCATATATATGTACATTTAAATATATGTATATATATATATGTATATATATATATATATATATATATATAGCATAATATAAAATGCTATAGTAAAAAATGGTGCGAATCAAATTTTATTAGCATTCAAAATTCAGGCAAAGTATCTCAACGTCTTTAACTCATGAGTTTTCAAAGATAATTTATCTCCTCAGAGGATCATTACCGCAGTGACGTTACTGCCGGTGATGACATTACACTGTGAAAATATATAAAAATATATACAAAAATACCTAAAAGTACATAACACACCAACTATATCGAGCCAAAAACATACTTATTTGTTAAAGTTATAGAATCCATCCAAGTCATACAAATTAAAACATATTCAGAAAAGATATTCAATCTTCAATCAACCACTTGGATATCTTTCCTGTATGTTTTAATTTGTATGACTTGGATGGATTTTATAACTTTAACAAATAAGTATGTTTTTGGCTGGATATATTTGATGTGTTATGTACTTTTATGTATAGATGATTAGTTGTAAAAAACACAAACAAGTACAACTATTTTAAATAATGTTGTTATGCATATGAAAGAAGAATGTCTATCAAGTTATGTCACACTTTTTGAATTCTCATATAATATAAAAGGAGAAATATACATATTTATATATATATATATATATATATATATATATATATATATATATATATATTATATATATTTCTCCTTTATATATATATTTATATATAATTTTTCAAAAATGATTGCAGATACCAGGTGACTGTTGTGGTGATTTTACAAGCACACCCATCAGAGCATTGTGTTTTTTTCGACGGCACCTAACCTAAAACAGATGGTATCATGTTGATTAAACCAGATATTCTGTAATGGCATTTTTTTCATTTGATAGCATTTTTGACTTTTTTTCGACAAAACTTAACCAAAGATTGCATATAAGAATAGGAAGATGTAATATGTATCTTCATGTGATGTATAAAAATATACATATTCTGGTATTTTTATATACGAATATGTAATAAAATGTATATACAATAGTAAATGAACCTACATATATAAATGATCTGGTGATGTGAGTATTATTATATCATGATGTTTTAGAACAGCCTATAATCTGATGAGTTACACTTATCGAAACACCAGGATATATAACTCTGTATTTTACTGTTGCTGTTTTAATTACACAGTGCGTAAACACATGATCTTTTAAAAATTGATAAAGACATGGTTACTAGAATTTTACTTTCAATTATCTATATATTTATATATATATATATATATATATATATATATATATATATATATATATATATATATATCATTATTTATTTTAAATATTTTATCTACGTACGCTGTTGTTTCGAGCTCTCATCAGCGCAGGGAAATAACAATCCCAGACGTTAATAGGGGGCGAACCCGGTTCACAGATACCCCTTGAATCTATAGGCGTTCACTTAGTCACATTAAACTACGAGATATTGTCACGTAATAACGGAAAATAAAGTGTTTTTAACACTGAAAGCGGCAGGCATAGAACTCTTAACATTTAAACATCTATACATCTAAACATGTTATATATATATATATATATATATATATATATATATATATATATATATATATATATATAATTTACAATATGAATGCTCCTTCAAGATTTCCGTATTTTCCCATCAATTGAGACTAATTTGAAAAATTAATCTTGTTTCTGAAAAGCCTATTTCCCTTGTTTTCATTTTTGAACGACTATTTTGCAATAAAATTATGTTTCGTAATTATTTCTGGAAATTAATATTGTTTCCGGTGAATAACTGCATTAACATGTACCCTTTTTATTACTATTAATCTCTACAGCATTTGCTCACTAATAAACCAATATAAATATCTCAAATCCACATTATTTTCGTAATACTTTTTTGCGTCAAAACTGTAATTGCTCTATATCAAGAGAACATTCGAGACTGTAAAAACAAAAATGTATATATTGTCATTTAATTTGAAACCATTTTATATTAGTAAAATCATACAAATTTAATATTACAAAATATAGAGATAGTAATTTTTTCCTCTTAATTTATACGATTTCATAATTCTGATTCAAAGACGTCTGACATTTTCATATACGAACATTTAACGATGAGCTTGTTTAAAAATTAAAATTTTGAATTTAGTCATGTGAATCTTATGGATATACATTTTTCTGAATTCTTCAATATGAAAACATAGAAAACGCACTTTTTTGGCCTGTGAAAATCAAGCCCATCAAAGCTACGATTTTTACATATTCTGGATGTGTGGCCATGATATGTTTGCAAAAATAAAACTTTTCGTACATTTGTATATATATAGTTGTATAATATAAATATTGTTACCTCTCGTTATATAAATACATTTTAATTATTATCATATATATATATATATATATATATATATATATATATATATATATATATATATAATTATATGTGTGTGTTACTCTTTTTACAATCTAAATTGTTGACGAATACATTTTGTTAAAAAGATATATTGACACGAATCACGACAAACCAATCCTCAAACACGGGGCGTGTTTTTCTAAATAGAAAGTTTTATCCGATAACAATGATGTGTAATTATCAACGTGGAGGCAATACAGCTTCAGTTATCTTAATTAATAGTGAGAAAATTGTCAATAATCAGAACTAGCCCGGTAGAGTTATTCAATTATAATAGCCCTGACAAGTGGAAACACTACGTTATCGATTACCCAGGAGAACATATATAGCATGTTCGATTTTCCTTTCAATTTGTACAGCTATTTTTTGAAGAGAACTATTTAAAAAGAAACACGTTGCATAGTCCTAAGAATCGGTTTATCATCGTCATATTCCTTATCCTAATATTTAAGGGATTGTATCCTTATTCTACAGGCTGATTCATAAGTCACTTAGCTATTTATTTTTGAAATTCTAAAGTTAAAAAATACTGTAATACAAAACAGAAAGTTTATTCAACAAATTCCTTTATGGGAATTTAAAAGTACACCAAATTGTCAAAATTTCTACCTTCGTTCTGCATGCATAGCTCCATTTTTTTTCAAGGAATTTATGATTCTTTGTAGCATATTTGATTGATTATGGTGTTGTGCAAAGGAGGCTTTCTGTTCACATCATGTTTCCATTGACTTTCAACAAGTGTGGGAGATTCATCAAATTTGGACACATGAATAACAATAAAAATTCGCTCTTCAATTGTAAATGACATTTTAAATAGCTAAGTGAAGTGACTTATGAATCACCCTGTATATCCAAAAAACAAAGCAACTTACGATAAGGAAGACGCGCAGACATTTAGGTTTTGGGTTGCTATTAAACTAACTAAATTTTATGTGCAGACATAGTGTTTTTTTTTCAACGTCCAGGTTGATGATTCACCACACTCCTTGTTTACATAACTTCCGAAACATATGTGCTTTTTTGACTGAATCAAAAACATGTTTTAGAGTAGATACACCACATGATTAAAAACAGACCTTTCATCCAGAGAGCGATTAGTTGGTTGTGTAAACACATGTGTGAATTAGCAGATGATATTGAAGTACTTGCTAAATCAATCTTTAAAGGCTGTATTTTAATGTGTTTAAGTTTTCCCCTGCCCCCCCCCCCATACAGCACCTGTTATTTCAAAATGATTACCCGTCTGGTAATTGTCTCGCCAAACGTTTCTTAACTTCGGTAATCTCTTTATTTTTACTTATCTGATTTGTTTGTTTTTGTTGGGGATGGGGCATCCTACCGGATGTCAGACATTCACTCGCTATTTCAGACAGTCCAGCCGAGAGATCTTGTAAAGATTATAACCGTCCCTTTAAGCTCAATTGTTTGATTCACCGTGTATATTCGCAAGACAGTTTTTGAAATTATTTTTCATTAGTCCGGTTGCTCTCATAATTACTGGGATGATGGAGTTCTTCCTGGGATTCCAGCTTATTTTCTATGCCATACATAAGACCTTGGTATTTCGTAAGCTTTTCCCTTTCAGCACTGTTTAAGTCAGCATCATTATTGACACTGACTTCAACTATGGTTGCTGCTTTCTCCCTTTTGTCCCATATCACTATGGCAGGTTTAACAGCTATGTTTTCGAGATATACAGCTGTAGCGATTGCATAGTCGCAGTGGATGGTGTGGGACACATTACCAAATGTTCTTTCTGTTATATGCTTGTTACTACACTGGCTATTCAACTTTTTCAGATGGTTCAGCGAAAATATTTGCACACTCGTTTGTGTCACATTTTATAGTAATTATCCCCTAACAGAACGTTACAACTGGAGTTCAGGTTGCTCACACCTTCCGCTTCGGTGTGGTAGATCCTGCGCTTGTTGTTGTTGCTGATACCACTAATCTTTTGAAATGCATCAATCCTTAATCTTGGGCAGCCATTATAATTCTCTCCTGATCATAGTGGAACGATCTGTTTTTCAGCCAGTCTACAGAGCCTTCTTTATCTATATATTCCGGAGATAGTTCACCCAGAAAATATTTAGCACGTTGTTGGTTGACCCATTCTTTCAGTTTTCTGCAATGGATGGTTTTGGTGTATTTCTAGCGGCATTTCCTGACTATTTCCGTGGAAGGCTTGTTTTCCATTTCTGACTCATTTGTAGCCAGTTTTATGATGGAGGTTGTTCTATTGGCTCTTGTTTTGTTGGTATTGGGATTGAGTTTTGGGAGCTCATCAGATATTGGACGGTGCTCACAATAGTGGCTCGATTTTGATGGCCAATTTCTGAAAGACCCACACCTCCTGCTCCTCTTGGTAGATACAGCCTTAGTAGACATTGGGTTCTGTACAGTACTTTATACAGTGTCAACATTTTTCTCGTTTTAGTATCTAGTCTATTAATTCCCTTTTGTGACCAGTCAAAAATGTCAAAGTTGTATGTTATCACTGGTATGGCTAGTTGGTTAATAGTAGTTAGTTTGTTTTTGTTTCTGACCTGTGTTTTCCAATTTCTTCTAACAAGGCGTACACATTCCTTTTTTTCCTTTACATTTCGCTGCAATAAACCCCAGGACAGGTGACCCTCCTGTCATAACAGAACAATATACACATTGAAAAACTCACTTTTTTCATATTTGGGGCTTATACAGAGAAAGGAAAAGTAAAAAACGTCTACCTAGCAAACTCATACAAACATTTCAGAAGATTCACTCGGTGTTGAAGATTATAATCTCCAATGAAGGCTTCTTAGGAACTGATAAGAGAAGTGTTGCAAACCATAACTTCCAGGTCTGTCGTATATACAGACGAAATAAATGTGATGAGGTAGAAATCCGCAGAAAGACCCGATCTAAAAACCATGGTTAATAAAATAGGGATTGAGAAATGAAAAATATAATATTCAATGTTCGGCTTAATTTAAATTTAAAATCAGCAGAAGGCAACTTAAACAAAAACTTACATGCATTTTAGGTAGAAGAGGTTCGGAGAAATCGCAAACTACGAAGAGAAAGCAGGAGAAGATACAACATATAAGACAGTGTAACAAAAAAAAGGGTGTAGCGTTGTAAGCTGGGCATATTAAAGAAGATAGAAAGTTAATGTTAATTAAATTGGAGAGAGGAAAAAAGGAAGAGACAAAAATACATTGAGGGAAATGGGCCGGAAGAATATAGAAGCAGAGTGGGGTGGGACTATTGTCTGGCTATGTGGCATCGGTTAGACGGGAAAATTAAGCAACTACGGCGAGAGATTTATGGTTAAAGCGCGTTGGGGTATCAAGTCCTAGATACATGCATAGATTCGCAAGCATACCTACACACATGAATATGGGTACACATACTCACAGTCGAATAAAAAACACATACGTACATCCACTCCTACACATGCGTACATACAAGCATATACACACAGATACGTGTTATATGTACACACATACTTTTTGTATGATTTTGCTTTTTCTATAGTGTTATTATTAATTTGCATACACCCTGAATACACTCTTCATTGTCATCTACTCCACGATAGCAAGATAATTTTCCGCCTGCAAAACCTTTTCGTTTTTAAGACTATCATTCACCATCTGGATTGTTTTTAATCGACTTCTTAAAATTTTTCTTGAAATTGTTTTAAAGTTTATGAATTGGCTAAACTGTATAAGTTTAACAAAACAGTGTGTTTTTACCAATATATTTTATGTTTTATATATATTATAAACAAAATTAAGTATGTTATCTCATCAGTACCGCAAGATACTATACAAATAATACACACGCGGGCACAACAGCCTTCTTAGAGACAAGGCAATAAAAGGTAATTAATTTCAAAAGAAAATCTACGCCCCCTAAGAAATTAAGATGACCGATAAAATAAAGGTCAAAATAACACATACTTAATAAACACACACGACTTTGACCAAAGAAATCAGGAAATAAAAGATATAAAATTATCAAAACACGTTCTCACACCACCCGCAAACGTTAATGAAACAACACTCTTTTAAATCGAAATACATTTCTTCAAATGGATTTACATATCTGATGAAAGCGGAACACCGCTTGAAACGCGTTATATATCATGATAAAATGATAAAATAACACAATAATAAATAAATGTTGAAAACACATTTTACAAATGTTCGTAGACTTACTCCTTTACATATATATATATATATATATATATATATATATATATATATATATATATATATATATATTACTACGTAACATACATTTTGTAGATGTATCAAGGGTAGTCTCTAGTGATGCACTGCCTTCATACTTAATTTCAGGTTTCGCATCATATCGGCTCAGACAGAAATCTCTACTTGACTCCAGATGCGCCCAATTACCTCATTGACATATTTCAGTCACATACATAGACATCGGAAGATATGTTCTTTCTGACAAACGTCGATGCTTCTATTAATGACATTACAGCAGACACCCGCCAACGAGAAAGGTTACTATCCTTCCGCTCCCATATAATCGTATCCTCCCTCTATCTTGTTTCGACTCTTGATTCTCCATATACATATAAATCATGCATGTACTTTCATCTCGTAACGCAAATGTTTGCGAGTATAACAGTTGCCTTGCTTCTAGCTCCATAACGAAACCATTTGAAGTGTTATGGGGAAGCAAGGAAGCAATGTAAAAGACTGACACTTACTTCATACTTACTCATCTCCTGAAATGAATACGAAATGAAATACTCCGCTTCATTATAAACATTCAACAGTTGGTACTTTTTTCTTTGGGTCATCAGAAATTATAATAATAATTCATCTTTTTAAACGTTAAATTATTAATGTAATTTTATGATTTCCTATGGATTTCCTAGTAATATATTTAGATAAATAGGGACAGTCAACGCTGGTGAAACATACATTTTCGAAATGTTTGACATAGGCTGTACACTGGTAACGGAAATGATGATGATAATATTAAAAATAATGCGTTCAACGGTTACACACATTTAATAATCTCACAATGATATATATCGTCAACCCTCATGAGATCTATGATCGAATGATGATATCTTATGTGTAGCATACAAACTAAGTATGAAGCTCCTTTAAGACGGGCACTTAGATAGAAATTAAATATTAAAATTTACTCACATTGCGACGTTGTCTCTTTTTAAAATATTCGAACACTGTCATAATCTCATTACTTGCGTTTACAAATAAATACAATACATATTTCTATCGCATTCGAAAGCGTGAGTGTCACGAAGCCATCTCTAAGAATCAAGGATTCATATAACTTTGATCCCGGGTTCGAATCGTCTGACCAGCGGTACGGTTACGTCATACAGACTGACGAGTGTACTGTAACACGAAACGTATATATGTCTATGGGTATAAAAATATTCACAAAATATTATATATGTATATATATATTATATACTTCATATCAGTATCCATTCTTCCTGCCTAGGGATTTCTCTCTGTTCTTGCCACATTTCCTCTTCCTTCCGCCTTCACGAATTTCGTTCGTTTCTATTACTGAACACCTTGGCCCATTCACCGCTCATTTACGTAGCCATCAATTCTCTACCTCTTACGAATTAATCAAAGTAACACCACTTTTCTTTCTCTCCATCTTCCAGCATCTGACGCCAACCCTCCACTAGTTTCAATACAACCTCCCGTCCTTCATTCTTAACCAAACTCCTTTCCTTCCCGCCGTAATGTCTTTATGACGCTAACGTAAATTCTCGCCTCTAGTGCCCATTGTTTATTTCGCTACCAATATGCATCCATTTCCGTCATTTATTCTATTTCATTTTGTTTTCGCCTTTTTTGACAACCTTTTGTTGTTCAACGTTAGCGGAAAAGAAGAAATCTCTGTCAAATTTTTCATTAGAATACGCCGCTATATTGAACTGGACTCAACCTCTTACGGGCATACGCGATCTCTAGTTTTACAGTGGCTATTTTGGTGTAGCCAACGAGTACAAATGTGCAATGGCCACCGACCGGGACGGAGAGCATGATGCTGATGTTGACGGTGAAGGGGACAAAGAGCCGGAGTGCAAGTGATTATGGATGCGCATGCGTGTAATTGAAAATCAGCCCCGGCAATTATTTCCGTTTAATGTATGCAATGCGCAAAAATAGACAGATTAATAGAGAAAGAGACAACGAAGGAGAAAGAGAGAGGGAGAGAGAAAGAGAGATAGAGAGAGACGGGCAAACAGAAGATAAAGAAAATGTGTGTGTGAGAAAGAGAGATAGAAATAAGGAAAAAGGGTTAGAGAGTGAGATTAAAAAGGGATGAAAGAGAGAAGATAAGCGACAGAGATGAGAGAGATAGAGCTAATAAGAGAACATAATGAGAGTTGTAGATTAGAGGTGATATATAAATCTATATCAAAGTAAAATGGTGTGTGTGTGTGTTACAGATATGTTAACATTTAGAACATTGCAATAAGTTACAATAAGTGTAAACTATTTCACACAATCTGACGACATCATTGGAATTTTCCGTCGGTAACATCTAGCGTTACAATGGGGCAATTGTCTGTTAGGTCCATAACATGACAGAGATATATTAAAATGTAAGGAAATGCAATTTAATTCTTTTCAAAAGATTGTCTTCATTTGATACACCAAACATAAATTTAAACAAAAATCTCAATGAAATTGAAAGTTTTAAACATTTAAAAAATTGTTTATATTAATATTTAGCAATTTAAATTAATTAAACGATAACAAATTAGCTTCGATTGTTTTACAGCTGTCTGTAAAAAAACGCAGCGTCAAAAAGTAGTTTAGTGTTAAGAAAAACACCACCGCGTATATATATATATATATATATATATATATATATATATATATATATATATATATATATATATATAAAGAACTGTTGTTTATTTTAAGCTATTTAAGTTGTGGTTTCATGATTTTATTTAGAATTAATGAATTAATTGCCACATAATTCTATCAGCATCGATGTACTTAGCTCATCGTATATGTTCTTACGTTTCAGAATAAATGTATTTTCGGTTCATGGCTTACCTATTCCCTCTATATCTCTCACTCTCTCTCTCTCTCTCTCTCTCTCTCTCTATATATATATATATATATATATATATATCTTAGCTTTAATACTTGTCACTTGTTTCTTTCGCTCTCTCTCCCCCATTTCCCTCTGTCATTCCCTGCTCCCCCGTCGTTATTATCACTGCAACTCCCAAAGCGAGAATGCAGTTCAATGTAATTCGAGTCTAATATGTCTGTCATCGGATCCCCTACCAGTCACGAGTTAATGGACTGCAAGCAGTTGCTACGGCCTCTTTGCCTTCTCCGTCACACAGTCAGCCATCTTTTATCGAGTAGATCGCTTAGCGTGCAACCTGGTCGACAATGGCCGTTAACAATTCGTAAACAATTTTATAGGAGCAAACTCATCAACACCGGAAGCCGGTCGACCTAAACTAATATGATCAGGCGGGAAAACGTAACAGAATAGTTATTCACAAAAAAAGAAAAAAGATGCGGGAACGAAGCAATTCTGGTCGATTTTCTATCAAAACTGTACTATATCTATCCATTCATCCATGTGTGGTAAAAGGACGGGTCATTCATTAATGGTCTTATAGCTAGAAGCAATAGTAGCGTCATTTTTTGACGTATCTATTGATCCACGTCTCGTTTAAGCCGATATATCATAGTTTTACTTTCGGTCGATCAAGTATAGAACAGATTAGCGTTTTTACCCAAGTGAATCTGGCAATCTTAAACAAGCACTGCTAGGTATAGTAATGGGAGGTGGTAGTTATGTTCGACACAGGACCGTCTACTGGGTCCCCGTTTATATCATGTGGACGCACTGGTTCAAAGTTGAGCCCGGTCAGTGCCAAATGGGCGACCTTTTTGGAATAGCAGTCACTGTATCTGTCTTGTGCAGTTCTAGGAGGTGCACCCTCCCAGGCTTTGCCTTCTCACCCTTTGAGAAGGGGTTAGTTTATTGCTAATCGCCTGAGGCGCCCCTACCGGGGAATGCCGACGAGGCTACACAGGCAATTTTTAATGACAAGAGCGCTCAAATTCTCGGGCGCTGGTTTTTCAAATCCCACTTTCCCGACCTTGTGTCACATCTTACCTTGTGGGAGGAAGATGAATAGAAGCAGTCACTGTATGTTAGAAAACACCGTCCTAGCAAAAAACTGCAAACACTAACGTCGTTTAAATCACCTCTCTTTACAGTTATATACATGTGAATTTAATATTATCTGGAAACATCGGAGTAAAAGGCAAGAGTAATATAGACATCGAAAGGTTTGCTTATAAGGACTCTCTGAAGGTCTCTATATCTTTTTTGTTTGTTTTGTTCTTACTTAAAATGTATATAGGAATTTAATGTATCAACATTTTGTATACATCACACAGCCTAACCTATTGTCTTGCCGATGCAATAACTATATGATCCAACCGTAAAGCCATCAACCCTCCTTGATTTGAAAAAACACTATTTCATAATAGTTATTAAATACATGAAAGGCGGCTCAAATTATTTGGACATGTTCTGAGGACCGACGATGACATCGTCGCTAAACTTGTTTTTTTGTACACTACCATCAGGAAAGCCGATTAAGCGATGGGACGACGCCCTGTAAGATAATCTTTGTAAAACCGTCCTTTAAAATGGTAAACTTATGATTGTGCCAAGTGGAGACACAAGTCTAAGGATAAACGCAAAAAAATAGGAGGACGAATATATGACGATATTTAAAATTCGAATCTTCTCTTTATTCTTTATAATAATAACAAGCTTCGTATGCTACTAAAAACTTAAATCCGTCCTGTGTCTGACCTGAGCCGAATTTCGAACATGTTCGGAAAGTGAGGTCATACTTTAGTTACGGATACATCCAAGCCTATTCTGACGTTGCGCGATAGTACTTTTTACAGCAGCGTCTATAGCTTAAATATAAACAAGTAATTTGTTTAATTTTTTCGTGTAAAAGTACACTTGAGATCGTTACTAGTTCAGTTATATATTCTTGTTAGAATATGTAATAAGGCATGAAAGGCGCTGATAAGTTAACAAAATAAATAGCATTCTTTATAGCAAAGTGTGTGTTATATTGTTGTATATGTACGGCATAATCACATTGACACACCGGTTCACGCGCGATCACCGCAGTTAAGCGACGTTGAGTCTGGTCTGAATTTAAATAGGTGACCATTTGGAAATATCAGGCGCTGTATTAACATACAGGAGTATATATATATATATATATATATATATATATATATATATATATATACATATACACATATATATATATATGTATATATATATATGTATTTATACACACACACACACACACACACACACACACACACACACATATATATATATATATATATATATATATATATATATATATATATATATATATATATATATCCAGCCATTAAAAAAATCAAAACATGGCAAATCATAGCTCATCTTCTGGAGCTAGGAATTCTTAAACGGTTCATTTACATCGACTGGCATATAATGACTACAGTAGTAGTAAGTAAGTGTTTTATCTTTGATGGTATGTAGTCAGTTCGAGAAAACTGATTGTCAAACTGTTAATGGTTTTAATTTACCATGCATGGAGATAGTATGAGCGGAGTTTGCCCCTATTCATGTGCTTCCCCAGGGAGTTTGATGCAAGACATTTTTCATATTGGTGACCAACAGCTTCCTAATAATAAAGAACTCTTGATGGGATACAAATTAAATTTACTCAGTCAAAAAGGATGTGCTTATCTGAACAGATCCTACACTTTGATACTAGTCTAGATGCCAGGTGGATATTAGTAGGCGGAAAAGTTTGACATAACTCGTTTGAAATAAATAAAGAAACAGCTGTATACAAATCTATCAGCAAACAAGGTATGCACTCTTTCATTTGCTGTTTTTCTATAATCTCAGCCATGGTTAAACATTGAACAAAAGAACATGCCTTCTTTCAGATAATGGCGAGTGTTAATTCATTTCAATGAACTATGACCTCTATTGGTTAAGCCTAAACGGCTTTTATTCTTTATCATCAGTGTCAGGTTACATAGTTATTATACCTCACAACACAACTAAAGCTATCAGAAGAATCTCATAAAGCATGCCAGTTCTTATTTATATACTAATTTTATTTACTAATTGGCCACCGCTTCTAAGAGGACGGTTCAACAAGTATTCGTTTGCATTAGAGTTGAAGACGACGATAGGGAGCTAGTAGAAAATGAAACCAGCTGCTATAACATGGACAGGTAATTTATTTAAACGGTATATATGATTACAATTTTTAATGTTTATGCTAAAAAGACAGTATTTAATGAATTACACGAAAAATCAGGAATATATATCTATCTATCTATCTATCTATCTATCTATATATATATATATATATATATATATATATATATATAATTTGAATCTCTTTGTCCTATTACACCATATGTCAGCGCCGTTTATATTAATCACTACGACTATCAGTAATGACGTGGTCAATGAAAAAGAATTTCAAAACTTACGGTCAGAAGTTCCAAATAATTTTCAAATATACACAGTTGCCATGGAACACTTCAGAATGCATTACAAAGCGTCCCCTACAAGTCTTTCAACATCATAAGTCAAGGCAACCCAGAGATCCAGAAAGGTACAATCATGAAATCATGTTATCTGTGTGTACGTACGAATGTGCCACTCTGTATCTCACCAACTATTGGATGGATTCAGCTGATTTTTGGCAGAGATAGAGGTTCTGGGGTCTAGTTGATGGCATTTTTATTTCAGTTTACAATATACCCTAGTTTTCCAGAAAATTCCAAAAAACCTTGAAAATGACCATTGTATTGAGGCATAGCCTTTACAAAAGTAGTGACATTCCATGATGAATGCCAGTATACTGAAATCATATTCCCTTAATAGGGTTAAGATGAAAATTCATATACACTAAATGTACAAAAGCAAGGAAATTCCCAAATGTTTACACTTTTATTGTCATTAAGGGTATGCGAGCACAACAGGGCTATGTATTTTACTGGTAGGAATTTTTCTTCAGCGCACCTCACCCACTTCATCCACTTATGCATAGAGATTTATACTGTAGTGATGTGATAATGAAATGGTTTGGTTGATATGTAGTCATACCCTTAATTAATGACAATAAAAGTGTAACAATTTTGGAATGTCCTTGCTTTTGTACATTTAGTGTATATGAATTTTCATCTAAACCCTATTAAAGGCTCATGATTTCAGTATACTCACATTTATCATGGAATATACATATATATATATATGAAACGGTTTTTGTAACTAGTAAAATGACGAGGATTTTTTTAAATAAGCATATTATTTATTTAAATACAAATTTTCGATTCACACAAGAATATTCATCAGAATAATAGACAATATATATTTGTTTTCTTTCTTTTTTAAAAACAAAATGGTGTCGCTTGGTTTCGTGCTGCGGATGTTAACGAAACTCGTTGTGTAATAATGCCCACAAGTGGTGTGTGTTCCACTGTATAGAATGCATTTAAATTTTTTAATTGAAACGTTTTTTTTGGAAGGAAGAAAAACATTGTCCATTATCCTGATGCAGATTCCTGTGTGTCAATCGAACATTTGAATTTAAATACATAATATGTTTATTTAAAAGAGCATCTGCATTTTACTGGTTTAAAAAAATGTTTAAAAAACAAAGTTTAAAATCAGTCTATACAGTGGAACTCTTTACTAATACTTTTAACATGTGACCAGAGAACACACCATTATTGCACAACGAGCTTCGTTAACATCTGAAGCACAAGATAAGGTGAAATCATGTCGTTTAAAAAAAGAACAAATAGTGTCTATTATTCTGATGAAGATTACTGTGTGAATCGAAAATTTTAATTTAAATAAATAATGTGTGTATTTAAAAAAGGGCTTTCATTTTACTGGTTTACACACCAAAAAAACGTTTAAATTACAGAATTCACATGCATTCTATACAGTGAATCTCTTTACTAATATATATATATATATATATATATATATATATAGTAACACGAAATTACATAATCATCGATGCAATAATTTATTTCAACCACGTGGTATTTTCAAGCATCTGATTTAGACAATTACATTTTTGAAACTGATAAAAAGTTTAGATTCACACTCAACAATTCAAATATAATTGGAGAGAGAAGGGGAGTAACAACCTATGTAATACATATTTAGAGAAAGGGGAACATTTGAAGCATATTTAATCTATAAGTATGTGGTGAGTAGGGAATTGCCAATTTATTACAGACAGGGAAGGGGAGGCCATATGTATAAGTAGAAATTGTAAAAGTGGAGAAGGAGGGGGGTCATGTTTCTAAAAAAACAGGTCGTGTCAAAAATCACCAGTATTAACCCTCCGTCTGCTCTTCGGAGAATGACCCTTACTGTCTAGCGACTAATGTATATTGTGGGTGGGGGGACCTTAATAAAGGGATTTGAAAATAGGCACAGACCAATATCGGAGACGACCTCACGCACGTACACATACACAGTCATGCATAAACACGTACACACCATATGTACATACCTACCTACACATCCATATACATACATATTTATATATATATATATATATATATATATGTATATATATATATACATATATACATATATAGATACAACCATATAAAAACATACATATGTGTATACATATGTAAACACACATACACATAAACACATACCCATATATAATTATACACGCATATAGACATACATATACACACATATTCATATAAACATACACATACACCCATATATACATACATACATATATATATCCAGAAATAAGGCGATTTAATCCCGTGTTCCCAACGTGTTATCTGCAGAAAAACTATCTTAAAGCTATCTTATTTTAAGTAAATTATCTGAATATGACCATAATAATATCCAAGAAATTAACTGGTGATGCTGTGAACAATATCTCAAGACACTTATTAAAATAAATATTACATATTATATATATATATATATATATATATATATATACATATACATATACATACATACACACATACACATATACACACATATATGCACATACACACAAACATACATACATATATACATACACACACAGACAGGAGGAGATAGGGAGTAGAGAGAGATATCGAGAGATAAAGAGGAAAAGAAAGAAATCGAGAAAAAGGAAAATGACAAGAGAGAGAGAGAGTACGAGAAAGAGAATAAGAAAAAGAGAGAGTGAACGAGAAAGAGAAAGAGAGCAAGAAAGAGATAAAACGAGAAAAAGAGAGAATGGGAAAGATTAAAAGGAATTAGAAAGATAGAGGGGGAACACGAAAGAGAAAAAAAAGAAAAAAAGAAAAAAGTAAATGAAGTATAAAAAGGGGGACGAGGGGGAGCGAGAGGGGTAACGAGAAAGAGAAAGAGGGGGAACGAGAACGAGAAACAGAGAGAGAGAGGAGGAGGACGAGAAAGAAGGGGGGGAGAACCAGAGAGCAAGAGAGAGCATGAACGAGAGACGGAAAGAAAGAGAATAATAAAGAGAGATAGGAGGAGAACGATAAACAGAGAAAGAGGGAAAAAGGGGGAGTGAAAGAGAAGGGGACAAAAGAAAAGAAGACCACGAATGGAGACAGTGAAATGAAGAGAGGGACATAAAAATATATAGATAGGATTAAAATCAAGAGAGAGAGAGAGAGAGAAAGAGGAGAGGAGGTCAAATTCGGGGCAGAGTCGAGACAATGGCCCAAAAGAAAATGAAATAAAATGAAAAAAATGAAAAAAAAACACTTTAAAAAAAAAAGAAAAAGAGTTATGTCCAGAGCTATAGAATAAAGAGAAGAAGGAATAATAGAAAAAGAAGAGAAAGAGCGAAGGAGAGAGAGAAAGATAATGGGAGAGAGAGAGGGGGTGTTCTGTTGACATAGTGGCCAGTACAAACATGTAAATACATACAAATATCCATATACATATCAGCCACAAAAAGCACACCTATATATACATATACATACATCAGCCATAAAACATATATACATAAGAGATACATAGTCATTACATACCTAAGCACACAACGCACATATGTACCATACATCGAATATCCCATACCCACCCATATACCTATACATGCACATATATGCATATATATGCACATATACGTACACACGTATATACAACTATATACACACACGTACATATGCATACACATGTGCGATATATGTATATAAACAAACAAACATACATACCACCGTATAACTACATACATCCACATCTACAAATGCATACAATAATATATACATACAACCCAACATATATATGCATGTGTGATTATATATACATATATACAAAACATACATATAAATACATACCACGCTACTAAATATCTATAAACATACCCATACACACACATATACATAAACCCACACATGAACCCATACATACACACATATATACGCAAACACACTAATATCCACATATATAGAAGTCGCTAATCATGTGTCCATAACGAGATACATATATAAAGAATAGGAAGGAGATTAAAGGGAAAGAACAATATAGTCATATTCAATTCGGTACCCCCCCCCCCCCGCTACTGATCTAAAAGTCTCTCGGATTGCGAATTATGCCTGCATTTTTCCATCAGTTCATCTCTTTTATTTAGAAGATTACCGTGTTCGTATTTCAGGATTCTTATTTTTTCCTCCAAACACAAAGTGCATCTTTGCCTAAATCCATTTGGAACATCATAATAACATAGGATTGACCAGGAAACCACTGGGGACCGGTTTTCATTTTTCAGTAGCCACCAGTGTTTCGCTAACTCCGTTTTGTTCTTAAGTTCTGGGTTATTGTATGAGTGTTTATGGTCAGGGAAACGCTGTTTCCAGTTTCCCGCGGAAATGCTGATATACACTTTCTTATCCGTGTTGTTATCTTCCGGACATATCGTTGCCTTATAAACAACGCACTCTATTTTACAGTTACCGTCCATATCGGATATCATTTAATGGGTTAAATTAATTGAAAACAAGAGGAATGCCTCATTTATCTAATTCGACATTGTGGATTTTTACACCTCTATTTCCAAGATGTTAATTACCAACAGCATTAACTATGCTAGGAACTTCGTGGATGTATCCGATGAACATGTAAGATTGATTATGGCTTGTCGTAGGTCCATACTTGTAAATAATCAGGAAGCATGGATTAAACTGAATAATAACATCTTTTATGTCCCGATGGGAGCATTTGATTCAGCTCAGATTTCTAATCTGGTGGGTATTTTTATAATGTAGAATTGTAGAGCCTAACTTAGTGGGGTTATACAGGGATGTTGAACTAATTTTTATTCTTAATAGTTAAAGCCACCTGGTATCAAAAATACATAAAAACTAATAAGGGCGTTCAAGTACCTAGCACTGAAAATAGATATAACCCTCAATTGTAAAGAAGTAAATTATCTAGATATTACTCTGAGCTTAGAAGAGGGGATATACAAACCCTTCAATAATAATAACTTCACACCATCTTATGTTAATATTAGATCCAACCACCCGAAGTTCATAATTAAACAAATACCTAAAACGATTAACACTAGAATTAATAAACTATCTGCAAACAAGAACATCTTTGAAGCAAATACACACTTATACAATAGAGCGCCAGACACCAGTAGATACACTGAAACACTCAAATATACCGGGAAGAAAAATTAAAACAAATCCAGAAAATAATAGGGTTCAACCCTCTTACTGCCAACAATCTAACATAAACATCGGTAAAGTGTTCTTGAATCTGGTAGACAAGCATTTTAACATGAACAATCCACTAAGTAAGATATTTAACAAAAATCAATTAAAATTAGTAACTCTTGCACCAAGAACATGGATAGAATAATCAGCACCCATAATCGTAAAATACTAAATAATTCTAATAACAATAAGGCTATAGTAAATAACTGTAATTGTCAGGTGAAAAAAATGCCCACTGGACACTAACTGTAAAGTAAGAGTGCGTTGTTTATAAGGCCACGATATGTCCAGAAGATAACAACACGGATAAGAAAGTTTACATCGGCATTCCCGCGGGAAACTGGAAACAGCGTTTCCATGATCACAAACACTCATTCAATAACCCAGAACTTAAGAACCAAACGGAGTTAGCAGAACACTGGTGGTTACTGAAAAATGAAAACCGGTCCCTAGTGCTTTTGGTCAATCCTATGTTATTCTGATGTTCGAAATAGATTTAGGCAAATATGCACTTTGTGTTTGGAGGAAAAAATCTATGTTGTGTTGTATGTATATATTATTGTATGCATGTCTAGATGTGGGTGTATGTAGTTATATGGTGGTATGCATGTTTGTATGTTTATATACATATATTGCGCATGTGTATGCATATGTACATGTGTGTGTATATAGTTGTATATACGTGTGTACGTATATGTGTATATATATTCATATATGTGCATGTATAGGTATATGTGTGGGTATGGGATGATATATATATATATATATATATATATATATATATATATATGGTACATATGTGCGTTCTGTGCTTAGGTATGTAATGATTATGTATATCTTATGTATATATCTTTCATGGTTGATGTATGTATATGTATATATAGGTGTACTTTTTTGTGGCTGATGTGTATAAGCTTCTTTGAATGTATGTACATCTTTGTACTGGCTACTATGTAAAAAGAACACCCTCTCTCTCTCCCACTGCTTATCTTTCTCTCTCTCCTTCGCTCTCTCTCTTCTTTTTCTATTACTCAATCATCTCGTTAATCTCTAGCTCTGGACATAACTCTTTTTCTCTTTTTAAAAGTGTTTTTTATTTTCATTTTTTTCATTTTTTTCATTTTCTATTGGTTTCTTCTCTACACCCAATTTTACCTCGTCCCTTCTTTCTCTCTCTCTCTTGATTTGCATCCGATCTATCTATCTTTTTTCACTCTCTTCATTTCACTGTCTCCATTCTTGGTTTTCTTTTTTTCTGTCCCCTTCTCTTTCACTCCCTCTTTTCCCTCTTTCTCTGTTTATCGTTCTCCTCCTATCTCTCTTTATTGTTCCCTTTCTTTCCCTCTCTCGTTCATGCTCTCTCTCGCTCTCTGGTTTCCTTCTCCCCCTCTCTTTCTCGTCCCCCTCTCTCTCTCTCGCTTTCTCGTTCCCCCTCTTTCTCGTTCTCGTTACCCCTCCTGCTCCCCTTCGTCCCCCTTTTTCTTCTCCATTTTCTTTGTTTTTCTTTTTTTTTTCTCTTTCGTGTTCCCCCTGTATCTTTCTCATTCCTTTTTATATTTCCAATTATCTTTTTTCTCGCTCTCTCTCGTTATCATTCTCCCTCTCTCTTTCTTGTTCTATTTTGTACTTTCTCTCTTGTCATTTTCCTGTTTCTCGTCTTTTTTATTTTCCTCTTTATCACTCAATATCTCTCTACCCCATATCTTGTCCTGTGTGTGTGTATGTATATATGTATGTATGTGGGTGTATGTGTATATATGTGTGTATATGTGTATATATATATATATATGTATATGTATATGTATATATATATATATATATATAAAATATGTGATGTTTATTTTAATGGGTGTCTTGAGATATTGTTCGCAGCATCACCAGTTAATTTCTTGGATTTTATTATGGTCATCAGATAATTTACTTAAAATAAGATTGCTTTAAGAGTGTTTCTGCAGATAACACGTTGGGAACACGGGATTAAAACTCCTTATTTGTGGATATATATATATATATGTGTATGTGTGTATATATGGGTGTATGTATATGTTTATATTAATATGTGTATATATGTATGTATATATGCGTGTGTAATTATATATGGGTATGTGTGTATGTGTATGTGTGTTTATATAGGTATACATATGTGTATGTTTGTATATGGTTGTATGTATATATGTATATAAATATATATATGTATATATATATATATATATATATATATATATATATATATATATATATATATATACATATGTATGTATGTGGGTGTGTAGGTATGTATGTACATATGGTGTGTACGTGTTTATGCATGCCTGTGTATGTGTACGTGCGTGAGGTTGTCTCCGACTTTGGCCTGTGTCTATTTTCAAATCCCCTTTTTTAGGTCCCCCAACCCACAATATACTTTAGTCGCTAGACAGTAAGTGTCATTCTCCGAAGAGCAGACGTAGGGTTAATACTTGTTATTTTTGACACGACCTTATTTTTGACAAAAATGCCCCCCTCCTCCTCCACTTTTACAATTTCTACTTATACATATGGCGTCCTTTTTTCATGTCTTCAAATTTCCCCCTCTCTCTAAATATGTATTACATAGGTTGTTACTCCCCCTCTCTCCAATTATATTTGAATTGTCGAGTGTGAATCTAAACTTTTTTTCAATTTCAAAAATGTAATTGTTTAAATCACACTCTTGAAAATACCACAAGGTTGAAAAACATTATTGCATCGATGATTATGTAATTTCGTGTTACTATATTTTATTCTTGCTATGTTTATTACATGTAGCTCTCATACCCGGATTTCCTCCTGGGATTATTTCATTATAACACAAATATATATATATATATATATATATATATATATATATATATATATATATATATATATATATATATATATATATATATATTACTTTTTTAAAGTGAAAAACACATAAGACAGATCTGACAGCCCCTATTACCAATAAAAACAGTTACATAAAAACATAACTTATATATATATATATATATATATATATATATATATATATATATATATATATATATATATACATGAAATATTATACATATATATGTATATATTAATTAAAACGTTTGTTATTTCTTCAGAGACAATGGACTCTCGCTTCATGTTTGACTGCATATGTAGGGTATAGTGAATCAAGTGTTGCACAATAAACAACCACGTTTTACCTGAACCGGGATTACTTGAATCTAATACACACAATTTTTAGAAAGACTGTAAGCAATGTTTGAGTAAGCAGAGCAAAACTTGTTTAGTGTCTCAGCTTTCCTTCTCCTAAACGAGTTTCACAACTAAGGTTTACGAGTCTACTCAGCCCTACTACTTCATGCCTGGCTTGATATGGGATATAATGATTCACAAAAGCATTACTAGAAAAGAATGCAGTAGACCGGACAGAACTTGAACCCTGTACACTGAGGCCATAGTATGCGCTTACACGCACTGGAGCACACTATTGGAAACTTTACCTATCATTATATGATACAAAGACAGAACATTTTTCAACATAACTTTTCGAAAATCTGTATATATACAAATATACTATCTTTTCCATAATATATATAAGAATACAGGAATACATATAAAATATACATATAATGTTCTAAACTTACACATGTAAACAAAAACAACGCCACCACATTGTTCTTTCAAATCTACGAAAGGGAACATCTTTCTGATCCCTGAATAGTGTTTCCAAAACAAATTTCCTGGTTATTATAAAAGATTATTCTAGAAAGTCTCTGTCGGCTTACTGACACCATTGTATGTACGGATGTCAGTACAGCGTGCAATTTCAATGTAAGTCCATTGATGCCCACGTTTTACGTATTAGATGTAATTAACGAGCGAATAAACTGGTAGGTCAACAAAAGAGGTTTGCCTCAGGCGGGCATTAAATACAAAACAACTCGTCACAACGACGGCGTGATTAAAGACTTGCAGTCATTACCTCCCTTTGTTCGCTCTTTTGTGCGTCGTTTTGTTTTTCTAGTCCGCGTTGTTATTTCCCGTTGGAAAGCTAAAAGACGAAGATTGCAGAACTTTAACAAAACAGAGAAGGGACGCTGACAGTTTTCCAGTTGAAGCAAAACTAATGCCTGTCTTAAACAAATGGATTCACGTTTCTTAAGTGTTTCGGAGGAATCATGTATATTTGGATAATTGCGTATAGAGTGCTTTTGAGGTCTGCATCTTTTTTTTTTAAGCCAATTCGTGAGAGTCGCAGCATAGAAAGTATCGCACAATTTTCAATGGTTATAGAATTTGGTAAATACTGACGGATTTTACAGCAACAATGCAAATGGGATGTTTAAATGCATCTATTCAAAAACAGATTACGTATGTAATGTCTAGATAGACGGTATTAGCTTTATGATTAGGAAAGTTTCGATCATTCTTATAGCAGTGCCTTTATAAAAGAGTGAATAAAGACAAACTAATTCAATTTGAATAATATGTAAACACTAGGTGGCTTTGACAGCTCGCTAATGCTTCGCAGAGTTCTCTAATTGAAACTAAAATGTTAAATAATAAACATTTCAGTCATCAGTTTGTTGTAAACATAGAAAACCATCTTTAACATTTATTCATATAATTAGATAAGCAATAAACATTATAAATAGACATACACATCTTGGTAATGTTTATACAAATAAATTTATTAAATATTAGATTATGTCATGAAATAAAAAGAAAGAAGAAACCAATTCCACTGTGCGATCGTGTGGGTGTGCCCTTTTATAAATTACACATTTTCATTTAATTTTAAAACAAGCGGAATGTTTGTCACTAGCGATTTCGGATAAGTGTCACCCCCTGTCATTGTCTATGTGACATCACTAACGAGAGACATATAGGTTAACAGATAGATAAAAAATAAAGATGGGATTGTCAATCACTAAACGACCTTCTCTTTCTGAAATCTTGCCTCTTATGTTTAGTTTAGTTAGTTTAATGTAAATTACCTCTCCTGAAAATTAATCTGCAAATATTTTAATGGAGGTTTATTAATTTATCTTTTTTTAATTAAATAACTTAAATTAATTTATGTTTATGACCATGAAAAAATTGTATATACATGAAATAAATAGAACGCTATAATTACGAATTAATAACACTAAGTATTAATTTATTAGAGACTGTTTAAAAAAGTAGTTATACTAATTAAGCTGATCGGTGAATGTCAATAGGTATTTTCATATGTACTTTATATACTGCATTCCAAAACAGTATGTTTTATTACTGTAACTCGTTTGGATGGTAATATAGAAGTGATAAATGAAAACACTTCTGCATATATTGATTTAGATTGAATTATATAGAAACGTACACTGACTTACACACATACTCAACATTAGATTAGTATACAGACATCGTATACTATATATCCATGGCAAGTAAGCTATACAGTTATATTGTGTTTATTCTACAGATTAATTCGTCAGGCCAATTTAGAAAATTTGTATTATTTTGATCATTCGAAATTTCATACAGATTCCCGAATTTGATAAATACACCTGAAGGTTGGAGGTGACATCATCCAAAAAATTGTGAGAATTATATACGAGATGATAACAGTAATTTGCATACACAACTGAGAAAAGTATTTTTTATACTTATCTTAACCCACCGAAAAGTATTAGTTTGTATTACCTATCAACACATTTACACCCATCTATTACTAGTACCATTGATTACTTAATTTAAACTTAACTATTAATTGCATCGCACATACAAAACAGTCTTCGGTAACTAACATTTAACTGATTTCTACTATTGCGGATTTATTGTTCTTGAAGACTTCTCACACCTGACAGTATCCTATATCTTTACAACACCACTATTCGCCCATCCATGGAGTATCGTTGTCACATCTAGG
>OY744523.1:69255787-69313287 GCA_963556195.1 Sepiola atlantica
CACCAGCCGTTTAGAAGTGATCATGCGCTGATAACAGCTGTTGACTTTCTGTAGAATTGGAATGGCATAATATCTGCTCAGCGCTCCAGTGCTCTCTGTTCTTTTCCAGTTGAAATATGAATTATGGTCTCCCTCCTCGTTCTGTTCCTCTTTCCGAATTACCAACTGATGCCACAGTGTATTAGGAGAAAGTTTTCTCATGGGGTTTTCCATTACATATCTACTTTGGAGTGTCAGTTCCCTAAGATTTGTCTTTTCATATTTTTTCTATTTCTACTTAACATTGGTTGATCGGTTTTATCTCGTTACGTGGGTTATCTTGCACACTCCAAGGTGTATTATGTAATAGCTCAGCTGTATTCATTATTGCAGTGCTTTGTAGGGTGTCAAACTTCGTCTGATCATATTTTTTCAGGTTTGTCCAGGCCCGGTATTAAAGCTCATACAATTAGCTCTTCTGTACCGCTTTCATGTTTCATTATTCTTTGAGCTCTTTAAATTAATAATAGTGTAGTGTGTCTATATCATATATTTCATTAGGTCCTTTGTTACAACTGTGAAAATTTAGTATAAACAGGTGTTTCCTTCTTGTTGGTTGTTATCACGTCCGGCCACCTTGCCTAGATTAGGATTTGATGATTTTAATTTGCTATTAATGACTCCAGTTTCGCTCTTTAACAGTGTATGAAACAGATGTAGAGTTTGCATAGTTGCCAATAAACAGCATTCCCCACGCAGTCGTTTCTGTTTTTGTATGAGCTTATTATGTTTTGCTGCATGTACTTACTATGCAATTAACTGTTTTATCTATACATTGACTTTTTCTAAGTTTTCTCTGGCTTGGTTTATACAGTTCGTTTTGATCGACCTATTTTGTAGGAATCTCAGTAGTTATTTCATTTCTCTGTCAGAAATTCTTTTTTCGCCATATTCAGTCTTTTTTTGTTTCTCTTCTATGTAGCTGCTTATCTTCGCATTTTACTTTCCTCGGCTCTATTTCTTTTCAGTTTCACTGTTCGGGTATTTTTTAAATTTTCACTTTCCTTTATGTAGTTTTAATCACACATTCTGCCTTTTAGGTTATGCACTTTTCTTGATATTTTTATCGTATCATCCCTGTAGTATTCTATACTTACCAGTCCTTTTCCCCCTTTTTCCTTTTTTAAATAGTCGGTCAGTATTACCTGTCAGGTGCAGTGAAGCATTCATGGTTATTAATACATTAGTTATTTTTAGCAGTTCATAAAGCGTTTAGTAGGTATATAATTCGGCTATGTACTTTTATATTCTGCTTCTACTATATAGTTTAATTTTTAAAATTCTGCATGCCATTCTCGTGTATTCTTTTCCAATCTTCTATTCAATCTCTATATATTTGACTGCGTCTGCTTCGACAATTCCCATTTATTTATACACATCATATTCTCCAAGCGGCATCATCGTCTATCGGTTGGACAGTTCTATTTCTATGCACTTTGCTGTTTATAGTTTCCCCCTTTTCATCTTTAGTGGTGCATACTATTTTATTGCGAATTCAATCAGATTTTTTTGGCTGAAAATGTATTTATTAGTTGTCTAGTTTCTATTTGTTTTTGTAGAAATGTTCTAAATCGATCATATACATATATCAAGTTGTTTATTTTTCTTTTGTGTCTTGAAATTTAATTCTGAGTATGTTAGGTAGTTATATAGCTATGATAAAGAGTAGCGTTGATAGAGAACCTGTCTTGAATATGTAACTGTGTGTTCCCTTCTAGTTTGTCCTCTATTGGGCAGTTACAGGTTCCGTGTTTCCATTGTTTCCTCTATAAAATTTGTAATTTGACCAGATATTTTGCACAAGCTGGAACATTCAATTATCAATGTTTGGAGATATTCGTAGACTTTCTCGTAGTCGATCCATGCCATGTCTATGTTGATTTGCTTTTATGGCATTCATGATTATTTGGTCGATGTTTAGCAAGTAATGTGTAACTTTCCGGCATCATTTGTGCTTCTCGGGGACTAGTCTAAAATTATTCTACTGTGTATCAACCATTCTTGATTTATTAAATAAGAATCATATCAATAAAAAATGTTAGAAATTATTCATATATACAAATATTTCGGCAGAAAAATAATGATATTGTAAAAGAACAACTACTTTTATGCTGAGTTTTTTTTACATTTTGATGTCACTCTGTTAAAAGTTTGTTTAATCAGATGTACATTTAAGATTTACCACATGCTTTGTACGCTTGTTATTGATCTGGAGTTGCTTGGGATCGTTCATTTCTCGCTGTCTGCATATCTTAACTGTGTTTTCTTTAGTCAACCACTCTGTTAAATAATTTTCGTGTGTACATCTTAGATTTTCTGTTAGTTTATTATTATTATTTACTCACCAGGAGTTCTCACACAGGTCATCAGTGATTGCTCATCGACATGCGGTGTTATTCCCTGGGGTCTGAGTGGCAACAAGTCTCCCCAGATTTCCAGTATTCTCTATCTCTTTTCGATAGCCATCGCAAATAAACTTGCAGTATCACAACATCCGTTTACCATTGATTTCTGGCTGGTAAGCACCATTGGTCTTCTCTGGGATGTGGGTGTCAATAAGCCTCCCCAAGGTCCCAGCAGTCTCTGCACTTTCAGTGGAGGTCTGTTTTGTGCTGTCCCTCCTCGGTCTTCTCCTCCACCTTGACCCTATGCAAATATTTTGTGTGGCGTCAGCCTAGGCTGGTCCCATTTTTTTAATTTATTTATTTTATTTTTAATTAAATTAAAAAAAAAAAAATTATTCGTTCATTTTTTTAGGGGGGGTAGCTGATTATTTTTTTTTTTTGGAGGGAGGCTGATGGTGTTTCTTGCTATTTCTGTTCATTAGTTCATTTTTGTGTCGTGTCAGTTGAGGCCGGTGTAATTTATCCGGGATAGGTTTAGCTTATGAAGCGATGTTTCTTGCATTTTCTGTTTTTTTGTTTGTGATGCGTTCTTTCTGTGGTTTTGTTTTCTTCCTGTCCGTGTGACCCTTCGTAGCTTATGCGGGTTAGTTTCCGCATTCAATGATGTTTCTTAAGATTGTAGCTAGTGCTCCGACGATTATTGGTATTATACTGACTTTCTTCATGCTCCATATTCCTTTCAGTTCTCTGGCTAGTTCTGTGTATTTGATTCGTTTTCCGTTTCTTTGATTTTCACTCTGTGGTCTGCTGGTATGGTGAAGTCTACGATTTTACAAGATTTTTCCTTCTTGTTGATTATCATAACATCCGGTCCCCTTGCTTGTATTAATTCGTCTGTTTGTATATCCATATCCCAGATTATTTTGTGTTTTTCGTTTTCCAGTACTGTTTCTGGTTTATGTTTGTACTATTTGTCTGCGTATTCAAAATGCAATTGTTTGCACAGTTTCCGGTGTACTGCTTTCCCCACACAGTCATGTCTGTTCTTGTATTCTTTCTAAGCTAGTCTGCAACATTCACTTATTTTATGATTTACTGTTTCGTCACTTTGTCCACACAGTCTACATTTACTGTTTCCCTGGGTTTATCTATTTTCGCTTTAATATAGTTCATCCTAATTGCATTGTTATGTGCATTCATCAGTAAAGATTCTGTTTCTCTGTTCAAGTGTCCTTTTCTTAGCCATGCCCAGCTATTTCCGTTGGTTTCTTCTCTCGTTAGTCTTCTGAAGTGTCCATGTAGTTTTTTTTCTTCCCACTTTTCTGTTCTTGTCGTTTTGTTTTTGGCTTCGGTGTCCCTAGCTGCAGTGGTATGGTTTACTATGTGCTGAGTTATGTATTTTTCCAGTTCTTCTTTTACTCTTCCACACAATTTTCTATACTTAGCAGTCCTCTTCCCCCTTCGTTTATTTTCATGTATAGTCTGTCCGTATCGTTTTTTGGATGTCGTGCATTGTGCATGGTCATTAATTTTCTAGTCCTCTCGTACAGGTGCCTTAGTTCCTCTTTGGTCGAGCCTATGAAGTGTCCAGAGTATCTTATTAGTGCTACTGCCCAGGTGGTTATTCCTGTTACTAGATTCCTGCTATCTAATTTCGTTTCTAGGAGTTTTCTTGTTCTTCGTAAATATTCTTTTCCAATCTTCTCTTTCATTTCTGTAGATTTGATGGTGTCTGCTTCCAGAACTCCAAGATATGTGTAGCTATCCTGTTCGCCTAGCGACCTAGTCCCCTCTTGGTTGGAGAGTTCCATGCCCGCTGTTGTCTCTAGTTTTCTTTTTTTATTTCTAGTAGTGCACACTTTTCCATTTTTCATTCCGATTATTATTATTATTATTATTATTATTATTATTATTATTATTATTATTATTATTATTATTATTATTATTATTATTATTATTTTCATAGTAGTCTCAACTTTTTCATGTTTTTAGTTGGAGTTATTTAACATCAACGAAATTCCTTTGGGCTTAAACATTCAAGCTGTACCTTAACGCTTTCGCTGTTCCTAACAGGTAAGTCTTTTGTAGAATTAGAAAATAAATTGTCTCGTCAATCTGTTCAACCACTTATGGTGTGTTTCGTTATGGCTCCAAGTGTTCCAATTACAACATTAATCGTCTTTACTTCTTTACATTTCCATATTCTAACTAACTCCCATTTTAGGTCTCGATATTTTATTTTCGTATTCTTTTACCTGCACTCTGGTATCGAAGATGCAGGCTATGTTAATGATTAAGCAAGTTCTCTTGTTTTTGTTTAGAAAGATTAAGTCGGGTTTAGAATGTTCAAGAAATGTGTCCGTTTGTATGCACATGGCCCAAAGAAGTTTGACATTTTCGTTCTCCTGGCTTATTCTCATACAACTTCTCATTGTGGTCTAATTCATAAAGTTTCTATATAGTACAGTGTAGTACCTTAACGACTTTGTTGTGTCTCGATTTTTTATACTGGTACTGATTTAGCATTGAACATTCAGATACGATATGCGTTAAGGGTTCTATCATTTAATTACACAATCGGCATATCGTTGAATCCTCTAGTTTTGTCAATGCAATGTTTGATTAAATTTGCGCGGGTTGCTTGTTCTTGAGTTTCTATTGAGGTGCTCTTTGTAGATCTTTTGAGATCACCTCTGAGCAACCAATTCCAGCTGTCATTATCTCTAAATGCAGTATTCTTTACGAATACAATGTGTAGTGTTTTTCCAAATATATTTAACCCTTTTTTACTTGTAACTTTGATTCTTTTTAACCCCAGTTCTAAGGTTTTCCTCTCTTTTCACTTCACGAAGAAAAAGCTCATTACTTTCGGAAATATATTTATATCGACAACCTTGTTCTATATTCACAACATACCAAACACTAAGTAGACCTCGACCACCTTCTTTGCTAGGTAGACACAATTGATCCGCATCTCATTTCTTTGAAAAAGGTCGATAAAATGTAAGCTTTTTCGTGTTTTGGTATCCAAACATTTATGTTCATCTATATTCCAGTCAACTATACCGGAAATATATTGGATGATATCTATTGTTCAGGCATTGATAGCATATATTGTATTGAGACTGTTGTAGTGTGATTTAAGAATACTTCTAACTCCTCTGTTGTACTCAACTGTGATCTGGTTTTTCATTTCCTTGTTTTAAATAACATCTGCCTCTACAATACGCAAGTACTTATAGCCCCTCTTACTGTCTACATTCTTAATCAGAACTGTTGTTGGGATTTTAAGGACATATAGATAGATAAGTTTACTCCTTAATATAACAAGAATGCCACATTTAGTTATGCCAAATTCTATTCGTATGTCATCACTAAATAATTTAACCGTGTTTATTCGGGTATCAAGTTTAGTGTTATTCTTTCCAAAAATCTTGTCATCAATGAATAGTAAGGGGTTTACCCAAGTTCATATCATGCCTACACATTACGGAATAAAAGTATTATTGTGATGGAACTAAGGACAAAAATCAAAACGGGAAAGAATATCGCCTTGGAAAACCCCTCTCCGTATATTCACTTTACCTAATGTAACACCTCCTGAAGTTAAATTTCATTTCCAATTCTTCATGCTATTCTTTAACGTTGTTTACATGTTTGGGACATTCCGAAAATCTCCAGGCATATTTGTATCCATGAATGATGGAACATGCTAAATGCTTTCTTATAATCCACCCGCCCCATAGCAAGGTTAGTTGTTCTTCGTTTTCAGTTTCCCAGGATGATTTTATCAATCATAAGCTGATCTTTGGTTCCATGTGATCTTTTTTCTGCAGCCTTTCTGTTCCCCAGCAGCAACTTGTTTTAGTCCAAATGACCATAAATACTTTCAGACAATATGTTAGTGTCTACATAACTGAAATGCAACTGATTAGTTTACAGTATGCCACTTCACGACCTTTTGTTTAATGTTTTATGCTCAAGACTGTAGTACCCTTTTGTCAGCCATTTAGGGAATCTACCTGTCGCCAGAACGCCCTTTATCATTTATGCAAGATGTGGATGAAGAGCCGGAATGTTTTTTTAACCAGTATCCGCAGACTTCGTCAGGTCCAGGTGCTTTCCAATTTGAAAGCTTTTTAACCCTCTCTTTAATCATTTCAACGGTGACTGTTATATTCGTGTGACCTTCTTCTCTAGAGGACACCTCCCTTTCAATATGTTTGTCCAATCTGCATAATCTTGATGATTTACTTCCTTTTCCCAAATACCTTTCAAGAATGCACTAGATTAGTCAGCATCAGGTATAACGTCATTCCCTATTTCGATTCCTTCTAGTTGTTCAAAAAGTAGTTTCTAGTTGTTCTCAAACAGCCTGTTTGGTCGATACTGCCTTATTCTCTCGCTGTAACGTTTAACTTTGGCAGTCTTAACTATAACCCGCTGTTTAAGTTCTCTTATTACACACTTGAAACTTTTTCGGTGTATGTAAAACTTACGGATTAGTCTCTCACTAGCACTCTGACTTTAGAGTTCGCCATTTCCGACAGCTTGCAATTTACTTAAATCCTGTCATAATTATTTTATCTGAACATTAAAACTTTTCATCCACCAGGGCTCTTTCTTTACTTTTTTTTCCGTTTTTCTACTCCAAATAGGTTTGATAAAGTATCGCAGCAGCTTTAATAACTTTATTACACTGATCAATATTATTTATCAAGAAAAATGGCAAGATATCATTCACTTTGGTCGTGACAGTTTGAAGTCTTGTCCTATTGACAAATCTTAGGTTCGGCGGCTGTTCTAAATTGTCAGCTCTGAGCTTCCTGTCTAACAATCTGAACATAACAATATCTTATTCTGGTATCCCAATTCCTATCATATGTTTCACGATTGCATCTGTGGAAACATCCTGATTACCATTAGTTACAATATTTTCACTCTCAGAGTTTGTTGTCGGTTTTTACCATATACATTTTTCAACTACATCGAATGTATTTATCTCCCCTAGCTTGTCTAAGTGTTGTCTCTCAATTTCTCTTTTTAGTTCTGCAATTTCAATGATAGATAACTATTCATTAGTTCTAATCACCCGGGCTTGTCCTGCAAGTTTTTGTTCTGATAGTTTAAATAGGCCTAGCCCATCTCAGCTTTGCTGCATTCGCTGTCTATATCGTCTCTTAGGAAGATCATTCTTCAAGTAACATTTAATCATAATTCTATTTAAAGCTTTAGTCCAATTAGTTCTAGTTTTATTGTTAGTGTTTCGAAGGGTTCGCTCGATAGCGACTTGGGAAGCCACGTTCGTTGCTCCACCGGACGTGGGGCCTATACTTGACATTCTGGGCCCACATATGTCGTTTTCGGTTTGATCATTTTGAATAATCATATTGAAATAATATGAGATATGGTGTGTGTAAGGTTTTCCTTCCCTGGTTTTAATGTTGATATATCATCTCTAGGAAAGTTGCTATCCAAATATAACGACCCAATCCTGGCCATTAAATAATAATAATAATGACAATAAATAGTATTATTATTATTATTATTATTAGTAGTAGTAGTAGTAGTAGTAGTAGTAGTACTTCTGCTTACACGTAGTTATCACACAGCAACCAGTTGTGTTCCCTGGAGTCTGAGTGACAACAAACTTACACAGATTTCTAGTACTCTCCACATCTTTTCCATCACCACCACAAATGACCTTGCGGTACCGCAACCACCACCTACCATTGATTTCTAGCTGGCAACTATCATTGGTCTCCCCTGGCTTTTGGGTGGCAATAAACCTCCCCAAGGTCCCAGCACTCTCCGCACTCTTCCAGTCGAGGTCCGTTCAGTGCTGCCTCTTACCGTTCTTCCCATTATCCTTGACCTTTTACGACTATTTTGTGTAGTGTCAACCGATTGGAATTCGCAAAGTATATCGCTGGTATAGCAGGTGTTATTTTAGTCTAAATCACAGTAAGTCCCCCGGTGATTGCCAGTACCTCTCCGTTATTGCAATATACATGATATTGCTTTTGTTGTTCTATTGTCATCTATCATTTATGTTCTCTTTACTGTCCAAGGGTGGTGTTCTTCTTCCACAACGAAATTGCTTCCTCGTCTACTTCTGTCCTTAATTCGCCATCATTTTTTCATTAACATTTCTGATTTTTCTCTTCCAACCTTCGTTTTTAACTCCACTTTTTACAAATACATGCAAATATTTCAAACTCTTTCTTGATCGTGAATTATTGTTCAAGTGTTTATTGCTTACTCTCCTATTTACTATATAACTATGTACTCCAAATTAGTTATATTGAAATGGTATTCATAAATTAATGAATACCTGTAAAAGTAAATACGTATACAATCAGGTATTTCTTACCAGCTATAATCATCATTTAAATTATACTCTAATACAATGGAATCATGTTTGCCTGATACTGTTGTATAACTTAATTCATTTTGTTATATGATTAAATTATGCTTAAACGTATACTGAACTATAATGGAGTAAGTCTTTGACTTTTACTCTAATAGTATTAGACCATACTTTGACCTAAACGAATTAAATTAATTATGCTTTGCCCTTTTTTGTAATATAACTGGAGTATACTGTATGTTAGACTGCAATATTATTGAATAGTATTCGACTTATACTGTAATATTATTGAATCATACATTGAAGTTATTGTGTAATATTATCTAATCTTGAACGTAATATGATTGAACAATCCTTTCGCTTATTCGGTAATATAATTGGACCATGTTTTTATACTTTAATATAATTTAATGAAATATGAACACTTATATCGTGTTTCAAATAAAATATCTACTTCTCTTAAATTAATCGTTTGCAATATTGCGTTTCTAATATCTACTCCGTTTTATCACTATATAATCAAAAAGGGTTCATGTGCCATAACAATTACTGAGCAGACAGCCCTTTTTTTTCATCACGTCACCTGTCCTACCATCATAGTGTTTACACAATACATTTGTAAATACGGAAGATAATTATTTTTTAGCAGACGTTGCAATTTTCTTAAAATATAGAAATATTAAATGGAAAAACAAAGAAGCTTTCGTCTAGAACATGCT
This sequence comes from Sepiola atlantica, assembly GCA_963556195.1. Lineage (NCBI taxonomy): Eukaryota > Metazoa > Mollusca > Cephalopoda > Sepiida > Sepiolidae > Sepiola > Sepiola atlantica. Next base: position 69,265,261 of record OY744523.1, read on the forward strand.
AAGTATTATTCTTGTCAATGTATTCGGCAGTTTCTGCTTATTGAACACCCAGCAGATTTCTTATCAACTAAAATCATTATCTGATACTTGCGTCTATTTTTGATAGAACGCTAGTCTTGTAATATACATACACATATATATATATATATATATATATATATATATATATATATATATATATATATATATATATATATATATATATATATATATATATAAAGATTTTTTGTACCGTGTAAAAAATGTAAAGCTTGTATTCTATTAACTATTGGCATTTTGACAAAAGTGGGGAGCATAAGAAGTATTGAGTTATCTGCACTTGTTCGGCACTCTTAAACTATTCTGGCAAAAAATGATTTTTAAAACTGAGTCGCTCTCGGTAGAGCGGTAGTGACGAATTTCTCATATTTATTGTTATTCATTATTTTTGTCAAACATTTTCTTTACTTAAAAAGTTTTATTTCAAACTAAAAAGAGATCTATGACGCTTTAGTGTTTTTATCGGTAGGTATCGGCGAATATTATTAGTATACACACGGGTTTGATTATGATTGATGTATATGAACATAATATGAATACATCTATCTACACGTATATTAGTTCTTATATTGAGTAAAATGAGAGAAGAAGCAAGAAAATAAATGAGATGAAATTCCGTGTATTATATACTGAAGTCAACAGGCAAAAAGTGGTAAAAACAAATATGCTAGTAATACATGTTACTAAAGGCAAGATAAGTTACTCTTCTACTTGTCTAGATATGTTTATTTATGTTTTAACTTATTTTAAAGCGTTTTTTGTTGATAACAAACATAATGTCGACTCTCTGTAGTGAGAAAAAAATGGCGCCGATTAAGCCTGCACGAGGACCACTGATAATTGCCCAAGAATCGGAAATTTAAAACAAATACTGGTAGAAAAACACCCAATAAATGCCAACAATTACATTTAGCACGATTAGTGCGATTTATTGGATGTGTTTCTATCAGTATTTTATTTAATTTTCTATTCTTTAGCGCTTATCAGGGGTCCTTGTGCAGGCCTTATCGCCCCATTTATTTTGTACTTGTCTACACTATGTTTGTTTTCAACCAAAAATCACTTTAAAATAAGTTAAAACACAAATCAACCTATCCAGGGTGGTAGACAATTACTTTACTTGTCTTTGTAACATTTATTTGTTGCATATTAGTTTTATTTATCTCTTTTTTGTTATGTTGACTTCAGTGAATAATACCCACAATTTGAAAGAAAAGTTTGTCAGATTTAGTTTTAAAATGTTTCCGTTTGAAGAATTATTTTTAGAGAAGCTTTTTCTTTCCTGATACATAATCACGTACCAAGGCTAACAGCCACACAAATATAAAGGTAAATGAATTATGAGACGAGTTTCTAAAAGTATTTATTGACATCAGATTTGAAAAGGAGCACATTGTTGCTTTTAAAAAGCAAACTTGTAGCAACGAGTGCTACATATTGGGGAGTCTGGGAACCACACTCTATCAACGGAAATTCGGTTTGATATTAGACACACAGAGGAGTAAAATAAAGTTCTTTACAATGCTGCCTAACACACGCATTATTGCTGTAAATTGTTGGCCAAGAAATGGAAGGTAAGTCGAACAGCTTGTATAGCAAAGTACATTCCGAACGCCCTCCAAAGCAAGAAGGTATATTCTGACCTAATCAGGTGTAACAGTAGTACCTGATTCTTATAATGGTATATGTTTGCAGCAGGAATCATATACATTATTCGGTGGTAAAATGATCCAATGTTTTAAAAAGAAACTGGTGATGTTCTCTTTTCCACCATTTAGCGCCTTTCTCACAGAAAAGACGTTGCTAGTCTTTCTCTATTCTATCGTCATTTCCATAGCAGATGCTCAACTGCGCTTCAGTCTATGCCCTCTTCCTGTAAAACATTAGAAAAATACTCGTATAGCTACAACAACTGTCAATAAATCCCTATTTTCCATCTGTATCTAGAACTAATCGAAACTTCCATGAGAAAAGCTTATGTCTTTGAACTGCTCGCTTTTGGAACGCAATATCATGGGGTTGCTTCCCGACTGCCTATAAAATTGCTGTTTTCAAGTCCAATATAAACAAATTATTGTTGGGCCGTCCTTTTAAATAGTCACTTTTATATCAGTTACAACAATCGTTACTAATATTGTCGTTGTTTTACCGTCTACCTGTCAGACACGAGAACCTTAATCCGCGAGTGGTCATGATAAGCGGTGACCCGTTTGTAAAAATCAAGTATTCCATATTGGCACTGTAGGGAATATCAGTTCTAGGAGCTTGTCGAAATAAGGGGATTTCTCAAGAAAAAGGCCATCAATTCAAACTGGAATACAACAAGCGGCCGAACGTTCATAGTTAAAGGAGAGAGGCTTTGTTTCAGAGGTGTTAAATGTGAAAAACCTGTGTTTGCCCATTGCCTTACTACACCAGATCAGAAAAGAGTTTGCTGTAAATATGTGTGTTCATAGAGAAAGATTTAAAGTGAGCATGTATTCGAAGAATAATGATTATTATTTCATTAGATAGTTTTTTTATCGAAAAAAAACCCTGAAGCATTGCTACTCTATATATAGATTGTTGTCTTACTACATGTATGTGATAAATATAAAAAACTTTCGAATATAATGTTTCAGATACGGATCTCTTTTTAGATGTCCATAAATAAGTTACATTATTAAGGTTATTCTGGCTACTGTTCACATATTGGTTGTTATTTACACAACGTGTTGGCCTATGTAGCGTTTGACCTTCTTCAAATGCGTCTTGTCGAACTCATGAATATTTATATCGAACATGGGAATCTATACCGAAATTTCAAACGACCCATTGATTTAATCGATCCGGGTAGCTGCTCTTTAACCATCAGCTATGGCCGTTTAGAAGTCTTAAGTAAGTGTACAAAGATTCCTGACGTAAATGATAAAAGTGCTAAGTGTGAATCAGTTCTAAGTAACAGTATTCTGAAAGTTGATTGTTCAACCCACAGTACAATCGATGCTAAGGATACAATTACCAATAACTTTAGATTTCTACAGGGTATTGGCTGACGGAACGATAGCAAACCTTCCGCGTGGATTAAGTAAAGGTACTCTTTGAATTCCGTGTGGATTCCCGAATTTTGCATGAAGACTTTCAAGTGGGACAAAACGCATCTCGAGAACGTATAGAGATACATTGGCCGAAAATTTGTGAGAATTACAGCTATGATGACAACATTATTCCGAATAATCCAGATCATACAGCTTGCACCTATAAGATCGGTTTTTATAGAGTTTCTTTACGATGAAACAAAATACTTTACGATGCATTACTGTTAATAGGAGTGGTGGTTTTTCTATTCTATTTTATTGTCATTTAAAAATAAGCAATATCGAATTAAACGCGAACAATACACAGTATTCAGCGATCACTAATTATTTTTCTCGTTAAAAGCATTTCGCGCTAGAGGCGATTTTATAATGCATGTACGATATTGAGCTATGCAAATACAAGTATACTTTTTAAAACAAAGCAATTAAACAAGTTACACCTGTGTTCTTTACCTGCGACCAATAAACGAATCCAACACAGACGTATACAAATATAAATATTCATTTATTAGCCGTTGCTATCTGTTTACAGGGTATATATATATATATATATATATATATATATATATATATATATATATATATATATATATATATATATACCAGCCCAATGATTGAACCTTCAGATCAAGCGGGTATCTTTTAGAGTAAACTAGACGAATATATATATATATATATATATATATATATATATATATATATATATATATATATATATGTATATATATATATATAAATATACCTATGACAGTATTAAAAGTCAGTTTTTAGAATTAATTTTAATAATTTTATCTTGAATTCTTGGAACTGTTGGTAATTATGTTATACATTTATTTGTCTTAACTTTCCTCCTCTCTTTCTCTCTCCCTCTATCACTATCTCTCTCTCTCTCTCTCTCTCTATATATATATATATATATATATATATATATATATATAGAGAGAGAGAGAGAGAGAGAGAGAGAGAGAGATAGAGAGAGAGTCTTGGAAGTTTCTCAACCATTAAAACTATATAAAAAAAAACAAAAAAACATTAAGTCCAAAGTCGTTCAGTGGAAAATCACTCATGTAATTCAATTTAATTTTTACAGTTATTATATTAGTTTGCTTCTAACATTATTTAAGGGATCATCAGTAATTTACCATGAAATACTGTTTCAGAAATTTAAAAACAAGACTGTATTTAATTTCATGGCTTCCCAGCAGAGTTCATCAGACCCCACTCCCCTTAAAAGACAAAAACATAAACGTTACGTATACTAAACATAAGTTTTGTTCCGTATAAATGTGTGCTTACTTATATTAGTTATTAAAAAAAAGTCCTCTTTACCTGTGTTGTTCGTCTGTTTAATAAAATTTATCCGTTACTTACAAAAATGTTGCTGCATTTTAAATTATTTATACGATATAAATATATACATAGGCTCTCGCGTTTCATCTCTTAGGGGAATCGTCAGGCTAAAATGCATGGAGATTCCCCCCGGGGATTAAACGCGGGAGCCTCTGTGTATAGCTAATCATCAATATATCTTCATAGCTTACTACCTAGCTCTACTTACGTATCGAGCACTGTTGAAATAAATACTGAAAATCGATATATAAAAAATTATATCTCCTTCTACCATGTTATGTGGATACATGAAATACTAATATATATATATATATATATATATATATATATATATATATATATATATATATATATATAAATATATATAAATAAATGTTATTTTGCTCACAGCATAGCCGGTAAATAAGTATGTGATTATTTACTATAACTGATAGAAAGCCATAATAGTGAAAGAGAAGATGAACAAAAACAATAACCGATAACAATATTCGTGGTATTAATCTTCAAAATTATCCATTAATTTTATAATAAAACTTTCACATACAATATCAGTAAATATACAACTAAAAATTGATATGAATAACATCTGAGATAGTGGAAGTTCGTTAGATATTTCGGGAAAAATCACCCCCTTTAAAAAAAAAAAGAAAAACAGAAGGTTCAATACATCCAAAGCAAACTTTTTTTGCTGTTTCTGTCCATTTGACGGACATATATACAGGGTGGGCCAAAATAAGGGTCCTATCTTTAAATTTGAATAACTTGAATTTGAATAACTTCCACAAAATAAAAGTTAAACTCACCAAACTTTATGTGTGTGTAGACTGACCCTTCCGAGATTTTTTGAAATAAACAAAACAAATTTTAGCCGGAAAAACACTTCTTAAAACTTACAAAAACTAAAGTATTGTTTTTTACACTGTTTTGAGTTTTTAAAGCAAAAATAATGTTTTCTAAATGAGGGTACGTACCTTAGGGCTAATACGGCTCATGCTTGCTTCGGAAAGGGTCCTTTACTTATTCTAAAAAAAAAATTTTTTAAATCAATAAATAAAAAAGTTATGAATTTTAAAAAATAAGACCCTTACTTTTGCCCACCCTGTATATATATATATATATATATATATATATATATATATATATATATATATATATATATATATTCTTTTATTTTCTTATTTCTACTTTTTATACTATTTTTATCTTTATTTTTTATCTTTACTCTTTTAATTTTTGACTCATTTTTCTAGTCCTACCCTTCATATATATTTTGCCTCATTGTTTATATCTAAGTTCATTTGATTAAACATCTAAACCCCGAACTCTGTTCTTATACATATTCTGATATTTTAACCCCTTATCCTAACATTCGTTAACTTACCCCCTCTCCTTTCTTCCCCTTTTCTAGTTGAATCCTAATTCGCGCTAACTTCCAATTTCAACTTTATGTTTCACCCCCCCCCCACTTTCACACTCTTAGTTTTATCCGCATTCCTTCACCACATCGCTCCCTTTCTCCTCCCCCCTCTCTTTCCTCGTACCCGTCCCTTTCTCCTCCCACACACCCCTTACCCGTTTCCTCCCTTGCCTACTGGTCGCATATTATATTCTTGTTTTCACTGCCTTTTCTTTTCTTCATTTATAGCCGGCTTTCTCAACTGGGCAGGCTTTAAATATTCTCGCTGCCCCTTTTTCCCACTTTAAAACACTTTCCTTTGTCATCTCTGCCCGGGAAGTATCTTTAATGGCGAATATTTTCCATCTTAATCTCCTCTGACGCCTGCCTGCATCATCGAATGTACCTCTTATTGGACTTTTTACCGTTTTTGGATTTTCTATTTTCGCCGTACCTGAAGTTGTGGCTTCTTGGAATTTAACTTTGAAACCTCTCTCATTACTTCTCGTGCCTCAAACGACCTACCTATCTACATCTTATTCTCTCCGCTGGACTCTTCGACACCGGACTTTTTGGCAATCGGACATTTGCTTGCACCCTGGCACAGTTTTGCCCTGCGTTTCTTTCCCTACAACTTTTATTTCATTTTTTCAAATTTTAAATCTTGGCCATTGCCAACTTATCTATCCCAGCGACTTCCTCTGATGATAGGATTTTGATCTTTGAAAAGCCTGGCTTAAGGAAAATTTAACTTGAATATATTGCCTTTTTGCGGAATATACCTTGCTTTGAACTTTTGAATTGAATTTTGATTTGGCTTTTGCTTTCTCTAATTCCTTTCCATTCTCCTTCATTTCTACCTGCTCTATCCTGGATATTGAGCTGTATACTCTTCACAATAGGGTTTTACCTTTCCTAAAAGTTCGCTTTTAGTACACCTCTTTATATATATACACATATATACATATATATATACATATATACATATATATATATATATATATATATATAGATGCATACATACATATATATATATATATATATATATATATATATATATATATATATATATACATCCATATATATATACGCACACACACACATATATATATATATTATCTTTAGTTTTATCATCATTTTTCAACACAACCTTATTCACTCCTTGCAACAGTTTAATTTGACTTGGAAGTCGTTGCCCACTTGTGCTTCTTCGTTATTCGACGATGGAAACTTAACTGACAGCACTATGGTGAGTTATCTAGGGACATACGTGGGTGTTCCACGTTGACTCGCGTTGCTGCAAATTCATTTGGAACCAACAAAACACATCCTGGATGAATATCGTCACAGATCCAGATCCATATTCTACTTTCATTTGTGTTAACACTATGTTAACCTAGAACACACTGGGTAAATATGCGAATATATCGGGAATGCTATCGGATAGAAGCATAACGTCAGATTATATTCATAGATGAAATTACAAAATAGTATTTTTACTTGACCACTACGCATATCTCGACAGAATTTGCAGGTTAAAATGGCTAATTAGTAAAAATAATGAAAATTAAAATTAAATACAGTAGCGAAATATCGTCATTTACAGAGGCTGAAGAATCCGGTAATACAGAACAAATTCAAGTCCTTTTTGTTTTGATTTGAAACTGACGGAACCGATTTTTTTCTTATCTTCTGTTATACATATATAAATATATTTTACGCTCTATTTTTTTTTCTTAATAATTTAGCAGTCTGCTGGGGTTTCTCCTACTTACCTTACACACACACCCACACACCTACACACACACACACACACATATATATATATATAAAAAAAAAAATATATATATATATATATATATATTCTCAACCTTGTAATACAACTCCATTGAGCTTGCAATTTAGAACAGCTTCGGACATTACAAATAGCATTAACTTAAATATATCGTTTTTGTAAGAGCCGATATATATATATATATATATATATATATATATATATATATATATATATATATATATATATATATATATATATATATATATATATCAACATTCACATGGTAGATGTTATGACTTATGAAGACTCGTTAGTGTGACTTTATTCAACTAATAAATCTCTGGCTATTTAGTTCAATGTCTTAGCTGTCCCGAGAGACTAGCCAATTGTTACACTGCAGAATAAATGTACCGTATTTAATTACGCTTATTGGTTTCATTGAAGTATTCAATTCCTTCGAGATAACAATCTAGCACATCAGTATGAACGGAAATGGGCCTTCTCTCACATTAGACTGTTCCTCTCAAAGCGAGCGAATACATAATCTATTAATATTTACAAATACAGACATGTGTTACGCATTCTGGAGACTCATCAGTGTTGTTTTATGCCACCATCTACCTTCCCTATAATATCGAACCCCGGGACTATCATATATATAAGAGATTAAATAATGTCTCATTGGAAGTTAAATAATTTAATTTCTGTTGTTTTTCGACATTAAACAACATATTATTTTAGCCCAGCAGGTAAAAGTGTGTATCGTTTCATTCGGAGACAAATTAATTTTCTTCAAAACAGTTGGAATTCTACTCTCGAAGTTGTCAATGTTATTTTAATAAACACTTTTAAAGATCGACTTATCCTATTTAATTCGCAAATATTTTTTTTTTGTCTGAATTTTTTTATTTCAATTCTCAGTGTGATGCAATACAAATTAGTTCAACATAAAAAATAGAGGTTTGAAAATAATTCATTTTTGTGGTGTGGACGTGTGTGGCACAATAATCTGTTTTGAAACTTATGGAAAACTCATCCTCGAATAAGAAAGATCACAATTCAGACAATGGTCATAATGTATAGAACTCCACGGGTGTAATGATTGGGAAGATTACTTTAAGTTCAGTGTTATTTGTAACATTTAATGGACTTTTTGGTCCGATAATTGTTGTTTCTTTTCATGATTTAAACATATCCTGAACAAAAAAGAAAGGAATCATTCGTAAACAAAAATAAATATGATACTTTTTTGTTTTTAATGTCATTTTCATTTAGTTCACTATTTTAAAATGTATTTTTTATTTCTAAAGAAATAAAACTATTAAGATTTAAAAGCTAAGGATATATATATATATATATATATATATATATATATATATATATATATATATAAACAAGACAGGAATCATTTCTGAACATGTAAACAAAATGAATTGTGTTTGACTTCCATGCTGCTTGTTTAAAATGATTAAATAATTCGAAGACTTTTCTTACAAAAATATATTGATGTCATACCTTATCGGAGGTATCTTACAGTTTTTTTTACTGTGTAATGAGATTGGAATAGCTAATACAGTAATTAACGTAGCCGAGCTGTTTGCCTGCTATAAGTATCATGTATACTATAATCTGGCAGCCTATTAGCGTGTCTGTTGAGTGGATCACTCACAAATTATACAACTATTTAAAAATGAAACTCAAAATAGTGTTGCTTCTTTCTTAATGACCATGCTCATCTTTAAAATCAGAGATTGCTGTTCCCTACTCATAAACAGGCACAAGATAAAAATGCTTGTGTAATTTGGATTAGTCACAATACTATTCTCATCTTGGATGGTATTCTTTTCACGGGGGTAGACGGCTCTCGTTTTATCAGCAATAACCCGAAACACCTCTTAAGTAATTCTGAATTATATTCTTTGTATCGCCAAGAAAATCTCACTTAAAACTGATTATACTTAGCACTTTTATCCGTTGCATTACGGGTCCTTGTGAAATCACTTAAGACACCTATTAGGTGGGTCATAAGTGACGGAACGCGAGCAAGCTGTCACTGTTGATTGAATAAAGAGTTTCGTTTGGAATTTTTTATCGATTAACGAGTTCAATACAAAGCTTCCCGAATCCGTTAAAACACACTTGAAGAAAATCAAAAGTTACATCGGCCGAAACGTTGTGTGAATAACATCCAAGATGTGGACAGTTGTGTGAATAATTCAAATAATATAAATTATTAATCGTCATCTCAAAAATACAGAACATAATAAGTTAAATTGATTCGTTTATTTATTGTGTTGTGTGTTGATAACAATTTATTACTTTATCTGTTGGGCTATGTGGATGAGAACTGCTTACTGAGATATCTTTTTCTGTAGGCAAGATTGTATATATATTTTTATTCTTTCTAACAAACAGTTATCTTTTTAACAGATATATTGCCTTTTCATCTGTTATTTTGTCTTTAATCTAATGTTTACTTTGACTTATTAATTAATTAATTAATTAATACAAATGGTTCATTTGACAATGTGACATTGTTTTCCGTTGCATATATAAATATAGTTTGAATTACATACTAGACACCATATCCGAGTTTATTCGGTATCTCTGTACAAAGGGGTTGTCAGGACAACCTGACATGAGGATACTTCACCCTACAAGTAAACCCTAACCAAATATTCAAAATAACATAGAATTCGAATACCAACTCAGATCCCTTCGTCACAGCTATACACTGGCTCATAAAAGGAATGCTGCACCTTCTCCTAGTGATGTTACCTCAAGTAACTACACTTAGCTGGATACTCCACCAGACTAGATACATTCTTGTTCTGGAATCCGGTAAGACCAAGAGACCACAAGAAAGATGTACTAAAGAAAAAAAGTTAACTGGTCCATTGAGGAGAAGAACATTAATATTCTTAACTTCTTTACTAACTCAACGTTTGACAGGAAAATAGAACTTTAATGGAATATTCGAATATCTATGTATCTTATATAGGGATAATATGTTAGCCCCAGGTAGGGGTCGGTGGATTTCTGAGCATATCGACTGAATTAAAATGAAACAAAAAGAGTGAATATATACGTGTGCGTGAATATAGGTAAATACCTACCGACGATTAGATAGTCTTATCTCTATCGCTACAAAACAATAACATGAATTAATTTCTACGCATTTATAAGGATACGATTTACAATCTTTATGATGCCAGTTTTAAGTCTTGTTGAAGCCACGGTATATAAGCTGTACGAGCAACTAAATGTCCGCGCGTCACTGGATAATTATTTTCATGAAGCAATATTTAAACGTTACTATGTATGAAGTACAAAAAACTGAACGGGAGGTAATTCCACTCCTTAATACATCTACAAGGTGATTGCCTACTGAAGATAAGCTAGTTTTACCTATATCGCTAAAAAGCAATAAAGACAAGCCGCGAGTGCGTGGTCCCCCTCTGTATGTGACTCGATGTGCCGAGTGTAAAATGCAATAAATTTGGGCAATTTGGGGCATATTTTACCCCCCTTGGACCCCCTGGGAGCGCGAACTAGATTTTTTCTGAGGTCAAGGATGCTTATTTACATCCCGAACAATTGCCTCTACATTTTGGGCAAGTTTAAGAGAAATTGAATAGATGGATGAAAAGTTATGGGGCAAAAAATATCATTTTTTGCAATTTTGTGGTGTTTTGACCCCTGGGGGGCTAACCAGATTTTTTTTCAAAAATCTGAGAATGTCATTTTCTAACCTGACAAAAGTTACAACTTCATGCAAAATTTCAGAGAAATTCAATGGATGGTTGCGGAGAAAAATCTGGATGGACGGACGGAGGAACGGACATGCCTCAAAACATATAACATTTTATAAATCGGGGGACCAAAAATAAGCGATAAAAAATATCCAACCCTCTTACTAAGTACTCATAGCCTGGTCGGTAAGAGAGTATGATCACAATCTCTGTTTTATCGGTCTCAATTTGAGCCGCAACCTCGCTGAAATGCCGTAAATACAATGAAATGCACGCGCATCCGTGGATAATTATTTTCATACTGAAAAGAAAAATATACTTTAGGAACAGTTTTAGTTAAAGAAAAAAAAAACAATAACGATATTCACAGGAAGGTGCGTAACAGAAAAATGTATTTATTAATAAATAAGGTGTTAGTAATAACCTGGGTCTATTAAATAGTTCTGATAAGAATTAAGCACAATTGTTAACAAGTTATATCAAACAGAGCATTAATATTATAATTTAGTAGATTTAAACAATTAGGACATCATAAATATTTCATAATAATTCTCCAAAATGCAACACTGAATAATATATATGTATATGTAGTCGCGTAACGTATTTGAGTTTTTTGTTCATAGCATGATTATAAAATATGAATTATGTCATGATTTTCGTTATCTACTGAATTATATATATATATATATATATATATATATATATATATATATATATATATATATATATATATATATATATATATTAGGAGAATATATTTATGGCAATTAAGCTACACAGAGGCTCCAGCGTTTATCCCCCGGGGTGAATCTTCAGGCTAAAATGCCTGAAGATTTCCCCGGAGTGAAACGCGGAAGCCTCTGTGTAGCTTAATTGCCATAAATATATTTTCATAACTTACTACCTAGCTCTACTTACGTATCGAGAACTGTTTAAGTAAATACTGAAAACTGATACATAAAAAATATATCTCCTTATAAAATTGTATGCAGATACATGAAATAGTAATATATATATATATATATATATATATATATATATATATATATATATATATGTACAAAAAATGCGAATACGTGACGGGGTTGTGACCCTAATCTCCTTCGAAGTAGGATCTTTTGCTTGCACATACTTAGCCCCCGCCCATCCACTGCTGGAAACAACTCTTGAAGTGTTCTTTTGGAATAGTATTCATTTTTAAAATCACGTTAGATTCAGAAGGTGTTTGGAGAATATGAGATGTTTAACACACATTAAGGAGTGGATCAACCAATCCAAATAGGCCGCACATCAGCGGAGAGTGACGAGCGTTCTGGCCGGCTCCAAACTAATCAGAGGTCAGCTGTTGTTGAGAGGGTGCAAACGACGAGATAACGCGGAACGCGAAGGCGGACATGAAAAAGATTCCAAACGAAGACTTCCATAGGTTTTTCCGGCAGTGGATGGATCGGTGCAAACACACGATTTTTCTTTAAAATTGGTTACTGTCCCAAACCCGTCACGCATTTGAAATATTTTTTCTGGCCTAAGATCGTATACGTTTTAGACATACCTCGTATATATTCGTTATTGGCTCTTGATAATTATTTTATTTGCTTATTTATTTTCATTGTATTTATTTTTATATTAAATATATATTCAATTGTTTATTAATCTGTTTTGTTTATTACTTTACATTTTCTTACAATTGTTCAATTTTCTACGTTTATTTTTATTTAATTACTTATTTTGATGAGAGACGTATACATCTCCACACTCCCTCGGGCAATGCGTAACACAGCAACTTGTATTCAATTTAATCGTGCAAACTAAATCGTTTACACTATGCATTGTGCTTCGGAACAAATAACGTAATAATACCTGTTAATTGCTCCTGAGACAGACGTAACAAAGAAACGATTATGTTTCACGAGGACTTAGAAGATCATAATCTATATGTTCGTGTACATGTACAACTATCTTTGAAAGGGGGATAAGTAACTTCTTTCTCATTCTTTGGGGATTATAGACAGGATATCCTTACAGACTCACGAATCGCAGGTCGCTTAAAAGATTAAAATAGTAAAGGAAGCATTTCCATCAACACAGAAAAGAAGTGTGTTTTTTTATTCTACTAATTATCGTCTAAAGTATCCGAGTACACGTGCTCACACATTTCCTTTGTGTTCACACACTATAGTTGATCGTATAGCGTCTTCCTGTCTGATCCTGTCTCGCTATATATATATATATATATATATATATATATATATATATATATATATATATATATATGTATGTATATATATATATATATATATATCATTATATGTACATATATATCATTATATGTATATATATGTATTCATATATGTATATATATGTATATATCATTATATACATATATATATATATATGTGTCTATATGTATATATATATATATGTGTATATATATAATATTGTATGTGCTTATATATATGTGTATATATCATTATATGTATATATATGTATATATATATATATGTATACATATATATATATATTATTATATGTATGTATATGTATATATGTATATATATGTATATATATGTATATATATATGTATATATATATATCATTATACGTATATGTATATATATGTATATATATATCATTATATGTATATATATATGTATGTATATATATGCATATATATATATATATATATATGCATACATCTACATACAGACTGTTTCGCTGTATTACAGCTCTTCACCGCGGCTAGCAAACTAAGTTTTATATATATAGATACAGAGATATACGCATGAGCAGAAACGTTAGGCTCGTGATTCCAGACTGAATCTACAAACTGCGTTCGGACACCTGCGACCGCTTGCAATCGCCACTCCTTCACTAGTGAGGGTAGAACATCCGAAGCAACGTCGTCTGTAGGTATAAATTACTTTAATATTTTAAAATATTTATAGTTAATACCCGTTTACGATTGAATAGTCTTAATAGTTTAACCCTGTTTAGAATTACAAAATTGTTGTCATCTTAGCGATAGACAGGGGTCCGCTGGAGCGTTGAACACTATCGACAACATGACCTTCGCTCCCGCCTCTCGGGTAAGTGTACGTTAATTTTGATTATTGTCGGTGGTAATGTGTCGCGGCCGCGTGGGCATAGGCGTCAGACTCGTGATTGTAGGTTTAATCAACGATATGTGTTCGGCCTCATGTGACCGCTTGTAACCGCCACACCTGCACTTATGAGGTTGGACATATAGAAACTACGTCGTCTGTAGGTATAAAACACTTTAATATACATACATATATATATATATATATATATATATATATATATATATATATATATATATATTGTGTGTGCATTTATGCTGCATCTTTTCATTCAAGATAACATTGTTTAAAAATGCACAAATATAGTATGCTATTCTATCATACCTTTTTATTTTTCCAACATTTTATAGACTATTTTGTGTTAAGCTAATAAAAAAATATGTTCAATGTGTATCACGAACGTTTTCAATTTATCATCGAAACATCATCAGGTGAAAAACAAATTTAAAAAAAAGGTTGAGAAAAAAAGATAATTTCAAAAGATATGCTAGAAATATCCACAAAAAGTAAGTGAGACGCCAAGAAAATTTTTTCCCGCTGTTCCAAGAAATACGTTAACATTTTAAACTCCGGGGCGCCAGAATTAGCGTCATCGGATAAAAATGTATTACGTTAAGCATTTTAAAATGTTGTTACTGGTCTCATACGTAATGTTATTAATTGTAGGTTGTTGGGTTTTAATGAAGATAGCTTCGAGTATTTTTATTTTTTAAATTGGTTTCGGAATGTATATTTAAGTGTTATAAACAAAAATTAATTTTAAATCAGAAGGGGTCAGTTAAGTTTTTGTAGATGTTTATAAATTGAGATAGAATTTACAAGATGCATTGTGAGTCGGCAGGATAGGTGAGTGGTTGTAATATCAATGTAGCTATTATCTTTATTATTATGGGGTCTTAATTCTCCCAAAATAGCATTTAAACTTGTAAATAACATTGGTTTGTGCTAATGTTTTAAAGGTTATGCAAGTGTTGTTTGTTACAATAAAAGTTGGTGTCTTTAATCTCTTATAGTAAATAACGAGTCTAATTTTATTAATAATGTTAGGTAGGGATATGTATTTATGTACAATATTTGTATTGCCTTTTTTCTAATTTCAAAATGTATATATATATATATGTATATATATATATAGATATATAGATATATATAGATAGATAATTATATATTTAAAAAAAAATTAGTATCTACATATCTATACGTTTCATCTTTACGAAATCATCAGTGTAGAGATATCCATGTTAACCAGTCGCAGGATTCGAACCCCTGAACAAAAGTGGAATTCAACTCCAATTCCCAGCGCTCTAATCAAGGAGGCTATCATGAATATCCATGGTCGAGATTAGAAATACACCTCATGTATTGTAGAGGAGGCGGATAACTATGTAAAGTGTAATGCAGAAAGTAACTTGCATAAGAGCTTACATTTGACAGCTTTAATTATTAATGATTAAAGGGCAAGCAAATAAGGCCATCGAAATAATTATTTAATAATACATATTTTACTTATCATCTACATACGTATACGTTTCATCTTTACGGAATCATCAGTGTAGAGATTACCATTTTAACCAGTCGCATGATTCGAACCCCGCCCAAAGGTCGCAGTCAACTCCGATCAAATATATATATATATATATATATATATATATATATATATATATATATATATATATATATATATATATATATATATATATATATATATATATATATATATATATATATATATATATATATATATTATTCGGTACAGAAAATCAGTTCATTATTATTTTCAAGCTCTGAATGCGTTAACCGCCCGGCTATCTTCAGTTTTACTTGGTAAATATTTTCTTAATTGAGCACTTTTCTAGAATTTTTCCTATCATCTTACAAAAGAATATATATATATATATATATATATATATATATATATATATATATATATATATATATATATATATATATATATATATATATATATATATATATACCTTATGTGATTATTTAGGCAGCATATATTGGTTTAGAGAAACGTTAAGAGCGAACGTAAGTGTTGCTGAAAAGAAGAAAATAGTTCGGCACCCTGCGTGAATACTAAGAGCTTCCATTCTGTGTGTTCTATCAACTCTAACTAATTTACACGACTAAAACAGGAGTTTCTTATGTGTTAACCGATTACGGCGGTTACTATGACAAGAATACGCATAAACACTGATATGGTAAAGCCATTTACTGGCGAAGGAGACGTACTGGCGTGGCTGATGAAATAGAGGCTGGTTGCGAGACTTCAGAAGGTGTATGATGTGGCGAGTCTTCTCTTATTGTATCTGGAGAGGGATGCATTGGCGATCCACTTCGAGATAGACGAGAGCGAGGAACTAGACTTAAAGCAGATAGATGTCCGGTTAATAGAGGCGTTCACCGGTTACATGTTCATAGCCTATAGGAAGTTGTGGTTAGATGGGCTGGCAAGAATCGGGCGTTTACGCAAACACTATCAGACGGTTGGCCAGATTGGACTGGTTTGAGTGAATTGCTCTGGAAGGGCTTGTCAAACTGGCGTTTGTTACAGGGTTTCCTGGTGCTATCTCCATCTTAAACATTGGCTACAAATTTAAATCATGGCCATGGTATATATAATAGCGATAGGAAGCGTGGTGACAAGTACTAGGGACCAAAGTTAACATATAGTCGCAGCAGTGAGTCTTTCCCGCGATAAAGCCACGGTTCTTACCTAGAATGGCCTTAGCACAAGTGTACCCTGCTACATATATGGTGGTAAATGTCACACAGCGATCAACTGTCGACATAGCTAGTAATATGTGTTTTGGTTAATTGATTCCTATTTCAGTCACGTAAATAATTTAGAGTTGAAAGAATACATAGAATGATTCGTTTTCTATGAAGGGTGCTGGATTATTTTCTCCTTCCACGTTCGATCTTAATATAATCAGCAGTACTAGTTCTCCTTTATTCTATTTACCGATAACAGAGATGTTCGCTCTATGGATTAGCAGTAGCAACAGTCCAATAAGAATAGATAGACCGAAACCCGTTCAGAACACACCCGAACGACGTGGCGTCCAAATACCCCCCAAAAAATATTCGAGCAAAAATCTCACCCATTTTATTTAGTTATTTTGGACTACCAAAAGCGCCTATTTTGCATAATTACGACCTCGCCTCGAAAGCAAAGAGTTCTATGTTTTACCCACTGTGCGGTCACTGTTATCTTTGCAGCGGACAAATGGTAGTAGTGGCCACTTATCCCTAGGTTTTTCCGTACCATAACCACAGGACACTTCCAACGAATACCCTGCTTTCCCCTATATGTGTTAGGGAGTTGCAGTTGCTAATAGCACCACTTGCATCTTTTTACTCTATCGTCTCCACTCCAATAGAGTTACTGTTATTGAGAAAATATCTGACAAAATTGACAAGATCCTATCTGTTACCCGTTTCGCTAGCATGCATGTCCGTGGAGACTTGGAGACTTACTCATTTTATCTGCTAACCTATGTGTGTATCCGAGTCTGATAGACATTTTGCAAGCCTCTCTGATCTTTTTCCGACAACTTGCCATGAACAGTGCACATCTTCTTTCCTGTTTCCACTGGAATCCTCTGATCACTCAGTTGTCTCAATTAATGTCAAAACAAAGTTCAGCAAATCTGCTTATGCCCTTTTTATGACAGAGTTCATAAATATTAAGAAATGAGTGTAACACCTTAAGATGATTTATATCCGAAATCAATCTTAAATCTATTTTTTAAAAATGTGTTCTTATACGCATCTAATTTATCTGAGTAGTTAAGCGTTGGTATTGAGAGACTTATACACTCGAACATATTACAACAGATACCAATACACCATCAATCATAAACCCCTGTTTGTGCCGAAGCTGTTCCCCACAGAAACCATTAGTTCAATTGCTTTAATCGTAGTTGATGCTTTGAAAATAAAACCTCCTATAAAACTGCCAGTAAAACTGCAAAACGGTTATAGAAAACGCTAAAGAGTGTTATGTCCAATCTGTTAAATCTAGAGTGGTCAGATAGAGGCTTGCCTATCATTAGTTTTGAACAATAAAAACAGGCTATTCGAACAGATGTAAGACCTTATTCAAACGATCATTGATGCACCAGAGGTGATATTGTCAGCATCTGATGAAGCCAAAATTATTCAAAAAAACTTTACAGAAGATTCGCGAGCATTACCACGTACGTCCAGAATTGTTCCATAATCGACAATTTTTAGGTAACAATCCGAATAATAATCCGGGATGTTACCAAACTTATCAAAAAACACGATACCAATAGGGCAACTTGTCTGGGCAATGTTCAATTCATATTACTCAAAAAACTTCTCCTATCATTACAAAGCTGTTTAATCCTTGTTTAAAAGAAAAATACCTTCCATCACTTTTACATTCTTCGTTTGCCCGCCCAGTATTTCAAATTAATGAATCTCACTACAGACAGGTAACTATCCTGTGCGGCATGACTAAGTTGCTTGACTCTGTAATAAACTTAGAAAGTGTAACCATCTCAGCAAAAACAATCTACTTAGCGACAAACAACATGAAGTCCTTCCTGCATCTTAAACAGCCAACAGTCTGATTGTTTTATTGCACAGGATTAATGAATCTATCGACGGGGGTTTTGTTTCTAAGGCGATAGTTCATTGATATATTAAAGGTATTCGATAGAATTTGGCACAAAAATTTGCTTAAAAAACATGTTAGTTATGGAATATCTGCAAATATTCTCTTAAATATTAAATTCCCTTTTCGCTGGGGGGTCTTTTAACGGGCCGATGTCTGAAGTGTATAGTAGCAATGCCGTCGTTCCTCAAGGATAATTGCTGGGCTCGACTCTCTACATGATCTTCATAAATGATCTTCAAAATAATATTCCGAGATATTCGTTGACATCTATGAAGACGATAGAAGAAACTATGACAACACTTTAAAGAGAATTTATGATCAATAACTCAATAATTGCCCCTTATCCGAATTAAAGCACGTGGTAGAATGAGAAAGAACTGGTCTTGTTAATGTTAACACTCATACAACGAAGCTTCTCTCCTTTCACACCAGCATTCGGATCCTAATCTCTTCCCTGTTAGAAAGAACCATAGACTGGAACTCATCCCGCCACCTTCAATGGAAATAACGACAGAGTAAAGACAGACTAGCAACGTCTCCTCTGTGAGAAATGGGTTGTTTAGAGGAGAAGAAATTGCGCATACACTAGATTTCGACGTCGATTTTGTACTCTGTCAAGGCAGGAAAGGATACTATATGCGGCACATTATAAGATGTGATAGTCGCATTTTATCTGCAGACGTGTCAGTCTTTTATATGTGTACAGGTTTGCATCTATGTTCAGGTACTTTCTTGAGTGGTGGACATTTCTCAACCATTTTTTAAAGAGCGTTAGCAACATATTGGATATACGTCTTCAATTTCGATCTGGAGTGGAAATCAGTTCAAAGAGCTTATAAAAATAAAGTGCGTTATCAAGGAAAGAGTCATTCATTTAAAGTAGTGTAAAATATTGATCCAAGACCCTGGGGTCAAATTAGCTATATAAATAGCGTCATTTCTGCCCAGTAGAAATGAATGGCTCTCTCATCGAGGAAGACCCGTAGAACTGACTTCTACTCCAAACCGGAAATAGAAGGCTTACATCACATATGTAGCTAAGATCGTCAGACAAATGGTTAGATTATACTACCATTCTAGAAAGTACCTCACTTCTGACGCTATTCTCTACCTCTATAAGAGCCAGGTACATTCTGAGATTGTGTACTGCTGTCATATCTGGGAAGGCGCTACTCGGGTCAGTCTCTTTCATGTCTGACAGAGTATAACACCGACATTGCTACCTAGTGGAGAATGATCCGTACTCCACTCATCAGCCTATTTCACCTAGAACAAATGTTGCTAGCTTCGTTTTACGGATCATTGTAGGAGATCAACTGAGCTCCCTCCCGATCTACTGTAAAACCTTGACAGAAAGAATTCGTCTAGTTACAACAATACAAAATAGCAGTTATTTCTCTCTGTCTGTATAAAAAAAAAATTCTATATGAACAAAGTGTATTTCCTAGAACCGCCCATTTGTGGAACAGAATACCCCGAGGCTGCTTCCAAGCCGAATACACGTTTTTGGCTAATATAAACACATACTTTTGAGCCGTATTCTTGCATAATCTACTACGGTGTTGTAATCCTCTAGTGGCGGCGATCATAACACAACTGACAATTCTGTTACCCGTATCCTTGAGTAAACCCCGGGATTTGATAAGCAGTGACCGATCAGTAAAACAAAGAAAGTAAAATACAAATTGGTTAGGGAGCATCGTATATCAATATGTAAGAGGCGATGCTAAGTTCGTCGTAATTATGAAATACAGCGGACTACATTTTTACATAAAATGCATAGCTTATGGTACACGCTATGATATATCTAATAAGATTCCTTATTTCAGAAAAATGTTACGCCGTAGAGAGAATGACCCAAATTAAACGTGTGTTTAGATTGCCCGTACGCAGGTGTTACCAGTCATCATGTCCAGTAAAATGAATCAATAAAAAAACTACTTCATTTTGACGCAATATGTCTATAGAGAAAAAAAATAAAAGGCACTTTGCGTTAATATTTTACTGCACTATAGCGGTATAACTAAGCAATCGTCAGAAATTTCCGCAACTTTTATCCATTAAGAAAAACAAATCTCTTTAAACTATTTGTTCGATTGATGCCAGTGAAATAGGTTAAATATACCGATTTACGTCTTAAATAGTTCATTTCCCTCTCTCTCAATATATGTGTAAAATGTAGTGTCGCTCACTCTATATGTGTATAGTAATGGTGAATGTGAATTTCAATTTTTTTAATTTTCAAAAATATAATCACCTCGCTTGGATGCTTGATAAATCCACAGTGTCGAATAAATGATTGCACAAGTGATTATGTGACTTCGTGTTATTTTATTTTAATTGCATTATTGCTCTAATTATTATATTGAGCTCACATACCCGGATATCCTTCTGCAAATTATTTCACTCTAACACACTACATATATATATATATATATATATATATATATATATATATATATATATATATATATATATATATATATGATATACCTATATATATGATATACCTATATATACACATATATATATATATATATATATATATATATATATATATATATATATGATATATCTATATATACACATATACATATATATACATATATATGTTTGTAATATATATACATATATACATATATATATATGTATATGTTATATATATATATATATATATTATATGTTTGCTATATTTATATATATGTGTATGTTTATATATATATATATTTATATATATTTTTGTTATATATACACACTTGTAAATATATACAAATATGTATATATATATATATATATGTGTGTGTGTGTACATATATACGTTTGTTTTATATATACATAATTAAGTGGTTGCTATATATATATATATATATATATATATATATATATATATATATAACGGAAATGTAATGTAAACTTTATTACATGATCATTTATTTGCGGTCCAAGGAATTAACATCACAACAGTAAGCGTACGATCGTTTCTGAGACGATATATTTTAATAAATGCGGATTACTTAATCATATCAGTGTATAGACACCCATTTTAAAGTATACATACAGTATCAATGTGTGAGAGTTCAACATCGCCGAGTATATCGCAAGTTAGAAACAAAGAGGGGAGTTGTTATATTGCTACAGAAAATCAGTACAGACTGGACCGAAAAGAGTATTTGGAGATGTGCAATTCAGCTCAATGTAGAATAAACAGATGTAATATTACATGCACGTATTAACATGTTATAAGGAAGGGGGAAATATTTTTGTTTTAAACATAAAACACATTATAAGTTAAATGCTCTCTCACTGGCAAATCATGAACATTTTACTTAATGTTATAGGAAAAATAGTCAGAATGCTCAACGGTCTAAATGAAACGTATTTGTTTTATTTCAATGAAAACTATTCGTAGAAACACAGGAAGCGCATCCCGATCCTCCAATCGATGGTATGATAGTTAACACACACTATTAATTCCGTACCACAACAGTGACTGCACATTTTTAACATATGCTATGATAATTCCTGGAGGCTGATTTTGGAGGATAACATTTTATTGGGTTAGCATATTACGGAAGTGTATTTTGATTATATATATATATATATATATATATATATATATATAGTCTCGGAAGTTTCTCAACCATAAAAACTATATTAAAAAAACAAATTTTAAAAACAAAAAAAAACGAAAGTCCCAAGTCGTTCAGTGGAAAATCACTCACGTAAGTCAATTTAATTTTTACAGTTATTATATTTGTTTGCTTCTAACATTATTTAAGGGATCATCAGTTGTTTGCTATGAAAAACTGTTTCGGGAATTTTATATATATATATATATATATATATATATATATATATATATATATATATATATATATATATATACTCTAATCCATTTCCTTTCGCTCCCTTCACCGCATTCCTGTCATAATTATCATCTAATCCCTCATTAAGATTTACTTCTCAAGATAATTCTCAACCAGCAGTCAAAACCAGCAAATGCCTTAGGGCTTCACATGGACACTTCCAGTACAAAAGCGTACAAGCACGTTAAACGAACCATTTTGAATGGATAATTACCTGAAATTAAAGGAAATAAGCGAGCATAACAACAATAAATTGAATAACAATGGC
Source organism: Sepiola atlantica (assembly GCA_963556195.1). Classification (NCBI taxonomy): domain Eukaryota; kingdom Metazoa; phylum Mollusca; class Cephalopoda; order Sepiida; family Sepiolidae; genus Sepiola; species Sepiola atlantica. The sequence goes on from OY744523.1 coordinate 69,288,538, forward strand.
CGTTCATTTCAAATTAAAATATATTTTTTAAAGTACGCTAATCCACTAAACGGAGACGGGGGACACAGAAGGAGACCTCGTTCTGTATCGTGATTACTAATCCGCAATAAAATACAGGCGTTAGAAAAAGAAATGAATGACTGCCATTATAAAGAGCATACCAGTTTCTAAACAATGTAACTGCCAAAAGAATTGGGAAAACAGGTTTGGGTATAAGCTGATGGGGAAATGTTACAATGATGTTCTGAACATGTAATTATAATAACGTGCGAGACCCGTGGAAATTCCACAGTTGAATCTGCAATCTGTTCTAAAATGAGTCTGTGAAATATTTCCTTTCTTTTGACATTCGGTGCGAAAAATACATATTTAACTTGACACTGATATGGTGTTTACAGTTATGTCCCAGGATTAGACAGGTATTTATTGTAAGAGGCGTTATTTTTTGTAAATCCCACATATAAATTCACCAAAGTGTACCAGCATATTATGAACGACGATATAAAAAAAACTGTTGGATATTTACTACTGAAACTTGTTTGACAAGTCAGGCACATACAAGTGTTTAGATTACCCGATATAGTTGAGTTGCAGAAAGCATTTTTAATATTTTAATATTATTAACGAATCTATTGCCCGAATGTATGAATAGGGAGAATTGGCTAAACGTTCGCCTTCGACAGTATACGTAAAACTGGATAAATCTAGCAAAAGTAATCTTTAGAGTATCTAAGATGGTATCATAATCTATCAAAATAAAACAAGTCGAATTTAATACGATATTGGGTGTTTGATGTTATTTAATTCATCCACAATATCGATAATAGATGTACAAACATTATCACAGGTGCTATGTAGAGGCGTTTATACTTATAGAACTCTTTTATTACTAAAACTTGATAATATAATCGACCCTATTATCATTTCCGAATCTGGGGAAAGATACGTATTTCTGGTCGTTTCAACTTTGTACCATACATGCAGAAAACCAAGTTGCCCTCATTATTACAGAAACGCATGAAACTTAATAAAATTGTATACATAACTCTAGTTATTATACGCGCCGCTTCGGAATGCTTCAACACTAAATTATTTCTGCTCGAAATGAAATAACCTTATTTACACCATCAAACAAAAACTAACTCGACCAAGACTGACGAAAGGCTGAAAAGTTTTATTTAATACTTTCGTGCTAAATCGCTAACCAGTGGAGTGCTGATATAGAAAGAGAGATGGATATTATCACCGTTTAATCATATTTTGTCAGCACATCTCCATTTTTGGTCACGCGTTGTGTGCTTATAATGTAGTGACGTTTTCTTCTCTCACTCTCTCCTTGAACCCTATGACGTCGTATCCCTGTAATTAATCCCAAAGTCTAATAACCCTATCCTCTAGGTCAGCAAGTTGCCGCTTACTGAAGTTTCATTCTATGTTATTATCAACCCGCCATTTTATATACCAGTAAGTTATTCGCCCATTAACATTTCTTCGTTTTCTGAATGTGATTTTCAAAGTGATGCTTGCAATATAATTCATGCACAACGAGAACGCAGAACACCGTGGCTACAACACGCTCTCCCATTGTTATTTTACATGTCTCTCACTTTCCAAGTAAGCCTTCATCAGCTGACAATTGTGTGTAAATGTTACAATTCCAAGGGTACAACTAAACTAGGGCGGATCATAAAAGTGAAACAATTTTTGTTAACCAAGAACATGAAAACTCGTAATAGTTTTGAAAATCCACCAAACATCATCAAATTATGCGATCCAAATAAAACGTTAATTATTGATTAATTAACTATCAGTAATTTATCGGGCGTTTCCCATATGGTTTATATTGCATGTTTACGATTTTTGCAATATGAGGCCAAGTAATTAAAAAAAAACTCTTACACTACTTGTTAATGCTGTATATTTTACAGTGGTAGCAAAACGGCAAATAGCTTTAGCGAATCGAAATAAATTCTTGCAATTTAATTATTGTTAATCTTAAAAATATAAATATGAATATTCATCTAAATGTCAAAACATTTTTGGTAAACACTTTCTTTACTGAGACATTCTTTGTTTTATTTTAATGTTGTTTTATGAACAAAGAACATCTATTTTTAAAAAAATTAACTTCGTTTCTTTAAGTTCTAATATATTTGAGTTATTTTATGTATATTACCGATACTTGCCCCCTGTGACGTCAGATTTACAGGTAATAAAATGTTAAAGATGTATTTAGATTTTAGAAAATATCAGCACTTATAATTAACTTATAATTAAAAAAACGTCCTAACTGTTAACATGTCGTCCTCTATAACACATAAGAAAATTGACTTTTATATTTATTAAGTAACAGAGGAATGGTCATATTATAAGGTATTTATTTGCTTTTTTAAGATTTTATAATTTTTTTATTAATGGCTCACGAATTAGCTAGACTCAAAGGTCACTCGAGGATAAGGGTTACTGAGTGTGATGTAGATTGTGAGACAACACCGTGATGATTGACAATGATGGTGGAAATTTGGCAACATTTGATAACCAACAACAACGTCTCAACTAGAACTCTTTTACATTTGACTTGAAAACGACCATGTTGTAGTCAGCTGGGAAGCAGCCCTTCGGTATTGTATTCCACAGACTGGTAGTTCTAGGAAAGGCACTTTGCTCATGGAAGTTTCGTTTAGTTTTAGGCAGAGAGAGAGGGGGGAGAGAGACAGAGAGAGAGAGAAAAGGAAACTATTGACAGTTGTTGTAGCTAAACGAGTTTTCTTTTGAATGTTTTACAGGAATGGGGCATAGATTGAAGTTCAGTCGAGCACCTATCATGCAAACAACTATAGAGTAGAAAAAGACTAACAATGACTCTTCTGTGAGAAAGAGGTAATAGTGAGAAGAAAAAGGGGCATTGCCCACTAGATTTCTAAGTCGGTTTTGTACTCTGTCAATAGTTGAAAGAGTGCTCTGATCAGCAGCTACCCAGATGAAGAACGAGTACTTCATCTAAGGGCGTATTTGGCTTACTTAACTTACTGTTGTTCTTTTTAGTTTAAAAGACGAAATACTTCGTCGTATACCTCTATTCGAAACTCGCTGACCCTGGTTAGAAAAAGACAAGAACCTTAAGGTGTGAAGAAAAAGAAAATTGAATACAAATCTCGGTAGATATTAATACTAAATACTCGAAAACTTCTGTTTTTTTATGAAATAAATATTTTATATAAAAATGGATTTTTTAATTGACAAATACTAAAAATATGAATATCCAATAATTTAATTTTTTGATGAATTTATTTTAATCGGATATATATATATATATATATATATATATATATATATATATATATATATAAATGTTTTGAGGTACAACATTTATAAATACATTTTAAAAGAATACGCGGAAATCTCTCTAAGGCCCTTTCGACTATCATCTCGTCAGGAGAAAATCGATAGTTTTAATTAATAATAACGTCGAAAGAAAGAGCAAAATGGGGAAATTGAGTGTGTCAAAATTAACGTTAAAGCGATTAAAATTCAATTTGGGGAACTTTAAACTCCTTCCCATTTTTTTTTTGTTGTTAACCCCTAACGTAGTGCCTTTTAATCGACTTTTAACGAAATCATTAAATTGAATTTTAATCGCTTTAACGTTAATTTTGGCACACTCAATTTCCCCATTTTGCTCTTTCTTTCGACGTTATTATAAATTAAAACTATCGATTTTCTCTTGACGAGATGATAGTCGAAAGGGCCTTGGAGACATTTCCGCGTATTCTTTTTAAATGTATATATATATATATATATATATAAATATATATATATATATACTTTCACTTTCGATGCTTGCTCCTTAACTCAACGCATCACTTTTATTATCACCAACGCACTTACTCACTACATGTATTGCCGATCCTAGGGTATAAATCTACATTTCAGTTTCGCAAAGTCGAGAAAGAGTCGAAGTCGGAGCAATGCACTTTATGGCAATTGTGCGTTCTCGATTTCGGGGACATAGTTTAAGTGAAGAGAACACCACTTAAAGTTATAATGCCCAATGTTAGCCAGCAATCAACTAACGAGGACATGATTCTCTTCTTTTCAATCATTTCAATCTTCATGGCTGTTCGACACGTAAGTATCGGATCGCTTTAAAGGTTTATGGTTTGTCCTCGCTCGAATAGATAGCTCAACGTTTCACTTTTTAGAACTGGGCAGTAATATTAGATTACACTCTCTGTGCAATTGTCCAAGGGTTTTCCAAATGCTGCTCGTAGAACTCTTTGTTGTTATTCTTGTAAAAAGGGGGAAGGTGTGCATTGTCGAGCTGTATACTAGGAATAAGTGCACGCACGAAAGTCGTAAAAAGGAAGGAGTTCTCTTTTAATCGTATTGTTTTATTTTTTTGTATAATTCGCGAGGGTTGTATTGTTCTTACATGCCGCTGAAACACATATCGGCCCGAGCTTAAAAGCAAAGTTATAGGATTCGATAAGGAGCTCGAGGCAAAAAATAAATAAATAAAACAAAAACTATTAATGAACAAATACAACATATCTGTCTATCTATCTATTTATCAATCTATATATCAATCCATAGATCCAACCATCCGACAATATATCTCTTTTCTATTTATCTATCTATCTGTCTATATATCTATAAATCGATTCATACATCCATCCATCTATCTATCTAGCTATATCAATCCATATATTAATCCATCTTTCTATCTATATATTTATATATCAACCCATATATCCATCGCTGTATCTATCGTTTTTCTTATCCATCCCTCTAGCTATCTATTTATCTATCTATCTATATATATTTATATATATATATATATATATATATATATATATATATATATATTTCATCCATGTTTATATTTATATATCAATCCATATATCAATCCGTCTATCTATATATTAGTACATTATATCTATCTATCTATCTATCTATCTATCTATCTATCTATCTATCTATCTATCTATATATATATATATATATATATATATATATACTAATCTCTTTGTCTCTCTCTCTCTCTCTCTCTCTGTATATATATATATATATATATATATATATATATATATATATATATATATCCACTAATCTATCCTTTATCCTATTTATCTATCCATATGTCTATCTATTTTATGACTTCACATATTAATTCATTCATATCTCTCTCAATACATATTTTCATACATATATATATATATATATATATATATATATATATATATATATATATATATATATATGATGGACTCTCCCGTCGATTTCGACGTATGAGTGCCCCACCAGGGGCTGCCCGCGCGTGAATTTGTAATTGCGCAATCTCTAACAACCGCTCTCTAGAGTCGGCATTGCTTGATTCCAATGGAAAGTAGTAATACAAGACGACTGGAAACAATGCCGAGATAAGCAGAGAGCACATACAGAAGCTGGTATTCCCAAATGGTCACCTATTTAGTACTGGCCAGTCTCAACGCCGCTTAACTTCGGTGATCTAATGGGAACCGGTGTGTCAACGTGATTGTGCGTGTGTGTGTATATATATATATATATATATATATATATATATATATATATAAAGTATATATATATATATATACTTTTTAACTAGCCATACATCCCACTCTATCTATCTATATATCTATCTATATATTCAACTATGCAAATCGATATGTATGTATATATATATATATATATATATATATATATATATATATATATATATATATCGATTTGCATGGATTGATACATATATATATATATATATATATGTCTACCTATATATTTATTTATATATCTATCTATCTAGCTCTTATCTTGTGTGTTTGTTCGACAGGTTTGTATCGGTTCGCTTTCAAGTTTCATGTTGCGGCCTCGCTTGACCAAATGTCTCAAACTATCGATTTTTTTGGACCGGGTGGTAATAGTTTCGACTTTTTTCAAGTATCCACTTAAATACGGTTGTTGGACGAAATAACCACTGAACATATGTTTAGGATGTTTTTCATAGAAATCAGTACAGTGAATACGATTGTCATGTTGAAGTCTATCTTAGTTATCTGAGCTAAGGTAGAACTGAGAGAGCGTAATTTTTGACCCCGAGTTTTTTTCTTATTTATTGAAATAGCTCCACACATGCATTTAGCCACTTAGTGTAAATAGCCAAAAAGAACGAACTATGATTATCGCAAAGACACGAGATGCCTGTTTATATTAGTCTTGGAAATACCAAGGCTATAGGTAGGGGAAAACAGTCAGTAGCAAGAGAGTTCCACAAGCCTGCAATTCTTGCAAAGTAGCTTCTGAAATAGGAGGCTGTATTTGAATGAGATATCAACACAGCGATGGAGACACCTAGACCAACGAGTCAAACGAACTGGAACAAAAGAAGCACGGAATGGATCAGACAACTCCGAGGGACACATTGCTAGGAAAGATAAGCGACTCATCCGAATTGTTAACACATTGTCGCCGAATGAATTATTTTTCCTTTAATTTCGTTCCCATTTGTCAATCCTGTTTGCTTTACGTCACGTTCTTTTGTTGTTTAGATATGGGGAACATTTAGTATATGTCCTAATCGTACACTCAATTTATTTCTGTCATTGGTCAGTGAAAGAGCAATACTTCTAGACTAAAACAATCTTCTTTTCATTCCAATCCAGAGTGCTAATTATTGAAGAACTTCGTTTTACTTACATTAAAAGCTGATCTTGTGTCTCACTTTATCTCTTTTAAACGGGAAAGAAATAGTAAAAAAAATATGGCACAAGGTCGTCACCTCCGCCGGTTAAGGCATTACATTAAATATTCTTAATCTTTGATTACTTGAAAAATCATATAGAATGAAAATATAACGTAAATATCTTCTAATATAGGCAAGGTCGTAATATCAGTTGCAGACACACTCAAGACAAACAGTAAAATAGGTTCATAATTTTCTTGTCGGCAGAAAGTACAGGATTGAGACTCATGAGCGTGATATTAAACAAGAGTCTATATGACTTTGAATAGTTTGAATTGTTTGAAATCAGATAAATTTCTTTTAAGAGGCAGCGTTGTCAGTAAACAATCAGACATTCTTAGAAACAAATTCAACTTCTGTTAAATTTTTTATGAAGAATATTCTACTAAGAAGGTTTTAAATGAAAAATGAACGTGAAGAGAGAAAGAAAGCTTAATTAAAAGTATTTTTCTATTATGTTAAGCTGAAATAAGCCGTAAGTTGCTTTTATCACGTGTTCTAAAGATATTCCTTGAAATATATCTGAATAATTAAATAATCGTAATGGAGCGGAGGAAAAGATATAAAGCAGCAATTACCACTATTTTTTGTTTCTTGATTTTAAGTGGGATGAAAAGAAAATGCCTTATATTAGAAGCAAGGTGAGTTATATTAAACCGTTTTATTTGTTTATATTTAAAGCTAGCAATGCTATCCGGTGTTGTCCTGGACAAAATTGTAACATATATCTATTAAAACTTCTATCACTTCACCTCTCTGTATATTTCTCTCTGTTCATCGCACCCATTTTCCTCTTCCCTTTACCCACTTCCCTTTCTCCTCTGTCAAGCCCATTCCTCGCTCTAAACATGTACTCACATATACACAAGGGTAACTCTTTTTTATATAGATAACTCGAGGTATGAGTCGGCATAAGACACGTAACTCATTGATAAAACACGTCAGAGTTAATTTCATTTAGTACATAAAATGGCTTAATAAATTGGCTAAAAGACGTCCCCTAACGAAAACTAGTCCAATAAAGCCTGAAAGAAGGACTATTTTTTTCTAAATTGTAGATACTATTTACCATGTTAAGTAACGAAGGAGGGGGCTGAAAAGAAGGCGCCCCAAGGGAACCGGGGGGGGGTATGCTAATCGGAAGTCGGAATCCAGCTGGCGAACGAGACAAAAGAACTGGTGGTCCTTCCAAACCAAGCAGAGTTGTTGACGGGGACAATGGGCACATATGTCCAAAAGTCGTTATAGTATCTCTCCCCAATTTACCCTAGACTCTCTCATGTTTAATAACATTTTAAAAACTGAAATCCAGCGTTCATGTATCGTCGATCACGCTCGAATGACAGAAGCCAGTAACGACACATCCTGGGTATATACGCAACGGTAAGTAGCAATGCAACAATCCAGGGCAACGCTGATTATGGATATACTAACTTTGTGTGTCTTTGCTTTGTAATTTTTTACTTTAAGCTGAGCATACGCACACATACATACACATAACACTTGTGTTTCTCTAATATAGATCACCCCTTTTCATTATTATTAATTCCCTCAAACAACAAATTTTGAATATCAAACTGAAGATCAGCCATATTCTATATGTATTATATTTACAAGCAAAAATATGCTCCCTCCAGTCGCATATTGTTGCTATATTATATAACGAACGAATATGTAATACACTCCCCCCACCTTAAAGGAGGAAGCAATGCCTGAGAGAAAAAGTAGCATGATGAATGTGCATATAAAAAGACTAGCCACAAAGTAGGATATAACGCCTGGGAGGATACTACACAATCACCTTCCAAAAATAAAGCATGCCATTGGGGAATGGCTTCATGACAACAGAACAGACACTACACTACCTGTTATCTAGTATATTAAAGCTAAAAGAATCAGTGTTTTCTCCTTTCAACTGCTTTAGTATAAAGCTGCTTTACTATCTTCTTCAATAACATACACTACATCCTAAATATTACTTCGTTATAGGATCGGATTTGGTTTTAAAAATGAATACATTTTAATTCTTCTAATTATTTGTAATTTGTAATCAACTACACGATTAGTCAATCTCTGAGTTCTCTATCTAGGTATTTCCCTCGCTTTTTCACGACATTCTGATTCAATCAGTATTTAATGTGTTCTAATGTATTTGCAAGTATTTAGAGAAAGAGTGCAACTCTTTTTAACTATTGTTTTCTAATTGCTTTATTTTGCCATCAAATCTACTCAATATGTTCGTACACATCGTTAAAATATATGTAAATTAAAGAAGAAACTAACTCTCTTTAATTCTAGACTATGCCTAATTAAACTTATTAATTTTAGTCTGATCATACACACTGCGTGACATTCATTTTCAATAGTAAACAGAAAAGCTCTCATTTTCAAGACTAAAGATTTCTATACACAATACACACACGCCGGCTGTGTCCGCGATGGCGTGTCTGATTTATTGTTCGCTCATTGGTTCGTATGAGCAACAATACCGTGTTAGCTACGTGGCGACAAATACGTTTCAACGGAATATCGGTTTCAAATGGTCATCAATTGATAGGCTAGATATTTGCCGTGTATTGTATTTCCACTGGGCACGGACAGTTTAATTGTCGCTTGACCAACAATACTTAATTGGCGTTAATTTACTCGACAGAAAATCTGATTCGCTTTATTTCTTTGCGTGTATTTTTTTTGTTATTTTTACTGACATCTTATATGTATGTCTGTAACCGAGATTAGGTTATATTCACAAGGATGTGTTTTTAATATTATGAGTCACTATTTACAACGGGCAAAAGCTATCTGAAGATAAGGGTTAATGAGATTATCAGTTAGATGTTGAACAATACTAAAAGAGGATTGAAAACTATCAGTGGAATTAAAAAACGTTGATCAATTATAAGTTCGTTTCGACAAGTAATTGCTGATATTGGATTTGGAGACGACCTTGTTGTAGTCTGTGGGGAATAAGTGCCGTAGTAATGTATTCCACAGAAGTACTACACTAATACAAATAACATTTAAAATAGTACAATCATTTGAGAAAATATCGTACGTGTATGCCTGTATATGTGTAATAAATACGGTTCTCGGTTTTGGGTTTAAAACAGGTAATCTTGCAGATTAACGAATATTGATTTACTCCTCTCCAGGAGTAAGGCACAAGGCCAGTTTTTTTCTTACTCCCACAAGTAAGATGTGACCCAAGGTAGGGTCGGGAAAGTGGGGTTTAAAAATTGCCTGGGCAGCCCCGTCGGCATTCCCCGGTAGGAACGCCTCAGGCAGTAAGCAATAAACTTACTCCTCCCCAAAGGGGGAGGCAAAGCCTGGGAAGGTGGACCTCCCAAAAGTGCACAGGACAGACCCATTGACCGGCGTAAATCAAGACCCGAAGGCCAAGACAACACCAGTATGGGGTGCAATATCCATCGGAACAGATACTACACTTTGATGTTAGCCAGCTGTGACCAACGGAGATAATTTCAGGCAGACCAGACAATCTTGAAGTGAGCTCTAGTCAGAAGTCCGTCTTGCTTAACATCATCATCATCATCATCATCATCATCATCATCATCATCATCATCATCATCATCATCATCATCATCATCATCATCATCATCATCATCATCATCATCATCATCAGCAGCAGCAGCAGCAGCAGCAGCAGCAACAGCATCATCATCATCATCATCATCATCATTATCGTCGTTGTCACTATCATAGTCGTCGTCATCATGATCGTCGTCGTCATTATGATTTTCTTCTGTTCTTACTTGCAAGAAAGAGTGTTCTAAGCACAATCTTCCCAGTAGTAGCAGCAGTACTACAGCTTGCGCTAGATCTGACCCCTTTCACAGGTATAGGATTGCCTCGGGAGTCAGGTACAAACGAGAAGGATCCAACTATTTTTTCCAGCGATTTTAGCAACGGGTTTCATGTAATTCTTCCATTTCAGGTTCGGAATAAAAGTTAATCCTAGATAAGAAAAAAAAACAATTATGCTTGCAAAAATGTAAATATCATTTTACAAGGAGACAATTAAGCGGAAAGAGAAATGGGAGAGTTGTTTAATAACCGAGACAAAATGAAGTAACATAAAACGCACGAGCAACGGCGTCTCGAAACAGCTAGTTAATTATATTTTGTGAACCACTGACAATTATGAATAATAATATAAAAATAACACAAGAAACGGCCAATAAAAGTGAAATTCTGAATACCCCAATTGAAATAATCACCAAAAATATCGAGAGAAAAAACCATGTTTATTAATGCCTAGTATTTATCCATTAATACATAAAGTAGTTATTTTATTACAAAACTCATAGATTTTCGATCACATTCCCTCTTTATTTGAAAAAATGTGATTATACTTATAGTCGAGACTATAATTTTTACAAATAACTATCACCCTGAAGATGGGAAGGAACAACACTTTAAAATCGGCAAGGAAGAGAAGACATGATATCTCACTAGATTGCGAAGTCGATTTTGTACGTTCTTAATGTAATATACATGTGGCTAGGTGGCGCTTGTACATTTACTATTTATTAAAGCATTCATCTTTCGGAGGAAAAGTTCTTAACCCGCCCAGTGCGTATACCATACAAGGTCCACGAAGGTATATTGGAAATTTCGATAGTCAATGTTCCGACCGAAATAGGGACGTATTTCCAAATTATCGAATTGTTACATGGAAAATGTTACAATTGAAGAGATTTTAATCGTGACTCATCACTCAATAAAATCGTGGTTAGAAATATATACCTCTTTCGACACAACTCAGATTACAATTATGAAACAAAACTTAAACTAAAATCTATATATAGATGTATGAGAAAAACGATAAAATAATCAATGGAAAAGAATAGCAGATAATTTGACTCAGAAGATGTGTGTATCTTTCTATCTCATTCGACTATCGTAAGCTCTAAATGTATATATATATATATATATATATATATATATATATGTTTATATGTAATATTATTTCATGCATATACCTATATAATAGTATAGGTGCTATAATACACTGTGCATAGATTTCCGGTATTTACTTCAACATTGCTCAATATGTAAATTGAGATCAGTAGTAGCATGAACATATTTTTATGGCACTTTGCTTAACGATTCTCTGTGGGGATGAAACTTAGGCGCCTCTGTGTAGTTTAATTTTCATGCATATATTTTCATACTACTGTATATATATATGTATCTATATATATATATATATATATATATATATATATATATATATATATATATATATATGTCTGTGTCTGTGTCTGTGTCTGTGTCTGTGTGTATGTGTTTCCAGGCTAGTTATTTCACACCACACACCTAACAAAACTGTGTGCATAACATCAATATTTCAAGGAAAAACAACAACAAACACACTCATTCCATTTCATACACGCATCACACATTTTGAATTCTAACGGCTGTAGTTCGTTCGAAAAAAACCCACATCATTTTACGTCCTAATGGCACCACATTTTTTAGAATTCTAGCGACTAGGTTTCGTTTGAAAAAAAATACATTCTTTTCACGTCACAAACGCACCAACTATTTTTAATATTATACTTGTATGTTATTTCTTCAAATCAATAATCTTAAGAAAGTCTTGAAATAAACACGAAATAGTGATGAATATATATATAATTATGGTGTTCTTTTTTCATTTGCCATCTAGTTAAAATATTATTTCTCTAATTTTTATTCGTCTGTCGAAATGGAAGACTAACATATTAGGAAAAAGCAACGAAGAAGCAAATACACCTTATTTGCAGCCGAATCCTACAACAACAGGAGAACATTTTTGCTGAAATGCATAGAAGACGGAATTAATCCCACAAGTACATTTAAATATTTGCACCATATTTTGCCGGACAATATTCAACAATACTTATTATAGTCAGCGAATAGCTTGAAATGCAAAGTGGCAAATGACACTCTGCCTGAGAGTCCACCGTTCAAACTCGTCAGCCTTATATTCAAATGTAACATAAATTTGAACAAATACATTGCATACATTGCCAAAGCTGCCGCAATGAAAGCGGGTTCCCCTCAACGAGCTATAAAACTTCTCACACCTGACAGTATCCTATATGCATACAAAGCCACCTCCGCCCATGCATGGAGTATTGTTGTCACATCTGGGCTTGTGCACCATCTGCCAGTCTTCTTAGACAACGTCCAAAAAAGAGTATCTAATCTAATAGGTCCGTTATTATCCACCAAGCTATAACCCCTGCCCCATCGCTACAATGTTTCATCCTTGTGCTTATTTTACAAGTACTTCAATGCTGTGTTCTCCGATTAACTTTCTGCTTCGGTGCCCCCTCGAAAATGTAATATACTCGATGAATCCGACAATAAGCTAAATCCCATCCATTCACTGTAGAAGTCCCCAGATTCCGGAGATCCTGCTACTCCAATAGCTGATTTTGTCTACCCTTTGGAACTCCCTCCCTACTCTATGTTACATCGGCTGTACCGACATACAGAAAGTTAAAACTAACGTTAACAAGCATCTTGCAACACAGCTCCCAATTTAGGAAGGCCCCCTTAACTTTCACCATCATTCTGAAAAGCCTATTATGTCTACAGTGGCAATATGCCTTGTTAAGTTCAATGAAAAAAAACTAAAAATAGGCATGATTTTTCTACGTGCATTCAATAGTTGTTGTACACACTATCTAGACGAAGAATTTAAATACATCATAAATGTACTGAAAAGATTGCAATACCACTACATATGTAATATTGAATATACACAAAAGGTCCTACAAATAGGTTTCAGAACTAATAATCAAAAGTCATATACACCATACACTCCTCTTATGAACATACATCTTCTGTTATCTACCTAATGATGCAATAATTTATAACACTCGAAATAAACATACATCTTCTGTTATCTACCTAATAATACAATAATTTACTTTACTCTAAGTAAACATACATCTTCTATTATCTATTTTATAATACAATTATTTATAACACTCTAAATAAACATACATTTTCTGTGATCTACCTAATAATACAATGATTTATTTCACTCTAAGTAAACAGACATCTTCTGTGATCTACCTAATAATACAATGATTTATTTCACTCTAAATAAACAGACATCTTCTGTTATCTACCTAATGATACAATAATTTATAACTTTCTAAATAAACAGACATCTTCTTTTATCTACCTAATAATACAATAATTTATTTCACTCTAAGTAAACAGACATATTCTGTTATCTACCTAATAATACAATAATTTATAACACTCAAAATAAACTAGGATTTTCGCCAATACAAACAACATTAACCAACATTTAATAAATATTAAAAACAAAGCATAACATGCAGGTATATGTACTGTCCCATGCAATAATTGTCAATATACGTTGGTAAAACGCAACGGAAATTAAAGAAAAGGCGTGGTTTACATGAAATAGATATAAAAAGTAACACTTTCCTAAATGCATTATTCTCTCATGCGTTACAAAATGATAACTTTTTAAACTATAAACAAGACAGACTAATTTAATTCATTTTAAATAAATCTCGGCGAAGACTTCTTTAATAAGCACTCATTATAAACTCTAACACAATTAAACAACGTAACGGATTTTACAATTGATCTTCTTTTAATCAAAAAACTAATACTAACTGAACAGAATTTAAATTTAGATCCAGGCTAGCGATTTTACATCACATTCCAAGCAAACTATTGTAAAGACTTAGGAAGGTAAACAATCTATATAGTAGTATATGACTAAAATTGCAACAAACGCTATAATCACAATTAAAAACAATTTCATTAAAATACATTAAATATTTAGGTGATGAAAATCGTAAATATTCTAAGGCAAGGCGTAATAATCCAGAGGTAAAGTGCCAGACTATAAACATCAATATCGAAGGTTTGATCTTTGTCCAAGTTAGCCATGCTGATAACGTATGTAAGGAAAAAACACGTGATCATGGATTACTTTTATGTACGTATACAGAATTAATAAAAAATAGATACATATATATGTGTATGTTTATAAATATATGTATACATATTAGTATGAACAATGCATATATATATATATATATATATATATATATATATATATATATATTTATAAACGATATAATTGTACGTTTTGCAAAAATACATCAATACATACAGTATTTTTAAATTTTAGCTAAAATATTGCATTCTGGACTACATTTTTTTAAACTAAAAAACTTGAATCTCTCTGTATTGAAACCCAACAACCTATAATGAATAACATTACGTATGAAAAGAGTAACAATATTTAAACATGTTTAATGTAGCTATGATTTATTCTCTGGCGCTTTTTCTGGCGTCTCGGAATTTTAATCGTAAACGTTCTTCTTTGAACTTCACTTGTTTGTAGTGTTGACTTCTAACAACTTCACATATTGCGTTCTCGGATGTTTGGTGAGATTCTCATTTTTTATCAGCTTTGCATTCATTTGTTCTTTGATTATTGGTAGAAGACCCGAAAAGGCTACAACATTGAACAATTTTTTAATTTTTAAACAAACAACATATTGGGAACTTTGTTTAAATAAAGAAATGATAAACACGCTAGAAATCATGCTATGTTTAACAGTGTTTGATATATATATATATATATATATATATATATATATATATATATATATATATATATATATATATATATATATATATATATATATATATATATATAAGGGATTTTTAGTGAGTAGTATTAGAACAGCCGCCATTTTGGCTTTAATGCACGCTCTTTTAAGAAGTCGAACACTCTGATGACGGCTGCTTTTAAATAGCGTTTATCTCTCCTTGATTTATTGGGTTGTTGATAACTTTCCCGTGGGCTAGGACGTCGGAATCTGAGTTTGAAACATTACTCGTGTTTCGGGTTCGAGTCCGACAACCCGTATGCATAATGATGTCTACACTGACGAGTCACGAAAGAATGTAACTTATCTGTATGTAGATAATAATAAATATTTATAATTATTAATAATAGCGGGACCCTGTGGAAATTTCACAGTGTTTTCTACATCAATCTGTATAATTTACTGTTAATAATATTATCCGGTGGCTAGAAATATGCACATATTTTACTCACCAAAATTTAGCGTGACGGGATGGAAGTATATATATATATTTTTATATTACTCCGTTGCCTGGGCAAAAGCTGTCTCTTCAGCAGTCACCATCGGTCGCGACTCCCCTCTAACTCGCACCCTCCCTCCCATCTCCCTACCCCCACCCCTCGTTGTCAGGGGCAAAAGTAAATACTAAATCTTCTTAAATAGGAGTGGCAGATCGTGACACACAAAATAAATAACACCCACTCTATTGTATTAATATAAATAATAATAATAATAATAATAATAATAATAATAATAATAATAATAATAATAATAATAATAATAATAATAAGAAGAAGAAGAAGAAGAAGAAGAAGAAGAAGAAGAAGAAGAAGAAGAAGAAGAAGAGACATTTTAAATATTAAAAAATAAATAAATAAATATCGTAAGCCTGAAACCGGCCCATTTGGTAAGCGTTTCCGCTAATGGGACGGGATACCAGAGTTATATCCTCGGTTGAGTCATAGATAAGACTAAAAAAACTTTGCTAAAACTCTCAGTATGATAAGGGCAGGATCAAAGACAATGAAGCAATCCTGGGAAAAGAGTAGCGCCCTCCCCTAATATTTCGGTTTAGTCGCTAATGTAAAGAGATCTTCTACTGTAATCAGACACTTTAGCCTTTTATAAAGTCTGAAATAAGCGACCACCTCACCTAAAATAAGCGAACGCTTTTTTAATTGACGAATTTGACAAAATAACTAAATAAATATTTGAAATAAAAAAAATAATTTTTCAGATGTTAACTGTACAATATCATTGTCCTTGTCTTATTTTACGTCTCTATTTGGTATTTTGTTACATTGGGACCCGGGCTAATTTTGACCCTGACTCTTAACTTAAACCCTAACCCCAAATGACCCAGAACATTATAGCTAACCCTACCCCCACTCACCCTAACCTTAACAACTGGGTCAAAGTTAGCGCGTGTCAAAATGTAACGAAGCACCTCTATTTGGTAAGTTAAGCTTGCATTATTATGCCCCCCTCGGATAAGAGTTAAACAATTTAAAAAAATAGTAATTTGCATTCAAATAACGTGTACAATGGACACTGCAAATATCTACTAAAAAGGGTTGATATGCCGTAACAACTGGCAGATTTATCGAAAGAAAACAAAACAGTAATTGTATTTTTTTTCGATTAGATGTTCTTTCTTATTCTGCTTTGAATCACGACTTTCGTCTCTTTCGTATTTGTTACATATTTTTAAAAACTTTTGGCGATTTATTTATATTTGTTTTTCTTGCGTTTTCACTTTTAACTTTTCACTTTTTGCGTTTATTCTTTCTCTCTTTATTTTCTCTTTCTATCACTTTCTTACGAACACACATACTATCTCTTTCTTTCGTAAGCGCTCTCTGTGTTTCACAGAATACAGCAAAACAAACATTGCTTAATGTGAGTTAAAAAAAAAAATACTGGCTGGTTCTCTCCAACCAAAAGAAAGAAAATAAATGGTTTTAACGTTTAAAGTTATCATCTGTCAGCGTTCGCGTTGGCACAGCTCGTAGTATTCACTGTATTCCAAACATTAGTTTTTTCTGTAAATATTTTAAATACATTTCAACAACAGATATTGGATATTTTTTATATATGTAGAAGTATTTGAAGCACAGAAATTCATAGAAGTTACCTTTATTTTTGATAATGTGGCATTGAAAAAGTATTTCACAGATCTCTCTCTCTCTCTCTCTCCTTCAAATGTTTCACCGAACAGAAAGTGCATAAACTGTTTCGTTTACTAAATGAATAATGACTCTCACAACGTTGTCTCCTTCTCCTTCCACGCTGAAGCGACATTGAAGCACAGAAATTCATAGAAGTTACCTTTGTTTTTTATAATTTTGCATTGTAAAATGAAAATATTTCACATTTCTGTCTCTCTCTCTCTCTCGTCGTTCAAATGTTTAACCGAAGAAAAGGTGCATAAACTGTTTAGTTTACTAAATAAATAATGACTCGCTCTCCTCTCCCAACGTCGTCTCCTCTTCCTTCCACAATGTCTTCCTTCTCCCACGCTGAAGCGACAGTAGCGAGCGGGGTCAGTTAATGGTTTAATTAAGTTAATCTTGATCCATTTAACAACTTCATTTAGTTAGCTCAGTCGTAAAGTCACCGCTTTTCAGCTAGATGTTACGGGTTCGATTCCAGTCCAATTTATTCGTTGTTTATTGATTGAATTTCTTTAGGAGCGTGACATACGTACGTACGTACACATTAGCGTATTAATATATATATATATGTTTATACACACACACGTGTGTGTGTGTATAAACAATAGTATACAAAATTGCAATTACTAATACTTTTGTAATGTTAAAAGTCTATATAACTTTACAGACCGTTTCGCCTGCAAAACAACTTGTAATTTTAATTCGTACGAGTTTTCAGAATCCAAACCACATTTTCAGGAAACAGGAAAAATAGCAGACAAGCTAATAACAGCCACATTGATATAAGATATATAAAATTATGATATTTTTAGACGCTATATTTTTATAAAAACATGTTTTAGATAAATAGATTATTTAATGTAACAGTTTTTTTTTATGTTGACTATTTTCCATATAATATTTGAATTAATTATATAGGAATATAGTAAGTTTGTAACTCTCATTACGATTAATAAAGAACTAATAAATGCATTTTTGAAAAAATAACACCAATTTTTAAATACATTTGATGTATTTAGATCTAAACGTATTTTTTAGTCTAAATATTTCGGATAATTCTATCGGTCGGAGTTCTTGCTTTAAGTTTGACATTTACTGTTAAATTAATGTTTTTTTTAATTGTTCAATATATTTTAAAATATACATTTCTATGAATAAACGAGATTAATCTCATGCTTTTTTGTAATTCATTTGAAAATATTGAATTTCAATAAGTATATAGGTATTAGCGACTCAATTTAATTTAAATTGTGATATTTATATTCTTTTGCTTAATTTGGAAAGTTCATTTTCCCGTTATCTTATTTCTACCTTAAACTTATTTATACATTTCTTCATTCATTTATTTAAATGTTGTCTTATTTTATACTATCAAATCTCAATATTAACCATGGAGTTTTTTGACTTGACATTTAAATAATGTTACGAATGTTTCTCCACGAAATTTTAAATATAATTTTAGGCTATTAACTCTTTATGTTTTTTTCGTATTTTTCAATTTGAAAGAAAAATGTGTACTCATTCCCTTTTTCATAATGTGTATATTTATTAATTAATATATTTACTGAAATAATTTTTTGATTCACTTCATAATCCTTTTTATCTACTTAAAGGCTACTTTTTGGCACGACTTATAAGTAAGTTATATGTATTTCTCAATGCTTTGTTTGTACAAAAGATGATGTGTAAAAACTATTAAGAAATAACTACTTTCCTCTTTAGAACTGTATTGTATCTATTCTCTAGCAATGTCAGTGTTGTTGTTTTTGTTTTTTTTAATTTAATTTTGTTCTGATGTTTCTAGTCGCACGTACGAAAAATACATTATATATATATATATATATATATATATATATAGTAAGTTTTTGAAAGGCTGTGGGAAATGCAAGTTGTAAGGAACAAAAGCAATAACAATAAATCGAATACGAAATATGACTTACTATTTATTTTTCCTTTCTTCCTAAAATCTTACATACGAGCAGAGTGTTTTTAGCTGTTCGTGTGATGTCCGGGTGATTACAAATCACTATTTAATATTTCGGGAAAAGAGACTTTTCTTTGTCAAAAATAATTAAACCAGAAGAAAAATTTATCCGACTGTGCAGAGAATCCTACAACACAAAATGGCTGTCAGATGTAGACCGCAGCGAAAGCGACAACAGTCTCGGAGGGAATGTAAATTTTATTTTATTTTAAAGTTATGTTAAATATATGATTTGGTGTTCAAAAATATTTGTGTAATGTTGGTTAAGTGTATGGTGCTCGATAAACTGTTAGTTTTAATAATAATAATATATATATATATATATATATATATATTTATAATTTTTTTTATTAAGTTTATATTAGATTATTTACTCTTATTTCAGTGTGTTTTATCTTCATATTTTTTATTTTTTATCTTTCTTTCGTATTTTAAGAATTTTAATATAAAGTAAAGTAATTAATCTCTAATTTTAAATATTCTAGATTTATTAAATTTATTGATTATCATATATATACGAAGTGTTACTAATTGTGAGTTTCGTCAAATTAGTTTATCGAATTAACTCGGTATATTTACTATAAGATAAAGGGGAATAACTCTGTTATGCGAATTAATTTATTCTATGGATTTTTTAAGTGGAAATCTGTATAACAATATTAATATATATATATATATATATATATATATATATATATATATAAAACATATATACACATACATGCATATATACATATATGTATATACATATCTATGTATTATTGTTTTTGTTCATTACAACTTGCATCTTACCCGGAATTTGGATTGCCCACATCCTTTCAAAAACGTACTACTACTATACCCAACAAGAAACAGTTCGTAAAGTTATATTGATTTTTTGACAAATAGATAAAAATAATTCTATTTAAATTTAGTATACTATTGTTAATTAATATATACTCTGTTGTAAAAAAATTACATTATCGAGCTGTTACATTAAAAGTATTTATATAGATTGTTTATATATATATATATATATATATATATACATATATGCTTGAACAATACATATGTATATTGAAAAAGTTATATAGACTATACGTGTACGCTTCTGTATATATTGTCTATTACTCTTTCTATATATCTCGCTCTTAATGTCTCTCTCTCTATCTCTCTATATCTCTCTCTTTCTATCTCTCTCTCTCTCTATATATATATATATATACGTATGTATATACAAATATATAGTTATATTTTTTTGTGTATATTTATACATCAACATTGTTCACAAGCATGAATATACATATTTACTACTTTTAATTAACTATCGAAGTAAACATATATAAAAATAAATAAACGCTGACACAGACAACTATACACACACACAAACAAACAATCCCCCACACACACATACACACACACACACACACATATATATATATATATATATATATATATATATATATATATATATATATATATAATAAAAGTTTATTGATGTATCTTGGATTTTGTATTTCGCCTTTCCTCACGTATTATACTTTTTTATGTGAGAAACTTTCACGCAACAGTCAATTGTTCTGTCGTTCTCTTCTGTGTCAACCCGCCAACCTAGGGGCAAAACACAAAACCGTTAAGAATACAGGCTCGCAGACACAACTGCTCCCTCTCTCCGCATCTCTCTAAAACACTATTACGCATACACACACACACGAATCTGTATGCAGGGTGCATATATTCAGAGCGCACGCGTGTGAGTGTAATTATAACGAGAGTCATAGAGTCAGAGTGTAAGCCGTATTATCCAATCATTATACACGCCTGTGGAGAAGACCTGGTGAGACATCAAAGACCCGTTGTATGGATTCGCTCTGCTTCCCCTTCGTGAGCATCGTTGATGGACTCGGCTGTTTTATATTGCTCAAAATAATGGTGCATTATTGTCGTTGGAACAACAGCGAATGTAAAGCAGGAGTCATTTGCAACCGGCACAGTATCGAGATTAATATTTTCTTCAGTAAGAAAGGAAAACAATTGTAAAAAAATGGGAAAAAGACAATCGCTTCCCCTCCTACATATATATATATATATATATATATATATATATATATATATATATATATATATATATATATATACGTTTGTGTGTGTGCGTGTTTGTGTATGTCTGTGATTTTCTTTTTCTTTTCTTATGAAACCCTAGGAATCGGTTATATACGTAAATATCCCTACTCATTCATTACCTATAATTTTACTTTTGTTTTCATTTTACTTTAATAAGTAAGTTTTCAGGTATGAAGGGAACCCTTTCTGCGGCTAACAGTAGATTTCGATATAAGATACATACATATCTGCGTGTTCTGTTAATATGCAACTCCACCTCTCAAACGTTAAGTTAGTAAAGCAGTGAAGAACACTATTTTTCCCCCAATTGACCAGTTAAGTATGTAATAGTAGATCGTTCTTGATGTCTCTTGGTCCTATCAGACTCTAGGACAAGAATTCATTTTGGTCGGGTGAGTGTTCAGCTAAGTGCTGTTACTTGAACTAACACCACTAGGAGAAGGTGCACTATTCATTGTTTCAACCAGTGTATCGCCGTGTCGAAGTTATCTTATGTGGGCTTCCAATACTATGTTTTTTAAAATATTTGATCAGCGTTAATTTGTAGGGTAAGTATCCTCATGTCATTTTATCTTGGCAAACCCTTGTACAAAGAGACCGAATACACCCCAGGATCGTGTCTAGTGGGTAAATCAAACCATCCATAGGTAATTCAAACATTCCAGGAGGTAATTCAAACCATTTTCAAATTTGATATAATGTATGCTGTTATGATTTAATAAATATCATTTATATCTACACACATGCTTATTTTGTCCTCCTTAACACCGGCCATTGTGGCAATATACAGCTGACCCACCAGTCACATGAATCGAAACACAAACCTGAGTCACTGTTGACTGTCGTGACCAAACGTCTAGTGTAATGCGGCCACCGGAATAGCTGCATCTATTAATAATAGAGTTGATGTATCTGTCTGTCTGTCTGAAGTCACAACTATAATGTTTAAGACTATTGTACTTATGAAATAGTATAGTATATACTATTTCAGACTAATGTACGCATATCCCGGCAATGACGTCATTGTGCGAGGATTTTTTTCACATTATTATTTTTTATTTTCATTACGTTAAGACAAGGTGTTTTGTTGTAAGTCGGAGTTAAGCAACACATATCCCGGCCATTACTAAATGGGTGATCATTTTGGAAGAATAACAAAACTGGTTCGTAGGCGCCTAAACATGAGTATCAAAACTGGTTCTTTGATATGACTGAGACGCCTCCAATATTTTTTCTGTTCATAATTCTTTCTTTCTTTTTTTTCTTTTTAACTAAAAATGTTACTTTGGGTGAGGGAGGATAACAATTTTTTTGGAGGGGGTGGGTCGGTAATTATGGGCGGGGATTAGAAATGTTTATTTCATTTTTAAGTAAAATATTTCTTTGGGTGGGGGAGGGTAAACATTTTTTTGGCGGGGGGGGCGGATTTTTTGGGGGGTGGGGGCCGAAATTTTGTTTTTATATATTATCACCAAAGTGCTTGCACGTTAAGGCGTTAATAATTATTATTTAATAAATATTATTCATATTCAATATGTACTATGGTTTCGAACAACAGCATTTCCGATGAAATGTATTAACATTTATCGATGTGTTAAGCAGTATTTTAAGAGAATAATGTAAGAAAAGAAATACAGTTTTTAAATGGGTTTGGTTTCATCAGTATTATGATGTAAACAAAATAAAATACTTATAATACAATATTATAAAAAAATGTATAAACATGTTTAGTACTTACGTGTTAGCTGAAAATAAGATTGTACAGAAAAAAATATTCACAGTCATCCAGTATGTATTAAATTAAAGAAAAAGAAAACAAAAACGATCTTACGTATCGGTAGAAATTTCAGTTGATTTATCAGGCAAGGGAGATAACTTCCGGAAAAACTCAAAATATAAGAAAAATTGCGAAATATAGATAAGATTGTATTTAATTTTTAATTTAATAAATACTTGATAAATTTGCGTATTTTTTGGTGTAGAGTCTTCTTTTCAGCTATCACGTTAGAACATAACCAATTTTAAACATTTATTTAGCTATTTTTAAAGAGATGCCTAACATGTCATTGTGAAACTACAAAAGTACCAAAATATTTTCCATTTATGAATTTATAATTTTTCTGTTGTGTAATTAATAGTTTTTTCTAGGTTACGTCAAATTAGGTTGCTATTTTCAGGGACGAGCTATTTACATTTTAATGTTGGTATTTTAAAACTCAATGTGCACGATATTGTGTGTATGTATGCATATAAAAATCGAGTCGTGGTGAAGAAAAAGAGCTCATTAGTCATAATATTAAGGGGTTAAGTTGTCTTTACAAAACAAATCCAAGTTGAAAAATTTTGTAGATAAAATATTAACCTGATTCTGTTTCCATCTATATTACATTGTCCAACTCCGAATTGTTAGTATTGATTTACTATTAAAAAAAGAATACAATTGTGTTATGAATCATATAATGAAGATTCAACGTGTTAGCTGTTTAAATGCATCTTGTATGATCAGTCAAAGTTGTGCGTCCATGTCATATTTGTAGATTTTATTAAAGAGTTAATGAGATTTTACATAATGTTTAGGCTGAATTGATCTAATAAATATAAGACGATACAACCCTTACTGATCAGACCACTGAGAATAGTTGAGAATGCTTCTACAAATTATGGAATTTTAATTAACTTATTCTTACGAAGAATACATATTAGCTAGACTTACTATACTATGTGTATACATCTCTGTTGTCAATATATAGTTTAGTTATCATTGATTAAACACAGTTATTTATGTTGTATACCATGGATAATCCAAATATTTTCAATGTAAAGCAGATTATTAATATCTGTAATATAAGCCAGGGAAAAAGAAGAAAAAGAAATTGAAAGTAACCAGCAAAATTTGGTAGAAATATAAATTTTTTTCTTATCACGTGCGATTGTTTGGTGGTTTTCCCGGTCTTCATATGTCGTCAACCACGGGATGATGCCACTATAAAGTTGGGTACGGTCACACCTCGTGCAACCCCGAGCTTTGCCTAACGGATAGGGATTCATTTTGCTTGCTTATATTGTCTC
>OY744523.1:69318287-69373287 GCA_963556195.1 Sepiola atlantica
ATAGTCATACGTTAAGTTACTTGGGGAGTTTGACCTCCCACCTATAGATCTACCCCCACTGATCTCGCATACACCGGAAATACATTTTGTAACACACAGACTTTTTAAGAATCTTTATTATTATTTCATATCTCAATCGTAAACTTCTAAGCTAAATACTCTTTATTTTCATACAAATCAAGTACGTATATTCTCTATAGAAGCATTATTTCTAGGATGCGATTTCATTGGATGATTTAGATTATTTTTAATAAATTTGACCAATAGCTGTGTTTGGTAATTTCGATAACCAATAAAACAGATGGACAAAATGACAAATAACAAACGCGCTTTTGCTTATTTATCCAAATACAGTTACAGATTTATCAAATTAAGTTCCCTTACTTAAACAAAAAGGGAATACGCCTGTATAAAAAAAGAATTTGTATTAAATTGAATTTATATATTTTTTTATATTCTTAATTGCAATTACATTTCATAGCTACAATTTGATCATTTTACCTTAAATAAAATAATAAGTGTACCAAAATTGTCGAACTTCGATTTGTTATTCTCGATTTGCAGAATACTAGAATGACATAATGATACATTTTTACTTATTCATGAAAACATAAGTTAACAGTAACCTAGTTTAATTGAATAAACACCAATAAGTTTCCTTTAAAAAAGAGTCCAAATGGAATTAAACAGCTAGTATTATTTTATATGAAAAATTAAGATCTTATTTTATATCTACAATTCGACTTTAAAACTTTAAACTAAATCGAATAATTATTTTCGAAAAGTAGTTTAACTTCGATTTGTTATTCTTGATTAACATGTTCCAGTTTTAGACATTGACTGTGTAAACTTTAAACTGACATATTTCGAACTTTTATTGTATTTTATATGATACTGTTTTCGCTTTTATCTGTTCCATTTCAGTCGTTTTAAGCGAAATAGGCATTATATTCTTTATTACTCAGTAATTATTCTTTATATAAAATAGCCATTCCGTTATTCTGTTATTCCATAATTGCTCGCTTCAAATCCAAATATAATTAGATTCATCAAACGCTTGGAAATTAACTACACTATAATGTTTTAGTAGCATTGTTCGGGTTGCTTTCTAAACGACACAGTAACTGTTTTATTTTGTGAACCACCGTACACACGGTGTAATCACGTTCGCAGTATGAGTTATTTTCTCTAACAACCGATTACCTCCATTTTTTAATTTTAATAACAGTTGACAGTCTACTATGTGGACACATCTCTTACATTGACATTTTTCAGTTTTAGTTGAGGGCGCAACTGTCAGCGCGTTCGTCTTTTACGCGGAAGATTGTTGGTTTGAAACCAATAAGGGTGATGACATTTACTTCATTTTTTACCTTTCCATTTTTTTCAATAGGATTAAACGAACGTATTATAAGTTCTATTTACAAAAGCAATATTTACAAAACAGATTTAATTATTAAATTACATCAGCTTCAACTGATTTTATGGTTTTAAGCAAAGAAGTGGGGCATTTTTAAATTGCTTATTGTGTGCAATTTATTTTTTCTGGCTTTAAATTAATTTGCTATTCCACATCCATGATCATATAGAAACATTGGAAAGTGAAAGGAAATATAGCAATCATTCGTGAGTCTTTTCTTTTTCTTTAGTGATATCTAACTGGCTTTGCAAACTCACTGCTTCATGATAAAAACATGGAACACATTTATTCTGCAATATATATATATATATATATATATATTGCAAAAAAAAAAATATATATATACAGATATATATATAAATATATATGTATATATTTAGTATTATTATATTTATTAGATAAATATTAAATTATGTTAACTTACATACGCAGGTGAAATTAAGTTCCATTTCTGCGTTAAAAAAGCAGGTCACAGATAGTAGACAGTCGAATTCGGAACTTTGCATATAGCTTAGTAACATTCTATTTAAACTCTCTGAACAGGGATCAACTTAAAGGGGCTAATAACAATATTTTCTTAAAAAAAAATTTTTTTTAATCTATATACGCCGACGTTTCAAGCTTTTTACTATCATATGTTTAGGGAGTGAAAATTCCTGACGGTCGTCGGGCGCGAACCCAGTACATAAAAAGCCTCGATTCTGCAAACAACCGCTCTAACACTACCGAGAGATTATCACGTAAAGAAGAGAAATTAAGTTCTATTTTTTGCGTCAAAAAATGTCACAAATAGTAAGTATATATATATATATATATATATATATATATATATATACTTATTTTTGTAATATATTAATATCAACATACATATATTTCATTTTTATGAGAAATAATCAGTGTGGCTAGATATGACTTCTCTGCTTGTCACACGACTACAACTCTGGACTCAAATCACCTTTGACTCCCATATGACGCCTTTATCGCCGCGACCATCACACCAGCTACTCGAAATGAATTAAGGGATTTACACGAATATGACCTAAGCCGCCGATAATGTTTTACAATTCAAGAGAGAGCACTCGGAAAACATTTGCTTAATTTTACCATTTGTATACTTTGCTTAACAGTGCTCATCCGTAAAAGAAGAACTCGAATAATTATTTTAATAACACATATTTTAATATGCACATAATGAGACAGAGGAAAAAGGTGTATAGGGAGTGAGAGGCGATGAAGTACTAACACTCGATCAATAACGAGATGAATCCGAACAATCTAGTGAAAGATGGATCAATATAAAAATAAAATGACAGACAGTCACACACTAATCAATAAATCCCTTCCAGACAGTTTCATATTGTGGATTGTTTCGTGTAAGATGGCTGATTCTCTATTGGAAAATAAAATGCTAGATTTCAAACATCATTCCTTCGATTAAAGAATAAAAACACACCCGAAATAAAGAACAAGTTATAATTTAATAGATAACTTTTAAGATAATTCGTTTCGTTTTGGTTACTGATATTAAAAGAGCATTTGACATGATCGTCAAATTAAAACTAGTAATAGAACATGTATAAAGATAAGATCGCTGTATATTTTACATGAGTTTCACTACTCCTACGTATAAATTATCGTTTGATACTCTTTCTCCTGTGATCTTCCAGTGGATTTGCCTTTACCTTACTTGTGAACCATGTCATATCGCTATCTGGAATTTAAGCGTCCGTAATTGTTTGGCGACATAAATTGTCAACTTTGAGTATCAGCAGACTAGAGTATCACATTCATATTTATGTCAATACCTCCACAACTTTAAGATCTGGTTTCCCTTTTCAACGTTTTTACTACGATCTGAATCTGGTCGATCGAACTGTGAAAAATATTGCAGCAGAGCCTCTACATGAAGTCTAAAATGTCCATGCTATGTTTGGGGTAGTGACATCAGAGTAGTTTCAGAGCTATACCGTATGAAATTTGTTTTTTTTTACAATTCCACCGATAAGCGTAGAAAGTGGAACGTGGGTTTACTTTCAGCAAACTTGTAACTCTTACTTCCCTTATTTTGTCATTTAGTCCTCACATTCCATGAGCGATGTTTCTGATAAAGCGGGAATAATTGCTGTTTTCTGCGTTGGAAGCTATCTATATTACACACATCGTTGACTTGTTTGGTACGCACACAAAATGTCATATCAATATTAAAATATAAGTTACGTTATTCAATAAAGGTTAATATGAATGGTCTAAGAGATACGCCGCAGCCATTGGAATTGTCATGCAGTGTTCAAATTATATCCTGATTATTTTAAGTAATTAAATTCCCAAACACAATACTAGTTTGACATCAAATAACTACACGCTTTGTCTGGAGTTATTTCCATAAAAAATGCCGACGGGTTTTACAGCGATCGGTACTAAGGCTGCAACTCGGTCAACAGTGCTCTGGTAATATACTTGGAGGAGTCAGCATCAGGAACGGATGCCCCATGTTCGTCGCTACCTCTACGAGTTTCAAACAAGTCAATAAAGTGTAAGTAGAAACGTTACTTCAGTGCCATTCTTTATTATATTCTGCGGCCAACCTTCCCCGACTTCGCATGCATCAACTATCTCTTTCTGTTCGATGTATCGCTGGTAAAACCTCAAATTACTGCTTGTTAACGAATAGCTGCAACCTACGATGAGGACTTCCTGAAGACCAGACAATTCTGAATAACGATATCCATGATGTCTATGCAGACGTCTGACTAGTTTCACCGACAAACAAATAAGCCTAAGTCCATTACTATTCTTAACAAGATTTGGACCGAGTACTCTAATCTTTCGGTGCCAAAATTCACTATCCCTATATATATTTTGCAGATTTATCTGAAGGGAAGCTAACACTACCGTATGGATGGTTTTCCTGTTAAAGTTTGGTCTAAGTGATTCCCTTTGTTATACTTAATGTTTGAATTATTTTAATTCAAAAAAATTTTCAGCAGTTTATAATTGCAATTTTAATATTCATATACTCGGAGTCAGGTTTTAAGGTAAATAACCTATTATTGTCATAAATATTACTCGGTAAGAATATTGAGCGCTGCTGTGTGTGCAAGATCTACCATCTTGATTCGTTTTTAATTATCATAAATATATTTTTATGTTTCTAGATTGGTATCAAGGTAGAACTGTTTATCTTCCAATTCCTGACAAGTAATACTTACTATTAACTGGACATGCTATCAAAATTTCGATTTATGATATATATATATATATATATATATATATATATATATATATATATATATATACTTAAGGCATAAAAGAAAATTACGGCAGATCTATCAGCCAATTCTCATCCGAGATTAGGACTTTAATCCGAAAAATGGAAGGGATTGATACAAAAATATCCATACATGAGTTGTCGGTTATTTTTTATAATACGTGCCTTATAGAAAAAATGCTGCCTCGATACACACACACATACACACACACACACACACACATATATATATATATATATATATATATATATAAATGCATAGATGCGAAATTATTTTGTTCATTTATCACTGCTATATTATAATAAAAACGGCTTACTGTTTCATAATACAATTTACAATCTTGATATTCTGTATATATGTAGTGAAGATAAAAGATTAAGAGAACACTTTTTGACTGCCTAAATAGCATAATTATTTTTTAAACCATTCATAAATTAGTGATGTTCAGTGTTATTAATTTGGAATTGGCTCATGTTCTTTATTTATATGCAATTGTTGTGTGTATATTAACAGTAATTACTTAAAGTTAATATATACATACATCTGAATAATATCTAAAACACCTTAAATGTTAACTACGTACTTTCACTACCGACCTTACCGTAGATTGTGGCTTGCTCTATGCAAGGCAGCAGCGGGAGGAGAAAGAATGAGTGTGATAAAGTTGTTGTGTTGGCTTGCTACGACTGAAGCAGAAGCGAGAAAAGAAAGGGAGAGTAGGAGGGATAGCGGTGTTGTCTCGATCGCTCTTTCTGTCTACCTTCCCCCTTTCTCTTGCTCTCTTTTTAGCAGTTTTTACATTTTCTGTGTAAAATAAATAAACAAGTTTTATTTATTAAGTGTATGCCTAATTAATAAATTGTAACAACAAACTTATTTTTAAATGTTTACGAAGACGTGTTAACTGTAGCACTGTGATCTGTCATAATTACAAAAAAGTGATTCATATTTTTGTATGATTGTAGATTAACAGTCTACTTTTTTTAACTTGATGGAAAGAAGAAAAAACAAAACATTATATAATTTAAAGTGGAGAACATTCTTCGGGACAGTTTTACGCAGTTCAGTAAAACTTAGGGTTAGTGTTAAAAAACATATCAACTGCCGTAACAATGTAGACCTTTTAAAAAAAGAATCTTATTTTTAAATGGGTTAATTTAGCTGAGGATGTTATTCTACTAATTTACTAATGTTTATTAAAATTATGGAATTCAATGAGTAAAATATAATTTTAATTAACGCCACCGTTCCAAGTAACTGCTGTCCAGAATGCAGATAGGTTTTGCTAGTATATATATATATATATATATATATATATATATATATATATATATATATATATATATATATATATATATATATATATATATATATATATAGGGTGATTAGAAAAGTAACACCTATAGTTGTAATTTATACAAAATATACTTCTTACAAAAAAATAAATGGTAGGAGCAAGAGTTATGAATTATGTATTAATTTACCTTTAGCCTTAACATTCCACCAGCGATGTCTTTGACAACGGGGGAAAAATGACGTCTTCTGTGTGGCTGCTGTTTTCAATACTCTCATAATATTCATCACCATTTATCTTCCAATCTATCTATCTTGTTTGCCCTAATCTTCAAGTGGGGTTTTAGCCTTGATCAGTGTTGATCCATTAGTAAACAAAAAGAAAATAAAGAAAAGAAGTTCTTTGTGAAATCAGTTGATGCGGTTTCCAGGTAGCTTCAGAAGCTTGTAGCGATGTCTGCTACCCATATCGAATTTTGAAAAAAAAACTCACGCTATACACTTTCTTATCATATTCATTTCTTGTAAACAATATATTTCAGTAATAATTACGAGCACTAAATAATAGAGAGGCTACTTTCCGATCACTCTGTTATATTTTGTGAATTATATTTAACATTTTTGAATCCTTCTAAACATTTTTTTGTCTATTTTATTTTACCTACATCTAGTTATAACTTTCACGATTAGTCTAATATTCATTTTGTATTGGTTTCATATTGTATTACTACCATTAGTATTTCTACTCTATTCAGCGTTAATATTATTATAATTAACATTTTTAGTGTAAATGATGGGCTATATACAGATATAAGTGTTATTACTTTTTTTGTTAAGATATATTCATAGATAATTATGTTTAAAATTGTTATTTTTGAAGATAATTTTCTCAAGTTGTTTTAAATTTTTTTACCATCATCTTTTCTATTTCCGTTCTTTTATTTTGTTTTTCTATTTTATTAAATCATTTTACCATTATCATTAGATGCCCTACTATGTAATGTAATGGTTAGACTTTATTTCTATGCCACTGTTTATTCTCTTTAAAAGAATATAGTTTACAATTTAATTAATTAGAACTGTTATCTATTATTTAATTTTTACATTTCAATTTCTTATATTTGTGTGTATACTTGTAAACATTTTTGATTGTAATATTTTCTAATAGTTTCAACATTAACAGCTTTGTACTTTTGATAGTATGCTTTCTCTTATTGTGTCTTTTTATATATATGGTTTTATTTTTATGGATATCTTTGGAAAAGGATTTAAATTTTCATGCTTCTACCTTTCCACTGTAATTTAGAGAGTGATATACTGCTCATGCTGCTGCTTTGTTAGACCCCAAACTTTGGTGTCTAATCAAGCGACTTAGTATCAATGAAGTTCAATTTCGTCTCTGAAACGTTCGTACACTAAACAAATTACTATGTTGAATGTCTGGAACGGATATAAATAAATATGTCAGAAATCTGTTTATTTCTGAACTATAAATATATATATATATATTTATATATATAAATATACATATATATATATATATATATATATATATATATATATATATATATATATATATATATATATATATATATATATATATATACGGTGTGTTTTTAATTTAATTTGAAAACATATCAACTTTTATGAGTGACCGATTCACATCATTTCACAACACTTGTTATTTTATTCATCATACAGTTCTTTCAGCTTTCGCCAAGATATATGTAAAATGATCCTGTTCAGTTATTTCTTGGTGTGGCTATCCTCAGTGCTAATTATATAAGACAAAGCAAAAACCTTGCGAAGACAAGGCAAGCAAAGGCTAAATTACAGTCAGCATCGTATACTTTTTTGGTTATTTATTATCATAAAAACTGCGAAAAGCATAAGAAGGGTATATGTTGCGACTGGGACACATTGGGATACTAGTTCCATTGTGAAATATAGTGTCAGCCAAAACAATTGTATGCTGAATGAAAAATAGGTTTTATAAAATGATGTGAATATATCCTGCATGATATCGGATATGGTATAAAATAAAATAAAATAAAATATAGTGTATACAACATAGCTCTCGCCTTACACTATTGAACTATTACCATTGCATTGTGTTATAAAATTTATATTTGAATATAATTTATATATGTATATATATATATATATATATATATATATATATATATATATATATATTCATTCATTAATTTATATGAAGATAGGTATTTGTATATATATATATATATATATATATATATATATATATATATATATATATCCTAACATGTAGGAATAACTCCTTACCTAATTAACCGATCATTATAAATTTGATATCAGATCTGCTATGCCTTGTGCCTATTTAGTTTACTTTAAATAAATGCAAAGGGGAGGGGCAACAAGATGACGGGATCCCTTCGTGATAATTCAGAGATGGCCGAGGTGTGTGTTATTTTAATTATAAGTATTTGACATCAATTAATAAATACTCCCTAAATTTTAGTTAATTCACTGTATATTTAAGGGATCTGTGGGAGACATAAGATTGGCACACCACTCTAATTTAAATATTTTAATATTGTATATTGTCTATAAATTGAATCCCTATTCATTAGATCTTAATTAAGCGAGATTTTCTAATTAAGCGATTTTCTTCCGTTGAACCATTAAGCTTTAGCCTTAGATTTGAGACATTTTCCATAATCGAAATCATATAATGAATGTTCATCAAAATAAGAATAACAATTTCAGACGCAAGCTTTTGTAGCATTACGTGTTGATTTTATATTTGTAAGACGACATAATGTGAAGATAAAACTGTGTTGTTCTGGAATGTATTATACTTTGGACATGTATTCTAGTATATCTATAACAGCGGAAGATGGGCAGGCATACTTACATTGCGCCAGAATTACGACAAAAAAGTACAACACAGATATATGGATCAAATTGTGCAGTATCTTTAACAGAAAAATAAAATAAAAACATGAAAAAAGACATTCATATATTTTTTTTATCATAGTAAAACTACTACATAATATATACACATGTAGAACACAGTTTAAAAGTTAAATATCTGTACAGACATATGCATTTAGGATTAACTACTTTATTAAATAAAATATTATCTTCGAATATTATTTTGGAACACTTTTACTTTAATTAGAATGTATATTGTAAAGGAAGATTCGGAAAACAAATATATTGACAAATTGTTTTGTTTTTACTTATAGAATAATTTACTTCTGGGACATACATGATCAGATTAAAATAAACGAATTAAATATTAATATGCTATGGCAATTCCATGTTCGGGCGTGCGTTATCACCATTCACTGTTTAAAAGATAGAATCGCACGATGTTCGAAGTTACAATGCAAAAAAGTAATTTTAAATATTTAATCTGATTTTGCTGTTATGTCTAAATGTGAAACGCGAACAAACATACGATTACTTGGCTTTCAGGCTAGGATCAAGAGTTCCATGTAGCACGCTTATATTAATTATTACAGGTAAATTATATAGGTACACGAAGACAGCGTTTGTGGAATGCCCATTGGTCCCGCTAGTAGTAGGGAATATTTTAGGATGGAATTACATTAATAAAGAAATACTTATATAGAAAGAAACTAACCTGCCATCCTTTGAAACTCTTGAATGAAGTACTTAATAGAATTTGAAACGCAGATTGATATTTTGTTAATATTGGGTAATCACTTATCAAGGTCAAAATCCACTCGAGGCTATGAGTTTATAAGACTGAAATCTTTTTCAGTTGAAAGATGAGGAAATCCTTGGGAGCACTGACATTTATAAATGATATAAACTTATTAATTATGGGACAGTTTTAAACAAGTATCTGTTGATATATGACTTGAAGATGATCAAGTTTTAATCTGAAGAGAAGCAATTCCTTCCAAAGATGATGTGTTTCTCAAAATTATGTCTAAAACGACACACATGTAAGGAGAAATTAACGTCTTTTTCCGATGTGGTAGAAAAATCCGGTTCACGCTGTGGATTTCTTACAATACGGAACCTAAGATTTAAGCTCAGTCGAACATATTATATAGTAATAACGCAAGAGCAGAGACTAGGAACGTCCTTTCTGTGAAAATAAGGTTGCAGCAGAGAGAAAGGATCACTAGGATATATATTAATAGCGTGTACAAAACAGAAACATATTTAAGAGTGGAGAAGATACTTTAAATGTGAGATAAATAACATGAATAAATACAGAGTTATTTTCATTTATTAATTTTTTTCATTTTTATAGTAATTGCTCAAGACAAGACATGAAGCCAATTGATATGAGTTCAAATGCAAAACTTGATAAACACTATTATCATGATTACGAAGTTATTACTACAACATTCAATGCATTTCAGATTCAGTCTACTACCAAAGTCATATTTTACATGATACGATACTGTCATGAGTTATTTTTGGCTTGCAATTAAAATAAGCTTCAAGTTGAAGTCTAGGTTTTATAGATTCGTCCTTTAAGGGGTTAACTCTCAATTTAAACAAATTTGATTTATCACGTTTTTATATTCGAACTCTTCAAATGCAGATATAGAGAAATACGTAGATGTAGAGAAGTGTGGGATTGGGAAGCCACTCGCCAACATAAAAAGGGCGTGATAGCCCTACACCAAATCGAATAAATAATAGCGAGAGCGAATTATCAATGGTGAGATGGCGGCGGAAGGCGTAACAAACGATGTCGACGTTTTTGGCTTGAACTAATTACCAGATTGAGATGTATGAAATTTACGTAATGGCCCGGACTAATTATTTAATGGACATTTTTCAGAGTTAATTAATCGACCGGGTTAATTAAGAGGAACGAGAGTCACTTTCGCTTCTTCGTCTTTTTCGAGCGCACATCCGCTCGCACGCGGGAAGACTCGATGCAGCGGCTGATTGATTCATTGGGAAATATTCGCCGAAATTTTATGGCGTATCGTGCCTGATTCGCAGAACCCTTTTCGATTAATGTATCGCGGCAGAACCTAACGGATTCACAAAGAAAAATGTGAACATATCATTACTAAGTCTCAAACAATACCCGTACCATATTAGCAGTTTCTACAAGTCAACTTGCTTATTACTTCTACAAACGGATGCTACATGTCTCTAATAAGTTCTATATAATATTTCTCTCTTTGTAGGTAGGATCAAGATGATATCCGGATTCCTCTTTCGAGAAACCGGTATCTATTATGATGCTATAGCTATTAACAATTAATGTGGCGTAACGCCGTACCAAAATTAAACAATGAATGTTTTATTTCAGACTGAACACGATCTCATACGTAAAAAGCAATAACTCAGCATTCTCAAGGAAAATATTGTTCCCAAAACCAGAAACAATCACGGCAGACGGCATAAACTGTAAAAGCCGTTTTTCCTCGCATATCGTGTTTACTCGCATTCTCTTCTTCCAGAAGCAGTAAAAGAACACACCAGGATCCGTCGTCCTCTGGTCGTTTAATTTTCTGTGACAAGCAAGGATGTATCCCTATTTAATATTGTCCCACGCAAATTAAACGAATGGTCGGTGTTAAATGTGAGTAAAGTACGGCTCTCCAAAACGCGGCACTCTTGATTGATACAACAATTATAAGTTTCTTCTCTCTATAATCGCCCCTCTTTAACTGACCAAGGACATAACAAATGAAGTGCAGTATTAGAATATATACTACACCCTGCTCATCACCAAAAAGCCAAGTTGTAAAGGTAGGTGCCGCAAACAAATGGAGCGAGGTTGACAACAATTCTTAGTGTTAATTAATAGACTGTTTTTTATGTGGTGGGGTGGCTTATGTGGTAGATTATTCAGGTCGCATGCAAGTTACTTTGGTTTCAAAACCCGAGTTCGGATGTGTGCTACTGATGAACTGAAATGATGTCAAAACTACATTCTAGTACTTCCGGTGTGTTGCGTTCACTGTTTGTATGGGCAAAAGCGTTGTTGTTTCTAAAAATAAATAATTACATGCATATTTCATTTATTGATAACAATAATTCGTTTCTTTGGCGTTCTATTCATTCTCTATTTATATAATTATCTTCTCTCTCTCTCTCTCTCTCTATTTCTCCTATTCTCTTTTTTTTCTTTCCTTCCCCTTCTCACACTAGGTTTATTATTGCTTGACTTTTCATTGCCTCATTCGTCTATTCTTACGTCAACAACTATATACAGAAACAAACACGTATGCAAGATGCGCTTAGATTTCGTGACGGTCTAGTAGCCGACCCGTAAGTCATAGGACCTCTTCTTATCCTCTATCTATCTAAATTTACTGTATTACGTTTTTCGTCACTTATAGCGTCATTCGCCGTGCACGGTTATCCCATTTGTTATTCTTATTAACGAGGTGGTGTTCTACTGACGTCATCAGCTATCTAACATTATTCTTGCATCTGTTTTCAGAGATGACACGAGAGAAGGATAACACCCTACATATGCACAGGACAAACAAGCACAGAAACATGAGTATTTATATTAAATCCTCTTTGTAAAACCGAATAGAGCACACTGCGGCAGTTGGAAGTGTGTTGATAAACTTTGAGATGTTGCTCAATCATATTTTTAGACTGCTGTGAGAATGTTTAAAATTGTCGGGTTTGAATGAATGATTCAAGTTTAGATCTTGGCTTAATGCGCTTGACTTTTTAGTAATACAGAATAAGTATTATATAAGAGTATATTCTGTCTGTGGACTGACTAACTATACGGCCTTCGTCAGTAGAGCAGCTTGGCGTTATCGCAAGCTATCATTACCGATAATGCAAAGGTATTCATAAAATATAGTGAAGCATTGTTCAGTGGTTAACAGATCATATAAACATTAATATTTGGCTCCCATTGCTTTAGCATGCTGGCAGAAAGGTTAACATCGCACTCTCGACTAAACGGTACAGTTTCAATTACAGCTTGCAATGTTTTCCTATGTAGCCACACAAGAGTTGGTATACAGCGAAACGGGCAGTTTGTGGATGACTACATATGCCCTCTTTGTGCCTTGATTGATCTTAATAGGATGTAGACCTTGATATTAGCTCGAGTAATGAGTGGTTATTTCGAGGTTCTAAACTACAACATATTATTTAACCATTTCACATAGCTCACATGATTAATTCGACTCATCTATTATCTACACACCAACTGATCCCGGTGTAAACTCCTGTCAATCGCATTCAATAACACTGTTTATGTACTTCCTCTAAAACATATAGTATGGTAAGCACGGTAGTCAGCAGAATGCATAAACATACTTGCAAAGAATAGGCTGCTGCAATGTCTTATTTTTACCTCATTTTTCCGTATTGTATAGAGTATTCACGAAGTTATTCAATAGAAACGTTAATAATTTACGAACTTTTTTCCTGCCAATACTGAACGTTTACATGGTAGTGACTGTTTCCAACGAGATCTAGATCTATATATCAAATTTCGAAACATTGGAAGTTGAAATACGCTTAAAATACCGATAGTTATGATCAAAGTAACGAGTCTATACGACGAACAGAACAGAAGTTCTCACTCAAAGTGTGACTTTTGCATTTACGGTGACCTGGACTTAGAGATCTGATTTAGATATCCCATAATACCATCAGTTCTAAGTTACACTATAACCGATATTTTGACTAAGTTTGGTGACGATTGAACAACCACTACGTTTTACATATTTAAACAAACTAATAGAGTTACTAACAAACTCGACCTAAAACATAACCTCTGCTTTGACGGACGAAACTAACTTAATAGCTATCATATATATATAAAATATTTATTTAAAATTCACAAATAAATATATTACTACTGAATTACTTTTACAACCAAAATAATTAATTATACGGCAAAAACTGCTCACATATTTTCAAGTGTCTATATCTAGACCTACCTATATATTTACAACATAGCGGTTACAATTACACCAAATAGAAATCGACAAATTGCCTGAAATGTTTTTCTATTGATTATGGACAACAATCTCGGATTTCTTTTTGAAGTAAAATATGTCAGATGTTTTCTGCCAAGATGTTTACATTTGTAACTGTCACATAACTCAAATAATGCCATGTAGGGCAACTATTTTAAACTAGATACAAATATTGTCTGCTCAGAATATTTTAAGCGCGTTTCAATAAACATGTTGAATCAGTTAACAATTTAATTGTACTAACTTTCTTTTACGATGCGTATTCTAATACAAAATGAAATATGGCTATTTAGAAAGAACATGTTTAAAGTATTGTAGCAGTTACATCGATCTACGTGCCTACCATTAAATTTTGCATTCGGCATGGCGATTATGAAACAAATTCGTGTTCACCGCATGAGCAGGCACTTCAACTAAGCTCAATGAGATTCATACGCAATGTATTATCTTGGCGCGAATCACTTCAGTTCCCGCTTGTCTTTCAACCAGACACAATGTAGTCCTGCGTTCTCTTCCAGGCAAGCGGTAGAAGAAGCAACGAACTCCAGGATAAGATTATTTTATCTTGTCTAAATTAAATCAACCAATTGTACAACCTTCATTTTGTTCGTGTGTTATTGTAAATAGATCTGCACACCTCTTTAGTTCTGAAGTCATCCTTTATTTCGTGAGGAATGGTGACCCCGAGTTTTTTTATTCAATTTCAGCTAGACATGGCCAGACGAATTACTCTTTCAAGTAAGTCGTAAATCTGCTTTTCTGATTAATTTAATCTCTCACCTAAAATTGGCTCTGTAATCTTAAAGTGGCGTCCCTGATGTGATCTAAAACCTGCGGCTTTTTCATACAAAAAATGAAACAGTCAGACATCTTTCCTCGTTACGGTAACCTACACATCTGTTCACAGATTTTATTGGTGCAATAATTTGGCAGCTTAAAGAGTGAAAAAACTACTAAGAGAAACACAGCATTCATATATCATATATTTACGAGTAAAAGCGATTACGGTAAGTGCATTTCATATGCGTTTTCTATTTTTGACATGTTTCATTGCATTTCGTTCAGATGTTTTGTCGGAGAAGACTAGCATGTTAGCATTTTGATTGAAACAAATTATCACAGAATTAAGATTACATTTCATTGCTTTAGTTCTGAAATACATTTTCTATTGCTGTTAAATTTCTATTGAATTAAGGTTTGTGCCCGGTCACTACATTGCATTCATCGGGCTCCGTGAAGACGATTCCAATATGTCTTCTTCTTTCTCCCCAACACGCAAGTTAATCGCTTTTAAATAACTATAATAATAAGTTCTTCTTTTATGGTGAAGACTTATGTTGTAAATATTATGGTTTCGCATATTTTTACCAAATATGTATGACATCTACAATTTGGACATTT
The DNA here is from genome assembly GCA_963556195.1 of Sepiola atlantica. Classification (NCBI taxonomy): domain Eukaryota; kingdom Metazoa; phylum Mollusca; class Cephalopoda; order Sepiida; family Sepiolidae; genus Sepiola; species Sepiola atlantica. Next base: position 69,333,620 of record OY744523.1, read on the forward strand.
GTGACTCTCCACGTGCTATTTTTACGTGCGTTATTTTTGTTTCGTGATGCGAGTAATACAGTATGTTTTCTAATACTAGTTCTTATTATATCTCAACACATAATGCTTGCCATTCACGTTACTTTTCGCACCCTATTAGAAGTGCGTCGATATATATTTTTTATTTATTTTGAAGATTAAAGCACATTTACATACACTTCTTAAGCGCAACAATGTATTAATAACACGCATATACTCGCATCTTTGCCTCCTATTTTTATGGAGGAGTGAGTTTGTAGCGTACTGCCTGAAGCGCACCTACTGGGTAATGCCGACGTAGCTGCCCAGGCAATGTATAATGGCCAGAGTGCTCACTTCTCGGGCGCTGGCTTTTCAAGCCCCGCTTTCCCGACCCGACCTTGGGTCACATCTTACCTTGTGGAAGTGAGATTAAACTTGCCTTGTGCCTAACTCCTGGAGAGCAGTAAATAAATACTCTTTTCATGGCTTTTGAATGTTTGCCTATATAATTCAGCTTACGTAATGCAGCTAGTTGTTTAGCGTTCTTGAGACGAGGTGGTACGTGACTTAGATTCCATATATAACTATATGGACAACATTCCTATAGCTAGCCTCACACCGGAGGAACATTTTAAAACATATCCGCATTCTTTTTGAACGGTTGCAACGTCATCGTTTTAGAATAAACCTTGTTAAAGGTACTTTTATTGCCGCACGTCCTATTGTCTTGGGACATGTAACTAACTCAGAAGGTATATTACCCTTTATTAAAAAAAAGGCAAAGCTCTGATCGATTTACGTCCTCCCACTTCATTACGTCAATTGCGACACTTTCTTGGATTATTGAACCATTACAGACGTTGTATTCCACATTGTGCTGACATAATCACTTTTATGACGGATCTATTAGATAATACAGAAAATAATAGTGAAACCATTTCACTTGATAACTGCCAGCTTAAAGCCTTTCACGAGGCGATGAGAAATCTTGCAAATACAAGATTGCTATCACATCCCATACGTAATTCTGAATTTTCTATTGTTGTTAATGCTCACAGTTCCGTCGTTGGCACAGTTTTACAGAGACAGCACAAGCAACACATCTCCTGAGAAATAGTGACTCCGATGTGTTTATTCTGTTGCAGTCAGACACGACCAGGCGAATTACTTTGAGAAATAAGTCGTAACACTGATTTTCTGATCGATTTAAACTCTTAGTTAAAATTGTCTCTCTTATCTAAAGTACTGTTGCTGAGAAAGTTTATTGATTTGCCTATACGATACCAAATACATCAGGGTGACCTGATTAGGTATTTGCAGCACGAATAGCAACTGTAAAACTCGTTGAACCTGTTTTGAGTTATCATATAATTTTAAAGGCAGTTCATTTTATATTCCAATAACCGTGTTGTTTTCACGTTTTTAAAAAACATTTCTGCGATATGTATTTGTTACGGTCCGTTTCATTTAAGTATATATACATATATATATATATATATATATATATATATATATATGTATATATATATATATATATATGTATATACTCATGAGTGTTACCTGCTTTCTGTTATTATGTCCATGAACTTTATGCGCGATATAACATCTTTATAAATGCCTTTTATTTTGGTGTCTGAAGAGCAGCGTGTAATTGATTTGTATTGTAGCATGTGACACATTGCTAAACAATTGTAAAACCATAGTGAATTCTGCCATTGTAAACAATAAAAGAAATAAATGCTATGAATAAAGACTGAATTTTGTCCATTTGAATTTAAATAATCGTTATTTAGGTCTGGTAGGTTGTCATTGCTTTCCAGATTCACATACATCGCCTGTTATGACAAGATCTTCATCCACCTAGTACTGGGCAGGCTAAACGTCGCTTAACTTCGGTAATCCCTGCCGTCCATGTTGTTTTCACGTTTTTAAAACACATTTCTGCGATATGTATTTGTTACGGCCCGTTTCATTTGAGTATATATATATATATATATATATATATATATATATATATATATATATATATATATATATGTATTTATATATATATATATATATATATATATGTATGTATATACTCATGAGTGTTACCTGCTTTCTGTTATTATTTCCATGAACTGTATTCGCGATATAACATCTTTATAAATGCTTTTTATTTTGGTGTCTGAAGAGCAGCGTGTAGTTGATTTTTATTGTAGCATGTGACACGTTGCTAAACAATTGTAAGACCATCGTCAATTCTGCCATTGTAAACAATAAAAGAAAGAAATGTTATGAATAAAGACTGAATTTTGTCCATTTTAATAACAACATTTAGCTCTGTCGGCGTGGCCACGAATTTGCTGACTTCAACTCAATGCAAGAAAAAATTTTGGTGGCTGAGCCATTCTTTCTATTCGACCCTTACTTCGGCGACAGAGGAGGTCGAAGAGGTCGGATCTGATCAATTAACTGGTAATATCATATGTTCATTTCAAACCTTATTATTACCTTAAAAAATCAAAACCTTATTTTTCCTTTTAATTTTCTCTCATAATATAGACTAGTAGGCGGTTGCTGAGGTTCAATCGTGTTGAGAACAAAGAATATGTACAAATGCCAAAGAATATTTTTAAACAGTAATGTTTTCGTAGAGTTATGTTTTCAAAGAGCAAATTATTCTGTGAGTTGTTCACTGGTTTGGTTCTCTTTGGGGTGCTTCATTTTCCTGTTCTTGAGTAATGATTATTCCTTCTGCGAAATTTCCTTCTGAGAGCAATGTATTCTGAGAGCAATGTATGTTTTGGAATATAAATATTCATCCTACCTATAGAATTATATCTGATAACTTTATGTGGCAGTAAATAACCCATTGATGGCTTATATGTTGTAAAACAAGCTAAACAAAACTAATAAGACGTGTGACCTAACAATGAAGCCAATAAAAGACGTAGTTTCGCAAACTTTTGCAAAAAAAAAATACAACCTGGTGGATATTGTCAGGATTTGTGAAAACCCCTGACTAGCAATAATACTTTAATTTTAAAACAAGATGTATGAAGCACTGTTGCGATTTTTGGGCTGGTGAATCTGTCCAATTTAGTGGGTCTTGATGAGGTTCAAAAGGTTAGCTCTCATTTGGTTGGCCTAACCCTTTCTTCTTCTCTACACCCCTCTCTCTCACATACGTCATGTTTCTAATCTCAGTCATTTCTTTAAATACTATTATGGCATGTGCACTTTAGAATTGTCTGAGCTATTCCCGGTCTCCTTTATTCCATGTCGTTAGTCTGGTGATCTTCACCAATTCGCTGTTATGATGAATCACTATCATAAAACTTAATATTCCAAGAGCTGCAGGCTTGTAGAAGTTTCTTCCTACTAACTGTTTTCCTCCTTACTATAGTCCTGTATTTTTTAAGACCAAGGTAAATAGAAATCTCCTGTCTCTGCGAAACCCATCTTTTGTTTGTTTTAACTTCTTATATCAAGTGACTTCATGTCTTGTCTAGATCGATTTCCATAAAAATATATAATTTGAGATGTTATACTTTGTCAGCGTTGCGAGGTAAAACGTTACGCGGCGAAGTTTGCATAATCTTGATTGAATTATTAAAATAGAACAAAATTGTACCGAAGAAGATGTAGAAATGTTGGTTCAAGGCATATTATATATTTTACTTAGGGAATTCTTCCACAAAATTGTCAGACACAGCACAACGAAATAACCTACGTATAGATCAAGACAGCGCTTTCTGATACGAAAACAGAAAGTAATTGCGTACCCGCTATTTACCGAAGGCTCCAACTGAGTTGTCTCGACACATAAAAGTCTGCACATTTTTTAAACACAACGATTGCCGAAAAAACACAATACATAGAAGATATTGCCAAGTCTGCTGAAAAGAAGGTGAGATCCGTCTACCAGACTAGATAACTCTCACCTATCAGTATTCTATATCTCTAGAAATCAACCATTCGTCATGCATAAAGTATTGTAGTCACATCTGGGCTGCTGCAACAACTACTGGTCTCACCTTTTAAACAGGGTTAAAAAAATAGCTTCTAATCTAATAGCTTAGCACTGTCTACGCATTTGTAGCCTTAGGCGCATTGCTTCAATGTTACATCATTGTGTTTGTTTTACAAATACTACAATGGAATGTGCTCTGGTGAATTTGCTGCACCTGTACTCCCTCAACGTAAATACCCCCAACTAACCCGGCAATGGACACAATTCGAGGCGGTGACTGTAAAGGCCCCCACATGCCGGAAAAACTTCGACTCTACTAGCTTCTTTCCTCGAACTGCTAGCTTTTGGAATCCCCCCATGTTCTTTGTTTTCTCGATTATACGATCATGAAGAAATTTGAATATAATGTAGACTAACATCTCGTTGCACAATTTCCTACTTTGGGTTACCCTATAAATCTAGCCCTTACTATTCAGTAGCTTCTTACGTCTCGGTTGCAATGCGCCTTTTTTAGGATTAACATAAGTAAAACAAATTGTAAACAAAAGTTCCGATTTTAGCCATTACTATGCTCGTGTTTATTAATTCTATAGTTGCAATACACTATATTTAAAACAGGGTAAAAGCACATGTTTTAACCTCTTTAAAGCTTTACGCTAACTTTATTCATCAAACTCAGCTTTTTTAAGCAATTCCACTCTAAATAACAAACGGACAATATTGATTTTTAAAATTTACATATTGACATTTCTAAATCACAGCATGTCAAAGAAACTCTGTCTTAAATTATCAGATGAAATAAAAATCTCGGCTGACAGATTTTACTCGTTAACCTTAATCTAGCCTAACCTTATTATTTTTCAAATATTTTTATACTCTGGTTCTCACGCAATGCAACATGAAAAGATACATTCTAATTTAAAGATTATTGTTACGTAACTGAGTTATCTCACATTAAAACTTAAATTATTTATTTCGTTTTTAAATAAGTATTTTATTTACCTCCGTATAAAAAGGTTACACAAGTAAAGATGTGGTATTGAAATGCAAGCGCACTAGAATTACCGAGCTCTGAACTACAAAAAGTGCCTGAGAAGCGCTTTCGGCATTACCCGATATATGCGGCTCAGCTGATTAGCAATAGATTGCCGCTTTCACAAAGGGAATGCCACACTTGTGAGGGTGGGCCACCTGAGATTGAATAGAAACCTACCTAAGCACGAGAGAGCAGGACTGAAAAACCCCAACGCCCATCTCCTGTCGCACTTATTATTTAGGGCCTATCTCCAGCTGGTATGGAGACTTTCTTTGCCACGTCTTCAATGAGTATCTGATTACCTCTTTTATAATTTTATTGAGTGTATTTAGTAAAGGATTAGTTATCTACGTCTTTACTTATAACAAACACTTCAATTCACAACATGACTATAGACTTATTGGTATACTGATGAAGTAAACCTATTTAAATACAACAACTTTTTCATCCGGTAACCAAGCCGATAGGAACATAAAATAAAAACAAACACAAAATGTACGCAACTAAAACGAATGAACTACGTGGAAACTGTTCTTCTAATTTAACCAATAATCCACGTGTAAAAACCAAAGCGAGAAAAGCTATTAATTAGTTATTAACCTTAATGGCCTATTCAGTATTGACATTTTTCTTTATTCATAAAGTAAACGAAATGACACACCAACATATCAGTGCCGATTTTCAAATTCAGCATGTGTAAAATGAATTCACGCTTAACAAAGTAAAACAAATCAGACAGAAATATTAATTAAGATTGTCTCAGGCAATGTCCATTGAACTTGTCTTATTTAGTTCTTGCGTGGCCATCCATGAATGAAATGTATTTGTATTCATTTCTCCGACTTCCTTGTTCGCAGAAGCATTCGTAATGGTACTAATACTGTATATCATCCTTCATCGACAATTGAATACTAAACAAATAACCGACACCCCCAATAAAGGAGAAAATGTTATAATTATTTAATTAAACTTATTTTAAACATTATTGCACAATATTCTTGTCTGTGGGGAAAAAAGGGAAAACAGTATTCAGAAGATCTGACAAACTTAATTAATCTGCTTTATCGTGAATGTTCCTATAGCAACCCACGTTCAAACAGGGGAGCGATAATGGATTTTTTACTGTCACGGGCATTAGTGGTATTCATAGGGATACGTGGATCAGGATCAGGCGGAACCATGTGATTGCTTAGCAATTGGGAAAATTCATCCTAGATTTTTTTCAAAATGTGTGAATGTTTATTTTGTTACCTATGTGCGTGCGTTCAAATATTTTCTTTGGTAAATCTTCTATTCAGTGTGTATAAGTATTTGCCTAATAACAAGGGCAGTATTAGACATATTGACTGAGTTTAATATGGGAAACCCAGTTCCAAACATAGACACTCTGGATTGAGGCAAAACTATAAGATGTCTCCTCACTGACAAATTTCAGAACATATATTACACCTAGATCACAGCGCACAGGACGAGAATAGTCAAGCCAATCTTCTAAGGAATATATATAGTCTTTGTTTGTCTGTGTGTTGACAGATATATTATATTCTGTTTTGTCTTCCTCCCTTTTAATGGTTTTAGTCGTTCCAACTCCTTTGCACGGAAGTGTTGGAGAGAGCATGAGTAAAGTTTATCAAATGAACGGAAATGACTGAGTTTTACCATTGAGAGTGTACATATATATCGTTGTGACTTTGAGCTCAGTAGAATTAGACTAGACTAGAGTGAAGGAGAGCTGAGTAAAATTACACCATGATGTGTTGTAGTGTTGCATTGTTAATGCACCTTGAGCCAGCCGACGTCTACAATGTCGGCGAGACTGAAGTTTGGTGTCACATGGGCAGCTCTTCAAATGTTGCAGTAACCCTCGTCTCAGGATTGGCATAACCATATTAGGGAAAAACTCTAACATGCATTACATATAGAAACAAAGATATACTTTTAAAAAAGAGAGAAGTTAAACAGAGTAATGTAGTAATCGCGAAGTTAAGCAATCAATATCTCATTAGTTCTTGTATTATTTGAATTATTCAGACTAATCTTCTCATCATATATGTTATTCTATCAACGCTTCGGCCGAAATAACCTCTTATAACATTCTTATACGGAATTTCGAACGGAACAGTTATCTGAATAATACTAAAACTACAAATTATCAATCGACATCTAAAACATTCCGAAACAACTTTTACTAAACAAAAGTTACTACGTGAGCAGAGTAATTCACCAATCACTAGGTTGTGTCTGTAATAACCGCGATATATCCTTTTCTAATTTGTCTTTTATAGATACAGGTAGAGTATTCCCTTCTCCTTACGTAGGTACTACAGGGTGGGCAAAAATAAGGGTCCTATTTTAAAAAATTCATAACTTTTTATTTATTTATTTATTTATTTATTTTTTTTAGAATAAGTAAAGGGCCCCTTCCGAAGCAAGCATGAGCCGTATTAGCCCTAAGGAACGTACCCTCATTTAGAAAACATTATTTTTGCTTAAAAAACTCAAAAAAGTGTAAAAAACAATACTTTAGTTTTTGTAAGTTTTAAGAAGTGTTTTTCGGCTAAAATTTGTTTTGTTTATTTCAAAAAATCTCGGAAGGGTCAGTCTACACACACATAAAGTTTGGTGAGTTTAACTTTTATTTTATGGAAGTTATTCAAATTCAAGTTATTCAAATTTAAAGATAGGACCCTTATTTTGGCCCACCCTGTATATGGTAGAAGTGATCTGAATGGAGACGTCTGGCTTTGGAAACGGGCAGAAACAAGTGGTCGCATAGAATGCTCGAAAGTCTTCGAACAGGAGATGTTAACAAATCAATTAGGCGGGCTATTCGCTGCAGAGCAAACAAACACCTCAGCTGGTAGCATGTGAGTAATAATCGGGCTGGAGTATGACCTTGATCTATTATTACACCAAATGTGAATTTATCAACGTGTGTTTCCTTCGGGCGTTTTATGTATAGACGTTAATTACACACAACACATGAAGTGCGTTTTTAAAAGATACATTGTAATTGTTCTAATTAGTTGTAATTTATAATTAACTAACAAAATAAGCTATTTCTCTCTCTCTATCTCTCTCTTAGATATACATTTCTCTTGCATGTTGCATTCTAATTTACATACTTGTGTCTATATACACCACAACCACGTATGAAAATTGGATCGCAAAATAATAATCTCTTTACTTCTATTTATATGAGAATAATAAGTAATACTTTTTCTATACAGCATTAGTAATAATAAGAAACAGAACAACACCAATAATAATAATAATAATAATAATAATAATAATAATAATAACAATAAAAAAATAAATAAAATAAAATAATAATAATAATAATAATAATAATAATAATAATAATAATAATAATAATAATAATAATAATAATAATAATAATAATAATAATAATAATAAACACATAGTCTCAGCCTATAACACCAGAAATTTACGTTAAAGTTCAAGGAGAATGTGAAGAGCGAAAAAGGAGAACAACGACAACTCAGCTGGAATAGTTTGAGATTACTAAAGCTATGACGAGGATAATTTTCACGTAAATTTCAAAGAAGACTAACGATCGTTGAGTGGGAAATCGATGGAAAACGGCAGTTGTGATCACGCTAAATAATCGAGTGGTATATCTTTGTGTCAGCTAGCCATGAAACCTTTTCCTTTCATATTACATTCTTTAACTGCTTACATTTTGGCTAGCATGTTTGGAGTTAAGAGATTCAACGCTAATGGTGGTGGCTGGTTCAGGTGTTGCTTGCTTTACAGTGATTCTACCTTCCTCAACGCCTTTTAATTATCATGGTTAGTGGTTTCATTACTTGCCGAACCGACTGCCATTAAAAGAAATAGTTACTGTAACTGAAAAAGGTGGAGAGTGCTGGAAATATAAAGAGGACTTGTTGTCACTCGGAGTAAAGGGGAACCTTTCTGTTTATCTTTAGTAAGCGATCGTTGATAAATACTTGTGTAAAAAGTATGTCTTAACAGATAATTGAGGGTCTGTAAATTTTCGAAAGAAATCAAAGTAGAATAATATAATGTTACTCTAGTGATTTATATATTTTGGGGGCGAATATTTTGTCGGACTTAGTTAAATACGACGATTCGGCTGCAGACACCCATGCAGTACTTATTCGGTAAAAAAATATTGTTTTAAAGGGTCCATCCTAAATAAAAGAGGTGTATAAACAATATTAGGATACATATAGTGTTATTCTTATTCAAATACACATGTGTGTCATATATTTCCGGTATCATTAGTGTGGAGGTTGTCTGTTCTGCCGGTCGCACGACTCAAACCTCCAGACCTAAATCAGCTTTTAACTTTCAAGTCTTAACATTTACAAGTGGACACATTTAGTAGATTAAAGTGTTCGATATTGGACTTAATATTATTTTTTACTTCTGTTAAATAACCCATTCTAATTTAAGAGAGCAATAAACAGTATTATGATATGTTTTTGTTATTCTTATGACAACACACACGCACCCCCACCCCCCCACACACACACATATATATATATATATATATATATATATATATATACATATGATATAATATAATATAAATATATATATATATATATATATATATATATATATATATATATATATATATATATATATATATATATATAAGTGTGCGTCTATCTTAATTAAAAAGTGTCACATAGAAAATCTCTTAAGAAATTTCATTAAAGCCATAGTTTGGTTTCTTTAATGTCCCTTTTACCTGCGTTTCCGGTGGGAATTTTTTTCCGTTTCCAGATTTGGTTTGCAGTCGCGATATACAATATTACCCCATCATTTTTTTTTTAAATACTGTGGCGGGAAAACTGTCAAATCATATTCATATTTCTTTCGTGGCGGTGAATAAAAGATGTGAAAACAAAAATTAGAAGAAAAGAAAAATAAGCGACTTGAAAAAATAGAGAAATGAAATCAGGGCTGAACCGAAAAGAAAAAAAATGGATGTTGATCGGATGTCCTTGCATCCTCCATTTTATAATCAAATATAACTTTTCATTGGTTTCTTTCAGATGTATTCTTATGGAAATGAATGCATATTGATGCGTAAGTATATATATATATATATATATATATATATATATATATATATATATATATATATATATATATATATATATATATATATATATATATATATGTGTGTGTGTGTGTGTATATATATATATACATATATATCGATAACATATACATATAAATATATCATATTATACATATATACATTTATGAATTATATTATACATATATACATTTATTAATCATATATATATATATATATATATATATATATGTTTATATACACATGTATATCGATACTATATATATATATAAATATATCATATTATACATATATACATGGATTAATCATATATATATATATATATATATATATATATATATATATATATATATATATATGATGGACTTTCCCGTCGATCTCGACATATTAGTGCCCCGCCAGGGGCTACCTGCGCATGTAATTGTAATTGAAAGAAGTTGCACAATCCCATAAACACTTCTTCTGAGTCGACACTGCTTCATTCAAATGGCAAGTAGTTCAAGACGACTGGAAACAATGCCGAGATAAGCAGAGAGCACATACAGCACCTGGTATTCCCAAATGATCAGCCATTTAGTACTGGCCAGGCACGACGTCGCTTAACTTCGGTGATCTAACGGGAAACGGTGTGTCAACGTGAGTGTGCCGTATACACACACACATATATATATATATATATATATATATATATATATATATATATATATATATATCGATGACATATATATATATATAAATATATCATATTATACATATATACATTTATGAATGATAATATATGTGCGTACATATACAGAAATATATTGATACACACGTATATAAGCGTTTGTAAAATACAAGAAGGAAAATGTACAATATTTATTAAATCATTAAATAGTGCGACCAAGGAATATATGAATACACATTTTATCGTTAACCGAAGAAAATCATGTTCGATAAAAAGATGTAAACATGTCCAACATGAACTCCAGGTGATCATAAATCTTAATATAACGATAACATTGTATTTTCATCTTAATCATCCCTCCAGTGTTATGCTAAAAGAGAAGTCGAAGTAATCGATGTCATAAATATTATATTCCATTGAGTTATATGTATAACCCTTCATAAAATTCACCCATGAGAATGAAATAGACAACTCGATACCCTTCCTAGATACTCTCATGCAAACTAGAATTGAAGGTACACCGCAAAAACACTAAAAAAAATGACTACATACACTTCTACTCTCACCACAATAACAAGATCAAAACAGGTATAATCATAGGCTTCTTCCTACGCGCCCTTAGAATCTGTAGCCCCTAATACATAGATGAAGAAATAAAATACATGTTTAATTCCTTAAAAACAGTGCAATACTCCACACATTTTATATTAAATGCCAAGAAGAAAGCCTTTAAAATATTCTCCAGAAACAACACACAAAAAAATCAAACTCCAAACACCTCCCTCATAGACAGCCTCCTTCTCTTACCCACGCATTCCAATAACACATCCATATGCAACACACTTAACAAACTAGGCATTCTAACAGTAAACACCACATCACAATCCATCAAACAAACATTAAACACATCAAGACACTTCCGAAAAAAACCCACATCCCATGCCGGCTTATACACTGTCCCATGCAACAACTGACATCAAATTTACGTGGGAGAAACACACCATGAATTGAAAAAAAGATTGAATGAACACAAAAGGGACATAAAAACAATAACTCTCTCAGTGCACTTTTCTCCCATGCACTAGAGCACGATCATGCTTTAAAATTTGAACAAGCCAAAATCACCAAATACATCCACAAAAAAAGCTCGGCGAAGACTACTTGAAACTGCACTAATCCCTGCCTCCAACACCATCAAGCAACGAAATGGCTTCTATAACCTATCGCTCTTAATAAGCAAAATGATCCTTTCCGAACAAAAACTCCTCCCAGATTATACACATACATACCCCCCGACACACACGCACGTCTTCATTCACTCACATTCTTAACATAGTAAGCCGGTCATACATTCCCACTTTTCAAAATATTTCAAATATCTCACACCTACCTTCCACTTCTCTGCATACCCCCCCCGACATCTTCATTCACCACGAACCCAAACTTTCCATCCTACTCATCCCTCATATTCTTGAAGCAGCCACCTGGTCAAACACTCCCCCCTCCTGTTTCCTCACCTCTTCACTCATTCCCATCCACATTATTCCCGCTCACCCCCACCCCTCAACTTTCTCACTTACAACCCTCCACATTATCCCTGCTCACCCCCATCCTTCCCCTTTTTTCAACCCAGAACATCAACATTTTTTCATTCTACACGACTGACTTCACACAGCCCGGACACTGTTTCTACTGCTTCCAGTAGGGGCTCCTATTTCCTCCCATCAGCTATCATGTAAACCAAATATGTTCACGTACTTGCATAATATTTTTCTTAACATTATCATCCTGAAGAAGTCTTACAAATAAAAGCGAAACGTTGATAGAACAAATACAAAATACATCCTTTTTGGTTTTTCCTTTTTCATTTCCCATTACGTCGGATTACCTTTTATCCTTTCCTTTCCCATATATATATATATATATATATATATATATATATATATATATATAGAGAGAGAGAGAGAGAGAGAGAGAGAGAGAGAAAGAGAGAGATATTGTTTGTAGATTTCAATTTTGCGTTGAGAATCCGAATAAAAGAGCTCAATGTACATTTAAACATAGCAAACATACGTCTGAGGGGACGTAATTAAGGGGTCGAAATAATTTATTATGTATACAACCTTAATGTATGTATAGTTTTTTCCTTTTAATAATTCTATATATATATATATATTTATATATGGACATATAAATATATATATATATATATATATATATACATATATATATATATATATATATATATATATATATATATGGATATATATATATATATATATATACATGTATATGCATATGAAATTGAACAAGTATAAAAACGAGAGGAAATTAAAAAAAGTATGAATGTACTAAATTGGCTTTCGTCCACACTCATCAGAGTATTAACGTGAAAGTAATTAAATACGACTAAAAACTTAAAATAAATTAAGGATGAAAACTAGTGACAAGTTTGGGAGAAAAATATATATATGGGAGGGGGGTCACAAGTCGAGCACATTAAGTCCTAGAAGCCACTCCTTTTGTTTACAAAGGGAGGGTTTGATTGACTTGATATATATATGCGATCAACTTATGACAGAAAACCAGTCACTAGTGCACGTCGACGCACATTCAGCGCTATTTATAAGATGGTCAGCAATAGCAGACCCGGATGTGTTGACTAAATTATTTAAATTATTTAGTCGGCCCCGGCGTATTTCAGGGGTGTGTGTTGCTTTATTCTGGATTGAAACCTTTGCATTGTACTTCCCACGTATACGGCATCGCACCGACATTTAAATTGATAAATAATGTTACTGATATGTTGGGGTGGGAGAACATCCTTATTAATAAATTTGAGCAAAGGTCGAGCAAAAAGAACAATTCCAGGATTAGATGCCTGGTAACACCGACACACAGCTACATAACTTTGATTAGCAAATTGTATGCTTATATTACTCAACTAAGGTAATCTGAGGTACGCCGGACATTTTGGAGGACCAAAAAGTTCAGGCTTGTTAAAGTGAGCGACCTTAGTGACGATATTAGAATTAACAATATCGAGAGGGAAACCATTTTCAACGAGCCCATCTTTGATAAATTCAATCTCCGAATCAATCAGGGATTCAGAGCAAATCTTTAAGGCACGATGAACCAAACATTTAATCAGATTTATTTTTTTTTGTATGGGACAAAAAGAGTACCAGTGACAACATTAACCAGTAAATGTAGGTTTGCGGTAAACAGATGTTAGAAACAATGAATCAGATTTATGCACTAATACATCCAGAAAAGGAAGGGTGGGGTTGTGTTCCCTCTCACAAGTGAACTTTAAGGCTGGGTGTAATTGATTAAGTGCATTAAGGAATAATATGGAATCTGACTCATTGTTAAACACGCAAAATGTATCATCTACGTATCGAAAATAAGCATATGGTTTATTGATACGGGCCAAAAGATTATACTCGTGAAAACTTACGAAGATATTGGCCAACGCAAGACCAATGGGTGACCCCATAGAAATGCCGTCGATTTGTGGATACATTACATTATCAAAACTGAATTCGACAGGCATGGTAGACAACCGCATCAGTTCACCGAAGACCTTCCCAGAGATAATAGGACCAAGTGAGAAACCACGATATACAACATCAGCACACATATCGATGGTTTCTTGTAAGGGAACGCATGTAAATAAACTGCTGATGTCGAAAGAACAGACACACTTATTCTCAGCAGAAAAAAAGAGCAATTGCGTATATATTCAGCAATAGTGAATGAATCTTTAATACACTTGGCCGAAGATACTTCAAGCACAGGTTGAAGCAATTCAGCAAAACATTTAGCTAACTGATGCTGAACCGACCCGACCATAGAGAGAATCGGTCTTACGGGTATATTTTCCTTATGTGTGTTTGGTAGGACGTAAATACGTGGTCTTATATGGTTACCCTCTCGATATCGTTAATTCTAATATCCTCACTAAGATCGCTTTAACTTTAACAAGCCTGAACTTTTTGGTCCTCCTAAATGCCTGGCGTACATCAGATTTCCTTGGTTGGGTAAAATTAGCATAAAATTTACTAATCAAATTTCTGTATCTGTGCGTCGGTGTTACCAGGCATCTAATCCTAGAATTGTTTTTTCTGCTCGACCTTTGCTCAAATCTATTCATGAGGATTTTCTTCCACCCCAACATATCAGTAACATTATTTATCAATTTAAATGTCGGTGCGATGCCGTATAGGTGGGAAGAACAGTGCGAAGGTTTCAATCCAGAACAAAACAACACACACCCCTGCAATACGCCGGGGACGACTAAATAATTTAAATAATAAAGTCAACAAACCCGGGTCTGCTATTGCTGACCATCTTATAAATAGCGCCGAATGTGCGTCGACGTAAACTAGTGACTGGTTTTCTGTCATAAGTAGATCGCATTCTCTATTCCACCTCAAAGTTTTGGAAGCCATATATATCAAGTCAATCAAACCCTCTATTTGTAAACAAAAGGAGTGACTTTTAGGACTTAATGTAATCAACTTGTGACCCTCCTCCCCACATATATATTTTTTCTCCCAAACTTGTCACTAGTTTTCATCATAAATTAATTTTAAGTTTTTAGTCGTATTTAATTACTTCCACGTTAATACTCTGATGAGTGTGGACGTAAGCCGGCTTAGTACATTCATGATTTTTTAAATTTCCTCTCGTTTTTATACTTGTTCAATTTCATTCATCCCCCCCAAAAAAGGTTCCAAACGTCTGCATTACTTGCCGTTATTAAAGTTTGTACCACGAGAAATGTATATATATATATATATATATATATATATATATATATATATATATATATATATATATAAATATATATAGATTTATATATTAAAGTATATATACATAATATAAATATATAAATATATATATATATGTTATATATATGAATATATATATATATATATATAAATATATTTATATATATGGATATATATATATATGTATCTATATATTTATGTAACATATATATATATATATATATATATAAATATATATATATATATATATATATATATATTTATATATATACTTATATACATAAATATATATATATATATATTTATATATATACATATATATACATATATATATATTTATATATATTCATATATATATACATATATATATAAATATATATAAATATACATATATAAATATATACATATGTATATATGTATATATTATATATATAATAAATATATATATATGAATATATATATATATATACATATATATATATGTATATATATGTATATGATAAAAATTGCGAAATAGTATATTCAGTCAACAGGCTAATGCCGTCAATTGGGAACGCAACATAAATTATAAAAACTGAACTGACAAGTGGTATATGGTTCTAGATAAATAAAAAGCAGATACATGAGTAAGCATAACAAATAACAGCTAATAAAATACGTCATGCATCTACAATTCGTAATAACAAAAATAAAATGAATTAAAATTAATACACAAAATAGAAGTTAAAATGATAGAAACTAAAGAAAATAAATTAATGAAATAAAAGCGAAATACCGAAATATCGATAATAAATAGAGAGTAGTTACATAGAGGTAGATAGAATGAAACAAGTAAATAAATATATAGTAAGATACAGAAATTGAAAGCAACAGAGCAGTAATAGTTGATGAAAGAATAAAAGTACAGTAATAAGAACAAGAAAAGAAAACTTAAAAAAAATGAATAGAGGAAATAGTGAAGAAAATAAATAACATACAAATAAAAAAGTGAATGAAAATAAATATAAAATAAAAGGAAAGAAAAATCGAAAAGAAACAAGCAGACAAAAATTTTTAAAAAGCAAGAGAAAAATGTAGACAAAAATTAAATAATAATAATAAAACAAAAAATAAGTAAATAAAAAGTAAAATAAAAACATAAGCGTAGGAAAAATCGCAAAAAAGAAGGAAAAATTAAAGAGAAAATGAATTGCAACAATAAAAAAAAACATTAAATGTAAGTAAGCATAGACGTACATAATGAGATAGATATAAAATAGGCATAAGATGGTTTAACATTAAGTCATGAAAAAGTTTTTAAAAAGTTGAAAAAAAAACGAAAGTAGCAAGCAAAAGTAGAAAAAAAAGTTTTAAAAAATAAGCCATAAAAATGTAAAGTAAATACATCTATAAAAAAGTTTAATGATATCAAATTTAAAGAAACATAAAAGGATAACTAATAAACATAAATAAAGAAAAGAAACGTAAAAAAAGAAAATAAATATAAAACACATAAATAAAGTTAAGTAATAATGATTCAGTAGAAATAAATGAAGAAAATAAGGTCAATAAAGTCGGTGAACATGAAGGTAAGAATAGAAATAAATATAAGAAAACTTAAAGGAAGATGAGTAGCAATCATTTTCGAAAGACGGGATCAAAAATGTAAAAAAATATATAAAACGAACACAGATAATGAAAAAAGAAATAAGTGAACAAAGGGAATAGAATAAAAATGAAGAATTAGTGGACATACGCTTGACCACTGGGTCACAGCCACTTGTGATATTAATCTGACTATAATTTTATTTAATACTATATGTCTCTTTAGACATTCTTCTTACAGAACTAAACATAATAAGTCATATTACCATTTTATTATTATTATTATTATGATTATTATTATTATGATTATTATCATTATTATTATCATTATTATTATTATTAGTAGTAGTAGTAGTATTTGTACTCACAAGGAGTTATCCCACTGATCATCGTTAGTGAATACTCACCGACAATAACCAATGGTATTTCCTGGAGCCTGAGTGCCAACAAGCCTCTCCAGATTATTATTATTATTATTATTATTATTATTATTATTATTATTATTATTGTTATTGTTATTGTTATTGTTATTGTTATTTTTATTGTTATTGTTATTGCTATTGCTATTGCTATTGCTATTGCTATTGTTATTGTTATTGTTATTGTTATTGTTATTGTTATTATTATTATTATTATTATTATTATTATTGTTATTATTATTGTTATTGTTATTGTTATTGTTATTGTTATTGTTATTGTTATTATTATTATTATTATTGTTATTGTTATTGTTATTGTTATTGTTATTGTTATTGTTATTATTATTATTATTATTATTATAATTTTTTTTTTAAGTTGATTTAATTAAAAAAAAATGATTATTTCTATAGAATTAAAGAGACTTATTATTTGGCCATCTAATTTATATCAGTATATATTTCGTTGTGCAGGCACATGTATCGAAATTAGAAGGCAATGCTGAAAGGAAACACTGACTATTTGTTTAGGTGCTCACATAGATATTAAGGATTGTAAGAGACTGGTTGAATGGACGCAAGTTAGATATACAAGGATATCTAAGGGGAATATGGGTTACTTATTCGGTTAATTATCCACTCCGATTAATTAGAACAATTTAACATTAGTGTTGGTCAACAGGACTCAATCTGAAGTCAAAGGTGTATTTCAGCAGGTAAATTGTGTTATTAAATTATATGAGAAACAGTATTAGTAGGGCAAACGTTAATTAACCAACATTAAGTATAATAATAGATAGAAATATAATAATTATTATGTTTGAATGAAATGATTATATTAAGCTGAAGGCTATTTTGTAAATATCTTAAAAATGAAAACATCTCTTAAACTTTTAAAAATAATTTAAACTTTATTTAAAAACTACAAATAATATATTAACAACAAAATAATATCTTTTAACAAAACATTTAAAAAATACTAAATAATATGGGATATAATTAAAGTGCCTTTTTCCAAAACCAATATAAAAATGTCAGGAAGTCTCATTGGGTGTCCTGCGGGCTTCGCAGACCAGGAGAAGGCTGAATGTGTTATCTCAAATAATGATGAAGGAGAATGCCTAGCAGAGTCAATACAATTCACGATACTCTGGTGTGTTGCGCGTTATTAATAGTTCAAGGTTGTTGAACACATTCCACGTGGCACGGCTGATAACTCTACTCGTCTCCACAGTAATCGGTTGGAACACAAATCTGTCAAGAAGACTCACGTATTTTGGTTGCTTGCCTTCTTTCCAATACCTTGCTATATGCCCATAGTTTGTCAGCTATTCTTTTAATAACGATGGTACTAAAGTGTCGACACAAGTCACGTCCTATATTATCGAGTTGCCGTTTGCGAAGGAAAACATCGCCAGGCTACCGGACTATTTGCCATGCTCTCTGCCGTGGCCAATTGGTTTGAGGAACGACGAGGTCTTAAAATGTAAAGAGTTTGATTCGGCAAACGGTCTCAGCCACATGTAACTGGCAAAGAAAAATATGAACGAAACAGAAATAGAAGAATCGGGCAAAATAAATTGTAAAAATGAAACAAGAAAAAATCATGTTACTCAGGTTAGTGGAGCTTTCCTATTTATTGCTAGGGCAGAGAATGGAAGAAATGGAAAGACTGTGAAATACCACAATAAAACGTCTACATGATATAAAATATTTATGAGTTTTTTAAAATTAGACCAGATGTAAAATGAACTAATGTAGAGAAAAAGCATTAAGTGAATATACAGTGTTCAGCATCAGCTATGGTATGTTATGTTTATAGTTTCTTATGTATTAATATGTAACGCCGTCTAATTTTTGAAATTTGACTGAACAAATGCCGATCACAGTAGATTGAGACATTACTATGTAAACTGACAGTAAAAATAAACATGTTCTAATAAAAATGTTTGATGACAAATTTTGATACAAAATGAGCGTTCATAAAATAGAATACAAAGTGTGTTAGTCACAGAACACCATGTACATGAAGTAAGTAAAATAAAATAGAATAATGACTAAAAACTAAACATAAAATACTAAATTAATATACACAGATGGAGAGACAAAAATAATCAAACATATATTAAGTAAAACAGCAAAGATGATGCTAATAATAAGACAACATCTCAGGTCAAAGAATATGTAAAATGAGCAAAATGAAATATTAATTTAAAATAGTAAAATAAGAAAAGTACCCTTGGACAGGGCAGGAATGAAATGGACGGAC
The DNA here is from genome assembly GCA_963556195.1 of Sepiola atlantica. NCBI lineage: Eukaryota > Metazoa > Mollusca > Cephalopoda > Sepiida > Sepiolidae > Sepiola > Sepiola atlantica. The sequence continues at coordinate 69,353,441 of OY744523.1, forward strand.
TAAGGAAAGTAGTTATTAAAAATAGGCATACAATAAAAGTATGTATAACCTTTGAGAATTTTAATTAACAGTAACAGTAACATCGATTCATTTGGCAAAAGATAAATCAGTTAATATATATTCAGTAGATAAACTCAAATAGCGAAAAATAAATTAAGATGCACAAATAAAGAGAAAAAAACAATTATAGTAAGTAAATCAGCACAGAACATGTTTAACATGTAAGAAGGAAAAATTGATTTTAAAAACATTTTTAACTAATGGTTCACCACTACGAATGCTTAACCAACTCGAGGATGAGGATCAGTGAGAGTTTCAGTTGAACGATGGAACAGTACTATGAAAGTATTGAGAAATATAATTAATTCACAGTGTATTGACATTGCGCTTGTAAACGACAATGTGTAGTCTGTAGGGAAACATTTGTGCGGTTACGTATTCTTGTAATGAATCTTTGTTTATGGAAATTCCGTGTGATTTCAGATACACAGAGGGAAAGGGAGCTTTATTTGCAGTGTTGTAAGCAAGACTACTTTTTGTTAAGAAGGATTTACGCGGCGGAGAACATCTCAGGGCTCAGCCGAGGAGACAGAGCTTCATAAAGAAAAGTGGAAAACGGGGAAAAATTAAATATTGAATTGAAATAGTGAAATAAAGATGAACATGAATTTGAAATATTGAACGGAAAGATGTGAGAGAAATGATAAAATAAACCCGAACATAAAAGTGAAAAGAAAGAAGGAAATTATAAAGTAGCACCTAACCTATGAACACAGCAAATAAAGTAAAGTAAATAAAGTAGTCGACATACTTGAGTGCTCATTGTATTTAGATAATAAATCAACGTGTAGAAGGATGTGCTACTCTATTTGCATCATTACTCCACTTACCCTTGATCTTCCCCTTATAATGCTGAGTGTAGGGATCAAGTATCGTTTGCTAAGTCTTTTTTATGATTCGACAGAAAATTTAACTTTCGCCTCCCGTTCATTGGACAGTACTATAACCATTATGCTAAATGATCCTGTTAAAAATGGTTATAACAGACAGGTAAATAAGTGAGAAAAAACGAGTAATATTGGAAGATTATGGCAAGAAAAGTTATGTGGAAAAAAAAAAAACGGTGAATGATTAAATACATGAACTAAATTAATAAATAAAAATAAATAAAAAGAAAGCTATATAAACAAAAGAAAACAGTAGAAAAAGAAAAGCGATACTCTAACAACCCGGAAGAAATGTAAGAAGCAAACGGAATTAAAAATGAAATAAGGGAAGAGGAAGGTAAAAAAGAAAACCAATTAGCAAGATATAGATGGCAACGAAACAACGGCCATTTAAGAGACAACTGCGAAAGGAAAGCATGGGTGAAATAAGGAACAGTTGAAAATAAAACCGAAACGGAATAAGTATAACAAATAAGAAAAGAAGTGAGCGTGCAACGATAAAAAAACTAACAAAAACGAAACGTGAGAAAATAAAGAAAGATACGAAACAAAAAAGAAAAAAGTAAACATGAGCTAAAAATGAAAGAAAAAAGAACGGGGCAACTAGAAGAAACATAACAACGAAAGTAAAACAATAAGAAGGAGATAGAAAGAACGAGAAGAAAAGAATGTACGACGGACACACAAGAAACGAAAGAAAGAAAATAATAATTAAATTAGAAAAAAAAAATGCGATCTAAAGATGGAAACGAGAGAATGGAAAGAAAGAAAGGAATGTAAGGAAATACTAGTATGAAACAAGAAAGAAAAAGATACAAAGCTATATGAAAAAAAGAAAGTAGATGAGAAAAACGACCGAGTTAAAGTTAAAACCGCATGAAATTGGTGAAAGGAAAAAGCGAACAAAGTACAAAAACAAAATGGAAGCAATGAAATGAAAGACAGAAAGGAAATAATGACAAAAAGAAGGAACAAGTTGACGCAATATAGTCATTAAAGAAACATAACAAAAAAGTAAAGAAAATATAAAATAAAAAGCGATATAGGTAATAAATGAGAATAAACAAAATTAAAAAAAAATAAAATGTAGAAAAAACAAACAAAATAAATAAAAATAGAAAGAAAAGAAGAATAGAAAAAAGTAAAAGAAGAAACATACGGCAGATAATAAAACAATAGAAAACATGAAGATTAAAAAGAAACACTAAATTTTGAGTACACATGAGTGTAAAAGAATAATAACATGGGAGGAAATAAGGAAATTAAAAAAAATGCTAAACCTGAAAAATGCCCTGAAATTATGAAATGTTATCAAGTTTTAATCTGGAAAAGAATTGAACATATACTAAGTCATTTTAAAAAAAATTACATGAACAAAATATATACGACAATAAACTGAAATACTACTACTACTGCTACTACTACTACTACTACTACTACTACTAATAATAATAATAATATTAGGAAGAAGACGAAGAAGATGGATCATGTTTCGCAGATGATTGGAACATCCCTTTTTAGTGACATGTGCCTTTGGCCAAAGCAGGAAGAAATAAAATTAGGGAGAGAAAGGGGTATTTTAATGTAGATATAAAAATCAAAGTAATTGAGTTTTAAGAATTTATATCAGGAAATGCAGTCTAACATTAAATGACGCGGAGAGGAAACGTTATATATATATATATATATATATATAAATATATATATATATATATATAAATATATATATATATATATATATATATATGTAGATATTCATATATATATATGTAGATATTCATATATATATATATATATATATATATATATATATATATCTATATATATATACATATACATATATATATATAAATATATAAACATATATATATATATATATATATACATATATATATATATAAACATAAACACACCTATATATATATATATATATATATAAATATATATATTTTATTTATATAAGTCACTATATGAAAACAAGGTAAAATAAGTAAATACATGTAGATAGAAAAAAAGAAGACAGAAAACTGACTAAGGATTTTTTGCAACGGATAAGTCCACAATTTCAGAATTAAAAAGGTAACGATTTTAATGATATTAAAACTGATTACAAAATATACAAATTAAGGAGTAAAAACAGGAAGAAAAAAAGAAGAAAGAGGATTGATAACACATTTAAAAAATGGTACAATAAACACGTATAAATAAAATGAATAAGAAAATTGGCATTCAATATGCAAAGGAAATATTTGAATAAACAGTTCGAATACTACAAAAAGAAATACAAGACAAATAAGTAGAACGAAAAGAAACATAAATAAAGTTCATAAGAATGTAAAAAATGTAAACGAAGCACAATAATGAATAAAGCAGAAAAAAAACGAATGATAGAAAGAAAGAATCGATTGAATGCGAAATAATAGGAAAAAAAGAGGATAGATAGAAAGATAGAAAGGAAGAAAGAAATGATCTGAAAAGTAATCACGCGTGATATTTGAAATAGAAAGAAAGGATAGAAGTAATAAAAAGAAATAATCAAATGATAAAAAAGAGAATAACGAAAGTGAAAAGTTATATGAAATTTAATAACACCTGAGAGTCGAGGAAATAGCTTAAGAGAAATTGTAAGATTAATACTTTTTAAGTCTGCTGAAAATGAAGGAAATGTCAGAGAATTTAGAAACGTTATAAGGTTGGAATTTGGAAAAGGTGTAAAAATCAAAGAGAAAACTGATAGAAAAAATAGTAAAAAAAAAAAGTTTCCAAAATAAATTGAAAAAAAGATAACATTAAAAAGAGTCATATTACTCAGGTGATTGGAACATCTTTATTTAGTGACATCTGCCTTTGGACAGTTAAATCAGGAAGGAATTACGAACGAGCGAGAAAAGCAATATTCGAAAGTAGATATAAAAATCAAAGTATTTATGAGTTTTGAGAATTTAGATCAGGAAACGAAATCTAAAATGAAATACGACGGGGAGGAAAGGGATGATCTAAGTATAAATACGCCGCGTAAAATAGTAAGTATGAAGTCGTAAGTAAAAGCCCCAAAGAAATAATGTAATTTGGTAAGAATATACACAGAAAGAGCGGGAAAGAGGAAGGGGTAAGACGAGATAAGGGCAGATAAGAGGGGGAGGAGAGAATAACTTAATGGAAAGCGGGAAAATATTTTGGAGTTAAACAGGAAGAAGTAATTAGAATAGAGAAGGCGTTCTTAAGATTTTAGACAGAGAGGAGAAGAAATAATATCGATATGAACATAAAGCTTCACATATCTAAAATATAGGCAAGACACACTATTTCATGTAATCCTATTATAATATGAATATGTGTATGAAACCGAATCTACGTCACATTTTTCAATGTTACTACATGTAAACTTGACTCGCCAGGTCGCTAACATAAGTTAGTCTACTTTGATTTCATTCATAAACTTTAAGATCTGTTAAAATATTTTTCTTGGGTTACTAATATAATAAGCTGCTTTAATTCTATATTCCCCTCATGTATAACATAGAAGTAAATACGCTTATTATTTTCCATCTAATGTACATAACTGTTTGTCGTATGTACAGACCCTATTTATATGAGATGACATTGCTGAAAAAAGAGAGTCCATCTTTCTTTAAATGCTTACAGCGACATTAAGAACTATTAGAGAATAGTTGAATAAATATAGTGAGAGGACGAACGAGAAGTACATAGACAGCTAAGTGAACGGTGGTTGACTTGTTCAGTTAATTAAAAATTGCAGCTAATGATAACAATTTAAATATAATTTTATTAAGCAAAATCAAATCTTCTGAAGGTTGTCAAAGGAAAGACGGCGACATTTGTAGGTTAGTCAGAATTTTCCAAAACGTGCTAAGTAACCTGTTTTTCTTTCTTTTTTCTTTTTATTTTCAAATCCTCAAAGTACAACAGATTTGTATATTTAATATATTTTAATTTTTTAATTAAACGGCGGAAAAATAAAACAAAAAAGTAAACTTGCTCCCTTACTTTCATCTACTACTTTTATTTTATTTTTCTCACGCGGGTACATAGAAATACCTGGCATATAACCCAGACGCAGAGTTACCCCAGTCAGCGAGACGGACCCGTATATCTTGTTATATCATCTATCTATAAGAAAGACACTCTGATGTTAAACATTCGCACTATATAGTGTCTTTTCATGCATTTTAGAAGGAGTGAGTTGTGTACGTGCAGCACAAGCGCACAACGCTGCCACCTAATAGAGAGTTGCAAATGCACTGTAGATGCATTTCCGACAGCCCCACAACTCTCGCTTATTTCACTCTTTTTCTTAGATCACATCGTCCACATCGTCCAAGAGCGATGTGTCTGACAATACTGTCCTTTGTCAGTTGTTAGTTAGTGTTTATTTCATTACTAATGCACGATGAGATGAATTAAGTACATTTTCTTTCCTCTACTTTTGTTTCTATATAACTGATAACGTTTTATCTGGGCTGAGGTTATTCGTTTAATAGTCCAACGATACAAACCTTGGAGTAACTCCTATATAGGCTGTCATATCAGCAGGTGAACAATAGCGGGACTGCTCTTTTTGCCATTTGGAGAATGAAGTCTGGGCCATGTATTGGGTCTCGGTGAAGCATCTTGGTGGGAACTGCTACTGCCTTTCTTACTTCAATGATTTAAAAAGATAGCCTACTTACTCATTCCCTGTAGTATTGGCTTGGCCTTTTGGCTAAGATCAAAGTGTAGTATATGTTCCGATGGGATACTTCACCCCATGTACTGGTATTGTCTTGGCCTTCGAGCTTGATTTACGCCGGTCTATGGTGTCCTGTGCAGTTGTAGGAGGTTCACCCTCCCAGGCTTCGCCTCCCCTATTTGGGGAGGAGTAAGTTTATTGCTTACTGCCTGAGGCGCCCCTACCGGGGCATGCCGACGGGGCTGCTCAGGCAATTTTTAAACCCCACTTTCCCGACTCGACCTTGGGTCATATCTTACTTGTGGGAGTAAGATAAAAACTGGCTTTGTGCTTAACTCCTGGAGAGGAGTAAATAAATACTCATTCCCTCTAGTATTTGATTGGCCTTTTGGCTAAGATCAAAGTGTAGTATCTGTTCCGATGGATATTGCACCCCATAGACTGGTATTGTCTTGACATTCGGGGCTTGATTTACGCCGGTCTATGGATCTGTCCTGTGCAGTTCTACGAGGTCCACCCTCCAAGGCTTCGCCTCCCCTCTTTGGGGAGGAGTAAGTTTATTGCTTACTGCCTGAGGCGCCCCTACCGGGGCGTGCCGACGGGGCTGCCCAGGCAATTTTTAATGGCCAGAGTGCTCATCTCTCGGGCGCTGGCTTTTCAAACCCCACTTTCCCGACCCAACCTTGGGACACATCTTACTTGTGGGAGTAAGATAAAAACTGGCCTTGCACCTAACTCGTGGAGAGGAGTAAATCAATACTCATTCCCTCTGTGTTTTGTCTGTCGACCAGTCTACTGATCTGTTCCAAAAAATGTACAAATCTCAACATGCAAAGTTATTGAAATAATTAATAAGCGTAAACACAGTTACTTAACTTCTAACGTGGATTCTTACTATCAAGGCTCCTTTTCCAAATATTAGGGGTGTGCGTTCTAACTATTCCCAAGGGTGAAATTTATTTACAGAAGAGTAAATCAGACCTATTCTTTCTGTTTTAAATTGGCATCAGCATGTTTGCTTCTACCGATGATGTCATGATAAAACCTTAATCGAACATGGCATCACACCCCGACTTTTACGATTGTAATGGAGATTGTACATGTGCCTACATTAAGTATTGTTTTCTATGTGCTACCGCTATCTCCAAAGAAGACCCAAAATTGCGCTATATATGTTCCTGTGTAGAACTTAAGGTACCGCGTTTATATTTGCCCTTTATTGTCTCCAAAGCGACGGAGTTACTATCTTAGAGGGTATATCTGAGTGAATTGACAACATATTGTATGTTTACCAGCGTTTATGTCAATGGTGATTTTAATGTGCACAAAAAATGTAAAATATTTTCCCCACTTTTTTGTTTCTTGCTTACGATTTAAGGCAAATAGTTTACGTACGTACTCGCGTACCCGATGCTGACATGCATTTTGCAAGTCTTATTGATTTTTCCTGACAACTTGTCCTGAACAGTGCTCACCGCTCTTCTGTCTCCTCTGGGACCTTCTGATAATTTTTCCAATTAAGATAAAACACAAAACAAAGTGCAATAACACCTCTGATGTCGTTTTCCATCTCAGAGTGTATCGATACTTGATAGCTGACTAGGTCAGCCTCAGATTCTTCTTAACAGAACTTCCTCTACACTTCATTTTGAGACAAATGTTTCCTGCATTGCATACAATATAACAAACTGGTTAATCATTGGTGTTGATAGCTTCATACGCTCAAACAAATTCACATAGAAACCAAATATCTCAGCCTTGGTACAATCCTGAATGTTCCGCTGCCATTGCTTACAGAAATCACTATTCGAATTGCTGATAACAATATAGGTCGTCTGAAACCAAAGTCATCTTTAAGACTGTTGGAAATAATTGCGAAAGTGTTATACAAAACGCGAAACATTTTTTTGTCCAATCCATTCATTCCAGAGGGGGTGCACAGAGGCCTTGTTCCCAAGCGTTTTTACGAATAACAAAGACGGTCTTAAACAGATGCAATACTTCTATCACAACTACCAGGAATGGATTAAAGTGTATTTCCCTAGCATCTGATAAAGCCAAGCTTTTTGGAAGCACTTTGTATGATTTCCGCCCTGTGATGGAAACCACTCCGAACGATATTCCTATATCTGTTAGGAATGTTCCAACACTAATCAAACACCTTGATGCCAGCAAGGCAAGTTGCTTTGACAACAGTCCAATCATAGTGTGTAACAAGTTGCACCCAGAACAATCTCATATTCTTACAAAGCTGTTTAACACTTGCTTAATTGGAAAACTTCGTCAGACTTATCACTATGTAAAAATACTGGTAATCGGTGTTCTGCATCTCAGTACAGACCAATCCGTCTCCCATGTGCCATCATTTGTTTAATCTGTAAGAAGTCAAGAAGTTGTTAAACACCTAAGAAGAAACAATCTACTGAGTGTCTAGCAATATTGATTTCATCCTGCAAGATCAACAACTGACGCGGTGACTATAATATTACACAGGATCAGTGAATCTATTTACAGAAGCGTCGTGTCTAAAGCCATAGCTCTTGACATATAAAATACCTTTGATAAGGTTTGGCACAAAACTTTTCCTGACAAATAGCTAGCTATTTAATATCTGGAAATTTCTCTCAACAATAAAATCACTTCCCTATGGTAGGTTTATAAAAGTAGTCGTTGATGAGCAGAAGTCTAAAGCACATAGTGTCACTACCTGCATGCCTCAATGTTCTATTCTGGACCCAAAATATATCTTATTTTTATCAATGATCACTCAACTCGCATTCTACGATCATTCTTTGACATTTATGCAGATGACACAACCATCTATGAAAAAACTTCGAATGGCATGAATGATCGATATATCTTTGTCTCTCTTACGATCTAGAACACGTAGTGCAATGCGGTACTGACGCTCGGATACTCACTTGAAATAAATAATGCAAACCTTGAGGAAGTCCTCTTGTTTGAAAAGCTTCAGGGACTGATCTTCACTCCAGACCTGAAATGAAAGACTTGCATAAAATGTTCTGCTAAAGTAACCGCAAGCATTATTGGATAACTATACCGCCTTAAGAAAGTATCGTACGCCTTACTAAATTCACTATTTGTATGAGAGTCAAATACGTTCAAAGATCGAACACTGTTGCTGTATATGGAAAGATTCAGCCGATACCACCTTTCATATCTTGACAAAGTACAAAAGCAACTTCGAAATCGTGTAGGGAGATTTCCTCTTATCTTCCCTGAAGCCTATTTTACACAGAAGGGAGATTACTGATCTTTCACTTCGTTATGTTCATAGTAGGTGTTCTACAGACCACCACTCTATGTTTACTTATTTTAAAACATTCACAACAAGAATTCGTCTAGCTACAACCATTGAAAATAATTTCCTTTCTTCCTCTATGTAACAAAAACAAAACAATACTTTACAGCGAAAAGTGACTTTCTAAAAGTGACCCGTCTGTAGAAGACAATACCACGTGACTGCTTCCCAGATGAGTACAACATGGTCGTTTTCAAGTCCAATATAAACAATGTTTTTTTTAAGCCGTACGCTTCAATAATCACACACTGCCCAGTCGGAACATACCATTACTAATCGCCCGACAAACTAATTAACGCATATCCTTGAGTAGTAGTTGCCTCTTGATAAGCACTGACTCGCTGATACATTAAATGAATCATAGAAATGAGATACATTTATCATATAATGTTTATGTGATTAAAATAATACAAGAAGTGCCTCTTTAATAACACTAAAGCACATTCGAAATGTAGAATTTTCTTTGGTTGGGTGTACAAATTTACTACTTAAATTTTAATTTATGCGTAACATGTAACATCGTCTGATATTGGTTTCATTTCGGAATAATAGATTGACATTTCGACACAATGTTAACGGTAATATATGTATATTATTATCATTGTTATTACATATTATAGACATTAAATATATATATATATACATTCATATATACATATATATATATATATATATATATAGATATACATACATATATATATATATATATATATATATATATATATATATATATATATATTTGTGTTATAATGGAATAATTCCAGGAGGAAATCCAGGTATGAGAGCTCAATGTCGTAAACAGAGCAAGAATAACATAAAATATAATAACACAACCAGAGAGAATGGTGGTAGCAACCAATTTGATACCACCACTCTCTCTGGTTGTGTTTGAATTGTCGTAGTGTAATTAAATTTTCTTTCAGTCTCAACAATGTAATTGTCTGAGTGATGCTTGAAAAAACCGCAAGGTTGAAATAAATTATTGCATCGACAATTATGTAATTTCGTGTTATTATATTTTATGTTATATATATATATATATATATATATATATATATATATATAATATTACAGATTTAAGGCGTATCTGTGAACCGGGTTCGCGCTCTGTAACATGCCTGGCATTGTTATTTCCCTTGCGCTGACAGCCGTAAGCTCGGAACGACTTCTTACGTGGGTAAAATATTCAAACAACATGTAATATTATTAGACGCCCATAAGTAAAATTAAATGTAGAGCACTTACGGAAAGATTAAAAATAGAGGTTCACCTAAACCCTCAGTGAAATGCTCCAACTCACTCATTGAGTTTTATCGAATGTCTAGATATTTATACTCGTCGCTTTCAGTGTATAGATTACCCCATCTCTCCGTTATCACGTGAAGCTTTCTCGTGGTCTCATATACTAGTGAACGCTTACAGGTTCAACGTGTCTCTGTGAATCGGGTTCGCACCCTGTGACCGTCTAAGATTGTTATTTCGCTGTGCTGATGTGAGCTGTATGTTAGTAAAATGTTACAATATTGTGTTATATATATATATATATATATATATATATATATATATATATATATAGTGCATGCTTGTATTCAAACATGAAGGGCTGAGGTCTCATCAGGCAGAGAATTATTTTTTGATCCAACCTGGTTGCTGATTCCCTTTGGATTTCTTTCCTGTGGATTTTACCCTACATGGATTACTATATATATATATATATATATATATATATATATATATATATATATATATATATATATATATATAGAGAGAGAGAGAGAGAGAGAGAGAGAGAGAGAGAGAGAGATTCTCCTTCATGAAATCTTGGACTTTCTTTGATCCATGCGCTGATGCCGAGTCTTGGATGAGCATGACTTTCGTAGGGTCGTAGTTTCTACGGATCCAAGGCGATACAGCATTATTAAGAATGATCAAATACTCCGCTGTGTTGATTTTAAGACCCGCTTCGATGAAATGAGGAGGCATCACCTTTCTATAACTTGCCACAGCTGCAAAAACCATCACGGAAGCAGGATGTTTGCTCTGCATCACAGGAGGAACTTCCGAAGAGTCACAGGCAGTAACTCGAGTGTTCTGGCGATTTGGAACCTCATCCACGATGAACTTTTTCTCATCAACAAAAATGCGCACATGCCCTCCTTTGTGTTTCAGATGGTTGATAAGCTTGGGACATCTTTCAACTCTTATAGCTTTTGAACGGGCAGTGAGGAGATTACGGCGTATTTTAACGTAGGACTTCATCCCAAGGTCTTCTTTGATTGCTCTGCTGATAGTTCTGCGACTCACATTGCGCTTTTTTGCCAGTTTCGACATCGACTGACTTGGGTCTGCCTTTATCGACCTTTTTAGTCTTACCAGGAAAGTTTTTGTGCGCATTTGATCACTGTGTACTGTGCCGACTTCTCTCAACCTTACACTCGTCATCGAAATTAGCCACAACCCGATAGACAGTCGTTTTTGCATATCCAGTGCTTTTAACAATGCCCGAAGGAGAACTCCCGGCGCGTTTCATTTCGCATAGAGTTATTCTTCGTGCTAATTCCGCCATATTAAAACAAATTTGAGTAAATATAATTATGCTATCTTGCAATAAAATGTTTAAGGGTCCTTAGTAAAAAAAAAAACCGTAATCATATGATCAAAAATAAAAAAAAGATATTAGCATTTTAAATTAGTTCCAATTTATCTGCCCAACCCAGTATACATATACATATACATATATGTGTGTGTGTAGATATATATATATATATATATATACATATATACATATATATATATACATATATATATATGTATATATATACATATATATATATGTATATATATACATATATATATGTATATATATATATCTTTATATATATATACATATATATATGTATATATATCTTTATATATATATACATATATATATGTATATATGTATATATGTATATATATATATCTTGATATATATATATATATATATATATATATATATATATATATATATACATATATATATATATATATATATATATATATATACTCCCTATGCTTCCTGACTGTCATAGCATTTTTAATGCGTGCCTCATGTCTTTTAAAATCAAATGCTACCTGGCAGCCTAACCAAATTAGATTTTTCTCTTCTTTTACCCCCCCCCCCCTCCGCTCTATTTTCTTTAATCCTTTACTTCGTCGTCTTTATTTGAGGCGCATAAATTCTTTTAATACATCGGAACCGACTGCTAATTCGCTTCAGTTTTTCGGCAGATCGGGCTATCACAGGAAGCCAATGAGATGGATCTTCCACAATTTATAACATCAAATGATTTCTGCTCAGCATATTTTATACTCTTCTACTGTTTTCTCCCATCCGCTCCACTTTGTCCGCCATGATTATATTTTACTTTCTAGACTATATATATATATGTATATATATATATATATATATATATATATATATATATATATATATATATATATAACATTATGTTTTTTACAAAATATAGCAGTCATCAAAGTACACACATGCTTACCTTTTTGTAAATGTTTTTCGATCGTTATACGTATAGTTATTTTAGAAGTTTTTCTTTAAATTTACTTATTTTACATTTTTTTACATAATAATGTTGGTTATTTTAGTGTGAATATCCATTACACGCAAACACACACACACATATATATATATATATATATATATATATATATATATAAATGTGTACTCATCTTTGAACATTTATAAATCTATCTCTGTATATATGTATACACATTTATATATGTGCATATGCAGCATATATTAATATATCTATGAAAACATTGCTCATCTTAAATAAGTAAAATGTATTTGAATATCTTTATATGTTTTAGGTATATGATTCACTCCTAAAATAATTTACCGACCATTGTGAATTTTGAAATACATCTGTTACAATAGAAGCGTTAAAATATAGGCTAGATTTCGTTTGATTTAGTTTTTTCCCTTAAAGAGGTGAAAGATAAGGTCGTAACCCGTCGTAAAAATCTAGATAACTCTCAATTTTGTTAAATATTAACAATAGTATATTTGAAGGTTTTAGGTGGAAAGCATTAACACTCCCTTCTATCTGAAAATTCATATGTCTCAGATTTGCATTAAATTTAATACATACTCATTAGAAGTAACGATTGGCTGAATTTCAATTCATATTAAAGACTTAATTCATTTATTCTCTAAAGCTTACATATTAAGTTGTTTCTCGAATAAAATTATTAAATGGATTTTGAAAACATAAGAATAAGGACTCTATACATAAGTTTTAGTTAATATTATTTGTTTTATTATAACTTTTGTTCTCATCTTGGATGTCATTCTCGCAACGTTTCAGCCGATGTAACCTCCAACCGCCAAAATTTAATAAAGGGGTATGTTCGAAATTAAATTAAGAGGTCCGTTCGAAATTAAATTAAGAGGTCCGTTAGAAATTAAATAAAGGGGTCCGTTTAAAATTAAATAGAGAGCTCCGTTCGAAATTAAATAAAAGGGTCTGTTCGAAATTAAATAAAAGATTCCGTTTGGAATTTAATAAAGGGGTCCGTTCGAAATTAAATAAAGGGGTCCGTTCGAAATTAAATAAAGGTGGCAGTTCGAAATTAAATAAAAAGTTCCGTTTGAAATTAAACAAAGTGGTCCGTTCAGAATTAAATAAAAGGGTCAGTTCGAAACTAAATAAAAGGGTCCGTTCGAAATTTTATGAAGAGGTCCGTTCTAAATTAAATAAAGGGGTCCGTTTGAAATTAAATAAAGGGGGTCCGTTCGAAATTAAATAAGGTGGTCCGTTCGAAATTAATAAAGGGGTCCGTTCGAAATTAAATAAAGGGGTCCGTTCGAAATTAAATAAAGGGGTCCGTTCGAAATTAAATAAAGGTGGCAGTTCGAAATTAAATAAAAAGTTCCGTTTGAAATTAAACAAAGTGGTACGTTCAGAATTAAATAAAAGGGTCAGTTCGAAACTAAATAAAAGGGTCCGTTCGAAATTTTATAAAGAGGTCCGTTCTAAATTAAATAAAGGGGTCCGTTTGAAATTAAATAAAGGGGGTCCGTTCGAAATTAAATAAGGTGGTCCGTTCGAAATTAATAAAGGGATCCCTTCGAAATTAAATAAAAGGCTCCGTTCGAAATTTAATAAAAAAGATCAGTTCGACATTAAATAAAGGGATTCGCTTGAAATTTAATAAAAAGGTCCTTTCGAAATAAAATAAAGGGGTTCGTTGTAAATTTAATAAAGTGGTCTGTTCGAAATTTAATAAAGGGGTCTGTACGAAATTAAATAAGGGGGTGTGTTCAAAATTAAATAAAGGGGTTCGTTCGAAATTAAATGAATGGGTCCGTTTTAAATTTAATAACGGAGTGCCTTCGAAATTAAATAAAGTGTCCCGTTCGAAATTTAATAAAGGGGTCCGTTTGAAACTAAATAAAGGGGTCCGTTTAAAATTAAATAAAGTAGTCCGTTCGAAATTAAATAAGGGGTTTCGTTGTAAATGTAATAAAGGCCGAAATTTAATAAAGGCCGTCCGTTCGGAATTAAATAAAGGGGTCCGTTCGAAATTAAATAAGGGGTTCCGTTCGAAATTAAATAAAAGGGTCTGTTCGAAATTAAATAAAATTGACCGTTCGAAATTAAATAAAGGTGTCAGTTCGAAATTAAATAAAAGGCTCCGTTCGAAATTTAATAAAGGTGTCCGTTCAAAATTAAAATAAGGAGTCCGTTTGAAATTGAATAAAAGGGTCCGTTCAAAATAAAATAAAGTAGTCCGTTTGAAATTAAATAAGGGGATCCGTTCGGAATTAATTAAGCGGTCGGTTCGAACTTAAATAAAGGTGTCCGTCCGAAATTAAATAAAGGGGGCAGTTCAAAATTGAATAAAAGTGGCTGTTCGAAATAAAATAAAGGAGGCGTTCGAAATTAAATATAGGGGTCCGTTCGAAATTAAATAAGGGGTTCCGTTCGAAATTAAATAAAGGGGTATGTTCAAAATTAAATAAGGGGTTCCGTCCGAAATTAAATAAAGGGGTCAGTTCAAAATTAAAGAAAGGGGTCCGTTCGAAATTAAATAAAGGGGTATGTACAAAATTAAATAAGGATGGTGTTCAAAATTAAATAAAGGGGTCAGTTCGATATTAAATAAAGGGGTCCGTCCGAAATTAAATAAATAAAGGGGTCTGTTCGAAATAAAATAAAGTGGTCCGTTCGAAATTCCCTCGAAATACTCGTGTTGAACAATATACACAAAAAAATGTTGTTGGTAACCTCGGTCGAAACGTGAGAATATCACCAAAATTAATAATCCAAATAATATCAAAAAATGATAATCTAAAAGATTCTTAAAAATAACATTTTAAATTATTATATTTTAGTTTTTAATCTTCATAAAATATATTAAAGTGCTGCAAAACAGTTATGCTAAGGGAATTACATTTTACCGTCCAGCGCCTAGTATTGTTCTAGTATATATATATATATATATATATATATATATATATATATATATATATATATATATGTATTATTGCTTTCTTACATATTTACTTTCACACAGACACAACTGTTTTGTATTTAACTGTTAGTTTCCGTGTACGTGTGTATTTGGGGGGGAGGGGACTTCAATATTTTTTTTCGTATTTGGTTTAGTGTTTTGGGGGGGGGGGATTTTTTTCCTTAATTTCAGATTCGAGTTGCGCCCGAAAAATTGTCGTTTTCAATTTGCGATCGAAATGAGAGAAGGCCATCTTCTGGCAAATCGACGAAACACTTTCACCGCAAGGGAACACTTTCAAGTTTTAATCAACATTCTCACTCTATATTTAAGGCCGTCTTCCCCCTCTCTCTCCCTATATATATATATATATATATATATATATATATATATATATATATATATATATATATATATATATAAAGAGAGAGAGAGATACATCGATATATTTATAGACATCTATAGGTATTAACATATACTTACTAATATATATATATATATATATATATATATATATATATGTGTATGCATATATGTTTCTTTTATCGTCTAACTTTCGTTTTTTCAATTTTATTAATATTACCTCATCGCTAATTTTATATTTAACTTTTCATATTTTTCTACAATTCTTTATATAACATTTTCCATTTTCTTTCCTGATATACTTACACGCACGAGCGGGCCACACTCACACTCACACACGCGTGCATACACCCGCACACACACACATACATATATATATATATATATATATATATATATATATATATATATATATATATATACGTATAATTATATATATCATAGTTTCCGTCTTTACATCCTGTATATATGATGCCTTTTCCAGTTTCCTCCTTTCTAATCTTGCTTTATGTGATTTGGATCGTTCCTTAATGTGTCTTTCACTTCATTTTCCTAATCCATTCCGACATGTCCCTACTTTCATTTAACAGTTTCTTTCAATTTTTTTCCGAAATTGTATTTTTAAGGATATTCGTCCATTTGTTTCTTCACTTTGTAAACTCATAAGTAAATGTGTACCTCATAGTTCCTATCTGTCTGTCTTTTAGCGTGTTAAAAAGTCTATATACTATATTTCTGGTATCAGACTCTCCGGGGATGCTATTAAAAACCTAGCCTTATCCCAAAGCCAAGGGAAATGTGTTTTACCAATGAAAGACAGATGTTTATCTTTTATTAAGAAATTGTACATTGAAATTGCACATGGCCATTCACCTAAATAGATTGGTGAATATTGGGAGTACGTACATTATAATACTAAGAGTTGCCCTTAACATCCACTGGGGGTAGAACGGTCACGTTCTTCGGACTTCAGTCCGGACCAAAGAGAGATGAACATATTTGCTTATCACTGCCTAATATCTAAAGATGAACACGTCAGCGATGTTATTTAGCGGATGCCAAAAAATAGATATAGTGTAGGAGAGAGACCGTACAGAACTTAGGTCAAGCAACTAACACAGGAATAGAAATGCACCTAAGAAACTTATCTGGTGTGATGGAAGATTGGGCAAAATGGCGTGAGAGCGCCAGGAAGATTCGTGACACTATCATGACTATATGCCGACGATGGAATGATGTTTACAATAAAGCTTCACACCGGACCCTAAAATGCTATAAATTGAACAGGGTTACCCGAAAACTAAAATTCGACGCACAGGTATATTGTTACTGCCTTGATTTTTTTATGCAATAGTCGCTTTCAGTGCATGAATCGTATGGTATCATTATGATAGGCATTATTTTTAAGATAACTTCACCGAGAGAAATCTGGTTATTCATGGTACGGTGCGCATAGAGCTCATTAAATATCACATTTACTGATTAGACGATCGCTAAAGTTTTCCTGCAATCATTCCAATGAGTCATTTTAAGTATTGAGGTTGTACAATTATATGGAGATCATAATTAATTCCTCACAACACGTGTGTATGTGTGTGTGTGTCTAAGGCTGCCAAAAACGTCTTAATAATGACTGGGTTGCGCTCAGAGCTGTATATTCGCAACACATTATCGAACGGCGAGGAAGCAATGGCTTCTGGGCGACATAAAAATACTATGTAGACAAGTCAAATATAAACTAAAGTTTACTTGTACTAAAATGTTTAAATTGCATAACAAATGGTTCATGTTAATAATGTTATTTATAACGAATAAGTTATTAGGGGTAAACTTGTTTGTCAGCCAGCCTTGTAATTCTTTTTCATATATTAGGTTAATTAAGGAATTATCTTTTACATAGCCAGTTGGATGTTTCGGAAATTAAACGCTGCTGGTAGGTATCTTGCAGGCTTTGTTTGCCTGATTACTGTCACATAAAGGAGGTAGTTAAATATCCGTTGTAAAGGGTGATATTATAGTAAGCCGGGTAGCTTCTGAATTGAATATTCTCAAGTGTTTTATTTACTCCTCCCCAGGAGTTAGGCACAAGGCCAGTTTTTATCTTACTCCCACAAGTAAGATGTGACCCACGATCGGGTCGAGAAAGTGGGGTTTTAAAGGCCAGCGCTCGAGAGGTGAGCACTCTGGCCATTTAAAAATTGCTTGGGATCCCCGTCGGCATTCCCCGGTGGGGGCGCCTCAGACAGTAAGCAATAAACTTACTCCTCCCCAAAGAGGGGAGGCAAAGCATGGGAGGGTGGACCTCCTAGAACTGCACAGGACAGGCGTGCAGTATCCATCGGAACAGATACTACACTTTGATCTTAGCTAAAAGGCCGAGACCATTGAGTGTCATGCTGAGCATAGATCTGCCTCTCTTGAAGTATATCCAGGATGGAAGACTAGGTCCGTCACGTCCATACCAATGTTTTAGTTAGCTTTAATTTCGATTATATTGTATCTGAAGTTATCACCGTTAGTTAAAAGACTACCTTGATTTGAAGT
Organism: Sepiola atlantica; assembly: GCA_963556195.1. Lineage (NCBI taxonomy): Eukaryota > Metazoa > Mollusca > Cephalopoda > Sepiida > Sepiolidae > Sepiola > Sepiola atlantica. Next base: position 69,371,820 of record OY744523.1, read on the forward strand.
GATTTACCTTCTTATCTCTTTTTGTTTATGTAACTTACTCACTCATCTTTCCATTTAGCTTCTTACATCAAGTGGTGGCATGTCCTATCTGGAGCGATTTTTATAGGAAACACTTTAAAATTAATAACATGTAAATTAAGAAATACAGTTAAATCTGGTGATCAGAGTATGATTTTACAGTACTCTGAACTTGATCCAGTACGATATTGCCGGTGTCCTTGATAATACTTAACATGTCTATATGTCTATAAATTCATATACTTTTGTTTATTTTCTAATTATATTGATATAAAAAATAGAAAAAAACGTCCCAAGAGGAGAAAAATAATTCCCCCAAAAGAACAGTTTTACACCACATTTATGTCTTCTTAAAGATAGATTATATAACTGGTTCATTTGGCATACCGGTTGAAGTGCTCGCTAATGGGGCTGAAGACAAGCTGTAAACCATAGCTAGAGTCATGTGTGGGGTATTTCAGTGTTTTTAATGCCGGTTTATATAATGCCCCATGTCACAACTGCCATCGATTTACGTGGGGGAAACGCAACGTGAATTGAAAAAAAAATTGAGCGAACAGAAAAGGGACATAATAAACAATAATACATAGATGAAGACATCAAACACATCATTAATTCATTAAAAACGCTGCAATACCCCACACATTTTATACTAAATGCCAAGAAGAAAGCTGTTCAAATATTCTCCAAAAACAACACACAAAAACATCAATCACTAAACACCTCTCTCATAGACAGACCGCTTCTCTTACCAGCACATTTAATAACACATCCATCTGCAACACACTAAACAAACTAGGCATTCCAATAGTACAAACTACATCACAAACCATAAAACAAACATTAAACACAGCAAGACATTTCCGAAAAAAACCCACATCCCACGCCGGCTTATATACTGTCCCATGCAACAACTGCCATCAAATTTATGTGGGGGAATGCAACGTGAATTGAAAAAAGATTGAGCGACCACAAAATGGACATACACAACAATAACTCTCTCAGTGCACTTTTCCCCCATGTATTAGAGAACGATCATGCTTTCAAATTTGAACAGGCCAACATCACCAAACACTTTCATAACAAAGCTTGGCGAAGACTACTGGAAACAGCTATAATCACAGCCTCTAACACCATCAGACAACGAAATGGTTTCTACAATCTACCCCCCTTAATAAGCAACATTATCCTGGCCGAAAAAAAAATACACCTAGATCATGGGAAACCTTCCTTCTCTTCGTTCTCAATTGTACTTATATACAAGTCCCCGCATACACACTCACGTACTAACTCCTCCTCACATACATTTTAAATCACTACGAATCTAAGCCACCTAACCACAAATAACAGCCTTACCAATGAACACAATCTAGACATCCTCACAAATATTTAGATATTTTTACCCTCAATTTAATCTCAAACCATCAACATAGCCTGATAAAAACTACAT
>OY744523.1:69375787-69408287 GCA_963556195.1 Sepiola atlantica
ACATGATTCCAAGTTTGATTAAAAATAGCAATGCCTCCTCGTACTCTCATCACAATTTTGAACAACACGGGTGATGTGTCAATCGGGTCTTTATTTACCAATGCCAAACGCATACGCAACAGTTAACGTCGTTACATTTCTAACCTATCTTCATCTGTAGTCATGGTCCGGTCTGTGCTAGAGGAATAGCTGGTATGCCACCAACACTGACTGTATTTGATTAGTTTGTTGCATTTTTAGTTTTGTGAAAGTTTATACAAGTTTGTTTTCTCCAAGACGATTACAATAGAATAATGCAGTCTTCATTGAGAGACGTTATCCTCACAGAATACCCTATCATTCTCCATCGTCATGATGAAGTTTCAACTGATACAAACATTCTTCAAATTTTGTCCATTTCAATTATTAATTAGAAAGATTATCGACTCACAATTGCTTATTTCGATATAGAATTAAGCTTTCTACTGGATCAGTAACAGAATGTGGGTAACAGAATTGTGTGTAAAACTACTCCTGTTCATGATTAGTGTGTTTGTGTTATTATTGTGTTTGAGATGCTGTTTCTATTTACTTTTCCTCCCCACAAGGGCAAAGTTTAACACTAGGTCGGTTTTTATTTGGGGAACAATCCAACTACCCCTAAAATAAAGCACTCTTATTTGGAACAAAAATACATTTTGCCCCAGTCTTGAAGGACTTCACTTTCACTGATCCTGTACAAAAAAGATAAAGTGCAGCATCAAAACAGAGATTACATATTGTTCAAATGCCCGTAAATATGAAATGTCATATGTCTTCATTGTCCAGGAGTTTTTTCTACAACCGTTTGTTAGATGGAGACACTGCCCATTTTCCATTGTAAACCGAAAATACAAATCAGACGCACTTCGACTACTATGAAAAAGCCGTTATATATAGTGAACAATTCATTCTGGGCAATGGGCGATCTACTACATGCTGGCTGTTACCACTATGCGGAAGATCAAATCAGAACAAACTTCTAGTTATGTTATGCACCTTCTTTTCTAAAAGGTTTTGTAATTTATTTTTATTTTTTATCATAGTTAACCACAAACAAGGCAGGCCGACACTGTAGACGTACACACAAGATCAAGTGTAGGTTTGATGAAAGTGTTTCTGTGGAGTGAACTAGATTTGAACTTGCCACACTCAGGTGTATGTTCATGTCGCTAACCAACATGCCACCATAACAAACCTGTAGTTATAGGGAAATAAATATCCTCATCTGAGTAAAATAAAACATATTTTCAGTGAAAATCCTTCAGCATTTCCTTTTAGATTCTCATATTCATGGCCAAGGGGAAACCTGATCATACGTTAACTAATGGGAAAACAAGGGAACTAACATGTGTTGCCCAAGATCGATGGGTAGGCGTGTAATTCCTTCCTACTTCAGTAAAATTTAGGACAAGGTCGAAAGGTGGAGTAGACTAGCTTCCACGCAATCGCAATGCGATTCGATACAAGAATAACTGAGACCTGACTTGACAGAATTTAGATGACCGGTAATAAAGTAACCTCCTCCACAAAGAAGAGTATATGCCTGGAAGGGTGTTCTCCTAGGACGAATCAGACCATATCTCTTTTCGACAAAACAAATGCCACACTACATGGCAGTCCTTATTTTCAAGAAGTGTGTGGTATGAAAAATCACAACAGATGTATATATAACATGAAATTTAGTTAAAACTTTTTAATAAGCATTTGTAATTTCATGCTCCAAAACAAAAGTAATTTTGTTACTAACCTAATATTAGCTATTACCTAACGTAGCTTTTCTTCAGCTAGTATCTGAAGAAAAGCGCACACGACAGAAATGAATAGACAATATAATAAAATGAAGTGTAAACGATGACAAAAAAATGTCAATATTGATAATACTTAAAATAATAATTATCCATGAAAAGATTGGAAACATGGAGAATAGGAAGAAGGTTACGGGGAAAAATACGAACTAAAATATCTACACAAAAATTAAATGTGATACAATAAAAGGAAAACATAAAAGATGAAAACAGATAGTAATCTAACCAGATTTTTGGGCCGTAAAACCTAACTTAACGGAACAGAATTAGTTCGCTACTTTTGTTTTCGAGTTCCATAATGCATTCGCCATTGTTACGGCGCCATTTATACACCTCTTGTCGTCTGTCAAGTTATTAATGCGACTTCCGGTTTTTATTGTAAATGGCGGAAGTGAGAGCAAAGTATTCCATAAATTTTTACACACACCCCGTCTTGTATGCTCATTCCGATCTGCTTTGTTCAAGTAATTCTTTCATTTTTCTTTCGTTTTTTAACGTCGTCTTTTCTTTGTTACTCTTTTTTTCGAACCACTTTGCGTTTACCATCTCATCCACTTGTACTTGCGTACGTATATATCGTTTTTTGCCATTTATTCATTGAAGAAACCCCTATACTCTTCTAAGTCATTTTGAACTTCCCTTGCTAAACAATTGTCTTTTCAGAATGCGTAATTAATCATTTCAATAGTAATTTGTATGGTAAATATACGGGCGTATCGGTTTTTTTTCTTCAAACACACACATACACACACACACACACACACACACACACACATATATATATATATATATATATATATATATATATATATATATATATATATATATATATACATACTAGCAGGACCCATGTCTTGTGGTTGCCCGGTGGGGGATATGTAAGCATGATTTTAATGTGAAAAAATATCAATATCAACCAAACAAAAAAGAAATTTCGAGAAAACATTTATTTGTTTAGCTTTTAGAGTAGGGTATCAGTTTCTTATATTAAGTAGATTAAAAATGAGCTACCACTTCCGGGGCATTTAGAGGCGATATAGTTTGATGATGGATGCATATATGTGTGTGCTAAATAAACGTATATTATTATAGTATTTAAACTCGTTGATGTTTGTTTAGGGGGATTTTTTCCTACACTAAAATGAAGTGCAAAAAAAATATTTGTATTTTTTTTGTATATTCTGTTAAAAGTACTACACATGAATACCACTCCCTTATCGATAATTATCAATAAGTCTGAGGTGTTGTCAGTAAGACTTGGGGGGTGTTTTAACTTATTTTTTACCTGCATTAAGCGAATAAAACACCTATAGCAACTCATGTGTCGGATATTTTTTTTTTTATCTGTCTCCGAAGGAGTAGATATCGACGAAATCTTATATTAAGATAAGAAAAAAACCTTTAAAACACTTTCATAATTTTAAAACCCTGCAGGTCAGCAGAACATGCAATTTTATCGCGTTTTGTAGCATTAAAAAGAAGTTAAAACACAAAAACTGCCGCTGACAGTTGTGTCGATTCAAAAAAGTAGGGAAAATAATACTTCACTCTGAATAATTTACGTGACTGAAATAGTTTTTGACAACACGATTTTTCTTTGCTCTTAAACCACATTAACAAAATAATATGCTTGAGATGTTATTGATGATGGCCATTTTTTATCCCTATTCATATTCAAAAGTCCGTGATTGTATGCCCTTATCGAAATGTAATTGTAAAACAAATGCAAACAAATAAATTCGCTCAAATTTCTAAACCACAATAGTGGCAATGTTTTTAGGTGGCCAACTATGACGGTGTGATAGTAATGATTTACTGTAAATGTATTTCAATACATGGTATTTCAGTCTTCCGAAATATTGTCAATGTTGACACGTTATCGCTTATATAAGCAACATTTTTAGTTTTACGAAAATAAATTCGCCGAAATCGGAAGAAAACTAAAAAATTTGAAATCTGCCGACAACTTATTAGACAGACTGTTCAAGTGGTCTAAATAAAGTTTCCAGTATGATAATATGTATTCCTTATATATATGAGTCGTACTTTAACTGACCCAAATTACCCAGTTCAATGTTTTAAAATCGTTCATGAAATAGTTTGTATTCACAGTCAAACAAACTAAAAAGAAACATTACACTAGTATTTTGACATTACATAATTAGTATCCCATGTGCTAACATGTAACATTACGTTTAAATAAACGGTAGATTCAGTCTTCCGCCACCGCCTTCACATACACTGTCAGCAAAAGCTTGGATATGACATGTTTTTACCCAGACAAACTTCCAAGCTAAAATTTGACATAAACTAATATTTCGTAGACATGAGTCCTATTAATTTCGCGTCTTTTGAATAAGACAAACTACTATTGATAACGCCATAACAACAATCGTGGTTTCATATTTTTATTAATTTAATACGTACATAAAAGTAATCCATGGGCACTTGGTTCTAACTCACAGCCGCCATACGCATGGCTAAGTTAAACAAGGATCGAACCTTCAACATTGACGTCTATAGTCTAGCGTCTTACTTGTGGACACAATATAAATATGTATGAGTTTAATACTTTAATATTTGATGTATTTTGATGTATTTTTTTAAATATATATATATATATATATATATCTACATATATATATATATATGTATATATACACACACATATATATATATATATGTATGTATACGTATATGTATATTAATGCAAGAATTATTAATAATAATAGAACTCGCCCGTCTAGATTTCTCTTTTTTAATCTTTTCAATCTCTCTAATGCTTTTCTTTGTGCTGAAATCAAAAAAAGTTATAAACGTTCCGTATGTGTCACTAACGTTTTCGATTCCTATTCAGGTGTTGACGGCAAAATCGACTAGAAAGCTGCTTAAAGGAGATTTTTTTTTTAATACATCGGAGAAACGCGCACGTATATATATATATATATATATATATATATATATATATATATATATATATATATATATATATATATATATATATACATATATATATTTATATATATATATATATATATATATATATATATATATATATATATATATATATCAGACTATCAACTATCGGAAAATGAATCCACGCTTTTAACCAAAGGACTCTCATTCTGTCCATCCAAACACCTGAATCCAGTGGAGCTATGCTTCGACATGGAAGACTACATCAGACGAAACAAACTCAAAGAATACTTCCACAATAAGAACCAACTAGCAACCTCCAACCACATAACAACCAAACAGACAGGGATTTCTAAGACTACACGTTGGACACCCCCCAATGGACGCAACCCGACCATAGATGCACACAACAACACAGCCAAAAAGCACCTTGACAAGTTCATCAAAGAGAATCTTCACAGAAACACCCATTACAACATCACAAAAGACGAACAACAAGCCATACAATCCTTACGAAACAACACACATATCACCATTAAACCAGCAGACAAGGGAGGAGCAATTAGAATAATGAACACCGACGACTACATAACAGAAATAGACACACAACTAGCTCAAGAGGAATTCTACAAAACACTCCCCATTGACCCTACTCACACATTCAAATCCAAACTGAACAACCTCATTAGCACTCTAGACCATGATACTAGAACAACTATAACTAAATTAATACCAGAACACCCCTATGCGGCCACATTCTAACCCATCCCTAAACTCCATAAACTCCCCAAAATAGTTAACAACATACTAAAACACCTCCCACCCGACAATACCACAAACACCGCAATATCCATTAATGATTCCTCAAGATTATATCATATCGCTAAGGCTCTAAAATCAACACCGCCCGGACGACCTATTCTTTCGGGCATCGGAACCCTCACTGAACACATCTCGGGACACATAGAAAGTATCCTCAACCCCCTGTTGACAAACATCCCCAGCTACCTCAAGGACACAACACACTTCCTACAGATTCTAAACAGGATAAATAATTTACCCAGTAACACCATTCTCGTCACAATGGACGTATCCGTTTCTACACCAACATTCCACACGAAGAGGGAATATCCGCATGCAGGAGTTTCCTACACACCCAGCACCTACAATATAGCCACATCAACGACATATGCAACATCATACTATTCATTTTGACACACAACAACATCACATTCATCAACCAGCACTTCCTACAAGTCAAAGGCACAGCCATGGGTACTAAAATTGCCCCCAGCTACGCCAACATCTTCATGCATATATTTGAACAAAAACACATACACAACTACCACCTAAAACCGCTACACTACCACAGATACATAGACGACATTTTCCTGATATAGCAACATGGAGAAGAGTCACTAATGGACTTCTACAGACACCTTAATAACTGCCACAACAGCATAAAATTCACTACAGAGCATTCAACCACACACATCCCCTGTCTGGACGTTCTCGTCAACATCACCAACAGACAGATCACCACATCACTCTACACTAAACCCACCGACGGACACAGTTACTCAATATTGAGAGCTGCCACCCGATCACCACAAAATAATCAATTATATACAGTCAATGCCTACGCATCAAAAGAATTTGCTCGGATTCCACTGAATACAACACACAGGTAGGCATCATAGCCAACCACTTCCTCCACAGACACTACCCCTTCAAAATAATTAAACAATCAGTAAATAAAGCATCAACAACAAGCAGAATAAATCTTCTGACAAACAACAAAAACAAAACTCTATCCTCACAAATACCAATGGTATTTGACTTCAACCCTAACACCAACAAACTACAGGACCCTCTCAAAAACATATTCTAACAATTACAACACGACCCTAACATCAGCACTATATACAACAAACCACCCATCTGCGCCAGACGACAGCTTCAAAACCTACACTCTTTGCTGACATCGATCAAAACATGCAACATTCCCGCACCACACGGAAACAAAAAATGTAACAAACCCAGATGCCAAATATGTCAATGCATTAACACCAATAACACATTCACACCTCCAGGCACACCCATCAAACTTAATCCCCCCCTCTTACCTGCGACAGTCCCGACGTAGTTTACTTATTATACTGTACCAGATGCACGAAAGGTAACTATGTCGGGGAAACAAGCCTGGCGTTCCGTAAACGCTTCAACAATCACAAACGAACTATTAGAGACAAACCCACACGATTCCCAGTGGCCGAGCACTTCAACCTACCAAGCCATTCCACAGATGACATGAAATGCATCCTCATAGTCTCCAAATTTAGATCACCACAACACAGACGAAAATATAAAACTAAACTCATCCTTAAACTAAACACGCACAAGGCTGGAATAAACTTGGACCTGTGACTACTCAATAACTACACTTTCCACAAACAGGGTAACTGACCTATGTCATTTTCCAACGGGCAAAGTCTTGCATGTGTCACGGTGGGATTCTAACTTCTAATTGTTAACATTTATTATTACATCTATTTATTTCGTTGCATGTATGTAGGTTTTATTATCTAAATTTATCTTTATATCGATATTTATATTTAGTTTAGTATATTTATATTTATATTTATATTTATATTTATATTTATATTTATTTTTATACTTATTTACTTATTTATTCATTTAGTTTTATGTTTTTATTCATATTTATTTATTTATTTATATATTTATGTATTTATCATTTATCTACTGACTTATTTATTTATATTAATTTTCTATTTTCGTTAGTATTATATTTATTTATTTATTTGAATTTTCATATGATTTTTTTATACATATATACTTTTTTATATATATTGTTTTATATATATATATTTTATTATTATAAGACGCAAATTTTAATAAATATGTCAAGTGTAATGAGGTGAAGGAATGAAAGATTAATTTTTTTTAAAGTTAAAAAAACGTTTTTTTCAAAATTTAAAATAAATGAACGCTGATACGAAGTTAGAAAGAAAGAAAGAAAGAAAGAGTGAAAGAAAAAAGCAAGTAAATAATTCAATTAGCGGTTAAATTGAACGCAGTAGCAGTAATTTTAAACAATTAAGTCGACTACAACGCTAAGAGGTGAAATGGAGTTATCTGTGTATGTATGTATGCATACATCTAAGGGTATGCTTGCTCGCATGGCCACGGGCGGGTGTGTTTGTTTGTATGTGTGTGTGTGTGTGTATCAAGCAGTAAGAGAGAAAGAAAGAGAGAAAGAAAAAAGCAAGTAAATTATTCAAACAGCAGTCAGATTGTACGCGTGCCCAGACCAGCAGTAAGCGTTTAAAATGTGTATGTGTGGGTGTATGTGTGTGTGTGTATGTGTGGGTATCGATCAGTAAGAGAGAAAGAAAGAGAGAAAGAAGAAAGTAAGTAAATTATTCAAACAGCGGTCAGATTGCACGCGAGCCCAGATCAGCAGTGAGCGTTAACAAATTATGTTGGCTTTTACGCTTCGTGATGAAGCAGGGTTATTTGTGAATGTGTGTATGTATATATGTGTGTATGCTTGCACGCATGGGCACGTGTCGGTGTGTGTGTGTGTGTGTGTGTATATATCAATGTACATGTACACGTCCCATTACGTGTGTGTTGACGCGTATATGTGCGTGTGCTCATTTATACATATATTTAATTTATGATTTTTCTACTTTTTCTCCCTCATTGCCTGGGGAAACCTCCCACCGTACACACGCAAACCCCAAACACTGACGAAGACTGAAGGCATCAGTCGAAAATTTTATTCTCCCTATCATCAACAAGAAAAACCTATTTTCTTTACAGAAAGAACAATGCATATTCCTACACGTTAAAATATATATATAAAAAAATAAATAAATAAAAAAATAAAAAATAAAAAGTTATAACACAATATAAACTTTTTTCACATTATTTTTTATATACATTCACATACTTATATATATATATATATATATATATATATATATATATATATATATATATATATATATGTATACAGATATGTATAATTAATGAAACAAATCTAACGGCTCGCATATACATCCTAGTTAAAGGAGATAACTGCATTGGGTTTTGCATTTTTTCTGCCTGCTCTTCTCGAATAGCTATTCATCTGGTACTAACCAGACTCGAAGTTGCTTAACTTCGGTGATTTACCGAGAATCCTTATGTAAACGTAATTATGCCGGCTATGGCTAAACAGTTGCGTATACAATAAGTCACGCTTTGTTTATTATTATAAATTGTAAAAAAAGATTCAATGTATCAAATGACATCAAATAAATGGTAAATAAACAAAACAATTTAATAAAAAAGATGAAAGAATATTTGTTGTTATTTTCATATAAAGACACTGGTCGACCAAATATCACGGCGTGTCTCTTTGAGTTTATTCTTACGCCAAACCATAATTGACCAAAGCTAAAATGGGAACTCTCAGCCAGAATTCCTGACCATGTTTATCCGTTTAATATGGTTATCATAAAAATCGTGCATATTATGCCGAACATTCGGGCGGTCATAATTATTCTGAACACATATCTCTCTTCGTTTTTAATATAAAGCATGACTGTCGGTTATTCTAAAAACAAAAATAATCATATAATGCTTTGACTAGTACTTGGCATATAATTCCAATAGGGAGATAATCTCGAAAATCACGAATAGTTTCTATATATGTATATCATTAGTTAATACAGAGACGCATAGACATTTTGTTTTATAGAAAAAATCCTCATACTAAAAAAAAAATTAGCATATATATGAAGGGTGCATAAGGTATCTTGCTATTGACAAATGCATCTTACGAAGAATATATATATATATATATATATATATATATATATATATATATATATATATATATATATATATCCACATATATGTATATATATATATGTATATATATACATATTTGTATATATATATGTATATATATATACATATATATATACATATATATATGTGTGTGCATATATATACATATATATATATATATATATATATATATATATATATATATATATATATATACGTACACATATATGAATATATTATATGTTATGATTTCATGTATATACACATATAATATTATCAGATAATTTAATGTATTGTGTAAAGATGTCCGATACGAGAATATAGCTTACTAGAACAAGTTTGAGCATTGATCCGTTACAAGTAAGCTATCTAAAGGCATATATGTTTCATCCCCGTTGGGAATCATCAGGCTAAGTGCCTGATTATTTCGTTGATGCATCTGTATACTTTATTAAATGTATTAACATATGTACAGTGTCACTGAGAAAAACACAACATCATACCCGTATATCTATCTTCCCTCCTTTCAATCTCCTCATTTATATACACTTACGTATCATTGACATGAACACCGCTTAGTCATTGCTCATTTCAGTAATTTGGGATGGAAAACACAGATATTTGATTTGTATCATTCTTATATATATACACATTTATATATATATATATATATATATATATATATATATATACATATATATATATATATATATATATATTTAAGTAAACAATAGTACGCTATATTCCAGTAACCATTTAATTCAATACAATTCAGTGTAACTTGTCGATAGTTTCGCGCGTACAAATTCTCTACCATTATTTAATCTGAGAACCGAAGATCACAATCTAATGGGAAGCATCGAAATGTTGGTAAAAAGTTTCCTGACTCATGATATTTCGCGCCGGTTTAAAAAATTCGGAAAATCTAGCTGCAAATAACTGCTATTGAAATCACTTACATTTCATGAGATGGCATTAAGCGAATTTCCCGTAACAGCTGGTAGCAGTGGATATCAGCAACGATGATAGCAATAATAATGTTTTCTTTATGTCAGCACAACAACATTTAAGGGAGAGGCTGCAAAAATATGTGAGGCAAGATGCTGGCAAGATGCTGGCAAGATGCAGACAAGATGCAGGCAATACAATGCGACCTTGGTAAAATAGATAGGCGTAAGAGTAGGGACTATGTTTAAGGATCTGAACGAGGATCTTCGCTACAACAGTCATTACTCACAAATACCCAAGAGAAAACGTGAAACACCCTAACAATGTCGAACACCCAGTTGAGCTGGAGATACTTTTTTGTTTCCCGCAACCAGTTGAAAAACGCGCTTAACAATAGATGACCACCCTTACGGGTTGCACAACGTCCCGCGCGTCATGACGGCCGATTCTTCTCAACCTGTGATTTTCCGTACGTGTGTTTCTATGAAGGCAACATCATGTCACCCAACATCTTCTGTAAATATAAAATAGCCTCTACAGATTCATATTTCTGTATTATTTCTATCCGGAAAAATGTAGAGTTTACATAGGAATTGATATACATTCTTTTGATCGCTTTTTTGATTGACGAATTTGTCTCTGATAGGCGTTAGCTTCCACCCCAAATATTTTCCTTTTACATTAGAAATAATGCGTGTATTCAACTTCATCTTTTAATGACAGTATATTCTGGCGTATGTTTCCTTGCCTCAAAATTCCAAAGTGTATCTAAATATACTGATATTAGCTGTTTGAATGTTATGTCAAGGGATTGTTCGATTTTTTTACAATATTATCTGCCTACTATCATTATAATTGTAACTTTTTTATTATGTTAATAAATATACCATTTATTTAACACTACAATCTGTTTAAAACTTTAATATTGTAATTAAATTCCCGATTTACTTACGTTTTCTCTTTCTAGTTCTATTTCCATTCATTATGTTTTTACGTTTATTGATTTTAGTTTACCAACAGTATTTGTTTCGATGTGTCTATATGTTATAATCCTTATTTCTTTTGATTAAAAACACTTAATTGTATTTACATAAAATATATGAGTTTTTTTAATTGCGTTGTAATATATGTTTTAAATCATAATGTTTCTTGAATTTACAAATTTTTTTTAATTGCGTTGTAATATATGTCTTAAATCATAATGTTTTTTGAATTTACAATTTTTTTTAATTGCGTTGTAATATATGTTTCAAATCATAATGTTTTTTGAATTTACAAGTTTTTTTTTAATTGCGTTGTAATATATGTTTTAAATCATAATGTTTTTGAATTTACAAGTCTTTTATAATTGCGTTGTAATATATGTTTTAAATCATAATGTTTTTCAATTTACAAGTCTTTTTTAATTGCGTTGTAATATATGTTTTAAATCATAATGTTTTTCAATTTATAAGTCTTTTTTAATTGCGTTGTAATATATGTTTTAAATCATAATGCTTTTTGAATTTACAAGTTTTTTTTAATTGCGTTGTAATATATGTTTGTAATCATAATGTTTTTTGAACTAAAAAGTTTGTTTCGACAATTTAATTTCAAAAATACCCTTGAAATATTTATATATTAAAATGTAATTGCTAAAAAATTGTTATTATATATGTTTTTGAGAAAATATACTAATATTTTTGTTAAGTACCTTTTAATAATAGTTTTACATTTTTAAATAATTTATATTTCCCTAATACATTTAATTTTCTAATAAATAATATATGAGATTACCATGTCTGACGGTTTTCTATTTAAAATGTTATCGTAATTTAGATCTCGTTTCTATATTTAAAACAAATTTCGTTTCCATTTTTTTTTTGTTTTTTTGTTTTTTGTATATAAATATGTGTATTAATTTTCCAAGTAAAATGTAGTCGGTAATATTTACAGTTACATTACCGAGTTTGATTTTTCGATGAAAAAAGTTTACGTTTGAAAATCCATTGGTAAAAACAATAAAACTCCTTGCTTTTGAATTTCTGATGTCATAATAAATATTGTATCTATACAATTTTTTATTATCCTCTTTCCACTTCTGAATGCATTGCTCTATTCAATATACTGAGCTTCACATTATCACAACATATAATTATTTAAACATACGTCGTGTGTCTTTACTTTAGTATTGATATTATATATATATATATATATATATATATATATATATATATATATATATATATATCAGCAATTATCATGAGATTTAACCGATTGGAATAGAGAAATAGTTACACATGGAATAATGGCGAGAATATAAATGAAATATTATATTTCACGGTGTTATCAATGAAAGTGTTATTGAAGGTAATTAGTTATTTAATAATATTCCGATGCGAAGTATGGTGTAGTTGGTTAAGTTAAAATATTGAAATAAGTCTCCCTGTTTGACTCTAGTTTAGAAAATCTCACTTTCAGTACGTAACACTTTTCTTATCAACATTCGATATATTTCATATCGTTTTACAACATTAAGTGTGTTTTTCTCTTAAACTACAGCTTAATAGACTATATATAATATGTCTAAATATATAGACAATTATTTACATATACATACGCATATGTATAACATCATATGGACACATGTATACCTACACATACTTAGATATAGAGCTATCGATATAAATAAAATAGATATATCTAAAGTTATATACGCACACACATATATATATATCATATATATATATATATATATATATATATATATATATATATATATATATATATATACATATGTACATATATACATCAGCATATTTTTGCACACATATATATATGTGTGCATATATATAGAGAGAAAGGTGTATATATACACATATGTATATATATATATATATATATATATATACATAAACGTAATTGTTTATATATACATGAGCATAAATCTATATAGATATATTTGTAAAATCTAAATCTAAATCTCTCTTCATATATATATATATATAAATTGAGAGACATAAACATATCTATACTCACCTAAATTAACACCCATACACCTCTATAGTGTATATATATATATATATATATATATATATATATATATATATATATAATATATATATATATATATATATATATATAATATATATATATATATATATATATATATATATATATATATATATATATATATATATATATATATGCCCGAATGGATGTATTAAAATATGTTTTTACATAAGGAAACAACAAAAGAGTTCGATGCTTTGTTCGCCAACAATAAGTTTAATCAGCCTGGTAACAAACTGTTAGGAAACACGCAGGTATAAAGCTTTTCAGAAATAATAAAAAAATTAGAAAAAATAAAAATAAAATTTACTTAATGGAATAAACTTGGCGCATTTTTCTATTCTGTCTCAAATTCTTAAATAAAGAAATTTACATTTCGTTCATTTAAAAAAAAATAAACAGAAGGACGTTTTACCCGTTTTCATAATGCGCAATTATCAGTATTTTATGGAAATGCGACCGAATTAATTCGATCAGGAAATGTGATGTATGGGCTGATTAAGACGGTTCATAGGTACGGCTCGAGAAAATTAAAACAAATTAATATAGAAAATAAAAAAAGTATGTATGTACGTCGCCAAACAGTTACATCAAATAATACTCCACTCTCCCCTGATTATACAAAGCAATATTTATTCATTTGCATATTTTTATATGAATAAAAATATACCCATTCTGCCATACACAATGTAGCGAGTAAAAATGTGTCAGTTTCTAACATCATGGAGAAACGATTTTTATGAGTAAGGAGAAGCAAGAAAGTTCATAGCAAGTCAGACAACCCCTATTGCTTTAAAATAATTTAGAAAAGGAACTTTTCACCCAAAATAAAAAGTATAGTGTTAATGTGTGTTTTTAATAGGTCACCAGAAATGATAATTATGAATGAGATCTAAAAAACTGATATCCTGACGACAGTTTATAAATATTAGTGGGCACACTAGCGCAGGTTTCTCTATAATATATTTTATGTTCGACATGTTTGTTTTTACGATCTTTTTTGTATTGGTCTTGTAAGAAAGTGGACCTTGGTTTTACTTTCGGCAGCTTTGTAACTCTCACTTCCCTACTTTTTCCCTTTAATTCCATGAGTAGTGTGACTTACAAAAGGAAACTAATTGCTGTTATCTGGTTAGGAATCTATCCATCTAACACTTATCGTTAACTAGTTCTTTTTACCGTGACGTTATACTTTTTGATCTAGCTCTTGCGTACCTTCGTGCATTGTCTGAAGCGATTTCGATCATTTTCTTGTTGAAAAAATGGTATTATTCGGCGAATGAGTGTAGTATGCGTATCATTCTATTCAATGAAAAAAAATTGACAACGGTTTGCATGCAACTCAGCTCACAAGGTTAATCAACCGTCAATCATATACTGAAAGAAATTTAGCTAGATATTTATTTTTGATTAGGATTGCCACGTGGTGAATAAATGCAATTCGCCATCTTTTTGACTCCATAAGCTTCGTCAGCTAGAACGCATTAATTGGCGCGAATAAATAAATTGATGGTCACAAAGGATGCTGAAATGGATACCGGAGTGGACTCGAGAGTACATAACATTTGTTTCACTATGGATATTGACAACTGTCACGTGGTATTTGCTTTGAGTTTTAGAATCATCGAGTAAAATAAAATCGTCTGGGGTAAAATATTGTAAATGGTTTACTGATACGTCAATGATTCTTGATTTTATTTAACGAAGAGGTTTACTCGAAATATTGTATAATATAATATTGATATCCATTAGTCCTGATTTTACATCATTTGGATTATTTCGAATACTATTCACTTCTTTGTTGTTATTTTCAATACATCTAGGATTATCACCACAACCTTGGAAGTCTCTGTCAAACTCGGGAACCTATACAGAATATCAAACCGAACTTTATGTTTTATCACTGTTGAGTCGGCCATGACAGTGTACAACTGTTAATTAAATATTAGTTTTCTTAGTTATAATCGCCTGTAGTAAGGATTGTGCCTTAAACTTATGAATATGCATATGAACATGTAAGTATATAAATATACATGGGGAGAGAGGGGAAGAGAGTAAGAGAGAGAGATGAACTGTCTACAATAGATAGACACATTGAACAAAGAGTTACTAACTCCCTTACCCTACTTAGTATTTATTGTTTGACCCATAACACTGTACAAAAATACGGTAGCGGTCTAGTAAATGTCAGCTTTTCGAATGGCACCTTCTGTCCGGTCACTTTATACAACGTTTAGTAGCAAGTAGGCGTTTAATAAAATAGATTTTGATAATTACATTGTCAAATTAAAAATAATACACAAACCTCCACATTCTTATAATATATATCGCAAAATTTCCCTTACAATTCTTTATATAGAAACAGACACTTGATTAATATAACGTACTAGATTGGCTTTCGTTGTTCATACATAAGTGTTTCGGTTTGTGATTTACGTACTGTTTTCATGGTTGTTTGCATAAGGTGAAAGAATCATGTAAAAGAATGCTCTTTGATCAAGTAAATTAAGACAGCATTACCGCATTTCTTGGTTGTAGTGGTTACTTCAATTAGGCATGAGCGTTCCACACGCGCCACTGCATGCAAGCAAGTACTAGTTCTTCCCGATCAGCTATCATAGAAACTCATTCTGGCATAGTAGCCGCGTCGTGCAAAAAAACAAGCTTAGCACACAGACGGGAAGTATTTGTTCTTAGTCTTAAAATAATACGAATCTTTCAATGTTCAATTTTATTTATAGATGAAAGTTGCATTTATTGTTTTGTGCACATATTATCTCTGGATTGAAATATCCACAGATAATATTTGCACGAAACATTCGCTTACATTTCGAATTTAACGCTGCCCTTCTGAAAATAATACTTAGAAAATTAACTTTATATGTCAAACTTGTATTCTTCTGAAATATAGGGTGGGCAAAAATAAGGGTCCTATTTTTAAAAATTCATAACTTTTTTATTTATTGATTTTTTTTTTTCTTAGAATAAGTAAAGGACCCCTTCCGAAGCAAGCATGAGCCGTATTAGCTCTAAGGAACGTACCCTCATTTAGAAAACATTATTTTTGCTTAAAAAACTCAAAACAGTGTAAAAAACAATACTTTAGTTTTTGTAAGTTTTAAGAAGTGTTTTTCGGCTAAAATTTGTTTTGTTTATTTCAGAAAATCTCGGAAGGGTCAGTCTACACACACATAAAGTTTGGTGAGTTTAACTTTTATTTCGTGGAAGTTATTCAAATTCAAGTTATTCAAATTTAAAGATTAGACCCTTATGTTGGCCCACCCTGTAGAACGTTTAGCAGTGTATACGCACTAAACGTTACAATTCTCGGATGATATATTTTAGTTATTACATACTTTAATGGTCATTATTATCCATAAATGTAATAATTAATGACATATGTAATGAATATGCATACATAGTTAAAATGTCGAGGAAATCTACTCATATTAAGTTGACTAATGGGAGTAGAAGTTGTTAGTTTCTTCTTAATTCCCTATACACGTTCTACTCAATTAATTTTTCGACTGATAAAAGGCAAATCTTACTGTATTCATGCAGCTTACATTTACTTATTTTATAATAATATTTACATGAGTGTATGGCACTAGGAGTTTGTCGGATTCTACAATCATCCTGGGCAAGGTCGGGATACAACTCCCGCGTATATATATATATATATATATATATATATATATATATATATATATATATATATATATATATATATATATATTCTAATAAAAGCATCATTGTATCAAATTCAAGGCGAGGCTACGCTAGCAAACAGAAAATAAATTAATGGAATGATATGTATTTTTTATGAAGACGCTATCAATGCTGAAAAAAAATAAAGAAAACACCCTAAAGTCAAGGGAAAATGCAGTCATCGTATAGTGATATATATATATATATATATATATATATATATATATATATATATATATATATATATAATGATTATTTAAATTTCAATGGCCAAAATTAATTTCTTCCTCATAAATATGTATGCGTTTGAATAGATGATGATTGTTTCGAAATGTGCAATACGCTACAATTAAACACAAGTATACGCTACTCTTCCGAAACCACAATAAAAAGATTTATAAAAGTTTTATATCATGCAGAAAGTTAATGCAATAACATAGTAAGCAGACAAAATTAACGTGAGCCCACCTCCGATAATCAATGTAAACATTCAAATAAAGTCGCTTATATGAGTTAGTCTTACAGAGATACCTTTGTGATGCGACCGTTTGCCGGAAAATTACACTTAATGTGTATGAGCTTTGGAGACGTCTTTGGAAGGGCTTTTACGTCTTGGGCACGGCAAAACACAATCTCTCCGGACCAAATGAACCTTACATGCTTTTTAGCATAAAAGGGGTTCATACCCGGCTGCATATTTGGTCGGCTTGCATCCTGCGTAAAACGGCGCCAGTAATTCTCTTCTGTGAATGGATTATCTGCTGTGTTGCAATATGCCGTTATGTAATAATGGAACACACCATTTTACTTTTATATATAAAAATAAAATTATTTTTGCTGAAGAATTAACATATTTAAACACACGAATTTGAGTCGAGTTCGGCAAGCATGTTAACACATGCGTCTCGTCTTGTGCTGATTCTAAAGCCGAATATTCTCAATCTCTTCTCAAGTAAGAGGAAATGCGAAAGAGAGAAAGAGAGAGAGAGAGAAGAGCAATATAAACACATTATTTGTAGTTTCGATAAATATTTTGTTATGATTTAATCACCCGTGTTGCCTTCCCAACAGATCTCAGATGACAGCTTAACCCATCACATGCACCTCTAATTATATTAGTTTGACACAAACCCCCACTTTTCCAAAACATGGCCGACACAGGCGTACTGATACTTTGAATTTCAGAGTATTATCGCACTTGTCTCCAAGTCTGGCACAAGAGATTGCAAACTGTAGTGTGAACGCGTCAGCTTCCTAGAAAGGGCCACTCATTGATTGTGCCACATTCGCCCTCTTCTCTTAATCGTGATATTTTCCTATGCAATCAACAAAGGTCAACGGGTGTATTAATTGCACAACGAACGAGACAATGTGTGCATTTTTTAGAACTAATAGTCAAAACCACTTCATTAATTTAATTGTTTTTCATTTTAAATCTCTCGTCTTCTCCCCCTAAATATAAACTCATTTCATGCTTTTTTGTAATAGTCATTATCAATTTCTATTTCTTGAAATAGTTTTATTCTTATGTCTTCCATTCTGAAACATAAGTTTATTTCATGTGTTTGTCTATTTCTCTTACAAAATAAAATATAAGTCATTTAGTTAATTTGATTTAATTAATATAATTGTTTTCATTTATTTTGATGAGATATCGTTGATTTTCTGAAATTTTTATTTTCAATAAAAACATTTATTTTATTAATTCAATTTTTTTATTCATCTTGACCAGTTGTTTGCTGACCACTTTCAAACTCTAACATAAATTCCTCGGTCGTTTTAAGGAGCTTTTTCATGTTACAATCTGCTACTAGTAAATTAATGTTGTGGGAGGAGCGCGGGTACTTTTGGGAATCTCTAAATGTAAAGTTTTTCAAGATATTCGATCAGTGTTTGGGATGTGTTGACTTTCAGAGAGGGATTATTAGTCATTTTAAACCCCTTTTGGTCTGTAAATCCGGTGGAAAGATGACAGTATTTCTGAGGGCCCTACAAGCCACAGGCATTTGTGATGTGGGTAGGTGGGTAGACGCCTTAATTGCTACTATCACGAGTTTTTAATTTTAGACTGGAATCTTGCGACGGTCTGTTCTCTGAACACATCACATGCAGCTGTCATTGAATTGGTTGGATCCCACCTTCCAGTTTCTTAAAACATGGCTGACACAGGCATACTGATACGTTTGAATTGCCGAGAATTGTTGCACTTGTTTCCAATTCTTGCACAAGTGATTGCAATCTGAAGTGGGAGCGCAACAGCCCCTTAGAATTTGTCACACCCTTATTTATATATATATATATATATATATATATATATATATATATATATATATATATATATATATATAGAGAGAGAGAGAGAGAGAGAGAGAGAGATAGATAGATAGATAGATAGATAGATAGATAGATAGATAGATAGATAGATAGATAGATAGATATGTACTATTTTAATACCGGTCGCACCATTTGTATTAATGTCTAATGCTGTTTCTTTCTTTTGGGTGTATAGTACAGCCATGTTGCCAGCACCCTTAAATGTAAAGTAAAATAGATAATGAGACTATGTTACTCATATTGTTGCCTAGAATATATATTCAATAATTTATATAATCATTTCAATACATATTGATCACACGCATGTGCACACCGATGATTTTAAAAAACGTATTACTTAATATAAATCAAAAGTTGATTTGAAGCTTTTTTCTTGCTAATTGTGTGTATCAAACTAATTTTAAAAGCCTTTTTCGGAGAGGGTGGGAGCTTTGGAGTTAACAAAAAATAATGTGCCACGGTTACTCACTGTCTTGCATAGAATATATATTCGAAAATTTACAATGATCGTTTAATGAGTTTACGAGTTTATCATGTACAACGAAATATATATATATATATATATATGCACCTATACACATACTAAAATTAATATGTATGTGTACCCTTTTAATCTGTATATTTACAAGAGAACTAATACGAGCAGGTCACTTAGTGCGTTGCTATCCAAATATATGGTCGAAATGTCATAATATTCCGTTCATTAATCTAGGAGTGCATCCTTATTTCAGTAGAAATATATATATAAATATATGCACATACCTAACTTTATATATATATATATATATATATATATATGAGAGAGATAGAAATATATATATATATATATATATGTATATATATGTATATATATATATATATATATATATATATATATATATATATATATATATATATAGCTAGATACAAAGAAATGCTGACTGCAAATACTATATATATAGAGAGAGAGAGAAGGAGAGATAGATAGAGATTGAGAGAGTGTGTGTTGAAGAAAGAGGGAATATATATATATATATATATATATATATATATATATATATATATATATATATATACAGAAATGCTGACTGCAATACATGTGTAAAAGTACCATTGTCTCTATTGTCAGCATAAGTTGTCTTAATGGAAATGGTTTCCTGTGCTTCGGGACACTTTTAAAACTGCTTCGAAATCATAAATAATCAGTTGAAATTACACTTTAAATATTGTAATTATGCTTTTTCTTGCTTTCTTATTTTAGCAACACAATTTAATTACATCTTTCAAGCAATAAAACCGTGTATTTGTTTTCCAAATAATAATGACTTCTCCATTAGAGCGAACTTCTAATTTGCAAAATTTGAAAACAGTTTGCAAAATTCGGGGAAAAATATAAAATAAAACATATAATATAAGAAATTGCACTCGAGATACGGAATAGAAAGAAAGACAGAAAGAAAGCTTATCTAAATGGGAATGCATTTGTCGCATAGAATATGGTTTATTCAATTGTATAAAAATGCTTGATATTAATTACAATTGTAATTAATATAAACTTTATGAAACGATAAAATACACGCCTAATCATCATCAAGATAATAGACTCAGTATATCACTATGCATATAATGTTAAGTATATATTTCTATGTACATTATTCACTTATAAACTAATTAATCGACTATTATTGATGTTGAAACACAGCTACAAGACATTCGCTGAGTGTTATGAGCCATAGTAATGACCATTATTTTTTATGTAAGGGAAGTGAAAGAGAGCCGTTTGTGAAAATTTAAATAAGTAAGTTTTCTGAAATTCTAAAAAATTGTTATTAGATATAAATTGATAAATATTTCTTATATTGCAGATTATTTGGAGTATTTTGAAGTGTTGTTAGGTTGCATAATATGGGCACAATTTCCGATTTGAAAATTCAAATATTTTGCGAATTATATATATGACATCCTTAATCCGAAAAAAACACTTAGGTTGCTTCATTACATATATATTATTGCAGAATGGGTGATATTAAATTATCTTACATAGACGCCCGTATTTTGAATTCATGGACGTGGGTCGCCCTCTGTTGTCTCTTTCTGGGTGTATCAAACGGTCACAAACAACGTTGTAATATTAATTTAGACGGTTTCAAACCGATATAAATGATTGCAAATTTTAGTTAATTAACATTTTTTGAAAATGTTTTTTTTTAATTCAAATTATTTGATAGTTTTCAGTAATTAAGTAAAAATCATATTTATTTAAAACATTCAAAAACACTTTAATATTTTTTTATTATAATTTTTTTCCGGGGAACGATTTTATATGACTTTTTTTTATATGACCGTTTGGTTCATGAAATACAGTTTATTGATGGCGTTTTGCTGTTGTGAATTCCGGTTTGGGCATCTTGTACGAAAATTGTAATATCACCAACAAATTCTAAATGTACGTTTGTGCTAACCATTAAAATAATATTATTCTAATCTATTTATACTCACGAATACATGATTTTCAACTATCTGGTATTATAAGTACTGTCCCGCTTGGTATACTTGTAAATATAATAGTTTCTATCATGGTGTGACATTCACTCTAGGCGAGTTGAGTCGGCTTATCTTTTCACGGAAGATGTTTTTGAGAAATTATTACATTCACAAACAGTCTCCAGTCGCAGTTGATATATCTGCTTTGAAGACGTTAGATATTGCAGTTTTCTCAATAAGGTGTGCCATCCGCCGATATAGAGCGCCTGGTATTCCCAAATTGTCACCAATATTCTACTGAACATGCCCAACCTTGCTTAACTGCGTTATTGAACGATGACCGTGTTTCAACGTTATAATAGTAAATGTTAATCTCTAACGGATCTAAATAATATTTACATGTCATATAAATGCATTTGGAAACATTTAAATTCATTAAAATCTATTCACAGAATATATATAATAAAACTGCTTACTGTGCAATGACTCTAAAATCATAATCCAAACAAGGGGTTGTGTTAAAAAATGTAATTGTACCGCCGAAGTTACTCGAAATCTTTATATTACTTATGGATAAGAATGCCTGAATGAACGAACGTTTAGAAGTTCCTTAACAAAAGTATTGAATAGGAAATGCGTTAGTTGAATATGAAGACAGATCATGACATGCAGTTGGGTTCAAAATGAGGTTCTTGTGACAGCAATCAAAAGAAATGCTTCAATGTGAGCTTTCCTAACACCGTAAACTTATGAAAATGGGTACTTCTATGAATAGTCTGAACGCAAATATAAACATCGAGTTGAAATATGTAGATGCATTCATTAAACATGCCTTTGCCAAATTTAGGAGCATGTCCAAGTTGTTGAAGAAGACGTTAAAAATCATATGGTTTACGGAAACTTAATTGTCATTGCATTAAAGTTGTAAAACCAATAATCTATTATGTTGCCTAACTGTTGCCACCATATTATATTTAACGTAACCAAACGGCAAGATTTTTATTAATTTTTCCTGTAAAATAATTTTTCTAAACTTAAATGTTATATATATATATATATATATATATATTATACTTATATGTAGTATATATTACGGACACATATAACACGATGCTTAAAAGGGGGGAGGTGATATCTTGTTGAATGATGTATTACCAACAAATCATATACTACATTAGTCCCGCCCCCAAATACAGTAGACGGTAATGCATGGGAGAATTTCATAATGAACAAAATATACAATGCACGTCCCCACCAAATAAAATCAGAAAGTAAACTGTGAAAGGATTGTATCATGCCCACAGAAAAGATACTGCACTATACACCCACAAATAAGGACGTTATAACTGGGGGATAACATCATGACGAGAAAACATATACTACACTATCTCCCTAAATGTAGCATTACAAATGGTACATTCGTCTGAAATAGTATAGTAAACTGAATAGAACATTACGAGGTATTAATCGTATATAGATTCGGCTGCAGATATGTAGTAAAAGTTATGTTTCAGCTTTAGACAGATACACACTCTTTATTAGCAATGTAAACGCTGTGATAATCAACGCTCATTAATCTGAAGGATATTTCGCGATATATTTTATCTCACAAAATGCATGCTAACATATTCTTAACTTTTGAAATTGCTTTATCAAAACAAAATCCATTTTATTTTTTTAGAAATTAGCCGCAATTAGTAATTACTTATCAAGTAACCAATGTCTTCCTAAGCGTCTAAGTATCACCCTGCCCCTCTTTCACTTTTCTGTTAACCCCCACTCCTCTTTTCATACACTATGTATTACGTCCGTTTCCGGAAGGATGACTTGGAAATTTTAACAGAATTTGCGATTGAAAGTATTGTTAAAAAAAGCTGGTTTCTGAATAAAATATGTTTAATTAATTGTATGAACAATTTTTTTGTTAATATCACCTTATCGGAAAATATTCTAAATACATATGTAAATTTCAGAATAGTAGTTATAAGTGCATATTTGTAAATGTGAATTTATTAGAAGTTTTAAAGAAATTTATTATGTAAATTGTTAAGCCCGTCTGTTGTCTTAGCGACTTTTGGTAACAGTATATAAAAAAGTTGAAAGAGTATTAGTTTAAGTTTGATACTTAACACGTTTTCTGTTCGAATCGCAGTCTCGTCTTGCAATTTCTTCCCATTTTATTTATATATTATTTAAGTTTATTTAATCTAAATTAAGTAATTAATAGTTTTCCAACCTAATTCTAATGTATACACATATTATGAAAGCTGACTTGAAAAAAATAAGAAAATAGTAATTACCCCCACCCCCTCTCTTACGTTTACAAAAATTCTCGCCGACGGACGGACAGACAGAGAACCATATATTGACAAAGATAACAACAAAAGGAAAGAATTAAAAAATTGAATGGCACATTATAAAGAAAAGGGAGTAGCAACAGCAGTTGTAATAGTATTTAACTCGTCGTTATAGAAAGAAAGACGAGCCTATGGAGAGCAGAAATAGACCATTTTGTATTGCAGTATACAAAATACACAACAACAACGGAAATACATCTGTTGTCATGCTATCTGTATGTTTATTTCTCACGCATCTTATTCATTAGTCATTTCGTTGCATACTCCAGTGTTTCTTAACTTATCTTGGACACGTACATAAAAATGGTGAATATTGCGTTTACATTTGAGATAAGTTACGAATTAATTTACACGTTTCGGCAATTTGCGTTCACAGTAACGCGCCCGGATGGCAATCGAAATCTTGTAAGTTTGAATGCAACGGGAATATTATTTTTAATATTGTTTAGCAACACTTATATCAATTAAACATTTCATCATGCAAGATATATTTATTAAAATGAAGTCTATTGATTACATTAGATCCACTATTCTGATCTTCAGTCGATCACATCCCCTATAATCTTTTCCGGTATCCTAAAGACAATTCAGTGGAATTATTTCGTGAAATAAAATTCATATTTAGAAAACATGATGTATTTACAAAATAATATATATATAATTAAAACCAATAGAATATATTTTGCTATTTTGAAAACAAGTGTAGCATTTGAATGAGTTACTCAATGAATTTCTACTTTTCTGGGTTCACATTGCTTTGCTATCTTTTCTGTATCATTATAACATCGTTAAGTACTCCCGGGCACCGGCTCATGCGGACAACTAGTTATGTATAAGGAGCTCTTCCATTATCGTAATAACAATAAAATAATGAATGTACTTATGAGTCTGAAATATACCCCTAATATCTCTCTGCATGTGCTATACTATTTTTGCTTAGTGATTACTAGACAAAAACGCATATTCTGTAAAGACATCATTTTATTAGATAACGAGCTGGGGTGTTTGGATAGAAGATTTTGAGTGATACTCAACACGTCAGAGAAATCACGTGACTTCCGGTCGGGATGTCTTCAGTCTCTTTTCAGTCTGATGCAAGCGGACCAGGAACGTCACCGTTGCCGGGATCGCAGCGGGGTGATAGCGGTATCGTTTAATGTAAGAAAGTTTAAGGATACAAGCGATGTAAATGTCTACCTATGCGTCTATAACTCTCTATATCTGTTTAAAGTTTTTAATAAATAATCTTACAAAAAAACTGATTATCAGCGTCCACATAATTGTTTGCCAACAACCGAAAAGCGACTTGTTTTCATAGCGATGGCAACAGTAACGACGGTGAGAAGATCAGTTTTCGTGCACCTCGTCAGAAACCTCGGTACACAACGAAAATGCGGGTGTATAAAGGTTAATATACCCACATTAAGACGTAATAACAGTTTAGCGATGACTGATTTAAACATTCATCAGACAAACTAAAATATTTTTTGAAAAATTAAGCGTGAAACACTATACAATAGAAGAAACTTTAAACTTTAAATCTGATAGCAATGATTAACATTTTAAAATACGTCGCAGAAAAAAAATCTTACAACAAAGATTTACAAGAAGAAATAAACTAAAGTTAGCTTACATCTGTTTAAAAATAAAAATCCAAAAAGCGCATTAAACATTTCACTTTAGCTGTAGATTTTTAACAAATTGTGTTTACGTAATAATCAGAAAAATGGTCAGACATCTTTTTATGGAAAAAATATTAACATGCGTTTACAATTACTTGAAGGTATGTGTGTGACGTACAATGCTATGATTCATTTATTCATATCTTATTAATTATCTGATTCTATTATTGGCATTAGATTTCCCAATATCTATCTAATCACAATTGTTTCCAAAAAGAAATCGGGTACTTACGAAAGTGGCAACGTGAAGGTTGTTAACATCCTTAAAAAGTATTTCGTTGGAACAAACCGCATTCGAACTTGGAACACCCAGGTCGTCAGTCTGTGTCGTTAAGCACTTCACCACTGTCTCCTCTCAATGTTATGCTAAGTTATGAGAACAAGGAAACCCTTATAGATGAACGTAAGCTTCTTACGGACAAAAAGTAAAATGTTAGATAAAGTGAGGTGTTGGACATGCAACGTAAAGGCACGGAACAAAACACACGCACGGACACACTAAATTTAATTGTACAACACATGGTGTTCCGAGTATTAAGAGAGTTCAACGGACAGTAACTATAGATAGGATAACCTTTTTAATGTTTATAAAATAGGCTAAAAGTTAGCATTCGTATGCGTTTATATTATGTTTCGTTAACTACTAATCCCCAGAAATAAACAACCCTAGGCCACGCAGGGCAAACAGCAACAACAATAACAATATAGGTTGGTGATAAGTCGAGTGTGAAATAATGTACTCCGTGATAATAAGCATAACTCTAACTCTAACCCTAACCTGGATGTTGTATCATCAAGTAACACACACTCTGTTAAGAGACTCTGGGTATAACAAAGCGGCACTCACTCTAGACGGGTTCCCAGTCGCATGTATTTCTCGGCGAAAGGAGATGAGGACGTTAGGCTTTTGTAATTCTCGAATGGAGGTGTCGATGTCCTCCTACATACATCGCCTAATATACCCAAATGGTCACCTATGTTGTACTGACCATGCTTCACGTTGCTTAACTACGGTAATCTAACAAGAACCAGCGTGTCAACAGAAGTATGCCGTATATTATGGAGATAGGTGGATCTATCAAACAGATGGTGTACTTATTTAATCTAAGAGTTTAGCGAATAAATGCTTACCAGGCGTACCAGTTAATGCCCATTGGATAACAGATGCACATACACTGACATTGTGTATGCTTGTACTGTAACTGAACTTAATAATTCTACAATGAACCATAGAGATCACAAAAATGCAGCTCCTAATCAAACTCCACAACTGAGCCTTATGGCTAATTTGCCCCATAATGCTACACCTAATAATTCTACTATCCATCCATCACCTCAGCAAGCCGAAAACGATCCCCAATGGTAGTTAACGATAACGTTAACCATAATATACAGTTAATTAGCCAACCTAATCCATATTATGATAATTCAGTACACCGAAGCAGACCCGTGAATAGGAATACAATTGGTTAAGGAAGAATAGCAAACCCTAAGATACACACTTATATTGGGGCCACATCTAATCTAATTAAACCCGCATATTTACGCATAATTTCTCCTTCAATAACGATGTCAGCAACAAAAAGACCCCACTGACTACTTTAGTTAAAAATCTAAGATCCAAAAATATTCCACACAGTATAAAGTGGCCCATCTTGAAAAAATCAAACTCTTATAACCCAGGATCTACATCCTGCGGTCTATGCAACTCAGAGGCCGTGATTATTGCCACAGCACCAACACGTTTTAATTTGATCAACTCTAGAAATGAATTAGTTTCCAAATGTCGCCATAGGAGGAAATTAAAGTATGCACAATTGAGCCCACCACCAAACCAACCGTAGCTGATTGAGTGAGTATCGGGACAAGCTTGGGAGGATCAAGGTGTTGAGATTGTGTTAGTTAAATCTTCCCTGCTTAAAATGTTTAGACATTGAAAATGCCTAAATATCTGTTTTATTTTTTCTTAAGTTGCAAAATTCTAAATTTTTCAATTTTTCAATTATTAAATTCTAAATGTTTTAAGAATTTTTTAATTATTAATTCCTAAATTTGTAAAATTACCTGATCATGCTAGATATTTAAACTTGATAGATTATCGTATCTGTACGTTTATATACTTAAATCAGACGATCAAATAGTAAGTTTAGAGACGAGGGTGTCTGGAGATTTGACCTGAATTAACACACCCGTCTGTCTGACCCAGACTTTTAATATCCGTAGTACACATAACTGATTTGACCCAGACATTTAACATCCGGTGTTCACATAACTGATTTTAGACATCCGCCATTATACGATGTCTTTTCCTTTTCAACCCAGAATTATACATACGTTGTACACGCTGTTTGACTCAGCAGACATCCTGCCACTTTTGCGCGGCTAGTTTACCGAGGAGCCGTGTTTTTTGGAGTTGTCGCGCTGTCTGCAGGGCTTGCGGGAGCTTGTGTCATAGTTGATTACCTTCGAATATTATTTTTCACTGGAGTAACTTCATCGGACACGGAAGAAAATAATGGCCGAATAATCAGGTCAGCTTAACATTGTTCGAATTGGCTTAGCGGCGATTGCATCTAGTGAGTTGTATTTAGAATTTTATCCCATATAACATGATTCGCTAATCATTGTTTCGCTTACAAGTAATACATGTCTTGAACATCACACATGGAATTGTAACATTTCGGCTTACTTTGGGATTTAATTTCAACCATTTGGACTGCCGTATTTTTAAAAAAGTACTTTAATCAATGTTATTTCTAGTCGAAACTTTATGGGGTATTTCAACTTAAATATATGCTTTTGGCCGATACAATATGTGTTGCATATATTTATTATTTATATATATATATATATATTTTTTTTTTTTCGTATAAATTTTCTTATTAATTTTGTTTATTATTATTATATTTTTATATGTATTTCTTTATGTTTTCAAAGTAAAGTATCGTTTACTCGCTGTAATTCCACTGCGGTAATAATCCTCTGACGAGAAGAATTTTCTTTGAAACCCCATGGGTTAAGGACTTACAATTACTTTGCTTGAACTTTGAATCGTGATAAAATTTGATTCGCACCTTATTTTATTCTTTCATTTTATATAATGCTATTAATGCTCTATCCAGTATATTGAGCTTTATTTTTATCCGGATGTTCACTAATTAAAGATATCAGGTGCCCCTTATATCTTTTGTTTTATAAACCTTATGTATATATATATATAAGATGCGATATCAATTTTTAAAAAAATACAAATGCGATGACATCAGGATATATTACACACCGATTATGCCAAGTTATTGGCGAAATATCTGTATCACTTTAAACTAACAAAAAAAGGAAGTTTATAATAAAAAAAGAGGGGAAAAATCGGTTTCGATTTATTTTAAAAAAAAATTGATATCGCATCTTTAATGCTTCAAAAGGTATTTATTTTACCTATTCCTTATTAAATTTAACAATAGATGCTTCTTAAAAAATATTAACCTTAAAACAATTTATACCGATCACGTTCGCATTCACGATCTCATATTTGAAAGTGGGAAACAACAACAAACCCCTTTGGCCCGGCTGCAACAACAGACGCCGGTAACATAAGGATATATTACACACCGATGATGCCAAGTTATTGGCGAAATATCTGTATCACTTTAAACTAACAAAAAATTGAAGTTTATAATAAAAAAAGAAGAAGAAAAATCGGTTTCGATTTATTTTTATTTAAAAAAAAATTGATATCGCATCTTTAATGCTTCAAAAAGTTATTTATTTTACCTATTCCTTATGAAATTTAACAATAGATGCTTCTTAAAAAATATGAACCTTAAAACACTTTATATATATATATATATATATATATATATATATATATATATATATATATATATATATATATATTGTTTATTATCTATGTACGTATATGTTTCGTTTTTGATAATTGTGACTGATCAGTATACATATATGACTATTCACTACTGGGCATGCTATTCGAAACCCTGAGTTCCGAGTATATTGCAACTCAAATCCTGACATCTAGAACCATTTGGCCAACGCTGAATAGCGAATAAACAGTGATAATTTAACACTTTATCCGGCGGTTTGACGTCATAAGAGCGTTCTACTTAATGAAAGGAACGATGCACATATAGCTAGCGACGTAATGCTGTGTTAATAGTACACTTACACTGCCCATATAGACGGGTTATATATATATATATATATATATATATATATATACAGGGTGTCTCAAAAAATTGTACTCACTCTTAGAATGACGAGAAAACCTTTATTTACCTTGGTGCGCGTTATCAGCTTTGTTTGAACAATAATGGTCATCAGTTTGAACATTTGCGAACAGGATTCTTCAATTACATCTGTCTCATGTATTCGATGCTATTTCATTTCACTCTATGTTCATAAATAAAGGTTTTCTCGTCATTCTACGAGTGAGTACATTTTTTTGAGACACCCTGTATATATATATATATTTATTAGATTTTTTGTTCAGGAGTGTATATACTGATATGTATGTGTATGGCCAGGAGGTATCGTTCAGTCGAAACCGTTACATTAGTAGACCCATTTTATTCACGGAAATAGAAGTATCTTTCATACAAAATGATAAATTCACCCTATCAGAAGGTCGCTATTTCCTGATACTCAAGATGAGACAGCCATTCAACATTTCTATCCCGATATATTTTGATTATTCATCATTATATATATATATATATATATATAAAAATATATATATATATATATATATATATATATATATATATATATATATATATATATATATATATATATATATCTCATGTGCCTTATTCATTTTTTTCAATTTACGGCTTTTTTCCGCCACAAAAGATTAAATCAAGCTTTCTAAAAATATCGAAAGTGGACGAAATCTATCAATGGTCACCAATGGACGAACAACAAAAAATATACGACGAGTTTATGTATAGATTCCCGTAAAGATGATTTTGCTGGGGCTTCTGCTAAAAGTGTGTGAGAATTAACTTTCCCTACGGCTATGCTCCAAAACGCAAAAAATACAAATGACGTAGAAAAGAAATCACACAAAAATGGTGTATCAATTGACAATATAGCGATCCCTTTTTGAGCCGATACCCGAGATGCAAGGTCAAAAATTGTCTGATAGTTCTTCTTTTTCAGTCTTTACGAAATTGTTCACAGAAAGCGTTCAAATTCATCTCCAATGAATAGCATATCACATTGCGATGCTTTTTTGCGTGTACCTCTTTGTATCGGCGTTTATTTGTTATATAGTTCCGAAATAGCGAATGGTGTTGCCTATGACGTGATTTAACATCCTCTAACTCGTCGGAATACTCTTGGTAATATACTACACTTTCGAGATTATTGTAATGGAACGTTCGTGGTGTTATTCTTAACTGGCTTGCTCTCTGTTTTCGTTGCGTTATTACTAACTGGCCTGCTGACTGTTTTCCTCCAACCTACAGATTTGGTATTGTCAAGACTAAGCGTTATATACATCTTCTGTCTTTGCGATAATCATGTTTCGTTTTTTGTTAGTCTCTTACGTTAAGTGGATTAATGCTTCGTCTGAAGAGATTTCCATTAAAAAAAATATTATTCTTATATATAAATTGTTCGCGCAAGCACGTGTAGACATATTTAAAACAAACACTACCCATGAAGCAGTTTTACACTTTTCAATGTCGTACTTTATTATCTTCTGAGTACCCAATCTTATATCCGTCCATCAGTTGATAAAAGTGTGGCACAAGATCAGGTTATAATGAAATAACACGCTTTCATTTCTCTTTTTCGAATGTTTTTCATTGGAAGTTTAAGATAATTCAATTAGCAAAAGACAATTTCCTGACAGGTAATCATTTTAATTAGATATCGTTTTAACGGAATTATAAATCTAACCGTTAGAAAAAAATGAATGAATAAATCGATTTAATTGAATAATAAAATGAAAAGAAAAGAAGGCGGATTAGCTCTAAATTGAAGCGTTTTTAGGCAGCTATTCTTTAGAGATGAATTTAATTCAGATAAATAAACAGCGAATATGTTGTTGTTGATCAGCTGTTATAGTGCCCGAATCCTTCTCTTTCTCTCTCTCACTCTCGTTCTGTCTCTTACTGTATCTCTCCATCTCTCTCTATCTCTCTCTATCTCTCTATCTCTCTCTCTCTCTCTCTCTCTATATATATATATATATATTTGTGAAAATGCTGTAGGCCACATTGTCTTTAGTAATGTATATGAATGGGGGTGGGGTTGCAAATTTTAGATGCTGGTCAGGAGGAAGGAGAGGTTCACAAGATAAAGTTAAAATAGGTTTGGTTTCATTTGAGCCACCCTA
>OY744523.1:69413287-69438287 GCA_963556195.1 Sepiola atlantica
TTTATGTCTCATTTTTCTTTTCTAATTTTTTTTTTATTTTTTTATTTTTAATCTTTTTTTTTAATTTTTACATTTTAATTTTTTTTCGGAGGAAGAAAAGGGTCAGCTCATGGTGTATTTTGTAATTTCTCTTCTTTGGATCATTTTTGTGTGGTAAAAACTGAGACCGGTGTAATTTATTGGGGGGGGGGAGATTATGAAGTGATGTTTCTTGCAGTTTCTGTTCCTTAGTTCCTGTTGTGGTGTTCTTCGTGTGGTTTTGTTTTCTCCCTGTTGTAAATTCCTTGTGACTGGTTACTAAAAGTGCTTGTGGTACAATTGCTTCAGTTCACGCTCGGGTAGACCATGCAGAACAAATTACGTTCCAATCAGATGTATATACGAACGAGTCTCTACCGGAAACCAAGCCTGTTACCTCCGAAAGGAAAATACTTTCATGAGACAAAAGTATGTCAAAATATTGTTATATGTGTGTGCGTAGCCGGCGTAAACCATCCGGTGGTGGCAAATAAAGAAAACCAACGTTTTCCAAATACGTTCTGTTCTTTGTAATACTTGTACGATCTTACCGCGTCCCACGTAAAGAAACATACACATACATACGCAACCACACATACACACACATAAACACACACACACATACATACACACGCACACACACACACACACACACACATATATATATATATATATATATATATATATATATATATATATATATATATATATGAATGGCGGATATTGCAAATTTAAGATGCTGGTCCGGGGGAAGGAGAGGTTCACATAACATAGAATTTAATATACATATTTAAGAGAGTTTGAATTATTTACTAGACACCATCCTATGTGTATTCGGTCTCTATCTATAAGTGGTTGTCAGGAAACCTGACACGAATTTATTTCACCCTAAAAGTTAACTTTGACAAAATATTCAAAATAAAATAGTATTCGAAGCCCAAATAAGATCCCATATACACGACTATACACTGGGTCATACGAGAAATGGAGCACTTTATCCTATGTATATTACCTCAATTACAGCACTGACCTGTATACTTCACCAGACTAGATGGACTTTTCTCCTGGAATCCAGCAAGAATAAGAGACCACAAAAAAGATATACTATAACATAGTAAAATGTTCAATTAATGATGAAGAAAATTAATGTTCTTCAATTCTTTGCTAACTGAACGTTTGAGAGGTAATGGAGAACTTTAATGGAATATTTGAAAGTATTAGCCCCTAAATGTTCCCTTTTAATTACTGAGAACTTAGCAAGAATATATATATATATATATATATATATATATATATATATATACATATATATATATATATATACATATATATATATATATATATATATATATATATATCTATATATATATCTATGATGAGTCCCGATTATTATACGTACATAGATAATAAACCATAACAAATATGTTATATATATATATATATATATATATATATATATATATATATATATATATATATAACATATTTGTTATTGTTTATTATCTATGTACGTATACGTTACGTCCTTAATAATCGGGACTCATCATAGAGATATGACTATTCACTACCGGTCATGCGATTCGAAACCCCGGATTACGAGTATTCTGCAACGCAAATCCGACGCCTTAACCACTCGGCCAATTTTGAACAGCAAATAAACTGTGATAATGTTAACACTTTTTACGGCGGCTTAACGTCTAGAGCGTTCTACTTTAATCAAAGGAACGATGCATTTAAAGCTAGTGACGTCATGCTGTCTTAATACTACACTTACAGTGCTAGTATGTTAATATGCGATGAACTACTGATCTACGTTGGATAACAAATATTTACATTCCAATTTAATAACATATCAGAGTGTTAATATATTTGTATCTATGTGTATGTTTTCATATATAAATATACATAACATAGTCATCTGAAATATTGTTTCAATGATCTCCGGTCGGTGCATAATGTTTTTATTGGATTTTCTCTGACGAGTAGATTGCTGCATTTATTGCTCCGATGACTTCATAAATTTTGCACTGGATCCTTCTATTTTCCAGGATATTTATTTGCCGTATAAATACGAGTATATATTGATATGCATTTCTTCGTATAAACAAAGAAACAGCTTAAAACACAGAATTATATGTTACTATATAATTTGCAGTTTGAAGGTTTCTTATTATTTTTACGTATGCCAATCTGTAGTTGATATCACACAAACACATAGTCAGGTGATTCAATGTCGAAAATTAATTTATAGACACAGACAATTATAACCACCCTATGAATTTATGATTCATATTGATCGGGTAGATCAGGGAGTATTACATTTGGGTAAGCTTTTGGAAGCCCTAACGTCAGCAAATGTGACTGCCCTTAACCCAAGGTTAAAATTTGCACAGTGTGGGCACAGGTGATTAAGCATATATAATGTGATATGGGTTCTGAGAGATAGTGGGGGAGGAGAGGGATAGAGAGTTTGGTTAGTCTTGAGCGGAAGCTCGAAGGGAGGGAGATGCGTTAAGAAATTACCTTAAGGTCACCGAATAAACGAAGAGCTGGGTAAGTCACCGCTTTTTTTTTACCATTTTACATCAAGTGACTTCATGTCATGTTTGGAGCGATGCCCATAAAAAACAAGTCTGCTGACATCCATGCTTCACTCTTTTTTCCATTACTCAGAATTGAGGCAACATAATTTGCCATCGAATTGTGAATCGAATCATTTGTCTGGTGTTATTGACTTGTTTGTTACAAACACAAGAAAGTTGGGCTGTGCGTGGAGATGGAGGGATTAAAAATATGGACGATGTGATACTATTTTCTAAAAATCAAAAAGGAACTAGAAACTTTAATAAACAAAACCATAATCATAAGCGAGGACATTCGAAAAAAATATTAGAATGGAAAAATAAGCACTATTAGAAATGAAAAGAGGTCAACTAGGGAAGCGTATAATATGGGACTAGCTAACACCCCTTATAATTATCTGAGTATTTTTTATAGAAATGATATTGTAGAAACGTTATAGAAAACAAACTTAGAAGAAAATGTGGTTATTAATATGCTATGCACTCTTAATAAACCAAGAAAAAAAACTCAGGCACACAGACCAGAGAAATAAGGAACACTAATGACAATTCCTATATTGCACTACATCCGAACGATTAAACTGAAACGAATTCATGTAAAAATAAAAGCAAGAATAAAAGGCTCTGTAAGTACAGAAGCCTGTGCTGATGATGCAAAAAATAACTAGAAAAACACATAACCCAATCCACGTAGCATGAGCAACGACGAGAGTTAAGCAAAACTAAACACACAAGATAAAAAAAATTGGAAGAAAGACAGTACATTGCGTATTCATAAGACTGCCCATGGCTACGAATAAAAACACGTCGACATTACTATTGAAAAATAATTTTAACGGAGAAATAGAATTGCTACTGGCAGCGGCACAGAACAATAGGACCGGACCAAACAATATCGAAGCTAAAGCAGACAAACACCAGAAAAAGCATTAAATGTACACCCTGGACAAATAGACAACATTGTAAATAACATAATAAGTGAATGCTGCAAACTTCCCCCCCTCCCCAAAAAAAAGAAACACACAAACACGGGCTCCTTGGAAAGACAGTCCACTAGAAACTATGAACATATCTGCACTTTGAACATGCAGACAGATTGTACATACACAAATCGGAGACAGTACTGGAAGAAAAAGCACAAACTCCGTGTGCACATGGAGGTTCACCTCCACATACAATTCATGAATGGAAATCAATCTTTGCATTATATTCACTCAGTGATACACGGGGGTACTTTAATTATTATATCATTAATGAGAAGGGTTATTCTAAATACGCTTTACACTCACCAGTCTTGAGCTCCTAGATTTTCTTTTTATATTTGGTGTCATCTTAATGATAAATGTCTATAAAAATACTCACCACACTATTATTTATCTGCAGAAGGCCATTACAACCACAATTAGAGCAGTGTCAGTAGAGATGTCTGTTTGAGGTGTTTATACTTTTGCAGCAAGCATCCAGATGTATTTATAATTGCATGACAGTACGATGAAGATGGTGCTCATTCATAGCGGTACATTTATGAACAAGTGAGGGATAGACTGAAATTTACTATAACAAATATGGTTGCGCTGTTGAAAAGACTTGCACATTTTACTAACGATTCCATGGGTGGATTTTGTGTGATCAGTCTGTAATAGTTCTAGCATAGATTATAATAAATATCATAGACACTTACAGACTCCAAAACTCATTGGTTATAAGTGTAGCAACCTTGCCATGAAGAACCCTTTGAAATAGTTGAAATAAAAAAACATGAGGAAAATACAAACATTAAATGAAATCTATCATCACCATGAAATGCTTTTAAAGGCTATGTGTGTTTATTGATTTAAACAGAAACGTTTCCCATCGATTAGCGCAAGGGTTAATTTCACACGGGAGAGATAAATGTGAATACTTTCAAGTAATTGCCTTGTCGCTTTTATTTAAATAATTATGTGTTCCAATTTATCTTTTCGTCAAATGTTCTGAGAATTATGTACGGAGAAACGTTGGAATTGGACACAACATCCAATTGCATGCGATGCTATCAAAACTATCATAGATCTTACTCTTCTATAGAAAAAAAATAATTAAAACGTTTGGATAAAATGAAGAAACGTCATGTTTATCTAGGGGGAAAGATTAAAGCAACTCTTATCGGCCGTTTTTAAATGACAGCTAATATGATTTTACTGTTTTTCTATTTTATTTTATGCAACGGCAGTTTAACAAAATGTTTTCTGACAATTTAACGAATAGTAAACCTCTAATTGACGTGTTTTCATTTATTTATTTAAACATTATGCCTCTATGAACATAAAAACAAGTTTAGAAACACAAAGTTTTAATTTTCTGTAGCTAAATATATTTTCCGACACCCTTTGTTAACAGTGCACTGAGTAAAGGGACATCGTCGTCTGCAATTAGGGATGATGAAAAACACTCTATAAATAAGGTCTCTAGGCAGTTGGTAATGTAATGCTAGCATAAATATTTGCTTTTCTCTACGCAGCTTGAGATGTTGCGTAGCAGGTAAGTATTCCAACTCTTGGCACCCCGGTCAGATTTCAACATCAACCAGGAATCCGCACACTGAAGTCATGATACAGTTTAGCTAATGTATATATATATATATATATATATATATATATATATATATATATATATATATATATATATATATATATATATATATATATATGAACATTAAATAAATTAAAACATTACAATTATTCCAAGAATTATAACAGAACATCCAGTATGGCGTACAATCGTTTCCAAAACAGTTTGGAAATACTTTATTTGATTTTATTTGATAAATTAATTAAGATAATCCAAAACGTCTTCATCAGCAACACGTCTTACAGAAAGTCAAAGAAAAAGTAAAAGCTCGATGTAGACAAACATCCACTGACAGAAAGAGTCACCGGTTGATATTTTAGTAGCATAGAGGGGGGGGAAGCAGACAATGGTACCAAAACCAAAACACTGGTACATACAGAAGAAGTAATCCAATACTTTCCATGGATTTACGCTTTCGAATTATGCAATACATTAATTAAAGATACATATTTTTTGTCAGAGGGGTAGTGAAAACAATAGAATGGAAATAATGATAGAAATAAAATAATAAAAAAATAAGATTAAAAAATATAAAATAAAAAATAATAATAAATAAAAAGTACAAAATATAAAAAATAAAAAATATAAAAAATAAATAAAAATAAAACATTAAAATAATAAAATACAAAATGACAATAAATATTTTTAAAAAATACAAAATAAAAATAAAATAAAGAAATAAAATAATTGAAATTAAAATGAATATAAAAATAAAAATTGAAAACAACATAGAAATAAAAAGAGAAATAAAATAAAATTAGAAAATAAAGGTTGAATATTATCAAGGTTTTTTTGTATAAGAGTTTTTTAGGAAAACATCTTGCAAAAGGATGTGTAGGATAAGAGGGTAGGAGACAGAGCATAGGGGAAGATATGGACAAAGATAGTTTGGGAGGGGGGGGGGGGTAAAAAACACCTTATAATAACTATTATGAGGGAAAGAGACATGAATAGTAGGGAAATAGGGAGTGTAATAAAAGAAGGAGTTTAGTTGGGGCTATACCAACATCACTGGCCATATAAGTGTATGAATATATATGAGATATGAGGTACGTTTCTATTAATGTTACTAGTGTGTAAGGAAGAGAGAACCAGCTTTAAAGGAAATAAATATTATCTATTTCCTATTGAATATCAGAATAAAATACGATCATTATTTATGTGTCCTACTTCGTTGAGTTGCGAATATGTAGTAGTGCTCCAGGTAGTTCTTATAACAGCAAAGGTCCACCATGGTACCATTCTGGCTACATGGTGACTTAATATGTAGTAGTGCTCCAGGTAGTTCTTATAACAGCAAAGGTCCACCATGGTACCATTCTGGCTACATGGTGACTTAATATGTAGTAGTGCTCCAGGTAGTTCTTATAACAGCAAAGGTCCACCATGGTACCATTCTGGCTACATGGTGACTTAATATGTAGTAGTGCTCCAGGTAGTTCTTATAACAGCAAAGCTCCCCCATGGTACCATTCTGGCTACATGGTGACTTAATATGTAGTAGTGCTCCAGGTAGTTCTTATAACAGCAAAGGTCCACCATGGTACCATTCTGGCTACATGGTGACTTAATATGTAGTAGTGCTCCAGGTAGTTCTTATAACAGCAAAGGTCCACCATGGTACCATTCTGGCTACATGGTGACTTAATATGTAGTAGTGCTCCAGGTAGTTCTTATAACAGCAAAGGTCCACCATGGTACCATTCTGGCTACATGGTGACTTAATATGTAGTAGTGCTCCAGGTAGTTCTTATAACAGCAAAGGTCCACCATGGTACCATTCTGGCTACATGGTGACTTAATATGTAGTAGTGCTCCAGGTAGTTCTTATAACAGCAAAGGTCCACCATGGCACCATTCTGGCTACATGGTGACTTAATATGTAGTAGTGCTCCAGGTAGTTCTTATAACAGCAAAGGTCCACCATGGCACCATTCTGGCTACATGGTGATTAATATGTAGTAGTGCTCCAGGTAGTTCTTATAACAGCAAAGGTTCACCATGGCACCATTCTGGCTACATGGTGACTTAATATGTAGTAGTGCTCCAGGTAGTTCTTATAATAGCAAAGGTCCACCATGGCACCATTCTGGCTACATGGTGACTTAATATGTAGTAGTGCTCCAGGTAGTTCTTATAACAGCAAAGGTCCACCATGGCACCATTCTGGCTACATGGTGACTTAATATGTAGTAGTGCTCCAGGTAGTTCTTATAACAGCAAAGGTCCACCATGGCACCATTCTGCCTACATGGTGACTTAATCCCTGCGATCCTCTTATTAGAAATACATATGATCCGACCTGGTTTTAACGGGTGAAACATCCCAGGCATGGATATATTTCTTGCTGCTAACCTGCGTCGCCACTTCTGGTGGATACCGACATATCTGTTCATGACTATTTTTTTTACCCGACCAGAATAGAAACTCAGAGTAGCTGGTAGCTTGTGCCACATATTTCTTCTGCGGGAATCGAGTAAATGCTTTTCTTTTTTAATGAGATTTTTGCCAGGTATGAGTCGGGATACCTGTTAGTCAGCTTCTTTGATTCTATCTCAAAAACAATCTATACCCATGCTTAAGCGTGCAACCGTCATATTCTACACAAATGCGATATGTTTACAGCATATAAAACAACTGAGTTATTCATGTTGTATTCATGAAGTAGCATTAGTATAGGTTATCTATTCTGGTTTGATAGATTCAGCATTCTAATTAAATATATCAGTCATGATACTTAATTAAGTAATTGAAATATTTTCACATAAATAGATTAAGAGAATTCCGAATGTATCTAAGATAATTTATCGCAACAATAAAAAGAACATATCTAGAAGTTTATAAGACTGTAGATTTTTTCCGGAAACATAAAAAGACACGAACGCACACACATATATATATATTAATATATATTTATTTATATTTATATATATATTTATATATATTTATATATATATGTATATATATATTTATATGTATATATATATGCATATATTTATATATTAATATATTAATATATATATATATATATATATATATATATATATATATATATATATATATACTCGCCATCCTGTCGCTTTTAAGTCATATCAAATTAATCAAAATAAATTGATAGAGCAAATCCATAACTATCTAAATAAAAATAATGTAGAATATGTATAAACATATATATATAAAACACATACTAATTATATTAAATCAAAAAATTCCATGTATATATATATATATATATATATATATATATATATATATATATAATTTTTCAATAGTGTTAACATAAAACTATAAATCACCTACAAAGTAGTGTAATGGATTCGTCCGAACACTTTAAAATACAACATTTGTTTGTAATAAACGGATGCAATTTATTGACACAGACGAGCAGCGAAGGTGAGGAGGACATTTTTTTTTAATAACTAATATGAGTTAGCAAAACGTCTATCTGGAACAAAACCTAGATCTAATATACGGAACGTTTATGTTCTTGCCTTTTAAGGGAAGTAGGGTCTGATCAACTCTGCTGAGAAGCCATAAAATAAAATAATGTTTGTTTTTAAATTCCCGAAACAGTTTTTCATGGTAAACAACTGATGATCCCTTGAATAATGTTAAGACTAGCGTAAATTCTTGGAAGCAAACCGATATAGTAACTGCTAAAAGTAAATTGACTTATAAAAATGATTTTCCACCGAATGACTTGGGACTAAAATGTTTTTTTTCTTTCTTTATATAGTTTTGATGGTTAGAAAACTACCGAGACTATATATATATATATACAAATCATTTATTTATAAAAGTATACGTTACGTGTTTCAGAGTCGTAAGGCGATTTCATCAAAGTGGACTAGCCCATAAGGAATTATCAGCGCCCAAAAATATAAACAAAAGGAAGGACGCTGATGATTCTCACCGATGATGGCTTTGAACCACAAACACGTGTCCATAGATTACTTTCATGTACGTATGTATGTATAATATTTATTAAATATATATATATATATATATATATATATATATATATATATATATATATATATATCATATTCGATTATTTTTTCATACAGACATGTACATAGTATGCGACACTGGCGTATCGATGTTATCGATCAACAGCTGTTATAAACTGAGATCTCATCAGATAGAATACTTATTCGATCTTTATCTCAGGTCATATTTGATCTCCCAAATATTACTCGAGGTGAAGATTGGATTTAAATTCTGCTTGATGAGATTACAGTGTATAACAGTTGTTGATCGATAACATCGACATGCCAGTATTACAGAATGTTTACATATCGGTATAAATGTAAATCATCATATATATATATATATATATATATATATATATATATATATATATATATATACCGACCGTTTAGAATTAGTTCCTACACTGAAGATTGCGTTAGCATGAAACATCGATGTCTCTAGGTATTTAAATAATTAATATTTATTTATAAAAATATTATTGTTTATCAGCCCCCTCCCACAAAGACTGGGCACTCTCGAGTAGCTTTAATAACAAGCAGTACAAATAGCTATATGCACGATCCGAACGCCGTTCCGTAGATCACTCTATACTGCG
Source organism: Sepiola atlantica (assembly GCA_963556195.1). Classification (NCBI taxonomy): domain Eukaryota; kingdom Metazoa; phylum Mollusca; class Cephalopoda; order Sepiida; family Sepiolidae; genus Sepiola; species Sepiola atlantica. The sequence continues at coordinate 69,423,086 of OY744523.1, forward strand.
TTCTAAATAGCCGCCGATTTCGCTATTTACATTTAAAGTTCCTCTATATTTACTAACTAATTGGCTATGGCCGATGGATAAGATCCCCGACTACGAATCAGTGGCGATTTGTGATCGGGGTTCGCGCCTACCGACCGTTGATAATTAGTTCCTACACTGAAGATTACGTTAGCATTAAACATCGATGTCTGTAGGTATTTAAATAATTAATATTTATTCATAAAAATATTATTGTATTTATATATATATATATATATATATATATATATATATATATATATATATATATGTATATATATATAAGATCTATTTTATATTGAACACTTTTTATAGGTCAGGTTGAAATTCTTTGAATTCCTATTCAGTGGATGTTTATTTTACCTGGATAACTATATATATATATATATATATATATATATATATATATATATATATATGTTTACATGTGTGTATGTGTATATATGTACTTGCGTATCCATTTATGTGTATGTGTGTGTCATCGCGTCGACTGCTGACTCCAACTTTATTTCACTAACGATCGCCGCTGGCATGAACACTGGTTTACAAGTTGAACCCCCTCCCCCCCAAAAAACCCAGCATTACAGATATTAACAAAAACTCCTTTATCCTATGCATAAATCAGTTGTACTCTGGTTGTGCGTCACACATGCGCGGATTGTCAACACCCCTATTTTCATTAATGGAAGTCGTCACTTCATCTAGTCATCAGCTAACGCTTTGCCCCATCTGGTCCGATCAAATGTCAATTAACTTAACATTCGCAAATAACACTCACTCTTAAATATAGTTAGTAATACTAAGGATCCTATGACCTTTCTTTTGTTACCATGCCCACTCCTCAGCTAACTCCCCATTTTATTTTTCGCCGTTGTGCGACTTGGTATCATTGTCTCTGTTCTTGAGCGGGGGCAGTTTATAGTATCACACATCCCCCATGTCATACTTGTCATTTATTGCATGCATTACAAAAAAAAAAATCAAATAATCATATTACATGCATTATAAATAAAATCAATTACAAGTTACTGTATAGCAGATACATGACATCCAACAACAAAAAGGATTAACAAAACAAAAGCCGACTGGGTGATTACAAAGTTTCATTAAACTTACTCGCCAGCTTTAGGAAAATCAAGTACCCTTTAAAAATACAACAAACCAATTTCTTTTTGCACATGCTCCTGTCGGTGATACATGCTTCCTATACAAAGGGATGAAGCTAAACTCACCCCTCCATCGAGGTAGAAAAAACAAGCAGGAGGAGTATTAACCCACCTCCCACAAAAGGATTTTTAACTCACCTTCTACCAAGAGGACTTTCAAATCATCTTTAATATTAACAGGCATTCCCTAATTTTTCTTTCTTTCCTCCCTAAATAAATCGGGCAGAATTTTCTCACCTCCTCAGAAGAGCACTTTATCGACAAATCTCATATAAACAGTAATCCAGCCATGTTGCTTTCTCTCCTCCTCCTCCTCCTCCTCCTCCTAAAAAAACAGGAAGAATTATTTTCAGCTCCTACCAAGAGGACTTTATCCACACCCCCCATATAAACAGGAATTCCAACATATTACTTTATCTGCTCATCCTAAAAAATCCGGAGGATTTTTTTCCCTCATATTAAGACGACTTTATCCACATATTACCAGGCATTCAGCCATTTCTTTTTTTGACAAACAATGAAAACAACGTTTTACATTATTTTACATCACATGAAACAGTATTTACTACAACATTAAAAATACTACATGTCTGCCGTTTCTATTTTTTATCAAAACATAAACATGCATGTAAACTAAGTTGTACTATTCACAATCTGCAGAAAATGTAACTTTAACATATAAAATAGGGGTCTTTTTTTCTTATTTTGTTAAGTGTGTCTCTATTTCTTTTCTGGTTTACCTTCTGACAGCCAATAAAACTACGTCCTAACATAATGTTACACGGACACAGCATGAACAATTCTTTAAAACGATAAATGACAGTTTACACATAAACATAAAATATATATGCAGTTTCGATATATTACACCACATAAACAACAATGTTAATCAAGACAATAAGACACACCTCCTGAACAAATACAACTGAGACATATCACACATAGGTCTTTTTTCTTTATCATTCTTATTGCCTTTCCTTTTTAGTAAAGGGGGTTATTTCTCTCCCTCTGTTGCACTGATCATCGGCTTACATCTCTTATTTTTCATTTTTCCATCACACGTATCTTGGACCATACTTGATCTGAAACACGCGCTCCGATTCTTGATTTATTCGAGCCAACAGCAACCACAATCACCAACTGAGCTAAGTTCATTTCGAACTCATCACAGTGTCACATCATTACACACTCCCCCAGTCTGGTACGCATTTATCCACTTTCCGAATAGTAGATCCCACGTTCCTTTCTACTCTATATTCCTAATTGTTCTTGGCCTTTTGGCTAAGATCAAAGTGTAGTATCTGTTCCGATTGATACTGCACCCCATAGACTGGTATTGTCTTGGCCTTCGGGCTTGATTTACGCCGGTTTATGGGTCTGTACTGTGCAATTCTAGGAGGTCCACCCTCCCAGGCTGCGCCCCCCCCCTCTTTGGGGAGGAGTAAGTTTATTGCTTACTGCCTGAGGCGCCCCTACCGGGGAATGCCGACGGGGCTGCCCAGGCAATTTTTAAACCCCACTTTCCCGACCCGACCTTGGGTCACATCTTACTTGATAAAAACTGGCCTTGTCTCTAACACCTGGAGAGGAGTAAATCAATACTCTATATTCTCGGATGCCTCATTTCAGGTGTTCTTTCAATTTCTCTAACCAAGTCAATCACCATGACTTCAATGCAAATACCCAGTGCATTATTCATACCTTCGCGTGCAATATTTCTTAACAACCCCCTTTCACCTATACGCAATGCACCACTATTCAGCGGGACTGCACAACAGTCGGAGACCTCGTGGGATTCTTTAACAAATCGTGCAATACCTCGCTCATAAATAGTGCTATTCCTTTAACAAACTCACTCTGTATCTTCTTCTCCCTGTAAACTAGGGATCGTGAGACGCACGAGCACCGCGCCTTTGTGATTGATAGGATACGTCTACTTGAAAAGAACACTGTGGATGTTTCACAAATCTCCTTTATATGCTTACATTCCCATGAAATAAGGACACGGCGAACCACTTAGCTTATCGAACCTAGCCCCCTAAGCGCACCCGGGACCTGACACTGAGATGGGGGTGTTCACCCTCTCTGCTGCACCCCGTCTACACTATTATTTCCAATTTTTACGGAGAAGCCTAGAAAGGTACATTTTAACTCTCAGAGCAAGTTGAGCAAACTCGATGTCAGGACGAAACAAATTGTGTGCGAATCAACAGGAGAGAAAACAAAATGAAAAAATGAACAACAACAAAAATAACATGTATACAAAAACAGTATAGCTTTATTCTTTCTCTATGTATTTTTAATTTAAAATACAGTGAAATCCAAACAAAAACACTTGTTTTCATTTTTATCTCTTTTTTTTCTTTTTAACCCCAACATTCCGAATCACCAAGCATTCAAGAACAATTATAATAACAGTTGTTATATACTATTAAGAAAACAGACTCAAGTGTTTTATTAACCAACTTAGATGTGCCGCGATTCCTTCCCTCCACATACACTGCGTTCGTTCTCGGTCGATCCAAGCTTCTCTCTTTCCGCCCGATCTTCTTTCATTCTCCATATCTCGCCGGTCGTCCAACCTCTCTTAAACCAAGACACATGCCGTTTTCTGCATCACTCATTCCCAGTACACATTCATTAAAACCATTAAATACATTCGCTTACGGTGCTGTGTTTTCCCATCAGCACTACTACTACGTTTTCCTTCGTGTGTACCCTGTTTCTAAAGACCCCATCGGTATCAGAACACTCCTGTCTCTCTCTTATATATATATATATATATATATATATATATATATATATATATATATATATATATATATATATATATATATATATAATGTGTGTGCACCGAATCAATTGTTGAATGAATAGTTACAATTATACAAATTTAAACCACACACTTTCGTAAAGCGCAATAAAAAAATATTTACAAAAACCGACTTTTCGTGTAGAGTTAACAACAAAGAAAACGTCCCCGTCACTTTTGTGCGTTTTTTCTTCCTTCTTTCCGAGTTGTTTTTTGTGTATTTCTTTACATTGTTTTTGCCCATTTTGCTACTTTGCTCTTTTAAGTGAGTTCGTGCGTTTTGTATTTTTTCTATCTTTTTGTGTCCATTTTATTTCCGATGTCTTAAAATTTAGTATTGTTTTGTTTTTTCACTATCTTTTTTTCTCTCGCTTACCTATAAAAGCTGTCGTTTTGTTTTTATTTTCCCCTTTTGTTGTCTCTACAGTCATTTTACTTCGTTTTCTTAATTTTTCACTCTCTGTCTCTTTTTGCTAGTTAGGGTCGAAACGGCATCATTTGTAACGTAATGTTTTCTTTTTAAGTTTTAAAATTTTTTTGTTTCAATGTGAACTGTCGTGTTTGTCTTTCCCCTTAGTTTTCCTTGCCGTCTCTATTTTTGCTCTGAGCTTCTTCAGATCATTCCTGATCAGCGGCAACCAATTGTAAGACTATATGCACCCCTTCCGACAACCGAGACCCCAACGTGGTGCGTGCATTGGTTTTCCCGTGTTCGTCGTCATCATTCCTTCTCGTTCTCGTTATGACTATGTCGTCTATTTCACTAACAATTGCCGAGTGCGCTAAACCTGGTTTACATCATGAGAAAACACAAAACAACACATACTTATAAGAAATTCAAAAATCCGATAGGTTGTGTATAAGTCAGTTGTTATCTGATTGTGTGTTTAACAGTCGCGGACTGTCGAGACCTTCATTATCGTTAATTAAATCGTCAGCTCATCTTGTAATCGGCAAACAGTTGTCCCGATCTGTTCCGATCTGATCGTCCCCTCATATAAACTCCACGTTCGCATAGACTTTTTAGTCTGACGGGGAAATTCTATTTCGTGCCTTTTGTCACCTCAGCCACTCCTCAGCTGACTACCCATTATTTTTCAATCGCCTTTCTGCAACTTGGTGAAACGTTTCCTCGGCTCTGAAGGGTGGGAGCAGTCCATAGTATGGCATGTGTATAGGCGTATTGGTATTGTTTTGTGTATGTGTGTACATGTGTACACAGTAAAACATATAAGACAACAGATATTATTCAAATTAAGCATATTTCTGTTTATTTCAAGATTTTCAGATTGAGTTATTTCTGAGAATTTCATAATTAAATATTAGTTTACAAAACATCTCTTTGTTCAGACAATTGTTCAAAGAATTGAATAAGTCAGTGAAATAATTTTAATTGTTATTTAGAAATGTTATTTCATTTATATATATATATATATATGTGTGTGTGTGTGTGTGTTTGTCTGTGTGAAAAAATGACAAACGGAAAAACAAGTTGAAGTGCAGGAGAAAAACAAAAACAAAAGATTTTGACCGTTTTCGTTCTGTTAAAAAACGTCTTCAGAAATGAAGGTATGAAATAGTTTTAGTTTGAAGGCACATACATGGGATGAGGAGAAGATGATCTGATTGGACAATATGAAGAAGCCATTAGGTGATGTTCAAATATGACGGGTGGGTGGCACAGTTTACTATGTTTCTTATTCTTCTGTGTATATCTTTATTTATTTTCTTTCTCTTTTTTAATTTCCACACCTAATGAGCTAATATAGATAAAATGGTGGGGGAGGGAGAGAGACGACAGGTAGGGAGATACTACGAGTAGCTTACCAGGGTGAACAAATAGGGGTGGGCATGAAATTGATATGCTGGACGCAAGAATACAAAGATTAATCATGATGGGTCGGGAATAAGTCTGCTAGTTTATCATAAATTAGGTTTTTAAAGAGTAATAAAGGGTCTTACACACGACAGTCAATATATATGTATACATATGTAGGCACATATACACACATATACACGCATGCATTGGGTGAGAAACATAGTAACTCGTGAAAATGAATTGCTGTGGTGGACAAAACGTGTGTAAAATGAAACAAACGACATTTCTTTTTCATGAATTATAGTGTGCCTTACCTCATATATATATATATATATATATATATATATATATATATATATATATATATATATGAGAAAGAGAGAGGGGGAGAGAGATAAAACAGAAAATATTCAGGTATGTTCATGGCTGGTAGGGTTTGGTCATAGAACGTGATATGATAAAAACTCACCCAAACAGTCTGCCTGTAAAACTCATTTTACATCGTATCAGACGAAACTGATAACAGTTAATAATACACTTCTTTTATCACGTCAGTGATCTCTAAAAAGGGTATAAAGTTCGTTATATGTTAAAGTGCGTTATATGTACACGTATATATATATATATATATATATATATATATATATATATATATATATATATATATATGTATTCCCGTATATTCCTCTTCCTTTCCTTTCTTTCATTGTATTTAAATCTGCTGCGTCTTTGTCTGTTTTTTACAGTTACGTTAAATGCTGATACACATATTTTCTTTCTTTCTTTCTACTATTCCTTACTTGTTTATTTACGTTTTTTTTGCAACGCGTCTTATAAAATTTAAATTTCTGTTAATTAAAGTTCTTCCTTATCACCAGAGATGGTTGATTTCTAGCGATTGAACTATATGTGTAGCGTTTTTATATGTACTTGGCTTTGTATTTTTGTTAGTTTGTTGATTCACTTATCCTCAATTCGCTTTTTTTATTTTAGACACACACACACACACACACATATGTATATATATATATATATATATATATATATATATATATATATATAGAGAGAGAGAGAGAGAGAGATACGTAAGTCTGATAGTGTGTGTGTTGTCTTATGCAAACTTACACATACATATGTGTGTGTTCTAGTGTAAGTATGAGGTCTTGTAATTGTATTAAAATGCACATGTTTAAATTGCTATACATGCGTGCAGATGTGTTAGCGGGCGTTTGGGTTTCGTCTACTCGCTTCTATCCCTCCTTGGCCTTTTGGCTAAGATCAAAGTGTAGTATCTGTTCCGATGGATACTGCACCCCATAGACTGGTATTGTCTTGGCCTTCGGGGCTTGATTTACGCCGGTCTATGGGTCTGTCCTGTGCAGTTCTAGGAGGTCCACCCTCCCAGGCTTCACCTCCCCTCTTTGGGGAGGGGTAAGTTTATTGCTTACTGCCTGAGGAATGCCGACGGGGCTGCCCAGGCAATTTTTAAACCCCACTTTCCCGACCCGACCTTGGGTCACATTTTACTTGTGGGAGTAAGATAAAAACTGGCCTTGTGCCTAACTCCTGGAGAGGAGTAAATCAATACTCGCTTCTAGCCTTCAATTCGAAAATTCCTAAATAGTTATATATACACATTTTGCTATGTAATGTATATGATGCAAGTAAACATCATGTAAATAAGCTGGAAGATGTCATACTAAACCATTAGAATAGTTTATTAACTTGAAATTGGAAGCAGCAAGATACGTATATAGATCTAGCTAAGGGAGAGGTGGGTTAACTTGGATAGTTATTTACAAAGTACAACTACTTACACTAATTGAAATATAAATTATCTTTCAAATATAGCTCAACCCCAGAACTAAGTAATTTTAGTGTGTAATTTGTGTTATTAAGTATATCGAAAAATAGCCCTAAGAAAATAAGCATTCATCAACTCGCATTTTCCGTAAAAGTCGATGTCTGTAGGTAATATTAATAAATATTTATTCAAACAAATATTGTTATCGCCGTCTTAACGAGACAATTTAATAAGCAGTTATATTAGGCGTAATGCTATTTTCGTACCCTCTATTGTTGTTGACCACTGTCCGACTCGTTTAATATGGTTGTCCGCTGATTCGACATTTATAGATTTAACATTCTCTTCGGAAGGTAAATGTTAGGGCTGTGGTTAGCATTAGGGTGATGGTTAGAGTTAAACCTCAGAAAGCAAGCTAAAAAGGGTTGGGTGTAAACCTTCCGACCAGCAAAGAATTAGCATCTCCTACACCAAAGATTGCAATGTACGTAATAATAAGTATTTATTAAAAGATATTACACACACACACACACACCCACACACACACACACACACATATATATATATATATATATATATATATATATATATATATATATATATATATATATATATCAAGGGAGGCGCGATAGCGCTCTATCCCTTAATAGACTTCAAAAACGACCTATGCTAGAAATCTCATTTCTTTGATCAGTCATAACTCAAAAACCAATAAACCAAATTAGTTAAAACTTTGCACAAAGTTTTCATTTGATAGGTTCTATAAGTGTGTAGAATTTCAGCATCATTAGTCAAGGCAACCCAGAGATCCAGAAAGGTCAGGATTGATTGGGTGTTATCCGTGTGTACGTACGTACGTACGTACGTGTGTGCCACCCTGTATCTCATCAACTATTTGATGGATTCAGCTGATTTTTGGCAGAGATAGAGGTTCTAGGGTCTAGTTGATGGCATTTTAATTTCAGCTTACCATATACTTTAGTTTTCCAGAAAGTTAAAAAAAACTCACAAATTACCATTGTCTTGAGGCATAGCCTTTACAAAAGTAGTGACATCCCATGATAAATGCCAGTATACTGAAATCATATGCCCTTAATAGGGTTAGGATGAAAATTCATATACACTAAATGTACAAAAGCAAGGAAATTCCCAAATTTTTACACTTTTATTGTCATTAAGGGTATGGCTACATATCAACCAAACCATTTCATTATCACATCACTATAGTATAAATATCTATGCATGAGTGGATGAAATGTGTGAGGTGCACTGAAGAAAAATTCCTACAAGTAAAATAGATAGCCCTGTTGTACTCGCATACCCTTAATGACAATAGAATTGTAAAAATTTGGGAATTTCCTTGCTTTTGTACATTTAGTGTATTTGAATTGTCATCTTAACCCTATTAAGGGCATATACTTTCAGTATACTGGCATTTATCATGGAATATATATATATATATATATATATATATATATATATTCAAATCTCTCGCAAGTTAAGTTGATAACAATCCGTCATTCTGCGTAATGCATAACTATAGCCTCCCCCCCCTACTGAGTTCTCTCTCGATTGGTTTGAATTTATATGTTAATTTACTACCCATTTCTAGACAACGCACGTTTGAGCATTGGTACGAGCTATGGCTACTTAGTCAAACATGACTTTCGTATCGGGGTTCGAACGTTGTGAAAGACAGGGATTGTTCGCTCCCATACTGACGATTGCAATTTTAGTATGAAACATATGAGTTTATTTTTAAAGTAATATTTATTTATAAATAAGTATATGCATATTTTTTTTTTCAAATAAAAGTAATGCCATTACGTAAGTTATTGTAAGATTTGAAGCCAAAAGAAAACTAACACTTGTTTCTAGAAAGATAAATAACATGCTTGCTCAAATAACATAAAGATAAATAACATGCTTGCTCAAATAACATAAAGATAAATAACATGCTTGCTCAAATAACATAAAGATAAATAACATGCTTGCTCAAATAACATAAAGATAAATAACATGCTTGCTCAAATAACATGGTTGCTCAAGTGCAAGTCATAAATAGAAGACTTCCGTCATTAGAGCATTGGTAAAATGTAAAACCCGTTCACCATCAAAAAATTAAATTTCATGCAAAACACCTCAAATCTCCATGTAAGTAACGGGATCTTCTGTTATCAGTTATACTTGTTTAAGTATGTGTTCTAACGATTCTACAAACACCTGTCAGCTTTCTCTTTGCTTCGAAACTGACAATAAATCAAAGTATGTCATTATTTTTATCTGTAAATTTATTTATGTATCCATTACAAATGTCTAAAAAACTTTTTTAAGTTTTCAAAAATGTACCTGAGTTTTGCTCTAAGTATCGATCTGAACTCTATAAAATAATTGCTTTTTTATATCATCACATATGTTACATATAACTATATAGAGAGATAGATACATATATATGTATGCACGTACGCCTCTCCCTCCCTCTCTCTATGACTCTGACTATATCTCTCCTTCTCTCTCTCTCTCTCTCCATCTTTCATGAATACATATATGTGTGTATGTCAGTTTTATATTCTTCCTTCCATCAGAGAAGGTTTGGAAAGCGAGGATATATCATGTAGTAATATTCAATTTAACCAATCAAAATTGAAGCCTCGTGAACCTATGTCTTATATTCCACTGCTTCGATTCTGCCTAAAAGTGTACAAACAGTCGACCCATCAATCTAACCTTGACCATTTTCTGACTTTTCCGCTGGATATTTGAGAAAAACCACCGACTCTGATGGCAGAAAGGGCGAATTGTTCTCATACACGCATCCAATAACATTATCTTTCTGTTAATCAGATCGCTTGCTGAGCGCCTGGAAGCGAGATCCATGTCAGATAGCAGCTGACAAATAAGCGAGCGTCTTATCGACTGGCGAGTGGCATACGCGGGTCACTAATGATCAGGCTGTGAGCGCCGAATCTCGAGTTTATCGACAATAGGGAATCTCTGGTTTCAATGTGGCTCGGCCCTGTCCGATCTACTCTGAAATGCGGGATCATATTGCATAGTCAGATTGAAAGTGCAATAGACAAGATCAATAGAGCGCTAAACAGAGCATAATTACTTGTCATCGGTTACTAACTTTCAAAATGAATAACTATCGGAATATGATGCTAAACAGAATTCGCTTATTATAATCACTGATAAGTATATCAACCGGATATTGTTATCAAATACGTCAGGTTTATTTTCTACTAGATGAAATACCCAACCGAGAACAGGTCCATAATACTTTGATATCTTTGAAACCTTTAGTCAAATAATTTCTGGGACTCAATACCAGAGAACTACTCCCCTGATTACTACAACATTGTCGTCTTTATCTTCGATGTAAATAAATAATTTCAAGTTGTTCTCTAAATGTTTTTAAGCTTTGCCCAATCAACTCATTTCTTCTTATCCTCTCATAGTGTTGTTTGTTATCTAACTTACAATCTTATTAATCTTTAAGTGTGTTTTTATTGTGATAAGTGTTGACTAATTAGTATAAAATATTAGTCAGAATAATTAATTCAGAACAATTTAACACACACGTGATGAAATTATGTTGCTTTTCTTCGTCTATTTTACGGCATATCATCAAATTCTGAATTGTGCTGTTGAGGTAATCGCAAAAACGGTGTTCGGTTCTGAAGTCGTCTCTTGTGGAATTGTGTGTTCGAACCATTTGCTTATACGATCGTTTACCATTTCTATAAGTTATTGTTGCACTATTATTACACTATGGGATATATTTTTAACTGCGCAGGCTTTGTGGTGGAAGGCAGTGAGTTATCGTATGATCCCTTTTCTTACATTCGTAGATAGCTACGTCGGTTTTGTAGCCCAATCTGCCCATATCAGGATTGGTAGTCTCGTTCCTGCACTGATGTGGTTAAGTGTCTTCATTGCACACGCCGTGGTTCCATTCCACAAGACACGACTTCAGAACCGAACATCGTTTTTACGATTATCTCAACATAGTTTGCTGTTCTGGCCCACAGCTGGAGAGAAAATGAAATTAACACGACACAGAGCCTGGTCAATAATCAGATGGTGGCCCGTTGAAAATATCAGGGTTTTTTTAGCAAACACTCCACACTAATATGTAAAAATGCGCACTAAAATTGCTAGAATGGATAACTAGTGACAGCTGCGAATCCTGTCACGAGTATTCTTCAAACGCAATTAAATACATCCGACTTTTTAAAAACTTTACCGGGCCAATTCCAGAGTCGATCTAGAAGCACATAAGGATAATCACCCATCGAGCAAATAGGGCTTATATAACTTAAGTGTACTGGAATGTAAAACCAGGAATTAGAGGCAATTAGACAGTTTGAAAATACTGCGTGCAAATAAATGTCTGGTAAAGCTGAAACACAAAAAGAGAAACAAAAAGAAATGATCAACCTATCTTAGCATATATATATATATATATATATATATATATATATATATATATATATATACATGAAGTGTAAATCCATGGAAAATAGTAGACAGTTTCTTCTATATGTACCAGTGTTTTGGGTTGTACATGCCATTGTGTTCTTCCCCATCTTATGCTGCTAACATATCAACCGGTGGCTCTTTCTGCAAATATATGTTTCTCTACGACGAGCTTTTTAATTTTTTCTTTGATTTTCTGTAAGACGTGTTGCTGAAGGCGCTGATGAAGTAACCATTTGGATTAGCTTTATATATTTATAAAATAAATAAAATAAAGTATTTTCAAAATGTGTTGGAAACGATCGTACGTCATACTGGACTTGATGTTCTAATTCTTGGAACCATTGTAATGTTCTAATGCATTAATAGTTTATTTATATATATATATATATATATATATATATATATATATATACAGTTTATATTACCCTCCAAACCACGGTTAGACTAGCCTAAAAACGTAATCTACGGACTGATAATTTCTCATTTATTACTCAGCAGTTACATCAATGGCAATGACAGAGTTCCAAGGAGTTCTACTTTTTGCTGCCCCAAAATAGCAAAACCCTACATTACTATCGAAGTTTTGTCACATTTAACGCCGTGGAGAGTAAGAAAAAATAAATGCATTAACTAAGTTATTAGTATTGACATTATAAAAATGTTGGTGAGTCAAGCTCTACCCTATTATAAAGGGATCATAAAATAAATGAATGGGAGGTAAACAATTGTCAGTGACTACGTAATATCATTAGGGAAACCTGTTTGTATAATTAAAATTAAATATGCCAATATTTATTGCCTAAGTAAATACGAGTAAATAAGGAGTAATTAATATCGAATTGTATGTGCTTAGGTCTACCACCTTGAACATGTGTCTATAAATCTCATATTTAATGTATTGAATTGCGTCGTTGTCTTTAGAAAATATAATTATTTCATAAAATTTATAAATACTGTATCACACTGGTATTATAACGTTGACGCACTGGCTCCCGTTAGATCACTAAAGTTAAGCGATGTTAAGCCTTGTCAGTACTAGACGGGTGACCATTTTGGAATACTAGGTGCAGTATGTGAGAGTTCGACGCAAATTTCAAGGGGCCTGACTAACAAAAGTAACTTCGACAAAGATTGCGGGCCTACAACCGTAGATAGAAGTCATACGCTACATAATGTCTACCTTTCTTAACGGCTCAATCCGTAGAAAAACTGAAGATATGAGAACATGTTAATCCATGAGCTGAAATTAACAGTTCTATGTAGGGCTACAATTTCGAGTCGGTGTTTAAGCCTGTACCCAAAATAAAATTGTAGATCCATGTGTACGGAGTTAACGGCACCCACTCACTTTCCCCTCCTCACGAGGGCAAAGTTATTACTGTGTGATAAACTAGCTTTTACGTATACTGACACCAAAACATATATTCAGGATAGTTAAATGTTTTCTTATCCAAGCGAGGACAGAACGTATTCTGAAGTCGCAAAACATAGGTGTGTTATTTGCCCACCTATCTCTCCTTCTCTCTCTTTCTATCTCTCTCTCTCTTTCTCTGTACAAATAACAAAAGTACATCCTATCTGTAGAACAAAATACCATGAGTCTGCTTTCCTACCGACTACAACATGAGTGGTTTCATGTCTAATGTAAACACGTACTTCTGGAGCCGTCTTTTAAGAAAATATGTTTTCAAAATTAGTCCCTTGCCCATTCCAGACAGTGTTTTTAATCCTCTTGTAATAGCGACCAACGTTTAAAAAGCAATATTTTAACCTGTTCTTAGAGTGGCCTCATTTATGAGTAAAACAGCCACAATATCGAAGAATATATCTAATAAAAAGTTTAATCAAGTTATAACATGAGATAAAACAGATGACAAACACCTTTAAACACAATATGATACTAAGTATTATATGGCATCATAAAGGTGCTGCAGATAATCAATATGATCATAGTGTAGCGATATATCACTGGATGCGAAACAGTAGTGTTTAAACTATCATTTCTCATAAAGTATCTGTCTACGTAAACAGCTGTAAAATGTGTATTTTTAAAAGCAAGTGAATCAAAGTCTAACAGAAGTAAGCATGAATAAAGTAAGTGAGAACTAAGATAAAACGCACCCCAATTTTTATAATCACATAAGCGCCAATTTTTGTAATAGCTTATGTGAAAATGTTCTAATATATTCATATAGTAAGCTATTCTGAGAACTTTGTACGAAGGTGAAGTAATGTTAATTAATAGTTTATTAATTGTATTATGAAGACACATAATTGTTTATCTGCAAGCCAAAAGTAATTATTAAAGGTTTTAATTTGGTTATATGAATATAGGAAATAGCACACTATTATCAATATTCCTAGCCGTAATTATTTTCAGAAAGATACCGAAGCTAACTAAATTGGAATAAGGGAAGGAAATTATAAACAAGAAGGCCAGTTAGAATCACGTATGGATTTGTAACATACATTTCTAACATTTAAAGTGCTTCCAAGTAATATCACTGAACGTTTAAGTGTCAGTAAACACGATTGCACTCATCTGTGCACAATACGATGGATACCTTATTATCCTGGCAGCTGGCTTTCTACTCTTTGTTTAAATATATAATAGAAGAATACACGTCCCAGGAAAAGTAAAATTAATTTTCTGAACAGGACAATTTTGCATCACTTTTATGTCCTTTTGCAAATATTAATATCAATATATTATTATGCTAAACCTTATGTCTAGAATACTACATACAATTTGGATCAGAATCTATTACATGACTTTTATACTAAAGAGTCTAAGATTTACCGCTTCAGCTAATTGAGTCTAACAATAAATTGCATTAGAGTAAATAACGCTTGATTAGTATATAATAATATAGATTCAATTAAAGACAAATCTCGAAAAAGAATGTAAAAATGGAAGGGTGTAGCAATATTACGCCACTCAAAACTAAAAAATACTGAAACTGCAATTTGAGGAATATTTATAAATTGATATCCATACATATTGTGAATATTCTACAGAATTTTGGGGCATCTGAATTGTCGAAAACGTCTTAAACCCTCGTGTTACCTTCTTAGTATTTAAATACATTGGATCAAATGTA
>OY744523.1:69440787-69475787 GCA_963556195.1 Sepiola atlantica
TCACTTCAATTAGTATACGGATTATGTTCACTTGCCCATTCAATATACAGGGTTCGCCATAAGTAACTGTATTATTTTATTTTGACAGAATTAATATATTAATTAATATATAAATATAATATCCAAACTAAAAAAGAGTCGGCTTTATTTTTTTTGGCAATATGAAAAACGGTATATATTGAATCCCTCTGTGTTCTCCATGGAAATCAATGCACCTGACTATCTTTCAGCAACTGAGGGCATACTTAAGCACACTCTCCACCAGAAATTGGACAATGATAACTAGGATTTGTTCATTAACTTCAACGATACTAATACGCTTTACTGAGTAAACCCTTGCCTTTGAGAACGCTTCACAGGAAAATGTCAGGAGTGTGTCAAATCTGGCGAACAAATATGAAATTACATATGGCGGACTCAGTACGAAAACTGTGTGTGTTATTTCAATTCGATTCAATTAAATACATTTGGCAAAAAAATAATAACGCAGTCTCCAGTTGCACTGAAAGGAAAGGATGTCAGAAATATACGCAGAACAAAATACATGACTCTAGCATCTGTTCAAATTCGTATTGAATTGCTACGTTTTTTGCGCAGTTACCACATCTCGAAACCTATTCCAACGTCCAGGACTCCTAAGTGAGAATGAGGCCATCCTCAATTTCAAATCGAAATCAGCGCTGAAATGTTTTGGTAATACCCGTGTATACCTATTTCTGGTGCAGGAGTGATACTAGGAATTGGGGGTGGGGGATCATAATGCCTATTGAAAAAAATTGTCAGACCATATGAGATCACCATGTAGTCGTCGGGCTGAAGGGCGAAATGGTGAGGCTTCTTAAGTTGGCTTTCGTCACAAGATCCCGTAGTATCTGGCCGATTCGAGTAGCCAGTCGGTGAACTCGCTCTAAATTCCTGATAGCATGTATTAGATAGGAAGCAGATGCCTAGACACACTACTTTAAAGTAGTTTGATGAGGAAAATATAATTTATTACCCATTATAATCTATTTGTTGCATACAATTAAGAGCAGAATTACAATTTTGTATCTCGTAGTATCCGTTTAGTTTTTTTTGTTGTCATTTACGACAAATTGACCCATTTTGTGTTATTCCGTTGTGAAATGGAATACGTAATGTAGATGATTTATTTCATATGAATACTTGCACAGAAGTTGTTATTTTGGTCGCGGCTACTGCATTACTTTCAATAATGGAAGATGAGAGAGAGGTGCGGGAGTTTTCAATGTACTGGCGGCGTTTGTAGAGAGGATTCAGTATTGATGACGGTGAGGTTTTGAAGCTAGAAATTGTGATTAAAAGTATTCCTGTGTATGACTATTGCCTTAGATCGATTATTGTGTCTGTGGTTGTGTTAATGCTCGTAAATATCGGAGTTATATTTCTAGCCGTCTAGTCTATATAGAACACCGGCCATGTGAGCCATTTAATTATAGAGTGCGTCAGAAGCGCTCTCATACTGTTCGCATCACCATCTAACATTTACCCCATCGTGTGCTTTCATACATAAGCCAATCATCTAGCAAAAATCGCACTCTACAATGTAATATAGTTCGTCACTGCAATATATACTACTTATTATTATGACTCCATATCTATGTAAACCTATTTTCTTTTTCTTGTTTTTTTATTCTCGCTTTCCTTTTTCTAATTCAAGTACTTTCGCCTTCGCTGCATATTTTTAAGTATTTACATAAGTTCCGAAAATCCGGTTTCGCGTCTTATTTCTCATGTTTTGTCAATTTTTTTCGATAAATTTCAAATGTATACTTCTTCTGAAGACGCACACATCTCAACGAAACCGGTAAAATGTACCGCTTTGTTTGTGTTCCTATTCTGTCTTTCATACAATGGGTCTCCACGACATTTTGTTTTTATCAAATATCGTTTATTTTATCAGCATATATATAAATGAATATATATAGGAAAATATATATATTTAAAAAACATAAAGCAAGCCCAAATTAATAATCAATTACAAAATGATATGGTTGATGAAAAAATAAAATTAATGATTAGAAATTTAGATTACCCTACTAATAATAAGCTAAATAATTCCCACTACATAAATCTATTCTATTGTAACCAAATGCATCCAAACTTTAAATTGGATGAAAAAGCTCTTAAAATATAATACATCGCTATATATCCCCCACCAATTCTGATGATAAAATACGATTTATCATTTATTATAATAAAAATGAAAACATCAAACTATGTTGTTAAAAATAAGACTTTTCGAACCCAAAATACATTAGGAAGAACCAATGTAATATATCAGTTCCAATGCCCTATGGGAGAATGTATCTCCGACAACAATAAAAAAACTAATTCTTACATAGGTTTCACTTCCACAACACTATCCCGAAGACTCACCTTACATCTCTCCATCATTAGATCTATATGCCACCACCTAAATAAACATAATTGCACCCCCTCTCAATATAGAAACATCCTTGTTAACAATACCAAAATAATACACCACGATATCAATATTAAAAAATTAAACATACTCGAAGCCCTCTACATAAAAACTAAACATCCCACAATTAATAATGTCAATTATGAAACTAGTCGAAAAAATTAACATAGCCGAATAATTAACATTACCAAATTCTTAGCCATTAGGTAGTTATGCGTTTGAATTGTATGCACTTTCTTTAACGTCATCAATTTATTAACGGTTTAAACAGTCAAACTTTTAAATCTCTCATATGTGTAGAACGCCGTCACGCTCTAATGTACATTTCAACTTTACAGACGCTTTTTCGAGTTATAAACTACTTGCCGTTATAATTAAGAAATGAGCACAACAGTAAAGTCATAATTTGTAAAGATACTAAAACTAATACCGCCTGAAGATGATTTGACGATTCAAATCGAAAGTACTTGCAAAAAAGAAAAAAGAATGGAACAAGAAACCTATGGAGCATATTTACATCAATTTGACCGAAACATTAGATGGACAATTCGGAAAATTAAAAAAATTTTAAAAAGTCGCATCAAACAAAACAACTCCGTGTTATTTAATAATGTTTGCCTAAATATATATATGAATATACAAACACACACACACAAACACACACATATATATATATATATATATATACATATATATATATATTCACTTTTATATATATATATATATATATATATATATGAATATATATACACATATATATATGTGTATGAATATTTATACACTTATATATATGTGAATATGTATACACTTATATATATATATAAGTGTATATATATATTCATATATATATATATATATAAATGTGTTCATATATTGATATCTATATATATAAAAGTGTATATATATTCATATACATATATTTATATGAATATATATACACTTTTATATATATATGAATGCATATGCACTTTTATATATATACCTTTATATATATATGCATATGTTTATATATATATATATATATATATATATATATATACCATTACTATAGAGACATGTATATATATATATATATATATACGTTGTATATATCTATATCTATCTTAATATATACACATATATATATATATATATATCAATAAATATATATATATATATATATATGTACATGCACACACACACACATATATATATATATATATATATAGAGAGAGATAGATAGATAGATAGATAGATAGATAGATAGATAGATAGATAGATAGATAGATAGATAGATAGATAGATAGTCAACGATTCAGCACATTAAAAATACAATTTTAACTAGATCAGTAAGGATTGCACAGTTTATGTAATTGATTCACTATTAGATTGGATCGGAAGTTAGAGTTGTTATATATCGGTTTAATGAAAACGATCTCATACATTAAAAACTTCGTTTCAACGAACTTTTGTTTTTATACAGAGTTTGTTGAGATATATAATTTATTCGATAATATCTTATTAATTAGAATTGTTATTTGATGATATATTGCTTGTAACGTAATACATGTTACTAAGTTTTGAAAATCAGTAATTATTTTATATACTGTCGACAAAATCTATTTACGTTCTGTATCTAAACACTGATGTAATTATAAATACAAATGGTTCCGACAAACGTATGTAGTCACAGGTAGAGATTTATTGATCCCCAGAGCATTGTTCAAATAACTGAAATCATAATTAATGTTTTAAAAACCTGACACAAAAAATCTATATAAATCTATATATGTCGCCCTTTATATTAGGAGCGGTTATAATTATAAAATATAATATATATATATATATATATATATATATATATATATATATATAGAGAGAGAGAGAGAGAGAGAGAGAGAGGTTATCGCAAGCATGAAAAGAAGACGAATTTTATCGTTCATGATTAAAAGTTAATCAAGAAAAAAAACGCCAGCTGACCGGATTCGCCCTCTCTTAACAAAGGCTGTATCGAGTGATTAAAAAAACGAGGGATTTTAAAAAGGGGGGGGGGGGGTAAAAGAGAGAGAGTACAGAATATAAAATAGCGTTATGGTATATGTACAATAGAAGATGACTCTTAGAGACTGATCACATCTTGTCCCAATAGACTTTTAAGACGAACGTGGATCGTCTCCAAGACTTTTAAATGGTATACTGAGTGAGCATTACTGAGATTGGTAAAGGAATCCATGCTAAAATTCGTAGCGCACAGCGGGTTTTTAAGTAAATGGTATGTAATAGAATACCCGTATTTGTTATTTTGAACGTCCGTGGACCGGAAGGTTCCATTCCTGATCTTACTCGGAATGTGCTGTTGGACTCTACTATCCAATCTTAATGTCGTCCTACCCACGTAGTCAGCACTGCAACTACATTTAAAATGAGGAATTACATTTCTTTTATGCTGGAGGGGGGGGGGGGTAAAACATCTCCTATATAAAGGCCAGTTGTCTGTATGTTTGTCTGTTTGTTTGTTTGTTTGTTTGTTTGTATGTCCAGATACTCCTCCGACAGGACCCAACAAACAGTCACACGGTTGACATCATTATAACCGGCCAGCCCCGGGACGTATAATATCTCAGAACCGGAAAAAAAAATGGACTCTTCGAGGGTCGACTGAGCACTTTTCTCCAATGGGGGGGTGCCTTTTTCCTCGATTTTCAACGTTGTTTAGTACTAATTTGAGAAAAAAACAAAGAATTTGAGAAATAATGCACCGTCATGATTTTAACAGGAAATGACGTCAGAGGAAATCCCTAACGGCTCTTTTTTGAACATGAATTTATAGTGAAGCAAGTGTTGCTTAATCACAAACGGCACTTTTTTTGAACACGAGTTCATAGTCAAGCATGGGTTGCTTACTTACTAACGGCACTTTTTTGAACATGAGTCCATAGTGACGCAAGTGTTGTTTAATCAATAACGGCACTTTTTTTAACATGAGTTCATAGTGAAGCAAGGGTTGCTTAATCCTAACCACATTTTTTCTGTTGACATGATAACATCCTCCTAGGTATTACCTCCTCCTTTTTGAGAGGTGTGAAGTTAGTGTAGTATCAGTAAAATTAAAGTAATAAATAATTATGCTCCCCCACTGTTTTCACTAATATTTGTATGCTCCCCCATTGTTTTCACTAATATTTCTATACATATTGTATACATATTGAAAACTTGGGGTGGGTGTGGGGGGTGTCGGCATTCGCCGGTGTGAGCGCCTCAGGAGAAATTTGGGGAAGAGGGGGGGGGGTATCGGCATTCGGCGGTGGGGCGCCTCAGGCCAAATCTGGGGAGGGTGAGTGTCGGCATTCGGCGGTGGGGCGCCTCAGGCGAAATTTGGGGAGGAGTGTCGGCATTCGCCAGTATGAGCGCCTCAGGCCGATTTTGGGGGAGTGTCGGCATTCGCCGGTGGTGCGCCTCAGGCCAAATTTGGAGATGGGGGATTGTCGGCATAATGCAAAGTCACGATTTTAGCAGGAAATGACGTCAGAGGAAATCCCTAACGGCACTTTTTTGAACATGAGTTTATAGTGAAGCACGGGTTGCCTTATCCCAACGAAACATAAGTTTTTATTGAAGCAACTGTTGCTTAATCCCTAACGGCATTTTTTTGAACATGAGTCCATAGTGAAGCAAGGGTTGTTTAATTCCTAACGGCACTTTTTTGAACATGAATCCACAGTGAAGCCAGGGTTGCTTAATCAATAACGGCACTTTTTTGAACACGAGTTTGTAGTGAAGCCAGGGTTGCTTAATCCTAACTGCATTTCTTCTGTTGACATGATATCATCCTCCCAGGTATAACCTCCTTCTTTTTGAGAGGTGTGAAGTTAGTGTAGTATCAGTAAAATTAAAGTAATAAATAATTATACTCCACCATTGTTTTCACTAATATTTGTATACATATTAAATAACGTCTCAATAAGTAAAGTAAGAAGAAAACTAATTATGCTCCACCACTGTTTTCACTAATATTTGTATACATATTAAATAACGTCTCAATAAGTAAAGTAAGAAGAAAAATAATTATGCTCCACCATTGTTTTCACTAATATTTGTATACATATGATATAACGTCTAAATAAGTAAAGTAAGAAGAAAAATAATTATGCTCCACCACTGTTTTCACTAAAATGTGTATACATATTAAATAACGTCTTAATATGTGAAGTAAGAAGAAATATAATTATGCTCAGCCATTGTTTTCACTAATATTTGAATACATGTTAAATAACGTCTCAATAAGTAAAGTAAAAAGAGAAATAATTATGCTCCGCCACTGTTTTCACTAATATTTGTATACATATTAAATAACGTCTCAATAAGTAAATAAAGAAGAAAAATAATTATGCTCTACCATTGTTTTCACTTATATTTTTATACATGTTAAATAACGTCTCAATAAGTAAAGTAAAAAGAGAAATAATTATGCTCCGCCATTGTTTTCACTAATATTTGTATACATGTTAAATAACATTTTTTTGTTTTGAACTCAAATTTTAGGGATCAGGCCGAACTTTTTAGGGGTCAGGCCAAATTTTTTTGTTTTCTTTTGTTTTGAAGTCAAAATATTTCTCATGGTTGGGGGAGAGTGAAAAATTAGGGGGTGGAGAGATTTAGGGGTCAGGGAAAATTTTAGGGGTCAGGACGAACTTTTTAGGGGTCAGGCCAAATTTTTTTCTTTTTTTTGGTTTTGAACTGAAAATATTTCTCAGGGTCGGGGGAGAGTGAAAAATTAGGGGCTGGCGAGATTTAGGGGTCGGGGAAAATTTTAGGGGTCAGGACCAACTTTTTAGGGGTCAGGCCAAATTTTTTTCTTTTTTTTTGGTTTTGAACTCAAAATATTTCTCAGGGTTGGGGTAGAGTGAAAAATTAGGGGGCTGGAGAGATGTAGGGGCCGGGGAAAATTTTAGGGGTCAGGACGAACTTTTTAGGGGTCAGGCCAAATTTTTTTTTTTTTTTTTTGTTTTTTTTTGTTTTGAAGTCAAAATATTTCTCATGGTTGGGGGAGAGTGAAAAATTAGGGGGCTGGAGATATTTAGGGGTCGGGGAAAATTTTAGGGGTCAGGACAAACTTTTTAGGGGTCAGGCCAAATTTTTTTGTTTTTTTTTGTTTTGAAGTCAAAATATTTCTCAGGGTGGGAGGAGAGTGAAAAATTAGGGGGCTGGAGAGATTTAGGGGTCGGGGAAAATTTTAGGGGTCAGGACGAACTTTTTAGGGGTCAGGCCAAATTTTTTTGTTTTTTTTTGTTTTGAAGTCAAAATATATCTCATGGTTGGAGGAGAGTGAAAAATTAGGGGGCTGGAGAGATTTAGGGGTCGGGGAAAATTTTAGGGGTCAGGACGAACTTTTTAGGGGTCAGGCCAAATTTTTTTGTTTTTTTTGTTTTGAAGTCAAAATATATCTCATGGTTGGGGGAAAGTGAAAAATTAGGGGGCTGGAGAGATTTAGGGGTCGGGGAAAATTTTAGGGGTCAGGACAGACTTTTTAGGGGTCAGGCCAAATTTTTTTGTTTTTTTTTGTTTTGAAGTCAAAATATTTCTCATGGTTGGGGGAGAGTGAAAAATTAGGGGGCTAGAGAGATTTAGGGGTCGGGGAAAATTTTAGGGGTCAGGCGGAACTTTTTAGGGGGCAGGCCAAATTTTTTTTTTTTTTTTTGGTTTTGAACTCAAAATATTTCTCAGGGTTGAGGGAGAGTGAACAATTAGGGGGCTGGAGAGATTGAGGGGTTGGGGAAAATTTTAGGGGTCAGGACGAACTTTTTAGGGGTCAGGCCAAATTTTTTTCTTTTTTTTGGTTTTGAACTGAAAATATTTCTCATGGTTGGGGTAGAGTGAAAAATTAGGGGGCTGGAGAGATTTAGGGGTCGGGGAAAATTTTAGGGGTCAGGACGAACTTTTACGGGTTCAGGCCAAATCTTTTTCTTTTTTTTTGGTTTTGAACTCAAAATATTTCTCAGGGTTGGGGGAGAGTGAACAATTAAGGGGCTGGAGAGATTGAGGGGTCGGGGAAAATTTTAGGGGTCAGGACGAACTTTTTAGGGGTCAGTCCAAATTTTTTTCTTTTTTTTGGTTTTGAACTCAAAATATTTCGCAGGGTTGGGAGAGAGTGAACAATTAGGGGGCTGGAGAGATTTAGGGGTCGGGGAAAATTTTAGGGGTCAGGACGAACTTTTTAGGGGTCAGGCCAAATTTTTTTGTTTTTTTTTGTTTTGAAGTCAAAATATATCTCATGGTTGGAGGAGAGTGAAAAATTAGGGGGCTGGAGAGATTTAGGGGTCGGGGAAAATTTTAGGGGTCAGGACGAACTTTTTAGGGGTCAGGCCAAATTTTTTTGTTTTTTTTTGTTTTGAAGTCAAAATATATCTCATGGTTGGAGGAGAGTGAAAAATTAGGGGGCTGGAGAGATTTAGGGGTCGGGGAAAATTTTAGGGGTCAGGACGAACTTTTTAGGGGTCAGGCCAAATTTTTTTGTTTTTTTTTTGTTTTGAAGTCAAAATATTTCTCATGGTTGGGGGAGAGTGAAAAATTAGGGGGCTAGAGAGATTTAGGGGTCGGGGAAAATTTTAGGGGTCAGGACGAACTTTTTGGGGTCAGGCCAAATTTTTTTGTTTTTTTTTGTTTTGAAGTCAATATATATCTCATGGTTGGGGGAGAGTGAAAAATTAGGGGGCTGGAGAGATTTAGGGGTCGGGGAAAATTTTAGGGGTCAGGACAGACTTTTTAGGGGTCAGGCCAAATTTTTTTGTTTTTTTTTGTTTTGAAGTCAAAATATTTCTCATGGTTGGGGGAGAGTGAAAAATTAGGGGGCTAGAGAGATTTAGGGGTCGGGGAAAATTTTAGGGGTCAGGCGGAACTTTTTAGGGGGCAGGCCAAATTTTTTTTTTTTTTTTTGGTTTTGAACTCAAAATATTTCTCAGGGTTGAGGGAGAGTGAACAATTAGGGGGCTGGAGAGATTGAGGGGTTGGGGAAAATTTTAGGGGTCAGGACGAACTTTTTAGGGGTCAGGCCAAATTTTTTTCTTTTTTTTGGTTTTGAACTGAAAATATTTCTCAGGGTTGGGGTAGAGTGAAAAATTAGGGGGCTGGAGAGATTTAGGGGTCGGGGAAAATTTTAGGGGTCAGGACGAACTTTTACGGGTTCAGGCCAAATCTTTTTCTTTTTTTTTGGTTTTGAACTCAAAATATTTCTCAGGGTTGGGGGAGAGTGAACAATTAAGGGGCTGGAGAGATTTAGGGGTCGGGGAAAATTTTAGGGGTCAGGCGGAACTTTTTAGGGGGCAGGCTAAATTTTTTTGTTTATTTTTGTTTTGAAGTCAAAATATTTCTCATCGTTAGGGGAGAGTGAAAAATTAGGGGGCTGGAGATATTCAGGGGTTGGGGAAAATTTTAGGGGTCAGGACGAACTTTTTAGGGGTCAGGCCAAGTTTTTTTGTTTTTTTTTGGTTTTGAAGTCAAAATATTTCTCAGGGTTGGGGGAGAGTGAAAAATTAGGGGGCTGGAGACATTTAGGGTCGGGAAAATTTTAGGGGTCAGGCGGAACTTTTTAGGGGTCAGGCCAAATTTTTTTGTTTTTTTTTGTTTTGAAGTCAAAATATTTCTCATGGTTGGGGGAGAGTGAAAAATTAGGGGCTGGAGAGATTTAGGGGACGGGGAAAATGTTAGGGGTCAGGCCAAATTTTTTAGGGGACTGACCAAATTTAGGGGCGGCGATATGTATGTATTTAGCTTCCACACCGGGGCGGCGATAGGTACTTATTTAGCATTCAGCGAAGGTGATAGGTACTTATATAGCATGTGCACATGGGCGGTAATAAGTACGTATATAGTATGCACACCGGGGCAGTGATAGGTATGTATTTAGCATGCGCACTGAGGCAGCGATCGGTTCATATATAGCATGCGCACCGGGGCGGCGAAAGGTACATATTTAAAATTCACACCGGGCGGCGAAAGGTACATATTTAAAATTCACACCGGGGCGGCGATAGGTACGTATTTAGCATTCACACTTGGTCGGCGATAGGTATGTATTTAGCATTCACACCGGGGCAGCGATAGGTATGTATTTAGCATTCGCACCGGAGTGGCGATATGTACGTATTTAGCTTCCGCACCGGGGCGGCGATAGGTACGTATTTAGAATTCACACCGGGGCAGCAATAGGTACGTATTTAGAATTCACACCGGGGCGGTGATAGGTATGTATTTAGCATTCGCACCGGGGCGGCGATATGTATGTATTTAGCTTCCACACCAGGGCGGCGATAGGTACGTATTCAGAATTCAGGGGTGGCAATAGCTATGTATATAGCATGTACACATGGGCAGCAATAAGTACGTACATAGCATGCGCTCTGCGGCGGCGATCAGTACATATATTGCACGCGCACCGGGGCGGCGAAAGGTATGTATTTCGCATTCGGAACGTAGTGGTGATAGGTACGTATTTAGCATTCGCACTGGGGCGGCTATAGGTACGTATTTAGCATTCGCACCAGGGCGGCTATAGGTACGTATTTAGCATTCGCACTGGGCCGGCGATAGGTACGTATTTATCATTCACACCAAAGCGGCAATATGTACATATTTATTATTTGCACTAGGGCAACGATAGGTACTTATGTAGCATGAACACCGGGGCGCAATTGGTATGTCTTTAGTACTCGCACAAGGGAAGTGATAGGTACTTATGTAGCATGCATACCGGGGCGCAATAGGTATGTATTTAGCATTCACACCTGGGACACGATAGGTACTATTTAGCATTCGCAACGGGGCGGCGATAGGTACTTAAATAGTATCTACACCGGGTCGGCGATAGGTACGTATATAGTATGTGCACTAGGGCAGCGATAAGTACGTATATAGTATGCGCACCGGGGTGATGATAGATACGTATATAGTATGAACACCGGGGTGGAGATAAGTACCTATATAGAAGGCGCAGATAGAGGTGTTACTTTTTATAGAAATATGTCATACTATTACCCTGGGCAATAGGAGAAATGGTGGGGAAGAAACAGCTTTTGCAAAAGGCAAAATTAGAAAGTAGCGGCGAAATGGGGCGACCAGGAAAGAGAAAGGTAGCAGATAATGAGACGGCTATAGAGAGAGGGGGCGGACATAGAAGTTTGAATATAAAGATGTTACACACACGATCTTTCTTCAAATATATGTTTTTATGACCCCGAGCAACGCCGGGTAGCCCCGCTAGTCTCCTATATAAAGGGCACTTGTCTGTATGTTTGTCTGTTTGTTTGTTTGTTTGTTTGTTTGTTTGTTTGTATGTCCAGATACTCCTCCGACAGGACCCAACAAACAGTCACACGGTTGGCATCATTATAACCGGCCAGCCCCGGGACGTATAATATCTCAGAACCGGAAAAAAAAATGGACTCTTCGAGGGTCGACTGAGCACTTTTCTCCAATGGGGGGGTGCCTTTTTCCTCGATTTTCAACGTTGTTTAGTACTAATTTGAGAAAAAAACAAAGAATTTGAGAAATAATGCACCGTCATGATTTTAACAGGAAATGACGTCAGAGGAAATCCCTAACGGCTCTTTTTTGAACATGAGTTTATAGTGAAGCAAGTGTTGCTTAATCACAAACGGCACTTTTTTTGAACACGAGTCCATAGTCAAGCATGGGTTGCTTACTTACTAACGGCACTTTTTTGAACATGAGTCCATAGTGATGCAAGGGTTGCTTAACTCCTAACGGCACTTTTTGATACATGCGTTTATAGTGACGCAAGTGTTGTTTAATCAATAACGGCACTTTTTTTAACATGAGTTCATAGTGAAGCAAGGGTTGCTTAATCCTGACCACATTTTTTCTGTTGACATGATAACATCCTCCTAGGTATTACCTCCTTCTTTTTGAGAGGTGTGAAGTTAGTGTAGTATCAGTAAAATTAAAGTAATAAATAATTATGCTCCATCATTGTTTTCACTAATATTTGTATACATATTAAATAACGTCTCAATAAGTAAAGTAAGAAGAAAAATAATTATGCTCCACCACTGTTTTCACTAATATTTGTATACATATTAAATAACGTCTCAATAAGTAAAGTAAGTAGAAAAATAATTATGCTCCACCATTGTTTTCACTAATATTTGTATACATATGATATAACGTCTAAATAAGTAAAGTAAGAAGAAAAATAATTATGCTCCACCACTGTTTTCACTAAAATGTGTATACATATTAAATAACGTCTCAATATGTAAAGTAAGAAGAAATAGTATTATGCTCCGCCATTGTTTTCACTAATATTTGAATACATGTTAAATAACGTCTCAATAAGTTAAGTAAAAAGAGAAATAATTATGCTCCGCCACTGTTTTCACTAATATTTATATACATATTAAATAACGTCTCAATAAGTAAAGAAAGAAGAAAAATAATTATGCTCCACCATTGTTTTCACTTATATTTTTATACATGTTAAATAACGTCTCAATAAGTAAAGTAAAAAGAGAAATAATTATGCTCCGCCATTGTTTTCACTAATATTTGTATACATGTTAAATAACATTTTTTTGTTTTGAACTCAAAATATTTCTTAGGGTTGGGGGAGAGTTTAAAATAAGGGGGCTGGAGAGATTGAGGGCTCGGGGAAAATTTTAGGGGTCAGGCCGAACTTTTTAGGGGTCAGGCCAAATTTTTTTCTTTTTTTTGGTTTTGAACTGAAAATATTTCTCAGGGTTGGGGGAGAGTGAAAAATTAGGGGGCTGGAGAGATTTAGGGGTCGGGGAAAATTTTAGGGGTCAGGCCAAACTTTTTAGGGGTCAGGCCAAATGTTTTTGTTTTTTTTTGTTTTGAACTCAAAATATTTCTCATGGTTGGGGGAGAGTTAAAAATTAGAGGGCTGGAGAGATTTAGGGGTCGGGGAAAATTTTAGGGGTCAGGACGAACTTTTTAGGGGTCAGGCCAAATTTTTTTGTTTTTTTTTGTTTTGAAGTCAAAATATTTCTCATGGTTGGAGAAGAGTGAAAAATTAGGGGGGTGGAGAGATTTAGGAGTCGGGGAAAATTTTAGGGGTCAGGACGAACTTTTTAGGGGTCAGGCCAAATTTTTTGGTTTTTTTTTGGTTTTGAAGTCAAAATATATCTCATGGTTGTGGGAGAGTGAAAAATTAGGGGGCTGGAGAGATTTAGGGGTCGGGGAAAATTTTAGGGGTCAGGACGAACTTTTTAGGGGTCAGGCCAAATTTTTTCGTTTTTTTTTGTTTTGAAGTCAAAATATTTCTCAGGGTTGGGGGAGAGTGAAAAATTAGAGGGCTGGAGAGATTTAGGGGTCGGGGAAAATTTTAGGTGTCAGGACGAACTTTTTAGGGGTCAAGCCAAATTTTTTTGTTTTTTTTTGTTTTGAAGTCAAAATATTTCTCAGGGTTGGGGGAGAGTGAAAAATTAGGGGGCTAAAGAGATTTAGGGGTCGGAGAAAATTATAGGGGTAAGGACGCACTTTTTAGGGGTCAGCCCAAATTTTTTTGTTTTTTTTTGTTTTGAAGTCAAAATATTTCTCATGGTTGGAGGAGAGTGAAAAATTAGGGGGCTGGAGAGATTTAGGGGTCGGGGAAAATTTTAGGGGTCGGGACGAACTTTTGAGGGGTCAGGCCAAATTTTTTTGTTTTTTTTTGTTTTGAAGTCAAAATATATCTCATGGTTGGGGGAGAGTGAAAAATTAGGGGGCTGGAGAGATTTAGGGGTCGGGGAAAATTTTAGGGGTCAGGACGAACTTTTTAGGGGTCAGGCCAAATTTTTTTGTTTTTTTTTGTTTTTTTTGTTTTGAAGTCAAAATATTTCTCAGGGTTGGGGGAGAGTGAAAAATTAGGGGGCTGGAGAGATTTAGGGGTCGGGGACAATTTTAGGGGTCAGGACGAACGTTTTAGGGGTCAGGCCAAATTTTTTTCTTTTTTTTAGTTTTGAACTGAAAATGTTTCTGAGGGTTTGGGGAGAGTGAAAAATTAGGGGGCTGGAGAGATTTAGGGTTCGGGGAAAATTTTAGGGGTCAGGACGAACTTTTTAGGGGTCAGGCAAAATTTTTTTCTTTTTTTTGGTTTTGAACTGAAAATATTTCTCAGGGTTGGGGGAGAGTGAAAAATTAGTGGTATGGAGAGATTTAGGGTTCGGGGAAAATTTTAGGGGTCAGGACGAACTTTTTAGGGGTCAGGCCAAATTGTTTTCTTTTTTTTTGATTTTGAACTGAAAATATTTCTCAGGGTTGGGGGAGAGTGAAAAATTAGGGGGATGGAGAGATTTAGGGGTCGGGGAAAATTTTAGGGGTCAGGCCAAACTTTTTAGGGGTCAGGCCAAAGTTTTTGTTTTTTTTTTTGGTTTTGAACTGAAAATATTTCTCAGGGTTGGGGGAGAGTGAAAAATTAGGGGCTGGAGAGATTTAGGGGTCGGGGAAAATTTTAGGAGTCAGGACGAACTTTTTAGGGGTCAGGCCAAATTTTTTTCTTTTTTTTTTGGTTTTGAACTGAAAATATTTCTCAGGGTTGGGGGAGAGTGAAAAATTAGGAGGCTGGAGAGATTTAGGGGTCGGGGAAAATTTTAGGGGTCAGGACGAACTTTTTAGGGGTCAGGCCAAATTTTATTGTTTTTTTGTTTTGAAGTCAAAATATATCTCATGGTTGGGGGAGAGTGAAAAATTAGGGGGCTGGAGAGATTTAGGGGTCGGGGAAAATTTTAGGGGTCAGGACGAACTTTTTAGGGGTCAGGCCAAATTTTTTTGTTTTTTTTTGTTTTGAAGTCAAAATATTTCTCAGGGTTGGGGGAGAGTGAAAAATTAGGGGGCTGGAGAGATTTAGGGGTCGGGGAAAATTTTAGGGGTCAGGACGAACTTTTTAGGGGTAAAGCCAAATTTTTTTGTTTTTTGTTTGTTTTGAAGTCAAAATATTTCTCAGGGTTGGGGGAGAGTGAAAAATTAGGGGGCTAAAGAGATTTAGGGGTCGGAGAAAATTATAGGGGTTAGGACGCACTTTTTAGGGGTCAGGCCAAATTTTTTTGTTTTTTTTTGTTTTGAAGTCAAAATATTTCTCATGGTTGGAGGAGAGTGAAAAATTAGGGGGCTGGAAAGATTTAGGGGTCGGGGAAAATTTTAGGGGTCGGGACGAACTTTTGAGGGGTCAGGCCAAATTTTTTTGTTTTTTTTTGTTTTGAAGTCAAAATACATCTCATGGTTGGGGGAGAGTGAAAAATTAGGGGGCTGGAGAGATTTAGGGGTCGGGGAAAATTTTAGGGGTCAGGACGAACTTTTTAGGGGTCAGGCCAAATTTTTTTGTTTTTTTTTGTTTTGAAGTCAAAATATATCTCATGGTTATGGGAGAGTGAAAAATTAGGGGGCTGGAGAGATTTAGGGGTCGGGGAAAATTTTAGGGGCAGGACGAACTTTTTAGGGGTTTGGCCAATTTTTTTGTTTTTTTTTGGTTTTGAACTGAAAATATTTCTCAGGGTTGGGGGAAAGGGAAAAATTAAGGGGCTGGAGAGATTTAGGGGTCGGGGAAAATTTTAAGGGTCAGGACGAACTTTTTAGGGGTCAGGCCAAATTTTTTTGTTTTTTTTTGGTTTTGAACTGAAAATATTTCTCAGGGTTGGGGGAAAGTTAAAAATTAGGGGGCTGGAGAGATTTAGGGGTCGGGGAAAATTTTAGGGGTCAGGACGAACTTTTTAGGGGTGAGGCCAAATTTTTTTGTTTTTTTTGTTTTGAAGTCAAAATATTTCTTATGGTTGGGGGAGAGTGAAAAATTAGGGGGCTGGAGAGATTTAGGTGTCGGGAAAAATTTTAGGGGTCAGGACGAACTTTTTAGGGGTCAGGCCAAATTTTTTTGTTTTTTTTTTGTTTTGAAGTCAAAATATATCTCATTGGCAGGGGAGAGTGAAAAATTAGGGGGCTGGAGAGATTTAGGGGTCGAAGAAAATTTTAGGGGTCAGGACGAACTTTTTAGGGGTCAGGCAAAATTTTTTTGTTTTTTTTGTTTTGAAGTCAAAATATATCTCATAGTTGGGGGAGAGTGAAAAATTAGGGGGCTGGAGAGATTTGGGGGTCGAAGAAAATTTTAGGGGTCAGGCCGAACTTTTTAGGGGTCAGGCAAAATTTTTTTGTTTTTTTGTGTTTTTTTTTGTTTTGAAGTCAAAATATATCTCATGGTTGGAGGAGAGTGAAAAATTAGGGGGCTGGAGAGATTTAGGGGTCGGGGAAAATTTTAGGGGTCAGGACGAACTTTTTAGGGGTCAGGCCAATTTTTGTTGTTTTTTTTTTGTTTTGAAGTCAAAATATATCTCATGGTTGGGGGAGAGTGTAAAATTAGGGGGCTGGAGAGATTTAGGGGTCGAAGAAAATTGTAGGGGTCAGGACGAACTTTTTAGGGGTCAGGCAAAATTTTTTTCTTTTTTTTTGTTTTTTTTTGTTTTTTTTTGTTTTGAAGTCAAAATATTTCTCAGGGTTGGGGGAGAGTGAAAAATTAGGGGGCTGGAGAGATTTAGGGGTCGGGGAAAATATTAGGGGTCAGGACGAACTTTTTAGGAGTCAGGCCAAATTTTTTTCTTTTTTTTGGTTTGAACTGAAAATATTTCTGATGGTTGGGGGAGAGTGAAAAATTAGGAGGCTGGAGAGATTTAGGGGTCGGGGAAAATTTTAGGGGTCAGGACGAACTTTTTAGGGGTCAGGCCAAATTTTTTTTGTCTTTTTTTGGTTTTGAAGTCAAAATATTTCTCATGGTTGGGGGAGAGTGAAAAATTCGGGGCTGGAGAGATTTAGGAGTCGGGGAAAATTTTAGGGGTTAGGCTAAATTTTTTAGGGGTCCGCCTAAATTTAGGGGCCGCGATATGTACGTATTTAGCTTCCACACAAGGCCGGCGATAGGTACTTATTTAGCATTCAGCGGTGGTGATAGGTACTTATATAGCATGTGCACATGGGCGGTAATAAGTACATATATAGTATGCGCACCGGGGCAGTGATAAGTATGTATTTAGCATGCGCACTGAGGCAGCGATCGGTTTTTATATAGCACGCGCACCGTGGCATCGATAGGTACGTATATAGCACGGTCACAGGGGCGGCGAAAGGTACATATTTAAAATTCACACCGGGGCGGCAAAAGGTACATATTTAGAATTCACACCGGGGCGGCGATAGGTACGTATTTAGCATTCACACCGGGGCGGCGATAGGTATGTATTTAGCATTCACACCAATGCACCGATAGGTATGTATTTAGCATTCGCACCGGGGTGGCGATATGTACGTATTTAGCTTCCGCACCGGGGCGGCGATAGGTACGTATTTAGAATTCACACCGGGGCGGCGATAGGTACGTATTTAGAATTCACACCGGGGTGGCGATAGGTATGTAGTTAGCATTCGCAACGGGGCGGCGATATGTACGTATTTAGCTTCCACACCAGGGCGGCGATAGGTACGTATTCAGAATTCAGGGGTGCGATAGCTACGTATATAGCATGTACAAATGGGCAGCAATAAGTACGTACATAGCATGCGCTCTGCGGCGGGGATCAGTACATATATAGCTTGCGCACCGGGGAGGCGAAAGATATGTATTTCGCATTCGCACCGTGGTGGTGATAGGTACGTATCTAGCATTCGCACCGGGGCGGCTATAGGTACGTATTTAGCATTCGCACCAGGGCGGCTATAGGTACGTATTTAGCATTCGCACTGGGCCGGCGATAGGTTCGTATTTAGCATTCACACCAAAGCGGCAATATACACATAGTAATTATTCGCACTAGGGCAGCGATAGGTACTTATGTAGCATGCACACCGGGGCGCAATTGGTATGTCTTTAGTATTCGCACTAGGGCAGCGATAGGTACTTATGTAGCATGCACACTGGGGCGCAATAGGTATGTATTTAGCATTCACACCGGGGCAACGATAGGTACTATTTAGCATTCGCAACGTAGCGGCGATAGATACTTAAATAGTCTCTGCACCGGGGCGGCGATAGCTACGTATATAGTATGTGCACTGGGGCGGCGATAGGTACGTATATAGTATGCGCACCGGGGTGATGATAGATACGTATATAGTATGAACACCGGGGTGGAGATAAGTACCTATATAGAAGGCGCAGATAGAGCTGTTACTTTTTATAGAAATATCTCATACTATTACCCTGGGCAATAGGAGAAATGGTGGGGAAGAAACAGCTTTGGCAAAAGGCAAAATTAGAAAGTAGCGGCGAAATGGGGCGACCAGGGAAGAGAAAGGTAGCAGATAAAGAGACGGCTATAGAGAGAGGGAGCGGACATAGAAGTTAGAATATAAAGATGTTACACACACGATCTTTCTTCAAATATATGTTTTCATGACCCCGAGCAACGCCGGGTAGCCCCGCTAGTCTTTACTAAAGGACGACAATAGAGCTTTTGTAGAAAACACAACACGCACATCCGAAAAAATTGCAATTTTCAACTGCTGCGCTGATTTGCTTGCGAAATTCTCACTTAATGTGCCTAACCAAGGTAAACGAATGTAAATCGGACATTTAGTAACCGCATTTAGCTTTATTTCTGAAAAAAGTATTTATTTTCCTTTGGATGACTGCCCTAATCACACCAAGAGGATAGCCGTTATTAGATAAAGTATTAGTTATAGTTTTAATTTCTTCGTCCAATTTTGATTTTGAACAACTCATAAGGGTTCCGTGCGTTCATGTCCAAATCAAGTTTACCTTTCGTTTGTTATGACAAAATGAGTCTAGGGGAGTATATAACCCTGTAAACGTAGATTTACGGTAAATTGATGTAAGGTAACTCGATGGGTTTTTGTTACCAATACATCAAGGAAAGCCAAAGTGGAATCACGCTCTCCTTCGTAGGAATATTATAATGCGGGATGCATTATATTGAGTAAGGTGAATAATCTATTTGCCTCCGTTTTATAATTGAAGCCCATAGATACACCGTCTATTTGTCTATACATTACATCGTTAACACTGAATTCAACAGATGTAGTGGCACATTTCATCAACTGCACGAATATGCTTTCAGGGATGGAAGGAGACGATAAATGACTACGATATCAAAATCGGCACAGATATCGATTGTTTCCGAAATAGGGGCACAGGTAAATAGGTTACTAATATCGTAGCAACACATAGAATTTATTAGCAACCTTAGAATCTTCAGGTTCTGGAATATGATGTTTTTATTTTCTCAAGAGAGCTTTATATTTGATGTCATAATAGGTGCTGAAGAAGTGACGTTTTGTAGTCATAAAAATAATGAAACATTTAATATTTCCAAACGAGTCTTCAAAACGATCATATGTCTAATTATATTTTGTTTTGAATTCTTGAAACAATACTAAAATGTAATGTATCTCACGTCACTTTTTATATATTAATTTATATATATATATATATATATATATATATATATATATATATATATATATATATATACATATATATATAAATACATTTATAAATATATATATATATATATATGCATATACATATACATATACATGCATATATATACATATAAACATATATATATATATATATATATATATTTGAAATTTGAGATATGAATAACCCACATTTGATAAAGAGGTTTTTCACGAAATATATTATCGAACACGGTCCTACACATTACATCGCAGTGTTGCATCTTGCATATTCAAGTAAGATTAGCTATATATAAATAAATAAAAAAATAACATTTTGAAATATATATTAAAATAATTCCTTGTTTTTGTCTTCTGAACGCCGACATATTTTAATTCATTGCATTGTGATTGTGTTCTAATACTCCTCTAGAAACTTAGTGTCTGGCTCTCTACAGAGACATCTTATAGTAGAGGATTGCTTAATCTCCAACATCATATTTTACGAAATGGCACCGTGTATATATATATATATATATATATATATATATAAATATATATATATATATATATATATATATATATATATATATATATATATATAGTCATCCACATACAGACTGCTTCGCTATACCACAGCTCTTCAGTGCAACTAGACCAGTTAGTGCCTCAAGCAGGGATTGAAACTCAACCGTCGATCTGACAGTCGGCTCCCATACCCCTGCGCTATCATTCGACACTAACTGAATCTAAGTGATATCTCAATGTAAACATTTTCAAGTGCCGGGAGCTCGAATTAGTTTTCCCCAATCAGCTATGCCTTAAAGCTAATGGCAGTTGGCGATATCCTTACAAATAAGCTCTACACAGGGAGAGAGCTTTATATAGTCATCCACATACAGACTGTTTCGATGTATCACAACTCTTCATTGCGGCTAGACCAGTTAGTGCCTCTAGCCGGGATTGGAACTCAACCGTCAAGCTGACACACACACAAACACACACACACACAAACACACACACACACACACATATATATATATATATATATATATATATATATATATATATATTGCTATTTCATGTATCCACATAACTTATGAGGAGATATACTTTTTTTATGTATCAATTTTCAGTATTTACTTCAACAGTGTTCGATACGTAAGTAAAGCTAGGTAGTGAGCTATGAAAATATATTTATGGCAATTAAGCTACACATAGGCTCCCGCGTTTCATCTCCGGGGGGAATCTTCAGACTAAAATGCATGGAGTTATTTTTTTCGGGTGTTTTTATATACACGGCTAGCTAGTAAACCAATCAGGTTTTTTGTTGTTCTCTCAGCAAATCGTTGGGCTTCCCACGAACAAAGGTGTAGTTGGTATTACTTCCTATATCGTGTTCTATTGTTCTGTTTTCTATAGATTAGCCTATATCATGTTTCTTTTGTTGTATCAATATAATGGGTGAATTTATTTTAACACATGGTTCCTTGTATTTCTATTTTAGGTTTTAATTTTTAAACAGTTAGAATTTTGTTTAGTTCAGCTTTTTACTAATTTGTTTATTAATGTATTTATGTATCGTTAGCCCAAGGTAAATTTATTTCTGTGTGAGCAGCTGTTTGCTATCTCACTTCTACAGATTGATAGATTTCGGGGGTCCTTAAAGTTTAGGATTTCCAATTTTTCATTCAGAGGTAATCTACACGGGTCGTCTAAATTTCTACATGTGCTGGCCTGTCGTATTAATTTCCATTGAATTATTGGTAAGCGTCCATTTTCTTTGAGCTCCCAATATTGGTAGTCTCTCTACTGAATAACGGAAAAAAACGTTGTCACATTGCATGAAACACATAAAATAAACGTAAGTGTGTTCATTCCGTCGTGAATTACCATTAAGATAAAATTATTCCTGTAGCCAACAAAGTTTCATTCCAAATAAATTCAGATGAAATGGTTGCGAGAAATATAATATTCCATAACGCAGCCTAATTATCAACTATATTCAGTGTAAAGGAACATAATAAAATAGCTATAGTTCTAGAATAATAGTTTGAA
Source organism: Sepiola atlantica (assembly GCA_963556195.1). Classification (NCBI taxonomy): domain Eukaryota; kingdom Metazoa; phylum Mollusca; class Cephalopoda; order Sepiida; family Sepiolidae; genus Sepiola; species Sepiola atlantica. Next base: position 69,462,674 of record OY744523.1, read on the forward strand.
ATAGATATTGAAAAATAAGATAAAAATCAGCAAGTAATTTTCTTTGCTTCTAAATAACAAATATAACATTCAAATGAATGAATGAACTATTGAACAAGGGGTATGTAGTGCTGCCAATATGTCGGTGTTCTAGACAGTACATGTTTAATTTTCCGAAATCTCTCTATATATTTGTAAATATATATATATATACATATATATATATATGTATATATATATATATGTATATATATGTTAATACATGCACATATCTCTCTATGTATATATATATATATATATATATATATATATATATGTGTGTGTAGATATTAATGTATATGCATGTATATACATATATGTATATATATACGTATATATATATATAAATGTTATTACGTGTAAGCATTTTAATATAGACAAATGCTAATTAACATATACTAGCGGCACGCCGAATGCATTCATTAAATATATTTTACAGGCATGGCCTTGCATGTGTAAATAAGTTTGCGTGCTTCTTTTCTTTTTCGTCGTATATGGAGGATATTAATTTCAATCTCCATATATACATTTGTTTAATGTCCTTTCTGCTTGTTTGTTTCTGCTCACGAAGCTTAGTGTTCAGAAATACGCTGCATGACCTTATATATATATATATATATATATATATATATATATATATACACACACACATATATATATACATATATATATACATATATATATATATATATATATATTTAATGCACTGATAGTTTTTCCTAATACAGTCCAGATTATCTTTAAAAAGCATTTTCATTGCATACGATTCTTTTTGCCCATATCAAAAGTATTGATTTTCTGATATAAAAGAAATCATAATTAATGACGAAAATTTTTTATCAGTGCTTGTATATATATATATATATATATATATGAAAGGAGGTTTGTGTTTGCCTGAAGTATTGCTGGTAAATATGAGTGAAGATTAGTAGTCCGAGGCTGCAGCAATGCGATTTAGTTGCCGGAAGATGGAGAAAAGTGAACAGAAATAAACGATGAGAGAAAACGAAACTCAAAACGATTTATTAATAATTTCACGAAAAAATGATTAAATACCAGAATAGTAAATACTGTCTGGTAAATAAAAAGTTCGACAAAAGCTAATCTTAAATTTTCGAAAGAAAAACTTTTGTTTTCAAAAGACAACAATAGAAGCCCGAGAGGGTCGACAAAAACGGGAAAAACCGGTGTCAAACCATTGAACCACCGCAGCAGACACTTGGGAGTAGGAACGCAGAAAATGTCAAAACTAATTAAATTATTATTCAACTAAAGTTAACATATTATTGACATTCGTTTATTTATATACAAATTATTATAATTTTATTATATCTTATTTTATATGATTTATTAATTTTTTTTCCTTTCTCTTTTTTCTTTATTCAATTCTAAATTTTAATTTACGTGTGGGCCGTTATTATTATAATCTGTGCAAACAAAGGGAGATAACTTAGGAAGAAATATGTTTAGAAATTAGATTTGAAATTTGAAAAAGAATTTAGATTAATTGTGGAATGCATCAATGTCAAGGAGGTAGGAAGGAAACGTTGGAACAAAGGAAGAGGGGAATAAGAAGAAACGTTGGAGAAGGGGGGGAATTAAGGGATAAAAATACATACACACATATAAATATATAAAGTGTAAATATTTAAATACATATTTATATTTTATGTTAATTTAAGAGTATTCCAAGGGTATAATACTCCTAGAACTAAATTTATCTAAATTTATTCTATTTATGGATTTATTTATTTTTTAAAAAATTTATTTATTTATTTATTTTTAATTTTCCTTTGTTATTAGAAGAAAGTAGTGCAATATCTGTTCTTATCTCATGATACCATCTTCCAAGGCATTACCTCCGTCTATTGTTTTGAGTAGTTTTCATTCGTCACGATACCATTCTCTCAGTCTTTTTTATATAAATAAGGAGATACTTAGAATATATATATATATATATATATATATATATATATGGGGGTGGGTGTGTATAAGTGTATATTTAAATTTATGGTTTTCGGTTTTCATATATTGTGTAAGTACATGTGTGTATGTATTTACATACATGTATACGACCATGTCTGTATTTGTGTTTATTTTAATAGGTTAAACTGTGTGCAATATATTTAAAATTTTAAATATGTAATTTCATTCTGATATTTTCTATCTTCATTTGAGTGGTTTTATATAATTTGATGTGTGCATTTATGTAGCCCCAAAAATAATTGAGAGATTTTATTTTTAGAACTATTACTTATTATATATTTTATTATCTTTTATGTATCATATGTTATATGTTTAGCAGCTATCTACGTATACATATAGATTTGTGTTCATCAAAAATACCTTTTTTATGTGTGTGCCGGCATTAACTTCTATGTTGGGTGTCTGTAAACGTTATATATTACGCCGTACTTGATATTAAAATGTTGTACGTGTATTTGTATCAAATTTGACTAAAATATTAAGGGCATTACTTTTTGCCGAGTTTGCTTTAAAAATGAAAATTTTAAAAATTAAAATAATCTATTAAAAATAAAAAAAATTAAATATAATAAATGTTGGAGAAAACAAATATTTCGAGTTATTTACCTTAAACTTAAACTTTCTGTCGAACTCGGGAATCTGGACGGAATTTCGAACGAAACCTTTTATTAATTTCCAGGGGGGTAGCATTCTCTCGTTCCATCTGCCATGACTGCAAGTACCCGTGGCTCAGTGGACATATATATAATTCAGTTCAAGGTTTTAGGTTCAATCCTCAGTGCGGGCGATACGAAGAATTGCAAATTACTGAAGACTTCTTCACTGTCATGGCAGATGGAACGAGACCATATATATATATATATATATATATATATATATATATATATATATATATATATATATATATATGGTTCGACTATATTGCCTAGTATATATAAAAGTTCATGATGATGGGTTCATAATCTTTTAAAATATATATTTACCTCCAAAATATTTACATATACAAAGAAGTAATGTTCCCCTGTTGTCAGCGTATGTCTTAGTATATATACTCCAAATGTATAATGGTCCGTTCCTTAGTTTATGCGATTACACTTTTCATGGTGGCGGGTGTGAGTAAAAGTAGGCTGGGCGCACCACCTAAATGGTTAAATGTTCAAACATAGTCTTCCCATGTTATTGATTGGGTTGTCGAAGATATATATATATATATATATATATATATATATATATATATATATATATATATATATAAAAGAAATCATTATGAATTTTGCATACAAATTATAATTCAAACAGAAGTTCATTCAAATGCAACCCTAAAGGTTTACATTAACTCTATCTTGTAGAATATATATTCTAAAATTCATAATGATGAATCTATTTATTAGGTCTCTCATATATATATATATATATATATATATATATATTTAATCTAAGTTCTACTTCAAAGATATCCTACACTGAACAACAAAACCAAGAGATTTTTTGACCGGTTTCGTTCGTGGCGAACGTCTTCAGAAAATGAAGATATGGAAATAATTTTATTTTGAAATTTTATTCATGCGGGAAGGATGATCTGATTGGACGATATGAGAAGACATTAAGTTATGTATGAATATGATAAGTGGGTGACACATTCTTCAATGTTTCTTATTCTTCTGTTTATATTTTTATTTATTTTCTTTCTCTGTTTTACTATCACACCTAATGAGCTAGTAGGGAGCTCATATGGTCCAATCAGATAATCCTTTCCTCATCCCATGTGTGTGCCTTCAAAATAAAATAATTTCCATATAATCATTTTTTTCTCCTGCACTTTATGTTGTTTTCCGTTTGTGATTTTTTCACCCCCCCCCACACATATATATATATATATATATATATATATATATATGTATGTACATATATATACTTAAAGCAATTCAACAACTGCAATAGACTCAGAAAAGTCAACAGACATATCATGGAATACGAAAGCAGTAGCGATGGATAATTTGGGGTGGAAACTACCTTCTTCGAAACGGGTACAGTCATCTAACGGTTCGAATCATTTGAAATATCTGAAAATAAGATGTTATATATATATATATATATATATATATATATATATATATATATATATATATATATATATATATATATATATATATATATATATATATATATATGGCAGTATGGCTCTTATGTGTATATATGCATTGATATAAATATACATATATATCTATCATATATAAATATATATATATATATATATATATATATGTGTGTGTGTGTGTGTGTGTACGTGTGTGTGTGAGTGTGTGTCTGTGAGTGATTGGAAGTTACGATCGTACATATACTGATTAGATATCCTTATTTTTATCATTTAAATCTTTTGTCGTATCTTCCTACATAATCACACAAGATATGATCACATCTCTCGTATTTTTATGTTGTTTCAATTTTGTAAAATCCACGTATTCGTTTTTCATAATCTGCACACGTGTAAGCTTTTAATGGAAAAAATAAACAAAACAATAATAAAGGTAAGGGCATCCTTCATAAAACGTAGAGCTTTTCAGCGATGTTCTAATCTATATCGAAAGATTTCCAAATATGTTATCTCATCGTTTCCGAACGAATGTGTAATATCAATAATAATGAGTTTATTAAACACTTGCAAAAAAAGCAAACTTGCTAATTACGTGTGGCCACAAAACAGAGAAAGAAAGAAATAACTGGATATTTTTTTTTAAAATAAGTAAACGTGTTAAAATATAGCTTTCAGAGTTGTCCTTCTATTTAATGTGTAAATAAAAGTAACTTCAGATTCCTTTTACACAACGTGAACTGTTTCGGAATTTATACTATTTATTATTTGGATTATTCGGACTACCGTTATCATCTTGGATTTTATTGTTACAAGGGTTTGGTCGATCTAACCTTCGATCTTCGTAAGGCGTATCTTGTGGAACTCGGGAATCTTTATGTCAAATTAGTGAATCTGTACGGAAATTCAAACGGAACCCTTTATTAAATCCACCGGGATAGCTGGCTCTCATTCCATAAGTTATGACCGAATAGAAGTCTTAAGTAATTCGCAATTGTATTCTGAGTATTGTCAGAAGAGTGTCACGTAAAAATCATTATTACTACTTTTATCCGTTGCGCCACGAGTACTTGCGGCAATTCTAGTATTTATATAATGGGTTTTACACCTATTATTGCTATACATGAGAAATCCTAATACTTATAACTACTGGCTGATATATATATATATATATATATATATATATATATATATATATATATATATATATATATATATATATATATATATATAGTTTATATATATATATATATACATTATTTATTTAAAAACTATACATTACAGATTCTGTAGATGGGCCGTGGTTTCATGGGCACGAAAGGCCTGTAATGTTTTGAAAAGACACTTAGAGTTCGCCACAAACCCCCAACATCTTAGGAAACGAGTGATTGCCTTCGTTTCATAAGATGCTGTGGGGTTTAAGAATATTCTAATGTGTTTTTCCAAACATTAATTGTGTCGCCTATGAATTCAATTAGTCAGCACTTTAGAATGGAGAACGAATATTTGGAGTTATTTACAATAAACGGTTTGCATTGCAATATAGAAGAAGATACTAGATATAAACTAGTCGGAAATAAATTAGAAAAAGGTACATTGGATCAGATTTTTTCAAATAATGAATGCATAATCAGAGATGTAAGTTTGAAAGAACCGTTAGGTAAATCTGATCATGCATGTATTGAAATCGAAGTTAAAATGAAAGCAGAGTTTGATTATACCAACAGAACACAGAGGAACTGGTATAAGATTACAAAATGTTTTGTGTCACAGAAAGGAGAAAATATCGATTGGAATTATAGCTCGAATACATCGGATGTTAATGCAATGTTGGAGCAATTAAATGGAAACATTAAATCTATAATAGAAAATATTCCAGATGTTATAAAATTCTCAAACAAGTCGGTTCATTAGAGAAATTACTTTGGAACAGTAATCGTCTATCTCGTAAAGGGAAAGAAAAAGATGAAGCTGGGAAAAAATTTGGAATAATACCAAATATCGAATATTATAAAAATGCTGTAAGTAAAGAAAATTAATATGAAACACTAGAAGTAAAAGAAAAGTTGAAACACGAAAATAAGATTGTTCGAAATATTGAATATAACTGTAAACTATCGTTCAAATATGTTAATGCAAAAACTAAAATTCCAAAAGGTGCGGGTATAGTAAGAGATTATTAGACAGATGATTTAACAGACACGCCAGTAGAAAAAATTGGTGCATCAGCAAGTTTTGTTTTCAATCTGTTCATTCTTTTGAAGAATTTGGTTCACTACAGGAGACTTGTTATGGGAAGGGTACAACAAAAATTGTGGATGAACTAACAATTGCACCTAAAGACATAACACTATTACTATCCAAGGTGGACGTTAGTCAAAGTATGGGACCTGAATAACTTCATCCTAAAATATTGAAATACTTATCATCAAATGAAGGCTTTATCAATGCAATAACCAATTTGTTTAAGAAATGTATGGAATATAAAGAGGTTCCATATATTTTGAATACAGCTATAGTAATACCGCTACATAAAAATATTCGATACATTTTAAAAGTAATTACACAGCACTTATCAAGGTCAGATAGGAGCTAAGAAGTTTCTCACGTGGACAGTGAAATATCACCGTGATGATTGGTACCGATGGTTCAAATTCGTTAAAATTTGATTATTTAAGAGAACCGCTTAACAAGAATATGTTTTTATTGGACTTGATAACGACTATGTTATAGTCAACTGGTAAACAGTCCCGCGATATTGTGCTCGACAGACAGGTAGTTCGAGGAAAGGTATGTATGTATGTATATATATATACATTTTTTTATAGGCGTTTCATGTATTCCCGTGGATGTTATAAAAGGTTTTGTTCGTAATTCCGTTAAAAATGCCGAGTACGACATAGATTCCCGACATTTACAAGCTGCTCCTGAAAAAGGTTGGATGGTAAATGGGTCGAAACGTTGTAAAAATGACATCCAAGGTCAGAACAATAGTTTGAATATTCTGAATAATACAACCAATATAATTTGTTTAAATCTTGTTGAAGTCTTGTTTAATGTTAAATTTAAGTCATGCAGTCTTAAACATAAGCCATGCCTAGTTTCTTTAATATAATATGGCGATCGTAAACGTAAAAGAAAAACACGATTTAGCGGTGGGATCTGTTATTTGTTTTTTTCCTTATATGTCTAATTTACGTTTAATGATGATATTCCGTTTCAAATAATAAGATGTGTAATGTGTCATTATATAATCAAACATATTTTTATTCTTCTCCCGTAAAATAATTGCTATTTTCAGTTAAATATTCTTTGAATAAATAAAACGAATATATCTCCTCTCTCTTTATTGAAAATAGTAAAACATATCTTTTCAAAACAATAAATATTTTATTTCTTCTTACCGTAAAAAAATGGTCAGCTAAATATTTCCGAACATTTAAACCTTGTGTTTACTTTATTTATGGTTACAATTTAAATGAGTTTAAATTAATAGTTTCTTCGTAAATATAGTTGCCAGCTGAATGTTTTTTAAGTTCATAAAACGAATCTTAATTTGAAAAAAAGTATTTTTTTGTTTTGAATTTTTAGCGATCGAGCGATTCTTACCTTTAAAAAAGGTTAGACATGCCATAACATACCTACGAACATGAAATTACCTTTGTATTTTATTTCTTAAATATGTTTAAAAATACGAAACTTATGGAGTATATCTCGAATACACGTGTATGGTTCTCGTAAAAATGCTTGCAAGTTTTCCTATGGGCTTATAAGCTAAGTTGGAAAGCGTATGTTTTCTACATAAAAGTGCTATCCCCTACCGGAAGCTAATACGTATTACATAGTATTATTAGTTATATAAATAATCAAAAAGAAATAATTACACACACACACACACACGTTCACAAACTAACACACACACGCACACACACACACACACACACATATATATATATATATATATATATATATATATATATATATATATATATATATATATATATATATATATACATATATATATATATATTGCGGATGAGTCCCGGTTATAAAGGACGAAACGTATACGTACATAGATAATAAACAAAACAAATATTTATTATTTGTAGTTCCTAGAAAACCCGTCTAGATGAGCACTGTATGTGTAGTATTAACACAGCATGATGTCGCTAGCTATGAATGCATCGTTCCTTACAGTAAGTCGAACGCTCTTATGACGTCAAGTTGCCGGCAAAGCGTTAGACTTATCACTGTTTATTCGCTATTAAGCGTTGGCCGAGTAGTTCTAGACGTCGGGATTTAATTTGTAAAATTCTCGGAATTCGAATCGGGGTTTCGAATCGCTACCAGTAGTGAATAGTGATACATCTATGCTGATGAGTCCCGATTATAGAGGTCGAAACGTGCACGTACATAGATAATAAACCAAACAATATATATATATATATATATATATATATATATATATATATATATATATATATATATATATATATATATATATATATAGAGAGAGAGAGAGAGAGAGAGAGAGAGAGATAGATAGATAGATAGATAGATAGATATGGGTATATATTTCTATATAATTGTATTCGCAGTTATTAGTTGCACCACGCGTCCTTGCGGACAATTATTATATGAATAGATCATGATAAATTAGGATTTTACCAACCACCTACATATTTCTGACGCTCATCCCGAGCACCGACTCTTTTAAACACCAATTAATTAACGGATCTTTATAACTTTTAGAATATATATTCTCGAAAAGATGTTGAATAACATGTGCACGTTATTTTTGTAAATATTAACAGTTATGGGGTGCATATATATAATTTCTGATGAACTGATCATTATATACATTATATATTTTGGAATATATACTCTAAGAAACACGGTGAGAAGCATGGCCGCATCGTTTTTTGGTAAACTTTACAACTCGAACTTGTTTCCACCGCCGCCCCCCCCCCCACAAATTTAAAATACATTAGATACGAAAAGATTTAGAGAAAAGAATTGCTCTGCACAAAATCTTCATCCATATAAAATAATATAGTTTTAAAGGATCGGTACGCACGTGTGGGCATTGCTAATATGTATGTGCTTAGTAAAATAGTAAACTATACAAGATTATCATTATGAATTATATAATATATCTGTAACATTTAAAATTTAAGTTGGTGCCAACTGCCAAGAAACGAAACACATGAACACTTTAAACTACTGCTATATGTATTGCTTATACTTGTTCTGGGACGGGTCTGTTGAATGTTCTCGGGTTTCATCGATTTTTTAATACAGGATCAAAGGTAGAATATGGGTTGTAAAAACCAGGTTCGTCTATAAACACCGTTCAACGGACAAAGCTTTCGCTTGTTGACAATTGCTCATAGAAAGATCTGGCTCCTACCAGCCGGTTCTAGCCCCAGATCCAGTATGACAAGATTGATGAAACCCGGGTGCATCAAACATACAAATTAATTTATAAATTCTAAATAAAATACTTTATACTTGCTGAGATAGAACATACGATCGAGCAATTTATTGTCTTTTATATAACTTTTGAAATATGCTACAGACACATAATATATATATACATACATATATATATATATATATATGTATATATATATATATATATATATATATATATATATATATATATATATATATATATATATATATATATTAAATTAAATAAATACATATATATATATTAAATCCAAAATTAGTCTCTCAATCTTTGCACTTTTCCTATGTGTTACCTAGTATCAACACTCGCGTTGATATTTTCTGTTATAACTACATAAATGTTATAGTTGAAGCAATCGACGTCTTCGCCATTGCCGCCTGTTTTACTTCTTGCTTCGGCAATATAGAGAAGGAGGTATTAGGTCGTTAAATGAAGCGACGAAGCCTGGAATGTGAGAGAGAAGTGTACAGAGATGGTAGCAGTAGCTGACACCATCACCATCGCACGCTGTTTTATTTTTACGCTGCGTCTCTTCATCAATAAAGAAATAGAGGGAATGATGTGATATCACATTTGCTTGTTAATAGACCGAGAGAGAAAGAGAAAGAGGCAATGAAGCGAGAGGTAAAGACACTGTATTAAGTAGGAGTTAGAGATGAAAAAAAACACCTCAGAGAAGGTGAGAGTTATAGACCAGCCTGTAGTGCCATTTCTTGCAAACTTAAGTCAATCGCAAACTCATAAAAATGTGAGCGTATATTTGATGCGATTAAAATACATATGAAAAAAGGTTAGAGAATCAAACGTTTATTAAGTAAATTGATAGTAAAACGCTTGAAGTTACAGCTTGAGATGTCTTAAGAAATTCAAATTAGGAAATATTTTGTAACTGGTGCTTGGTGACTATGGATCTAATTCTACGCAAATTTGATATAATTATATGTTTTAATGAGAGATTGTGCCTTTACATTTTGGAAAAAAATGACAGTTTTGGAATACTTATTAATTGATTTCTGGGACGAATTGCAAAGAAAATATACTAAGAAATCATAAGCGTCTGAATTTCATATATTGAACTGAACATACCTAAGATTACGACACCTTACGTCTAGCAGATATGTTTTAAAATTAATAATGATCGATTAATTAATTTAGGAGTTAATCTTGTACATACAACTATAGAAGCATACTTTTTTTTCACATATACATACATATATATATATGCATATATATAAATATATTTTTTATAAATAAATATTTGTTTTCTATAGACATAGTATGTTTCATATTAATTAACAATCAACAGTGTAGCTTATATAATTGTAAAGAACGATCCAAACCCTGAACCCTAATGACCCAATCTTGCATTCTTAACTACTCAGCTACCGTGACAGTCATTTTTGATGGCAGCAATAAATCCAATATATTATTTACGAATATATATATATATATATATATATATATATATATATATATATATATTACTATTACATGTATCTACATACAATTTTAAAAGAAGATATACTTTTTTATGTATCAAGTTTCAGTATTTACTTCAACAGTGATCGATACGTAAGTAGAGATAGGTAGTAAGCTATGAAAATATATTTATGGCAATTAAGCTACACAGAGGCTCCTGCGTTTCATCCCAGGGGGAATCTTCAGGCTAAAATGCGGGAGCCTCTGTGTAGCGTAATTGTCATAAATATTTTTTCATAGCTTACTATATATATATATATATATATATATATATATATATATATATATATATATATATATATATACGAATATAGAGATGTACTTATTTTGTTCGGGGTTTATGGATGGGGAGCTTGTTAGACATTTATAGTTGTAAGTGTCTGTCTCTCACTCCTTGCTTTGGTAACTGTTCGCATGGCGGACAGGCAGGCGCATGCGCAGTTAATGCGTGTTGTAATTTCGGGTATGTATCTCGTTGTACACGGGTGAACATTCTGCCACCATTAATCACGAATGTAATTTTTATATTCGGTCACGTCGTCGCTTCTTTGTACAGTGCATCGAAGAGCCAACTCATGAAATTTGCCCGCGGAAATATACGCGAAGGGAAATATAGTTGCGACATGATTTGAAATAACTGTGAAATCATCCTATTTCATTATCTAGAAGAGAATAAGGATGAGAACAAGAACAAAAAAAGGAAAGAGAATGAACTGGTAAAGATGTTAATCATGTTTTCACAGGCAGAAGTTATGATTAGCTGGCGGCTAAAACGAGGGAAAATTGTTTTGTTTTAGGCTCACGTAAAGTTGAAATTACAGGAATACAAAATTAAAGAAAGAAACACATGGCAATAATCACCTCGTACTAAGACTAGAAGATTATCCGTTCATCAACGGGTTTATATTATACGTAAACAAATATGGTAGAAATAGCAGTGTGAAATGGATCAGAAACCATCATGGATTGTGTATTATCGCCTTCAAAAGCGAATATGACGTTTGACAGCGTCTCTCTACTCTGCCTCTCGGCTCTCTCTTCTTTCCCCCTCGTCTTTCTCTGTCTCTCACTCTATTTATCTGCTCTCTCTCTCTCTCTGTTCCTCTCTCGCTCTTCTTCACCCAGTATCTCTCTCATTCTCTCTCTCTATTTCTCTCTCTCTCTCTCATGCTCTCTCTCTTTCTTGGGGTTGAAAAATACTTGTAATCCAGGGTTTCGAATCGTGTGACGGTAGTGAATAGTCGTACTTCGATGCTGATGTGTCTTGATTGAAAAGAGACGAAACGTATACGTCCATAGATAAACAAACAATAACAAATATTTATATTTGAAGTTCTTCGTTAAAAAGTAGAGCACTGTAAATGGTAGTAATAACACAGCGTGACGTCACTTGCTTTATATGCATCATTCCTTCCCTTATAGAAGTTGAATGCCTGTATGTCTCACCGCCTTTAAATGTGTAAAAATTATCATTGTTTATAAGCTTTTCAGAATTGGCCTATCGGTTAGCGACGTTGGATTGGGGTTGAAAAATACTTGTATTCCAGGGTTTCGGATCCTGTGACCGGTAGTGAATAGTCGTACTTCTATGCTGATGAGTCTTGATTGAAAAGAGACGAAACGTATACGTCCATAGATAAATAAACAATAACAATATATATATATATATATATATATATTTATATTATAACTAGAATAAATATGAAACTAAAAGTAAGCTTTTAGCAAATAGAACCTATAGTTAAATGGTTTAAGTTCAATATAAATTGATTTATCTTTATATATATATATATATATATATATATATAGCCAACATTTTCGTTGGATTTTTGGAAAAACAATTATTTTCCAAAGTGACCAAGCCGGCTTTTTATATACGTTACGTTGATGACACTTTTGCTTGTTTTCCCTCGCGGAGTGATGCTGAATATTTTCTTCGCCTTCTTTGTGATTTGCATCCATCGTTGCAATTCACTATGGAGGTTGAGGATTGTGTTTTTTTACCATTTCTCGGTGTTTTAGTGGCTTAAGCCAGTTCATCGTTTGAAACATCTGTGTACAGAAAA
>OY744523.1:69483287-69513287 GCA_963556195.1 Sepiola atlantica
ATTCCTCACTCGACCAAGCGGATACTATTTATACTCTACATAGCAGACATCACATCTGTCGTCTTCCCTTCTTTCAAATTGGTTTACTTTTTCTTACAAACTGCTGCTTTAATGCCCGAATGGCTTTCAGCATGATTGCGAAGTACCGCCCAGTCTCTCCATTAACTTGAGGTTGATAAGATGTTTGCTTTCAGGGTTTGATACTCCTATTCTTTACAGAAGTGATTAAACTCAGAGGACCTGAACTGGGGTCTGTTATTATAAACGATAATCGCTGAGATACCATGTGTATAGAAACACTTTTATAGTTTAGATGATTATATCTGCCTTGGTGGAGTTATACACAGATGATTTAGACCATCTTTATTCTACTCCCCACTGGGAAAAGGCACATAGATGTCAATGTGGAGTACTTTCTCAGGGACATTTTATTTTGGCGATATGCACTGGACGGTTGTTTTTACTTCGGGTCTAGTGTTGTGAATAGTATACATCCGCTTACAACAGCTTCTATGTGTGTGACTATTTTCGGCAACCATACCTTAGTTCCGAATATTGTTTTTATTTTCATTTCAATCCTTCTGACATGGCTCTATTTAATTTGTACTTACCGATATTTTGCGTTAGTGTTCCTTACTTTTGTATTGGAACGAAAATATTTTATTTCATTAGATTTGTTTTCTGAAAATACTTATTAAAGCTGAGAATAAGGTGGGCACATAATTTTGGTTTGCGGATGCCTGTTAGCACAACGATATAGCAATATTTCTATTATCTGTTAAATAAACCTTTAAGAAAATAATCGAAATAAAAAATACGCTTTCCACAATAATTCTCCTTTCCTAGTATATACAGTAATATTAGTTTTTCCATCGACCTGGTTTTGTTTATCTTTAGAAATGACTGCCTATATGAAGTTCATAGCGATTTCGTTAAAACAATATTATTAGTCTCTATCTGGTTAGAATTGCTATTACATTACATTTGTTTACACAATAATTTATTATTGTTTTACGCGATATCAAACTTATTTTTCGTTGCGTAACTATAGTAACTTAATTACCGAAACAGAAGCGCGAGCTTAACGAAATCGTCACTTCTTTGCTAACCTCATTTGTTTAATAAACACTTTCATATTGCTTTTAAAAAGGATAATATAATTAGTTAAAGAGGAACACTTCAGCTCACTTTTACTCTACATGTCAGCATATTTGTCGTCTGTTTACAATTTGTAGTTATTAATTTTAATTATACACTTTACTGAAATATTACCTTTTTATTAGTTGTGATTTCCGAAAGGGTTCTTTAATTTTTTTAAGAACTTACTTTAAAAAAATCAGTTAATTTTTTTAGCATATACAGCGGTATCCCGTCTTCAACTCAATTATTTTGTTGTCCATTTACACGTATATTTCTCAAATATCGTCTTAAAAAATATTTAAGCGTGTTGTACACTTAAATATTTTTAAAGACACTGATGGGATTTTGCCAAAATATTTTAATTGTTTCTACCTTTCATCATTTCTCTAAAAAACTTATATAGCGTTTTCATTAATCAATTTTTCAACTGTCACACATATGCGTGTTATCTTATTAGCAATTTTAAGTCAAATAAGTGTCAACTGTGTGTAATAAAAACTAGAAACCGAACATAACTTACAGATAAGTTTTATTTAACAATTCGTTGCTTACTGTCACAAATAGTATTCAATATTCACTCTTAATATATAACAAGAATGTAGAACATTCCATCATTAATCAAAGGGGTGAGACAGGCATCAATTACCTTTGATACTACACTGTGTCTATCTGTAATTATTTAGCAAACGAACCGGTGTTGCTTTTTTATTTGTCTCCGTTAAACTGTTATCCCGGATGTTTTATGTACTAATGAGTTACGGGTTATCAAGGCCCAAAGGCATCTCGAATATAAGGGTTACTGATTTCGTAAGGTGTACGGTGAGACAACATTGTGAGAATAAGTAATGATGGTGAAAACTGGGCAGAATTCGATAACTTAAGATGGCGGCCGGCTGGGAAGTTTGGAAATCAACTCTGCTGATGAAAGTTATGTTTACTTTTAGGTACACATACACATAAAGGGAAATTATTTACAGTAGTTATAGTTAGGCGCGTTCTTGCTGTAAATGTTTTAGAGGGGCAACCATATATTAAAGTTAAGCTTAGCAACTTCAATAAATCCAACGATAGGGTAGAGAAAGATTGTGTAACATAAGATGTAAGGATGAGAAATAGAACATCTTCCACTAAATTTCGAAGTCGGTTATATACTCTTTTAAGGTAGTAAATAGTTTTCGAATATGTGGCAACAGTGCTTTTATCTTAAGACGTATTTGACACTTATAACGGTAGAGGCTTGTCGGACGTGAGGTACTTTTTTGAGCAGTACAATGATCCAACCATTTTCCAAGACCTTAGCTACAAATCTTGTGTAAGTCTTATATGTCAGGTATAGAGTAAACGTCAGTCCTAGCAGCGTATCAAAGCAGGGTCTTCCTAAAAAAAGAAAGGCATATGTTTCAATTAGGGAATAGTGAGAATCAGAAGGTTGGTGGTTAAACTAGAGACACTTAGTTGTAGACGTATTAAAATAAACCAGACGTCTTTTTTCCCATCACTATACAACGCGCTGAATCCTTCGTAGATTTTTAGATTCGTAGATATCGTACTCACATATTTTATATATCATTCATCTGTTATCATAGTTACACAAGTTTTATGTAATAAACTTAAAAATTAAAATAATTTGAAGGAGAGCCACCCAAATTATTTATTTTATCAATGTTCGTTTCTTTTCGCTTATTTCACAATTTAAACAGGTAATCGCAACGGTTTGCTCTTCTTTCCTTCCTTCCAGTGCGTAGAACCTCATATATTTATTCCACACGAAATACCGTTGTATTTCCTTTATTCACATTCTCAATAGTAATAATAATTTCTTACTTAAAAATTTAAATATATATATATATATATATATATATAAATACAAATCTATCTTACATTCTGAGAACCATCCTTAACTCATTCAGCGTTAAATATAGAAAGATGCATCCAACCGTTTTAGCATTTTATCCATTGCCTCTATTTCTATGGCACACTCAAATTGATTTCCGACAGATGCTCACAGCCAGAAATATGCGGCTATTATACAAAGGCAACAAACACGATGCTATAACGTCAAGCACATAATCGTTGAACAGTTATAGCATGTTCGTCACAGGACGCACATAGACAAAATGAATGGCGACAAATGAATGTCCCCGTCTTTCGTTACGATGAACAGCGAAAAAAGATTTGGTCGACCGAGTGGGTTGAAGAGAGAGACTGCGTCGTTACCGATACCATTAGATAAGGCTAGCAACTGATTGCGCCACTGAAGACGATACAGAACAATTGGAAGCAACCTATAAAGAGTAATAATAATCAAAAAGAACCGCTCATGCATGCGAATCAAAACCTGCTTACATGCATGCGTATATGATAATAATAATAATAATAATAATGATGATAATTATAATAATAATAATAATAATGATGATAATAATAATAATGATGATAATATTAATAATAATAATAATAATAATAATAATAATAAGAGAAGATTTTTTTGTTTCATGTAGTTTACGAGTAGTAACAGTTCTTAGCGAACTCAGTAATAATGATGCTATGCATAAATAAGCGTAACTACTACCATCTATATATTAATAATTACTAATTGCTTATTTTAGTACTCTTTGTCAAAATTAGGGTCGCCCTAAGTCTAACATTTCCTCACTGTGGTAGGGGCAATTGCAAGGTGATAGTGTCAAACCTAACCAGCTTAGAGAGCTCTGGTGAAAATAAAGAGGTCTGCGTCAGGGTCCGTCGTCTTCTGATCGTATCTGCGTCTACGTGTGACTTCGAATGTTTTCGCTGATCTTTTCTTAGTTCAGTGTCAGTGATAAAACTTGCACTCTTTACAGTTAATGAATAGTTGCAACCAATGAGGAGGACTTCATTGAAAGACTAGACACTCCTGAGAAGCGATCTTCCTGGTTTCTATAAAGAAGTGCAACTCGTTTTACAACAACAACAGCAACAACATATATCAGAGTCAAGTAAAAGATATAGCAGCTATCCGCTGCGCGAGAGATACGTGAAGACAGATTTGAGAGAGAGAATCTAGACAAATACATAAATATAAAAGGAGAGATGGTAAATAGATAGAATAGTGCACACGTATTATCATTATTCCACTATCTTTGGACATAGCCGAACTTACACTTTAATCATAATCGGAGGATAAACACGTATACTTAATCCGAGTTTTACGTTTTACACAACAACGTCATCAGATAAATTTCTGTTTAGTTATTTTTTATATTGCATCTTCGATGACGTACGGACGACCATGCAATTTAATTAGCATTTTAAGGCTCATAATCGACCGTGTTCAGATTGGGAAATGTCTTCACTATAAAGTGGGTACGGCAGAAACCCTCGCATCGTATAATTCTTACAATGTCTGCACTATAAGGTGGGTGCAGCAGAACCCACACACCCTATAATTTATCAAACATGTGCACTATGATGTGGGTGCGGCAGAACCGACACACCCTATAAGTGTTCAAACATCTGCACTATAAGGTTGGTGCGGGAGAACCGACACATCCACTAATTCTTCAAAAAATTGCACTATATTGTAGGTGCATCAGAACCCACACACACTCTAATTCTTCAACCATCTGAACTATATTGTGGGTGTGGCAGTACACACACACATCGTCTAATTCTTCAAACGCCTGCACTATAAAGTGGGGCGACAGGACACCAATTGGCTGGCATTATTTCATTAATGCGTGCGGAAGGTGATAACGTACGTTCTAAAACGAAATGGCTAAACGTATTATTAAATAGACTTGTGGAACGTCGGAGAAATTCCACACTTTCTGTTTTCATCAATCTGCATGATTTATCGTTAATTATATTTCGGTTTTAAATAACACTTTTTGGAGTCGAACATTGTCTGTTTCGTCCCCGCAAAATAATTGTTATTGTCGATTAAACATTTGTAAATAAATAAAACTAAGATGTATCTTTTTTATTTTTTGGACATTGTAACAATCTATATATTTGTAAAACAATATTCTCTTTCTTCTTACTGCAAAACATAATTGTCAATTAAATATTATTTTTCAAATAAAACGAAAGTTCAACCGTTTTAATTTATTCATTTCTTACAATTGAATTCCTTTCAAAATAAATACTCTGTTCCCCGTCATCTTTAAAATTATTGTCAGCTAAACATTCTATAAATAACTAAACTGTGGTGATTGTGCGACTGTATCTTTAAAAAATGTGACGAGTGATATCGTACGTACAGACATTTAATTAATTCTGAGTATTATTATATAGATAACTTGCATACTTATCGCACGGACAATTTTCGATAATTGTGTATAAGATCAATGTTACAGAAAGTTTACGCTAGGAGTGATTCATATGATAAACACACATACTAATCCACGGAAAATTACAATGATAACTGGAGCATTCGCTGAGGACAGTTTTAAATGTAAAAGCAGAGGCGGACTCTGAGATAAGCTTTTCAGCAAAATGTGTATTATTTGCATTATTTGGACTAATGTTATCAACTTAGATCTTATTCTCACAAAGTTTCAGTCGCTGTAATCCCCAACCTTCTTTAGGTGCGTCCAATAGACCTCGGGAATTTTTGTTTTGAACTAATGCATTTGTGTGGAATTTCAAACGTAATCCTTTATTTAATTAAAAGGCGTAGCTTTCAGTCGTTCCGTCAGCCATGCAAGGGTAGAAGTTTTAAGTAAATTGTAGTTATATACATAGTATCGCACAGAAGATTGGACCTTCAACCTCCAACAGTATGTCACACAAGACTGGTAATAACTTAGTACTTTAATCCGTTGGGTCACGGGTCGTTGCGGACGATACTAACAATACAATTACGAATTACATAAGACTTTAAACCTGTCATAGCTGACGGCATGAGAGCAGATTATCTCCTTAGATAACATATAGAGTTTTGTTTGAAATTCCGTACACACTACCGAGATCGACTTACATATTCCCGAGTTCGATGAGACGCTTCTTGTTAAGGTCGGGGATTAAATTGGCCATAACGTTGTGAGGATAACACCCAAGATGAGAATTGTTGTCCGAAAAATCCAAATAATGCAGATTATAAATTCCGATCTAAAAAATTCTGAAACATAATATTCAGCGATATTACAGAAGTTGTGGAATCAACAAAACGCACAATAATATATCAGATTAGGAGTAAAATATTACTTAAAACTAACATCCTATACAACAATTGAAGACATTTCTTGACACCACTCATGAAGAACAGAAGATCAGAAAAATGCAGAACCTTCTTACTTAAATTAAAATGGAGCACTGTACTTTGAATTTATTTCCTCTGGTGCCTATTTCTGATCAAATTGTTATTATTCTGCCAACACTGACCGCGTTGAAGAGTTAAGAACTTTGTGGGAATAGAGTGGTGTCAAGAAATGTCTTCGATTGTTATTATGAGGGTTGACGAAAATAATTTCAAAATACAGTGTCGAAAGAGAGGTAATTTGGATTACACCACATAGTCAGTGCCATCGTTACTATAATAACTAAAGATTAAAATTAAATGATAATGGACGACTCAGTAATGGGTAATGCAGAGAGAATTATCTACCTCCACATATTAGATTAAAAGTCCAGTTAAAAATTCAGTTCATATTCTCTGGTTCTACATAAATATTCCCATGTACGAAATAATTCGTCTTAAGGTCGGTAGTTAGATCAGCCGAAACGTTGTAAGAATAACATGTAATATGATAATGTTTTAATATTCTCCTGTGAGTGGGCAAAATATATCCATGCGGAATCAGCTGAATGGCTGGCATGCTTAATTTTGGCGCTGACAATGGGTTTTAATTATATCCTATTTTTATGAATGTGAGGAGGGTCGTATAAGAGTGGTAGCTGGATCTAATGCTGAAGTACATGTCTGCATTTTGCAGAGGGTAGCATCATCCTATCAAGGTGGGGTACTTTATTTAATTCAACGTAGCCAACAGATCATGTTAAATCTGACAAATTCTTGAAATATTCCGTCTTATACAAATAATTGTAGCATTGTCTTTATCTGCGGGTACTATCATCATTTGGTAGTGACTTGATTACCAATAATTCTTAATATGAGATGTTAGGTTTCGGCGGCTTAAATTTCTCAAGTGCTTTCCTTACTTTCTATCTCAGCTCATCTCCTTGTGGCTTGGTTTTTAAAGGATGTCTCTTACATTGAATTTATCATGTCTAGATATAGAATCCGCTTGATAGTTGTTGCAAACTTGAGACATTTGTTTACTACTTACTGATCAGAATTTGCCAGATGGGCACTGCATATTATTGGTGAATGGTAGGCACGCTATCTTATATCATATCCTTTCAGTTATTTCCAAAGCTCATAATATATGAGAATATTAGTACGAATAATCCAAATGATACATATATGTTTCTCTGTTGTTATTTTATGTTAAAATACAAATAAAAAAAAAACGCTGGTTATTTTCGTTTTGACCATCAGCTATTAAATATCCGTGCAATATTAAATGAAATGGGCAGTCAAAACTAAACAAAAATATGTTTTATTGAAAACAAATTAATTAATACGGCATTGTTTAAAAAAACTCACACATACTGACAGTAATGGCGGAAATGCTTAGGAAATACAAGAAAATATCATAGCCAAAGTTTTTAAACTAATGGACGTTGCTTGAAGTGATTTGGAATACACTTATTATATATTTTATTTTTTTCCGCTCCAAAAAAAATTAGTTTATGATTATATGCAATCTTTATTTCATAAGATTATTTCCGTTCACGTAATTCTTCCTTTTATTCAACTCATTTTTTTTCGCCATGAAGATTAATAATTTGTATGATTTCGATTATTCAGACTACCATTCTGATGTTGTTGTTTCTTTTAACTTTTGTCACTAGACTTCGACCGATTCAACTTCCGATCATCTTTACGTACATCGCTTAGAACTGGGTAATCTGTGTCGAATTTAGAAACCGTTTATTTAATCCACGTAGTAGAGTGTTCTCCTCCCGTCAACATAACAAGATAGAATTGTTAAGTGTTTTGAAATGTTAATCTCAGTTACTATCACCATAAGTGAGAATTGCACCTAAACTCTTCAAGAGACCGCATTGATTGAAACTCAATGCCTTTATATGTGTTGTCACGGTTTCAGTTCGACAGCATCAATCCGATGAAGGTCTGAGATTTCATCAGTCGAAACGCTGTGAAAGAAATAAGAAACAAGATTAGTATATTTGCTTGGATAATTAATATAAGAAACATTTTAGGTTTTTGGTTTTTGTATATAATTCACATTTGGGGTTATCTCGTTTGCATTTTTACATGAATCCGATACAATTCCCATCCTTAGCTTTCTGTCCCTGTAACAGTCTCAGTCTCTTTATCCGTCTCTGTCTCTATCATTGTCTGACTGTCTGTATGTCTGTCCGTTTGCCCGTCTGTCTGTCTTTTTGTTTCTCTCTCTCTCTCTCTCTCTCTCTCTCTGTCTGTCTATCTCTCTATCACTCTTACACACAATTTTCAGTTCCTTTTTGTTACAGTGATCTATCATATAATGTCACTTAAATAAGCAGAAAGGTAGAAAAGATAAAAGTGATGAAGCCGCCTCTGCATAGCTACTATTTCTGTTCTTTTTGTTGGTACAATTTCTTGTGAATCACTTTCTGTTCGTGTTATTTTTAAGGCACAACAGTTTAACATGAACATATTTATTAATCATTTTATGTCTATTTATATAAAGTTATATATGCATATATGTTTATATATTTGTATGTACAGAGGTCACTCCTAAAACAATACACAGGTCATTATTAATGTGGATTAAAGCTTCTAGACGAAGTGTTTGTAAGATGGGCTATATTTACTTTGATTTAGTTTTAGGCATAGAGGTTAACCGTGAAAACTCAGATACCTCAGATTTTTGTAGAAATGTTAATAAGCATTAGGCATCAATTAATTAATATTCCTGACATTTCAGTGTCTTTTTTTAGTATTTTAAAGTATGTATTATTGGCCATAATATAATCAGAAACGCACAATGAACGATTTAAATATATTAGATTTGAATTAAAATTGACCAATAGACCAAACGAAAGTAATTAAGCAGAATTCTCTCAATTTAGATTTCTTTTCATGGACCTGAATCTAAGACATTTTCTAGAATCAAAATAATGTAATAGATTTTTTATTAAAATTGGAATGCGGATTCTAGAAGAAGGTTAAGTAGGATTATATCGGCATAAATGTGGTACATAACGTTTCTGTTTGGGGAATTCATGTTTCCTGTCTAGGGACGGGTATTCTGCTAGTACTTAAATAAAAACATTCCTTTATTTTTGAATAGTATTTTCTTTTTCTTATTTAAAAATCCTCATGATTTTCGCCGACATAAAAACTGGATAGCTGTGTATGTGGCTTTGAACATGCAATCTTACTTATGGGCATATATTGTATTAAATGTTTGCAGATGTCTCTATATTTTCTGTTCTACAAAACTCACACTTCTCATTTCCCACACGATTCAATATCTTATATTTCTTTTTTCTTCCTCTATTTACCTCCCTTCCCCATACTCTCTCTCCGTATCCCTCTCACTTTGTACCCCCCCATCTATCACTCTCTTGTTTCTCAAGTAGTATTTAGTATTTTTTCTCTAGTTCTCTAACTCTGAAGACATTTATTTTAGTCACATGAAACTTGATTAATATAGATACATACCGCATTTAGATATATACCGTATTCTCTGGGTACAAAGTGTTTCCTTTGATTCATGGTTACGTCGAATATCAGAATTTCCACCTCCGCCTACTGGACTTTTTATTAGATTATCTGACTCTGATACGATTCTTGAACTTCCGACATTTACTTCTGCCCACTCATATTAGGCGCATGAGACGTCACGGATGTGCAGTACTTTTTCTAACCAAACAGACGCATCTGTCACCTGCAGGCAGACCGGTTTACTGATCAGCACGTGATGTTCCAGTTCCATAAGTGCCTTCTTGTGCAGAGTAGCGGTTATGTCATGCAACGGTGTCAGCTAGCCGATAAAATCTGGTGATGCAATTTTGTTGGCAAATGCCTTTTGGCAAGGGGGCGCCTTTTCTATTCCTCGATGCCTGAAAAGTGAAAGACGATGATCTATATGTTGTGCTCCACAAGATACAGCGGGCTGGAATAGCTGACGGAGGTAGCGGTGGAATCTGAAGTACTGGATTTGATCGCAATAACACCAGACTTCCGTCAACACATAAGAGACATTATGAAAGGATTTATGTCCGCAAGTTGAACACTGTGAGTCTGGAAAGCATTGGTCACCTACCAGATGTAATCTCTCTCCATAGACAGCTACATGATAATTCAAAATACGGTCAACAACATGACCGTTTCAGAGTTGCGATGCCCTTAATAAGCTCACGTTGAAAACAAAACTATTCCTATAAATTTCACTTTTTTTTTTACTCAGATTTAACGTTGATTCTGTAAGTTTAAGAAATGGAACCATACATTAAAACAGTAGACTTATTATTTAATTTCCACCACTTATTTTTTTAATAGTTTTTTCTAATTTTCTTCTTTTTGTCTATTTTTCTAATTTGTTTTTCTCCTTATTTTAATTAATACTTTTTTGCTGAACTGATTTCTACATAATTTCTTACTAAGTCTACCTCACTTTATATAGTTTGACCCCACGTATTATTTTATACAATATCTATCAACTCTGACTTTTAGTCTGTAGTTAAAAATAAGAGAATGAAATAATAGAAATAGTGGCACAGTCTATTGACAACCAAGTGGTTTATATAACATAACTCAGTAATACAAGTTCACCCGTAGTTGTAGTGGGAAGAGATGGAGAGATAGATAGATAGATAGTTAGATAGATAGATAGCGAGAGAGAAAGATAGATAGATAGATAGATAGACAGATAGATAGATAGATAGACAGATATATAGATAGATAGATAGATAGATAGATAGCGAGAGAGAGAGAAAGAGAGAAAGAAAGAGAGAGAAAGAGAGAATAGTAGCAAGAGGAATATTTTGGATTTTTATTTTGCTATTCAACTTGCTTTTTAAACTGACTTTCTCCTGATGCAAACAGTATAATCTATGTCAAAATATGTTACGAAACGGCTCACAGTCTTTCTAGCATTCTATATTTAGGTGATATCCTCCTTCAATAATAATAATAATGATATATGTTGTAAATGCAGTGTAGACATAGTTCTCTAGATGCAACTGTATATCAGAGCTAATTGACGGGGTGTGTATCCTCAGCTGTGTCCTCAAATGAAAAGAAAAAAAAAGTTACTCGGTAAGTTTCTCAACATGAAAAAATAGAGAGATGGGAAAGTTGAAATTTAATTTAGTTACTGCAAGTATACTAGCAAAAGTTAAACGTCAGGAGAAGTCCTTCGATATACGGAAGTATAATTACTCGATTTTCTCTATGGATTTAGTCTATAAGAAACTGATCGGAAGGCAATTAGATGTCAATTTACTGAAGCAAATGCACTGTAGTTTAAAAGTCAAAGTGTTGCCATCTCCTTCCTCACAAATATACCATTTTACCCGAAACAGGAATAACGAAAATATTCACCCACTCGAGACGATAATATCTTAAGAGA
The DNA here is from genome assembly GCA_963556195.1 of Sepiola atlantica. NCBI lineage: Eukaryota > Metazoa > Mollusca > Cephalopoda > Sepiida > Sepiolidae > Sepiola > Sepiola atlantica. Next base: position 69,495,059 of record OY744523.1, read on the forward strand.
ACAGACGACCTAAATTACATGTTCTACAATACAAAAAATATATTTAAGTGTATTTGAATATTTACATTTCTCAATCTTGGTAATACTGATGCGTCTTGTATTGTGCTATGTTTGAGCGTAAGTAGGGTTATTTCAATTGATTGGCTGTTTAAGAGGTTCACATCGTAGACAACTATTTACACATTTAACAACTAAAAACAAAATTCAGGGTTTTCTTCAGAAAATTATAAATTCTAAGAGAATATCGTTGAAAACCGATAATCTTGTCTAGAACAACAATTTAAGTACATAATGAACTAGGAAATATTTTCATTCCCTTTTGACCATCCGTAAATATTTAAAGTAACACAGAAATAGGCATTGTGTTTTCATAGTAAAAGTGGTAAGCTGAATAAACCCTGTCAGAAAAATAGTTTAGAACATCCAGTGAAATTAACTAACTAAATAAATAAGAATAACAATCCAAAAGTAATCTCTTTCTGTTCTCTATGTCTGTCCTTCTCTCTGACTTTCTTTCCCGCACCCCCCACCCAATAACTCTGGTGGAATATTATTTATCAATTAATTGTAGTGTTATGGCATCACCTGTTGCTATTAAAGTGACATTATAATAGTTTGTATTATAGTTCATTGTATTACTTTCGAATGTTAATAAACGTAGAAAGAGAGTGAGCGGGCGTGTGTGTGAGTGTGTGAATAGAGGGGAAAGAGAGAAAGTTAATGTAGAGAGAGTGATATGAACTGTATAAAATAAGAGCGGTATAGGTTCCAAAACATAGAATAAGTGAGTGTGAGACTCATAGACAGAGGTTAGTAAAAGTTGGGTGATTTGGTGAGAAAATTTCAAATTACGGCTAATTAGAACAATTAAAAATGATTTTGTGAAACAGCACAATTCCAATACGAAGGTGCATTTCAATATGCATTTTGCATGATTACGATATATATAAAATAAGCTTTAATAAGCCGGATGGAAACACACGCTGATTAAATAATCTTTAGTATTAAGAATTTTCATTATATTGACATTTCGATAATTAATATATTCGCCTGTTCATAGTTTAACTGTGCTATGTGTACTTTGTACTTTTAACGTGTATTTGTGTGCGTGCATATGTGTTCGCGCACATGCGTGCATGTGTGTGTTTTAATAAAAGTTGATCTAATGCTAAAGGGATACGAATTACCCGGAACAGAGCACGAGAGACTCCGGCCGACCGAGGAGGTCGGGTTGCAAAGAGTCGGGCGATGAAACGTATTTGCAATTAATAACCGTATCACGAGTTTGGGGAACGGCTAATATCGTTCTTAATTAGATGTTGTCAAATCATTTATCAGAAGGTCCCGCTGGTGGCGGAGGTGGGCGTTTTAGGGGGAAGGGGATATTTTTAACCAAAGGGCATTCGGAGGCAATATGGTGGCTAATTGCTTGCTCAGCTAAGGACGCCGTTGTTTGCAAAAGGAAAAACACTGGAAAGCAGGAGGGGTGATAAGGTATATGCATATCACAGACGGCTACTCACGTGTAGTGGAAGGAAGGGTTGAGAAAACCTGCTTCGCGGACGAGACGGCTTTAAGCTTAGATAAACGTTTGGCAGTTGAGGTCCCTAATTTGTCCACGATATCGACGAAGTTCTCTTTCATTTCCCTCGTCGATAGCAGATGGTAGTAATTAATGTACGTGGCGTTTATAAATCCGAGCTGCTCAGATCATAGTGTATTTGCAGATATCATAAACAATAATGGCGGGAGAACACCTCTCCTCAAAAGTCATCGAACTATTTACCAAATACATAACTAAATGACTGATTCGAAATTACAAATCCTTATATGAATTTTAGTTTTAAAAAATGTTTTTTTTTTAATCAGATGTCATGGTCTAAGTTATAATAACAGTTTCAAGAAGGGCATGGTCATACATGACCACTATGTTCCATCTTTATACTGATCTTTCAAACGACGGGTGTTTGTATTTCACTGATCTCAAGTTTCTTTTCACGGTAACTTCAAATCTTAAACCGATCTGATCTCAATGAGTTAAGCCGACTCCACGTGAAGTTGCTACATCGAATGCACTTGGAATGTCGTTGGATAATTCTAGAGTCCGCATCGGCCGAAACGTTGTGAGTATGACAACTAAGATTAGAATATTAGTCCGAATTATACAAATGATAAATCCCCATTTTGAAACAATTCCCAAACATAAACCATTACCATCTACTTTATTTGGTTTGTGGCAGTCGTTTATTTATTCGACTTGTATAAGAAAAATGACAAAACACAAAGTAAAAAACGCATACTGTGTATTTACATGATCTAACTTAAATTTCTATTTTTTTATGTAGATACGAAATTTAATAAAAGTATTATAAACGATTACCCCCCTCCCCCCAAAAAACATAAACACCAGTCTATGCAGGACCTGCCCACCATATTCGAGTCGTTAATGACCAACGGTTTTTTATTCATGGCGGATCAATTATATGCTCGGAAACTTTGGTGATATGCTCGTCAGTAAGAAAGGGTGATTATGGTGGTTGGGCTTCACACTCACTGGACCTTAACCACACACCACAAATTTTATCTAAGAGTTTATCTCTAAGATACTTTCTATCACTACCAGGATACGAATGTCCGAGTTCAGACAAATTTTAAGTTAGTATCGAAATGCGCTTATTATTAACTGCCGATAAAACAAAGACTGTTGTAGAATAATGATTGAAACCCGGTGGCCGCGCCAATCCTTAACATAAGTTTATTTGTATCAGATATTCGTAGATTACCGGATGATATTTTACATTTTATTAATGATTTCATAGGTGGAATTGTGTGATTTAAAACCAAATGTTTTCACGATTTTATGAATTTACATATATGTTCAATTCAATTATAGCAAGAAAAATAATTTTACCGCATGCCATCTTTTTTGAATTGTTGCGTTTTAAAATTCTTCTTGTTGCATAAACATTATTTAACGACTTCGTCAATTTAAAATAAATTACATACGTTACGTTAATTGCTTAATAAACATATTTGTTTAATATTTGGGTGCTTATGCAAATTAGGACACAAGCTGAAATCGACTCGGTAGTTTCCGGATGTTTACGTAAACAGCCGGAAAAAAAGCCAAATGAAAAGTAGGTTAACTGCGTCCAAATAATCCAAAACGAGGCTAGATGTATAGCGAGGCTGGAGTTTTTTTTTTTTTTGACATGTTTGTTTTTTAAAGAAAAATATCACTGAACATATGCTAAAACGGTGTTAGGATACGGTCAGGGAGTACTTATCAAGATAAGGACCACAGCTAAAATCGACGGTGTCGATTAGGGTTAGCTTGCGTCGTTATCTGGATAATCGCTGAGTTAGGGTTATATGTATAAAATGTTTATTTTTTGCATGACAAAGTTTGTTTTTCCACTGATTTATTTCACTTTAACTATTAGTTGTTTTTTTCTGACAAAATTGAATAACTTTTTCGGGAGACCTAGTAACTTTTGCTAACTCATTAAAATTCATCAGCGCTTTGATCAATTTTTATTTCCAAATAGTAAATTTCGCGATTCAATCAATTTGTTTATTTGTCGTCTGCTTATTTTCTATCATTCGGATTGAACAAGCGCTTCGGCATTTTCCAGCCGTCTACGTAAACACCCGGAAACTACCGACGCCAAGTCGATTTAAGATTGGGCCCTAATCTGCATAAGTACCTGTATTTGTATTTAAAAAGTATGAGAAACTTCAAAGGGAGGGTGTATTTCTGGCATAAGCTTAATTTTGATGATTAGTTTTTAGATATAATGTTAATCAAATATTCAGTGTTTTTTTGTGTACATCTTTAATTTATAGGAGTGAGTTGAAAGGAGAGACAATTCAAACATTTTTGTGAATCTGATTTCTCCCCGAATGGATCAGTACAATTATTTTTAAATTTAAATCAAATGATATGTTTTTCTGTTTAGATTATTAAATCGTTTCTTAGAGTATTTTCTTTTTCTTTGTTTTTTTTTCTAATAATAATCCATAAGGGCAATCAATAGAATTAATAAGAAGATAAATTGTTAAAAAAGATACGTAAAATGATTATTCATCACTTTATGCACACGACTTGCACGCACACACAACGCTCGAACACATGTTATGCCAGAATAGGAAACAAAATGGCTGACGGATGTTTACTGACTGAGTCTGAAGTTTCATAATTTTACTTTTTTGTACTTTTCTGATTTTAATTAGATAGAAAAGTCCATCTTAAGACAGTTGGAACAGGTATTTCCTGAGTCTTTTTTGAACATCGAGTTAACGGAAAAAGGGTATTCGGCAGATCCCGTATCTGTCGGCTGCCATTAAAAAAATACGGTAAAATCAATCGTATTCTTATCGGATTATTGTGATGTAATATAAACACATAAAAATAATTATACAGGTAGGTAGAAAAGTAACTTTTCTTGCTTTTGGTAACATTGATTTGTATTTTTGTCCCTTTGTTATCTATTAACGTTTGTAACTCATCGCTGTAATTTCCTTTTAAGCAATAACGTGCATTTTTGGAAGAAAAACTCTGCTAATTGATTACCGTTTGACATTAATCACACAGAAGTAAAATGCAAAAATATCTGCATGGTGGTAAAGAGACCAGTTCTTGTTGTGGATGCCATACACCCAATACAAAACATCTTCCCCTCCGCTCTTGAGGCTCGCATTTACTAATACCCGATGACGTAGAACCAACATCAACGACGTAGAAACTTTTCTCTTGACAAACACCCCTGATATCCTAGACAAAGTGAAACGAACCTTTAATCCTCAACCACCTCTCACCACTTTGACTAACTACCTCCCTCTCTACTGTAAAGACTCTGACAAACATATGCATGACATAGGAGTTTATCTTCGGAACACCACCTTCCCTGACTAGGGAACATAGGTTAGAATCAGATGACCAAGCCTACATGTGCTTTAGATTGACTTTACATCATCATGTTAGTTACTTATATTTCTTATACCATTCACCTTAGACCCAGGACTGTACTCTACTAAACTCTATTTCTAAAAACATAGATAGAGCACTCGCACTCGACTTGAATGCCCAAATACATGTATTTGGAGATTTTAATGCACGCCACCGTGACGGGTTACGATTCTCCAGCCTTACTGACGCAGCCGATAACTTTACGAATTATTTCTTTTTAGCTCACTCCCTCTCACAGACTGTCGCTTTCCCGACCCGCCTCCCTCCTCTAGTAGACCAGCAAGCCTCACTTCTCGACATGCTCCTGACCCCACTGTCTGAGGCTTGTGTGACTGAAACCCATAGCCCGCTTGGAAACGCTGATCAAGTTGTGGTTATGATTGCTATCACCCTAAACACTCGTTCAAAAGTAATGAGCCGTTGCTCAAAACAAAAAGATACTACAAGCAGGCTGATGTTGAGTCCATCAGGGATCACATCAGCGGCGCCACATGGACAAAAACCTTCTCACTTTCTGCTCATCAGTGTGCAAATGAGTTAACAGAATGGGTCAAAGCAGGTATGGAAGCCTATGTCCCCATGCGAAAATTATTTAGCAAACCCCACCTCTCCTCAATGGTTCACCTCAAAATGTGCAGCTGCTATTGCCGAGAGACAGCAAGCATTCCGAAAGTCTGTCCGCCATAAGTCAACTGCGAATAGACAGAAATTTATAGGTAAAACAAAGAGAAGGTATACAGAAATAAGCCAAAAACGCATTCAGTCACAGAAAGTAAGCACTCGCGATTTCTAGAAAATCTATAATAATGTGGTGAACAATGGGCAATCAAAAATGTCGTTTGCACGGCAGCTGATAAAGCTGAAGTACTTGACCAGCGTTTCGCCTTTAACCCCAATTTGGGCTCAGCAAACCACACTCTCCGTAAATTTCCATTGCAGACTGAACCCACACTTAAAAGCTTGGTCATTATCCCATCTCAGGTCAGGTACATCATAAAAAAGCCTTACACATGTGGGCCTGATTTTACACCGGTAATAGTAATAAATAAATGATCTGCAGAACTGGCCCCTGTCATCTCCAAACTCTACAACAAATGCCTTGCTGAATCTTGCTTCTCTAATAACTGTAAAATCTCTTCTGTGCTACAAATTTTCAAGAATTCTGGAGATAGAACAGATCCTCAGAATTATCGCCCAATGAGTCTACTCCCGATCTTTGCTAAAATCATTGAATCTTTAATCAATCCAACAATAGTCAGGTTCCTAGTTAATGCTAAACATTTTTGGACCGCCAGTATAGATTTAGACAATCACGATCTACTGCGGATATCTAAACGGTCATCTCTGAACGCATATACATACAATGGACAAGGCAGATGAAACTAGGGCAGAAACGATTGATATATCCAATGTCTTTGACAAAGTATGGCATAAGAGGCTCCTCCTAAAAAGTCACTCATATGGTATTACAGAACAAATATTGAAAAGTCTTTCCTAAACAAAAGAAAGATCCAGGTTGTCCTCGATGGCCGTTCATCTAAGCAACATGACATTAATGCAGGTGTATCCCAGGGATCCATCATCGGACCTTTATTGTTCCTGATTTTTTATAAACGACCTCCCTAATAACATCGAGTCTGAGATATGTATATTTTCTGACGACACCACGCTGTACTCTCGTCATGTCGGCAAAACGGACGCGTACATATCCGACGCAATGGCTGAATCCTTAGAAAATTACCTCCAGGCTGTAGTGGATTGGGGGCATAAATGGTGGGTAGCTTTTTATGCCACAAAGACAAGCTTATCTTCTTTAATAACTACAAGAAATCACTTCAGCCACCGATTGCCATAACAAATAACGCCTTACCTGAGAGTTCAACATTCACCCTATTGGGCCTAACATTCACAGCTAACATGGATTGAAACAAATACAATGAAGGCACTGCCAAGGGTGCTGCAAAGAAGGTGGACTCCCTCTACCGTGCTAGTAAACTCATTACACCTGACATTATCTTGTATCTCTACAAAGCCATCATCAGCCCATGTATAGAGTATTGTTGTCACATCTGGGCTGTAGCATCATCCATTAGTATTCCCCTCTTAGAAAAGGCCTCCAAAAGATTCCCTAACTTAATATGCCCCTCACTATCCACCACGCTCCAGCTCCTGTCTCATCGCCGCAATGTTGCCTCCTTGTGCTTATTTTACAAATACTTCAATGGATTGTGCTCCAATTAACTAGCTGCTCTAGTGCCACCTCGACGCAAATACATTAGAACAACCCGACAATCAGCTAGGTCGCATCCATGCACTGTGGAGGTCCCCAGATGTCGGAGAGCTTTCTACTCGGCAGTTTCTTTCCTCGTGCTGCCGCACACTGGAACTCCCTCGCTACTCCCTGTTTCCCCGACTGTATCGACATGCAGAGGTTTAAAACTAATATAAACAGACATCTCGCTGCACAGCCCCCAACTTAGGATGACACCCAAAACCTATTCCTTAATTCTCAGTTGCCTCTTATGTCTACAGTAGCGACCTGCCTTTTTTAGAGTAAACTATCTTTTTTGAAAATTACAATATAGAACAAGGGATTTAAACTCAGTCGAGCAACTTCCATGTTCACTTAATCATATGCATTGATCGTTTACAATCGGTATTGTGCTTAGGCGTAGACAATCCTTTCGATGAAACGTCCTCGACCATCAGTCCGACAGAGGGTGGACCGTTGTGGCATTTTCTGGCTCTGCTCTGTCGGGCTGAGCTATGGTTCTATGTAGTTCTAGAAGGTCCACCCTCCCAGGCTTTACTTATTCAAGCTTTGAGATTGACGGTAGTGTATTGCTTATACGGAATAGTCACATTAGATTACCAAAGTAAAAGCGACGTTGTGCTCGGTCAGTACCAGATAGGTGACCTTTTGGAAACTAACAGACGCTGTGTGTAGGACCAAACTGCAGAAACTTACATTGTAATTCCCCTGATCGGAATATACATGCGACTGGGGATCGTTTGTGAATTCAATATTCCTTAGAAATATCATCGGTCGGAGCAAGCGGGCTCAACCCACAAAAGGTGAATACAACACCATGTACAAGCACCAGGTACCAGCTCATCGTCTAATGCGCCGCTACTAAACAATGCCGACGGGGCTGCCCAATCATTTTTGTTGGCAAAAATTCTCATCTTCTACGGCACTGGCTTTTTAATCTTCACTTGTCGACCTTGTGTCAGATCTTTCCGCAGAGCGAAAGATGTAAATACTCACCCTTAAAAGGTGTTTAAAACACAATCAAACATAACGGAAAAAAGGGCTGACAATTTTAATCTGTTTTTATTTATACCACTTGAGAACCTATTCTGTCAAAAATGCTGGATAAAATTTATTCTTCATACTTCGCCAGTGTTCGCACTAATATCTTTTTTAATTATTGGAGTTACGCTAGTAATCCCATTTTTTTTTCATATATAAATTACCCTTTCTGATGGCCTTAAGAGAAAAAAACAACACTTACAGTTGACTTTCTCTTCATAATGAATGATTACTTTCGGAAGTTATTAAAGGCGGCTGGGTTATCTGACTTCTTATTTGTTTGCTCGCTTCTCCTTATCATTTTATATAGTTGTCTCTGGAGACCAAAAAAGGGAACGTTTTTAACTTGGCTGTCAATAAATAGAAATGTATATTTATTTATATGAACATATCAAAATAATTACACCTTGGTCTTTATTATAAAGAAGATGCTGATCATGGTTCGAGTGTGCGCTGAATATGTACACCATGAATGATCTTCGCACTTCAGTGAATGCCTCTGTCGTCGTCGTTGCCATCGTTGTGTACGGTGGATGAAAATTATGAATAATTAGTGGAAGTTATTAAATTTATAATTGGGACAAGAGCGGAAGCCAACTTCATTGCCGCTAATGAATATGATTAATGGAATATCGGTAAGGTGATCAGGGTCGAAATGGCTTTCGACGTACGTATTACAATACCGAGGAAATGTTAGAGACACACCTGTTAAGTCTCATTACACGATAGCGTAATCTCTATATTAATACAATTATTTTACCACTTTACGTGCCTCTGTGTTTGTGTGTGTGTGTGTGTTCTCGTTTCTACGAGACTTAAACATATTTATATCATTAATAATTTTTTTATTTTTATGAAGTATATTATTAATTCATATTTTTAAAAAATAATTTATACCATAACGTAAAGTAAAACAAATCAATATTTAACAAATCTTATTTAAAATATAATTTAAGTAGAAAATTGAATCGACCATAATATATTTCGGTCATCTCATTAACAAGTCAGCCATTTTATTAATAGTTGAAACAAAAATAAATGATTTCGTGCCTCTTCGAAATTCGCAAACCATTTCAAAGCATTAAAACTGGCGCATAGTAATAATGTTATATTATGTATGTATTATCTTTCAAAAAATATGTGAAACATGTATTAGTATTAACTAATAGTAGCTATATTTTCTGCTGAGAATAAAGAAAGCGACAATTTAATTTTAAATGTGTACTGCTTACAAACATGACATCAGCGGAAAAATATTTATTCGGATGAAGAATTTTGGGAAACGATGAAATTGAAGTCAAATGTATTACTGTGATAACAATAGTAGCAATATCCACCGAAAAATGGATGAAGAAAAAGTAAATATTGATTTCGCTTATAACAGAATATCCATGTCTAACTTTGAGATATATACTTACTTAGCGTTATGCAATACTCTGCGCACCGCATATTGACTTCTCTTGACGACATGCTGATATGACCGTTGAATTTGCACTGTTCGATTTTGATTTATTCTCACATGTCTACGATAATGCGTGATGGACACATTGGTACGCGCTCCAACTACTAAGTAGAAATATAACTTTCGCATTTTGGTTCGAACCGTGTGAGCGGCAAAGATTGCGAGTTCCTATACTAGTGATTGCATGTTCTTTGCATATATCACAGGTGTATATTTGTGACTTTGCAAATATTATTTATATATATATATATATATATATATATATATATACTTCTTGAACTTTCACCAACTCCAAACTTCTCCTACCTTAGAGGAAACTAATGAAGTGATATGCTACCACTAATCCGAGAGGCGGCGCTTGAACCATAGTTCGGTCCATTCTCCTGTATATCTAGGATGTGTTCCTTTGTTAAAGTCTATAAATAATGTAAAAATGGAAAACTGTATATAGGGCTAAGCCCCCTCTAATAATACGATTTATTCTACACTATCATTATTATAAGTATCGTTGCTATTATTGATATCATCATCACTATCATTATTATTATTATTAGTATTATTATTATTATTATTATTATTGAAGTTATTTGCTGTCACGGTCATTTCCATCTACCTCAAATCGTTTATGGCTCACACCATACCCTTTCCTTCTATTATCATTAATAGAAAACAAAGGTGGTAATTAAGACCATTGCCTATTTATTTTATTTTTGAATGCGTATAACTAGTTAGAATATAGTAAATTAATATCCCCTTCCTTTCTATAATATTGTATTATCTTATCGGCCCAAATAAGTACCTCATAAATCCCAAATGTTCCTTTTGCCTATTGCCAATTTCTTAAAATAATTTACCAATACGCTAGGAATGTACGTCGATAACGGTGTAAGTCTGTGAGTGTAAATCGATGTATGTGTATAAGTGCGTGTGTCCAACTGTAAGGAAATAATCTAGACAAAATCAGCCCCCTACACAATATCTAAAAGAAGTACCTAATGACCCTAATCTCTAAATAAACACTTTCACAAATATGTGTCATCTTATCTCAATGCCATAAAGCCCCTGTTCAGTCTGTCTGCAGACCTGTTGGATTAAACTTAATGACTCCCCCACCCTAAGATTCAATGTCTAACTGCCCATATTTACCTCCCACCCTTAACCTAGCCCTCTTAACCCAACAATCCCAAACGTGAAGCACACCCATTTCATCACTTGCTGATTTCCACGAGAAACTCTACTGTGGATGAATAACTACAAATAGCCGTTAGGACTCTCCTAACAAACTGAATTGCATACATAAAACGTATCTAAAAGGAATTATAAGGTTGAAAGGACTTAAGCCTCGGAGGTATGACTACATCTTTTCCCAATGGAATGTAGGATAAAAACAATTTTTTGTGTCTACTCCAACCAATTCATCCAGGAATTATATTCGCTCATCGAAACACAGATTCTGTTTGCTTCGATTTTCTCCAAAATAAGTCCTTAACGGCCGGACTCTATTTACAATATTTCCTGAAATACTTCACCCTCCCACATGTAATGGCATTCCAGTTTGACTTTTTGGTTTGAACGCGGAATTGGTATGGGACCACAATGGGAAATAGATAATATTTATTTCCTGTACAGCTGGTTCTCTCCTCCTTACGAACCAGTGTAATTAATAAATAAAACTTTTCTCCTCCCTCATATCTCACATGTTCTCATGCACTTGTGTGTGCAGTGCTGTTAGTATAGTCCCAACTATACTCCTATTCTATTAGATCCCCTATTTCCTGGTCACCCCTGACCGTTCTCCTATAATAATTTTTATAAGGTGTTTTTCTCCCCCTAAAAATGATCTTTGTCCATACCTTCCAATGTGCTCTTCCTCCTCCCCTGTTGGCCTACACATCTTCTTGCAGGATGTTTTTATAAAAAACTTTATAAAACGAGCCTTGATAATATTCAATCTTTGTTTTCTAAACTTATTTGTGTTTCTATTTTATTTATATTTCTATGTTGTTTTTAATTCCTACTTTGATTTTATTTATTTTATTTTATTTTAATATGAATTATTTCTTTCATATTTATCTTATATTTTCATTTTGTATTTCTAATTTTTATTATCATCTCCCTATTAATACTTTTGTTTTTTATCTTTATTTTTTTATTTTGCCTTTATTCTATATTATTAGTTTACTATTTTATTCTTTATTTTATTTTATTTTTATTTTATTCTTTATTTTTTAAATTTATTTATGATTTTATTACCTTTTTTATATATTTTTTATATATATATATTTAATTATTTTATATATTTTATTATTATACTTACTTTTATTTTTTCATTTATTTTATTCTATTTTACTTTATTTTTATTTTTTTATTTTTTATCCTTTTATTTTATTTTTCGTTTTTATATTTTATGATCTTTTTATATTTTATATTTTATTTTATTTTTATTCTTATTTTTATTTTTTATATTTTCAGAATGTTTTATTATTATTATTATCATTTTATCTTTCTATTTTTATTTTGGTTTTGTAACTTATTTTGTTTTTTAATATTTGTCCCTGTGGCTCTTCATGTCAATAGATGTTCCTCTACGACGAGCTTGTTATTTTTTCGCTGAATTTCTGTAATACGTGGTGCTACAAGTGCTGATAAAGTGACGTTTTGGAGTAGCTTTGTTAATTTAAAAAAATAAAATAAAGTATTTCAAGAATGTTTTGGAAACGACCGTACGCTATACTTGATTTGATGTTCTAATTCTTTGAACAATTGTTATGTTCTAATTCATTACATCCTCTTATATATATATATATATATATATATATATATATATATATATATATATATATATATATATATATATATATATATATATATATATATATATATATATATATGTGGATGTTTATCGTTCAAGTTTCAAAGTATTGCATGGAAAGTTAATAAAATTGAAATATAAGCCAAATTAGCAACACAAGATTAATTTTTTTTTCTTACATTAATCCTATCGATTACGGAAAAAAATTCCTTCTTCAGAGGTGACCAGTATTGAGTCATTTTTTTTTCATCACAAAACAAGAATAAAGAAACTTATTTCTTTGTTAATTTGATGTAAGAAAAAAAAAATTAATCTTGTATTGCTAATTTGGCTTATATTTCAATTTTATTAACTTTCCATGCAATACTTTGAAACTTGAACGATAAACACACACATTATTTGACAGCGTGCCAACGCATCTCTCGTTCGACACCGGTTTTTTTAATTCTACCCGCGATTCATAACAGCAAGGCGATGACGTCGTACCATCATTGACGTTTATCAAATTAACAAAGAAATAAGTTTCTTTATTCTTGTTTTTTGATGAATATATATATATATATATATATATATATATATATATATAATGTATTTCTATGTAATTATTTTTATAGATGATTGCAGCGTTCGTTGTTATTTAGCTTACTTTTATTTCGATTGTCTCACTTTCCTAAGTGATTAAGATTCAGAAACTGCATTATTAGTCGTCCTCAACTTATAGGACGTATTTTCTCCGTTAATATATATATTTATTAATTTTATACGTACATACAAGTAATCCATGGACACGTGTTTCTGACTCACAGCCGTCATCAGCATGGCTAAATTACACACAGATCGAACCTTCGATGTTGATGTCTATAGCCCAGCGATCTACCACTGGTCCAAGACGCTCTATGTAGAAATATGAACGATTTTTATCACCCAAATATTTAATGTATTTCTATGTAATTATTTTTATAAGAGATTGCAGCGTTCGTTGTTATTTTGCTTACTATTATTTCGATTGTCTCACTTTCATAAGTGATTAAGATGCAGAAAACTGCATTATTAGTCGCACTGAACTTATAGGACATATTTTTCCGTTTTACCATAATGATTTTACTCAAAATCGATCGAAAACAACAACGCGTCGAAGATTCAGAGCTTTGTTTGTACCTGTTTCAATGCAATAAATGGGTTTATTTCCATCAATATGTGACAATAGATGACACCTACATCAACCACTTTACGTCGGATTGACAGTAATGAGAGTGAGCAGCATCAGGTGAAAGCCGTCTAAGGATGTAAACATCTTCAGGTAAGTTACATTTTTCATATATTTCATATACAGGGTGTTCCAAAAGTCTTGGGAACATAACGATTTTTAATAACTCAAAAACTATTAGGAGTTGAAAAATGAAATTGGTACCGTTGGAAAGGTAAAAGTTTCAAGTTTTGTGGGGAATCTTCAAAGTTGCTCAATATGAGCACCATTCGTCACACGGCAGACATCTAGTCGATAGTCCATTTCCTGCCAAACGCGTTCCAGCATCTTGACGTCAATGGTTCCCACAATTGCCGTTACTCAAGCCTTTAGTTCGTCAATATCTCTTGGAAGGGGCGGCACATAGACTTGTTGCTTGACAAAGCCCCAAAGGAAAAAGTCACACGGGGTAAGATCTGGAGACCTAGGAGGCCAGGGCATGAGAACGTCATCACCTCGCCCAGATCTCCCAATCCATCTACCAGGCATCCTTGTGTTAAGAAACTGCCTTACTCTAAGACTCCAGTGTGGTGGTGCACCATCTTGTTGAAAAATGAAGTCATCAGATTCTGCTTGTTCCAACTGAGCCATTAACCAGTCTTGCAGCATGTTGTGATAGGATTCACCAGTGATAGTTGCCTCTTCAAAGAAGAACGGTCCATAGACACCTTTCTTGGAAATTGCACAAAACACGTTCACTTTTGGTGAATCTCGCTCGTGCTCAAGAAGTTCATGAGGATTCTCAGTACCCCATATGCGAGTGTTATGGTTGAAAGGTACTTTGGGATTTACTTTGTAAGTTTAACTCTAACTTTTAAATTCATTTTAAAGGTTTTTAATCGAATGTCTTCCGACGATTAAATATATAACTATAATGTGCCTCTTTTTTTTTCATGTGATATTTTCCTCGACTCGCTATGACTCTTTTAAATAGAATAAACGTTTTTGTTGTGACGAGTGAACGTGTTCTTCCCTATTGTGAATAAGAACCGGCCATATTTGCAAGCACATTCGACTTTTTCAAGCAGGTGATGTGACGGTAGAAAAATTTAAAACTAACGACCGGATTTATTCTGCAAAGGAAAGTTTGACTACATTTGAAACAGTTTTAATTCTCTCCTCTACATTTTCATGGGATATTTATTTACGAAAAAAACGTTGCCAATACATATAGTTATATATATATATATATATATATATATATATATATATATATATATATATATATACATATATATACATATATATATATATATATATATTGTGTGTGTGTAATTTGAGAGATCTTACAGATGAAAATAAAATAGTAAACGCTAAATATACACGATAGAGCAGTAATAGAAAAAATACGTTATGAGAGTAAAAATTGGAATAAGTACATAACAATATTCCAAAAGTCGACGCCGGCACAGACAACATCGGGTCAGAAAAGGTCAGAAAACATGAGTGAACGAAAATGTTTTGCATGACTGTCCCACGTAGGAGAAACTAACGTTTTAAAATCAGTTTCTAGTTTGGCAGCGAACTGCACGGTGGACCTTCTCTGTGGGTCCTGAATTGAATTAGAAGCTGCCCGGCGGTTGAGAATGAAATCGCTCATCATAATGGCTGGATCTCTGGGAGATCCTATAGAAATTCCCGTCGCATTTCCCCAGCAGGAAGAATGAATGAATGAGGATCACAGAATGAATGGAAGCAAACCCCCACAACGAATAAAAGATTGAATCTCTCTGAGGAAAACTGTCTCCGCGTTTGCTTTCTGCCTGTCATAAAGTTTGTATCCACAGATACCGATCACAGTCAAAGAGATACTACGAAACCGACGGCACCAACGGCGATCACGACTAGACGAAGAAAGAAAATGTAAGGTAATCTTCTCATAAACGTTCGTATTGTTTTCGGTTACGAGAAGATTTAATTCACAAGCGTTATGTAACAAATGCCTTTTTGGGACCGTAACCAGTTGTTTGATTGGTTTAAGAGAACTGCCGCGGTCAAGGCAGGAGTGGTGGTTATCAAACAAGATGACCCCCATAACTTTTACATTAATTCGAAGCAGCGAATTACGGTAACTTGCCTTGTTTGTGATGGACTAAAACATACAAATTACGTCACCATAAAAATTGTTCTCTTCAACTAATTAGTAAAATGAAGATAATTATTATGACTTAAACAGTTCTTTTTGGGTGGTTTGATTTAGTGTGAGAAAATATGTAATTAAATAGCATTTTGAAAACCTGCTGAAATTATTATCAAAACAATATGTGCTTTGAAAATGGGCAGAAAAAATTGTAGGAATATGAATTTATTAAAATCAATTCAAAATGTTATTAAATTTTCTCTCTCTCTCTGTTTATGTTTATGTTTATATATATATATATATATATATATATATATATAAGGTAAACCGGGGTATTAGGCACCCCCTTTTTCACTGACTCATTGTTTCATCTCAATTAAAGTTAGTTTTCAAACTTTCTTTGGACTTTAATGGGCAACATATATTTGTGATACCTTGTTTAAACAAATACCAGTTGACTCGTGTTCATCAGGGTAGAAATATTTTTTATTGAATCGTTTAAAATCTCAAGTTTGCTTTTCACAAATATCAGTAACCTAGGGCAATAGGCACCCTCTCCTGGGGCATTAAGCACCGGTGCTACTGTTTGCAAAAATCACACAGCCATTTTACATTTTAGAGGTCTTCAAATGAAAGTTTAATGCTGGTGCACTGTATGTGATACCAGGAATCACACATATCACACTGAACCTAGTAAATGCCATCCCCTATGCCACATTTGCAACATTCATCAGTGTCAGAATCCCTGGATGTTGACAGTGGGCTTCTTGATCCTGGTGGTGATGGTTTTGCCTTCCTTTGTGTTCTTTTACCCTTGCCTTTCCCCTTTCCTTTCCCTCTGTCACATTCTCTGGATGCTGTAGCAACCTGCTTAGCAGCAGATGTCTCCATGAGTCTCATGACACTTTCATCTGCTGTGAGGCTTTCCCGATATCGGACTCGCTGTATTCTAGCTGATATCCTTCTTGGGGAGTCAGACTGAAAGTGGGGAGTAAGTTGTTTGAGGAAAAAGTCTTTTAATGAGGCGGATGAAGATGATGAAGTCGGAGAGGAAACAGGCACGTCTGAGCATGAGGGTCCTGGAGTGGGGGCTGAGGATGAGGGTCCTGGAGTGGGGGCAGAGGATGAGGGTCCTGGAGTAGGGGGCAATGCAGACACTGGAGCAGCTGGTGTGAAGGAAGATGTGGAGGGCTCTGTTTGAGCAGTGACACGAGGTTGAATTTCCAAAGTGACCATTTGGGCATTAAAAGGACAGATGCCTGTGCAACTGAACCCTGATTTGATGATCTTTGGCTTGAAGGATTCATCTATGAGTGCCTTAAGCATCATGGGAAAGTCCCTTTTTTCCCACTGGCCTTGTGTGTGTTCGGGCAAATCTGCGGAGGATGGACTGCCACTTAAGTTTCCCAGGCCTGAACACGGCACGATCAAGTGGTTGCAGGTGGTGTGTCATGTGAGCTGGAAGTCGCATCAGCACAACATTATTTGCTCTTGCCTTTTCCACAAGGGCACAAAGAAAGGTGTGATGCATGACCATCAAAACAAGAAGTTGTACCTTGTCACTGACATCACGTTTGTGGTTCAAGAAAATATTTTCAAACCAGTTTAAGAAATGCGGGGCTTCCATCCATCCTTTTGAACTGACTGTATAGACAGCACCTACTAGTCCACCCTGTGCCCATGCCTGGTAGAGGTTTTTCCCTTTGTAGACAACATAAGGTGGGAGTAGCTTGCCACTAGCAGATGCTGTACAGTTAACAGTTATCTGCTCCATTCCAGAACTCCCAATACTCTGATTAACTCTATTTGATCCCTTTACTGCTAAAACAGTGTCTGTATTGGGGTCTGTTACATAGCCCGTTTCATCTGTGTTGAATAATTGAGCCGGCAAATCTTTTATCCCCGCCTCTATGAGAACCTTATCAAGAAACTCAAACCAGTGGGCGATGACTTCAGGGTCCTCTACCTTTGCACGAGCAGTGCTGAGGTGCTCAGTCTTATGAGGCACTATGTCTGGATGACGCCGTAAAACCCTTGTAGCCAGCCATACCCTGGACGACCATTTACAAAAGGAGTTTCTATGCTGTGGGTTTGAACAAACCCCATTACAGTGTCTTTGACCTCCTCAGAAGTGAATCCCCAGCCCCATCTGGCTATAAGCTTGATGCACTCATCAAGCTCATTTTCATGAGCAGGAGACAGTACTGCTTCCCTTCCAACATGCGCATTCATAGGGATTTTCCCAGACGTTCTTTTGAGCAATGACATTTTGTTCACTTTGTAATACTTGGGTGCTTGATTGGCAGATATCTGCTTCTTCATGACAGCCTCGTATGCATCAATCATC
>OY744523.1:69515787-69523287 GCA_963556195.1 Sepiola atlantica
TAATAATTTATCTCTACACTGAAAATTCCCGAAATGATAAAAAATATAGGTATGTAGATTAAAACAATGTCTATAATTATATATATATATTTATATATATATATATATATATATTTATATATATATATACGGTCGACAGACCGAAAGCGCTCGCAAATGGCCCACGACACAACGCGAGGTGCTCTAGCAAACCGGTTAACAACTGAGAACCGCAGAATTTCTCGCCGAGTCGGGAGACTTGCACGAAAGATTGTGAAAAGAAAGAGTAACGACTTGCTGCTGAACTATATATATATATATATATATATATATATATATATATATATATATATATATATATAAAATACAATATGAAACTAAAAGTATAGTGAAATGGTTTAAGCTCAATATACGAGATAGAGCAATTAGAAAGATAGATAAAAGAAGAGGGATAAACATGTACGAATGACAAATTTATTTTAACTTCGACAGGTCAATGCAAGGTGTATTCGGTAAAAAATATGCTTATTATTTTTTCCTTTAGCCAAAGGTTTTCAAAGATTAACATCTTATCATCAGAGGAATTACATAGATAGATAAGTTGGCAGTGGAAAAGCCAACATTTAAAAACCTTGGCTTAAGGAAAGAATAATAGACATGTTCTTACCGAATACACTTGGCATTGCACAATCGAAGTTGAAAACAATTTGTCATTTGTACATGTTTATACCTCTTCTGTCATATATCATTACATATATATATATATATATATATATATATATATACATATATATATATATATATATATATATATATGTGTGTTGTGTGTGTGTGGGGGGGGTGTGTGTGTGTGAAAAAATGACAAACGGAAAACAAGTAAAAGTGCAGGAGAAAAAACAAAACTAGAGATTTTTTGACCGTTTCGGTCGTGGCGAACGTCTTCAGAAAATAAGATATGGAAATAATTTTATTTTGAAAGCACACACATGGGATGAGGGAAGGATGATCTGATTGGACCATATGAGAAGACATTAAGTGATGTTGGAATATGATAAGTAGGTGACACATTCTTCTACGTTTCTTATTCTTCTGTTTATATTTTTACTTATTTTCTTTCTCTCTTTTACTCTCACACATAATGAGCTAGTATGGAGAAGGCGGTGGGGTAGAGAGAAAGGCGACAAGAGTGAATAATAGACTTCTCTTGTTTTTGATTTTCTCCGGCACTTTAACTCGTTTTCCGGTTGTCATTTTTTCACACACACACACACATACACACACACACACACACACACACACACACATATATATATATATATATATATATATATATATATATATATGTAATGATAGATGACAGAAGAGGGATAAACATGTACGAATGACAAATTTATTTCAACTTCGATTGTGCAATGCCAAGTGTATTCGGTAAGAACATGTCTATTATTCTTTCCTTAAGCCAAGGTTTTTAAATGTTGGCTTTCCCACTGCAACTTATCTATCTATGTAATTCCTCTGATGATAAGATGTTAATCTTTGAAAACCTTTGGCTAAAGGAAAAAATAATAAGTATTTTTTTTCCGGGTAAGATGCAAGTTGTAAGGAACAAAAACAATAACAATAAATCGAATACGAAATATGACTTACTATTTATTTTTCCTTTTTCCTAAAATCTTACATAACAGCAAGAGTGTTTTTAGCTGTTCGTGTGATGTCCGGGTGATTAAAAATCACTATTTAATATTTCGGACAAAGAGACTTCCCTTTGGTCAAAAATAATTAAACCAGAAGAAAAATTTCTGAAAAAAAAAAACTATTGATGGTAGAGGAAGTTCTAGCGAATATTTAATGTATTAATTTAAATGTTTGTCAACGCAACTTGTAACTTAGAGAAGTTTATTGTTTCACTTTTCACTTCTGTGTCGCAAAACCTGCACATTTTATTGATGCTACGATCACTATCTTTTTAAAGAGATTGGTTACCAAGCCTTGATCTTGGGCAGCCATTATCATTCTCTCCTGATCATAGTGGAGCCATCTTATTTCAAGCTAGTCTACTGAGCCTTCCTTTTCTTATATATTCTATGGATAGTTCATCTAGAAAATAATTAGCACGGTATTGGTTGGCCCATTCTCCCAGTGTTCTGCAATGGAAAGGCCTTAGTGTATTTCTGGCAGCTTTTTCGGACTATTTCCGTAGCAGGCATGTTGTTAATTTCTGCCTCATTAGTAAGATAGTCCTGTCTAAAATGTTTGGCCAATTTTGTGATGGAGCTTGTTCCGCTTGCTCTGGTTTCTTAGTGTTAGCGTACCATCATAGGGTTGTAGTTCTGGGGCCTCATTAGATACAATAGTGACCCGATATTCATTGCCAATTTCTGAGAAACTTATACCTCCTGCTCTTCTACGATAAGACTTGGTAGACACTAGTGTCTGTACATTACTCTGTACAGTGTCAACGTTGTTCTTGTTTTAGTGTATAGTCAATCAATGTCCTTTTGTGGCCAATCAATAATCCTAAAGTCGTATGTTATCATTTACATAGCTAATTGGCAAATGGCAGTTTCTTTGTTTTTCTTTATTAGCTATGTTTTGCAAAAAAAATTTAACACGGCGTATATATTCTTAGCCAATTATTCTCTCATATTGGCTGTTTAATTGAATCGTTTTCTTCTATGCCAAAGTATTTGTATATTTCCTATTTTTCATGTATTTAATGTCATTTACTCATCGAGTTGTATGTTTTATGTTTGGATCTTCCTCCCAGCTCTGAGGGAGCAATTGCCACATTTGTGCAGGCCGAACTTAATTCCAATATCTTTGGGAAAGGAATGGACAACCTGCAAGAGGCGAATAAAGTCAGCATCTGAACTAGCATGCAGCTTGAGGTCATCCATGCAAAGCAGGTGGTTGACTCTTTTGTTTGCGTCTTGTTGGCGGCCCTTGCTCAGATTGTAGGCTGGCCGGCTTTTGTTTAGTGATTTACTTAGCGGATAAATAAACAGAAAAAAGAGTAGAGGAGATAAGCTATCTCCTCGGAAGATTCATCTTCGGATCTTTACGTCAATGATTTTTATTGTTCCATTAGTGTGGCTTAATGCCATGGTAGTTAGCCACATATTTATATGTACTGCCATGTTTTTATTATGACCGGATAAATCTTACATAGTTAAAGGCAGCGCAGAAGCCATGTGTAGACACATAATTGTTGCCTTTTGGTAATCGATCCACGCCATGCTTAAGTTGATCTGCTTCTTCCTACAGTCCTCAAGTCTTAATGATCAACAACTGGTTATTGGTACCTTAATACTTCCTCTTGCTACCTGCTTGTGATTTTTTCATGGTACGCTCCAGATGAGAGGTGTTCACAGATGCTGTCTATAACCAAGCCAATGAAGAGTTTCTAGGTTGTGCAAGGATGCCATACACAAATGACGCACCACACGTCATGTAACTCACAACGTCTCACACACACACTATCAGAAAAAGACACAAGCGTACTAAAAGATATTATGCACCCACTTATGATTAATAAATAACAACTCTACAAATTGAATCGTCTTATAAGCCAGTTGTTATCACAGTCTATATGGCATGACATACTACTAACATCCGATGCCATATACACATACAATACCCTATTACTGTTGTAACAGATAACTTACTTAAAAATCTAATAATAACACTAGGAAATGATACAAATATATATATTATAATAAAAGAATATACTTCTTTCCCTACACATATAGGACTACACCCAGTATCCAAACACAGTCCTACAACACTCGCGAAACCTCGATCTTAAATAGATCGTGAGAACACATCTCCTTTATGTACACATATCCAAAAAGGAACCTCTTTTTCATAACCCCGCAGACATCCCTACAAGTTACCCATTATTTATACACCACCGTTTCGAACACTTCCAGATTTACCACCCCCACTTACTGAATCATGTAGATCCGAAGCGACAACGACCTAAACACAAAGCAAAAATTCAAAGGTGACCAGATTGACGAAGTCTCAATATCTCCATCGGAGGCATTAACCTATACTTTTAAATAGAATAATAAATATTAGCCCTTGTAAAACTGAAGATCGACCACTTTGGTGACATTTTTCTGCTTTTAGTGTCAACACGTTGCTTTAAATTTATGTTTTTGTGTCTTCCAAAGAATTAACAAAAAAATACGTTAACCGTAAAGGTTGAGGTTAAAAGTAAATTTACTGGTACAGTTAAGCGTATGGGAAGCAGCATAAGTTGCGAATGTTGTTTTTTAATATGTCAGTTGTTCGAAACATTGAGTCAGATGAACCTTAAGTCATAAACAAACTGTTTAAAATTAAAATGAAAGTTGGTTATCTCTCTACTCTATTAATAGTTTCTATTATAACATATTTAAAAAAAAAGAAAGTCATTCTGTCTAGATAATGACGACTGTCATTGAAAACAAGACTACATGGCAATAAGAGAATGATAAAACAATAAACAAATCAAAAGAACGTTCACAGCATCGCACTTTTAAAATGTTCAACAGCATTTTCGTTGCTTCTTATCATGTTTCTTAAATTCTAAACTAAAATAAAGAAAAAAGATTGAGAAAGAAAACGATCGAAACTTTTAGCGTTTCATTTGCTGTTAAATTAATAGTTGGCGTCAGTCCAATGAATACTACTTTTAACTGCAAATAAATAAATAAAAATAGCGAGAAAAGAAAGTCGGTATGTGCTTCTAGTAATTAGTGACTTGTACCCATTATCAGACGAGCATTCTTCAAGACATTTGGAAAATTGATTCTACCAAATTAAAAAAAAAAAGAAATTCGTTTCTTTAAAATGTTACTTCCCGCCTAAACGAGCGTCTGTGTTACACATTATCAGCAAAGTTGAAGAGTATATGCTTAACGGTAAGAATATAGTTAGGTGACACTTTTCTATGCATACAACACAGGTGTTTGTTCAGGATTTTTGGATGAGAATTATTTATTTGTATTTTTTGCAATTATTCGGACTATTCACATTTCGGATGTTATTATCACAACGTTTCGACCGTTGTAACCTCGGAATTTCGTCACGTGCGTTTTGTCGAACATGAAACTGTTGCCCAGCAAATCTATGTAACACTCAGTTCTACGCGATAGTCTTATGAATGGTGACAGTTTAATCCGCAATACTTACGATACTAAGACTATAACAAGGAATTACTTAAGACTTCTCTCTGCCATGTCTGCGAGAATGAGAACAATCTCCCCCGTCGATTGAATCAAGTGTGCATGTCAGAATTCCGTGCAGATACCCGAATCCAACATAAAGATTCCCGAGTGCGATATAACGCACCGGAAGAAGTTCTGAGTTTACAGCGGCCGAAACCTTGTGATGCTAACATGCAAGATCAGAAAAGTTGTTCGAATATTCCAAATAATACAACGAATATTTAGTTTTGTAACTTTTTTTACACTAGTTTGTCATATGTCAGACCATAAAATACCGAATCTTATTATGACGCTAAAAGGTGTTTAGCTTCCTTCACATTTTCGAATAATTACCAGATTCATATTGTATAAGAATGGTGTGTAGATCAATTTGTTTTGTAGACTATTTATGATTTATAAACAAATAATATGAAATAGAAAAAGTCTATTTAATCGATAGATAGGGCACTGACCAAAAGTACTACTCTAAGTGAGAGTGGGTGTGGATGTAATAACAGCTAATGGATGATTACACACTCACTAAATTTCAATGATCTTAATCTCATAACTGAATGCAGTTATGTGTCGACAGCTGGGTTATAGAGAGTGTTAGTAGTTCATAGGTTTGACCAATTGTGGGGGCAGAAACGAAATGCATAGTTATAGCTGATGAAGATGAGTTAAACAAGGGAAGAATACGTTGCCTAAAGGTGTCCGATGCATCTTAGTGTGCCGATTTACTTGCCTCACTGCGAGGACAGAGTTAGACATAAAGTCGATTTTTTATATGAGGAACATTCAGTTCCCAAAACTGGACACTTTGTACTGGGATTAAAAACAAATACCCCCGTAGTGTCGTACATATTGCAAATTCTACTAAACTCCTAGTAAGGAGTCTTACAGGTACTACTATGTCGGATTGTAGTTGATTTGGGAACAATGGTACATAGGGAGGTGATTAAACGCTCACAGTACAAGGAATATAGATCAGTCTAGCACTTACAATGAACATAACCATACAGTAAAGAAAAGCTACCAACATCTCGCCTGCGTGAAAGAGGCTACAGGAACGAGAAGTGACCATCCTACTAGATTGGTCAGTGCTTTATCTAAAAACGGATCTAAAACTTATGCAAACTGAGGATTGTGTTAGCAGTGAGGTTTTTTCTCTAGCGATATAATGATCAAGCAATGTTTGCAGCAATCTTAGCAACAGATTGAATGTGAGACGTTTTATTTCAAGTGTGGAGACAAAGTCAGTTTTAGGGGCTTATATAAAAAGATTTTCTTAAAGGGAGAGCTATTGATTTGAACTGAGAAGAAATGAGAATCCAAGCTTTGCTAGTGAAAGGAAAAGAGCTTAGTATTATAGGATTTAAAAAAAACAATACACTTTTCCGTTCATTGAACCACGTACTCAAAGTCGGAAGAGAGAGTCAGAAAAGTTGTAGTAATAAGTGCTCTTCGAAGTTATGTGCATAAATAGGAGTGTCGTCTGCATAGCTGTCAAAGAATGATCTCAGAATATATATATATATATATATATATATATATATATATATAGAGAGAGAGAGAGAGAGAGAGAGGCCGGGCACTCTGAGTGACTTTAATAACAAGCAGTACTAATAGCAAAATGCACAGTCCGAATACATTCGTAAATCACTTTAAACTGCTTGAGTAAATTTAGCCGCCGATTCGCTATTTACAAAGTTAAATTCCTCCCTAATTTATAACTAGTTCACTATGGCCGAGGGGTTAAGAGTCTTGACTACAAATCAGTGGCGATTGGTGATCGGAGTTCGCGCCGGCCGACTGTTGGGAATTAGCTTCCTGCACTGAAGATTGCGTTAGCATGAAACATCGATGTCTGTAGGTAATAAATAATTACTATTTATTTATAAATATTATTATATATATATAATACATATAATCAAGGAGAACATCTGTCGCAAAAAAAAGTCTACTTTCAATATAATTGTATTCACATGCACAATTTGCATGTGAACATAATGGAGGTATTTTTGGCGTCTCTGGCTGCCCCTTAAAGAAAATAATGATATTTTTCAAACATGTTATACAATTACATAAATCTATTCATTAGTGTTAGTTTAAGATTTTTAACATATATCTGAATAACTTGGTGACTAAGATATCTAGCTGACAGCATCAAAGTTGCAGTTAAAGTAAACTCTCCGTACCATGATGTTGCATATGATGCAATCCCACACTATAACCTGGGCAACAGAGTGTAGCTCTGCTAGTATATATATATATATATATATATATATATATATATATATATATATATATATATATATAAGTAAATATA
>OY744523.1:69528287-69553287 GCA_963556195.1 Sepiola atlantica
GGAGGAGGTCATGCTATAATGTATAGAATTCGTATTACTTGGTGTTTTTGTTTATGTTCGTGGTGTTTAGTCTTACCATCTAACCAATTATATTATTTGTTAATTATTTTTAAAGAAGTTAAAGTAAGTCGACTCTTTGCTTAAGGGAGTCCCTGCCATTGACTTATGAAAACCTTAACCCGAAGGAGGAAAGAACAATAGAATTATTTTAATATGAATATATTTCTAAGATGGCTGAAAAATTAAAACGTACTCGAGAAGAATGAAACCTACGGATGCTACATACGATAATCTGACAGAAATACCCGATGTATCATCCGAAAACTCGTAAAAATTAAAAATGGGCTTATTAAGCAAAAGCATATCATGTTGTAAAATAACATTAAACTCATATATATATATATATATATATATATATATATATATATATATATATATATATATATATATATATATATATATATATATATATATATATATATATATATATATATATATATATATATATATATCTTGATGTTCAAGCTATAATCAACATTAATATAACTAAAAACTCCGCATTACATGGAAATTTTCATATAGCAGTAAAAATAGTGTAGAAGCGTTGGGAGCTCTGTGAACCGGTTTCGCGCCTCATGACCGTCTAAAACTATCACTTTCCTACACTGATCAGAGTAAAAG
The DNA here is from genome assembly GCA_963556195.1 of Sepiola atlantica. Lineage (NCBI taxonomy): Eukaryota > Metazoa > Mollusca > Cephalopoda > Sepiida > Sepiolidae > Sepiola > Sepiola atlantica. The sequence goes on from OY744523.1 coordinate 69,528,969, forward strand.
GCTCAAAACGACGTCGTATTTAGGTAAATAAAATTTAAAATTTATTTATACATATTATTATTTAGTCCCTTTAAGTAAATTAAAGTTCAGCACTGTTAAAAGATATTTAAAATAAGCATACACTCAGCTAAAAAGCAGAATTTCTAGTAAGTCCGTTTAGTGCTTTAGTCTGCCCTTATATTCACACTTTAATCGGGATAATTATGACTTTAACTTTCCGTATCACGTGGTTATTTACTCTGGCCTTACTGACAGGGTAAAAGCGTGCGGAGACAAAGGTGACTGTATGAACCGTCTGGAATTATCACTTTCCTACACTGATGAGAGGGAAACACTCGAAACGACATCGTCTGTAAGTAAATATGATTAAATATTTATCTATAAATATTATATCTCTCTCTATCTCTATCTCTCTCTCTATATATATATATGTACATATATATACATTGAAGAACTTGTATATCAATAATTCATGAAACAAAAGTCAAACCTGTATCTAATCTAAATGTAGACATGCATATATTATACGTCTTTATTTATCAGTTGATTACTCTTATATACAAATCCTAAAATACGGGAAACAGATAGTATAATAGTTAATATAATAATAAAAACGAGTTAAACCCAGTATAGATTATATATATATATATATATATATATATATATATATATTCATTTAGGCAAACATTATTAAATAACACTAAAATTGATCCTAAAATATTTAAAAAGTTACTATAAATTTGCACAGCCGAAGTCCTCTTCTACGACAATAAGGGAAACATCTATACCCAAATTGACGGTGTCTGTATGGGATCGGTCCTCGGACCGACCTTTAGTAATTTTTACAGGGCTGACCTCGAATATAAAATATTTAATATAATTAGTAAACCGTCCATTTATGCCCGCTACGTCGATGATATCCTTATCTTAGCAGATAAAAATAAAATACATTTTTAAATAACTCTGAGCAAAATGTTAACAAAATTCCGTTTTCAGATGTTCTCATTGACTCTAGCAATTACAAATTCAGCACCTCTCCCTATAAAAAAAAACTACTACTTTTAATACATGCATTTTAGTTATAAAAGCAAATGCCCATATCGATATAATTTGCAATGATTAACAATCTATTAAACTGTGCAAAGCTAATCTCTAAAAAAACATACCTTAACGGATAAAAAAAACATTAAGCAAGTCCTAACAAATAATCACTTTCCCAATTATATTGTAGACGAAAAAAATAATTAATGATTAGAAACTTAGGTAATTCTTATAATAATCAGCTCAGTAATTCCCACTACATAAATCTATTCTACTGTAACCAAATGCATCTGAAATTTAAATTGGATGAAAAAGATATTGAAAATATAATACATCGCTACATATCCCCCATCACATCTGCTTATAAAATAAGATTCATCATTTATTGCAAAAAATTAAAACATCGAACCATGTAGTTAAAAATAACACTTCTTAGACGCAAAACACATTAGGAAGAACCAGTGTTATATATCAGTTTCAATGCCCCATTGGAGAATGTATCTCCGACGATAACAATAAAACTAATTCTTACATCGGTTTCCCAACAACAACACTTTGCGAAGTGTAACCTTACATCTATCTGATACTAGCTCCATTTGCCAACACCTAAAAAATATGACTGTCTCCCTTCACAATATAGACACACACTAGTTAACAATACTAACATAATACACCACGATGCTAGCACCAAAAGATTCAAAATTATTGAAGCCCTCTACATAAAAACTAAACATCCCACAATCCATAATGTGAATTAGGAAACTAGTCATAATATTTTAAAATGTCTAGCATAGTAATTAACGTTACCAAATTCTTAACCATTAAGCTATTATACTATTGAATCTTGCACGCGCTCAGAACGTAATCAAATTCTTACCGGTAAAGCAATCACACTTTTGAATCTTGCATGCTCTTAGAACGTTATCACGCTCTCATGTAATATCTCAATATTATAGACGCTCATTTTAAGTTGTAAATTACTGGCCGGTTTAATAATGAAAGAAACTCAACAGTAAATACATATTTTTAAGAAACCCAAATTAACACTCCCTGATGATGATTTGACGAATAAAATCGAAAGTACTCACAAACAAGGAAGGAAAATGGAACCAAAAACACATGGAACTTATATACAGCAATCTGACCGAAATACTAAATGGATTATTCGGAAAATTGAAAGAAAAAGTGTTATCAAGCAAAAACACTCCATGGTATTTAATAATGTTTGCTTAAATGAAAATATACTGCCTTAATACACACACAATATATATATATATATATATATATATATATATATATATATATATGAGAAAGAATGTTGTATTTTGCTCGAAGCATTGTGCGTAATACGTAAGACTATTGTTGGAAGGCTATGACAATGCGGTGTTTAGGTAACGCCGGAGGTCCGTGAAATGGTAAACATGTATTACAATATTAAGAAATCTATAATTTTCAAATAATTTATTTACCAATGTTTTATACGAGGCCTGTCGAAAACGTATCTGACCTCTGACCTAAGGCCAACAAAAATATTTAAAATACGTGACAGAGTTGGAACCCTTATACCCTTAAAAGAAGGACCTTTGTGCTTGCACACACTAAGCCCACCGATCCATCAACTGCCGGAAACACTTCTGAAGTCTTCTTTTAGAATGATGTTCATCTCCGCCGTCGCGTTCCGCATCATCTTTTTTTTTTCGCACCCTCTCAACAACAGCTGCACGCCGAGCAGTTTGGCGCTGCCTGAACGCTGGTCAGTCTCAGCTGATACGCGGCCATTTTTGAATCGGTTGAACCACTCATGAATTTGTGTTACACATCGCATCTTCTCTAAACACCTGCTGAATCTAACGCGACAGCGGAAATAAACACCATTAAAAAATAAGACTTCCAGAGGTGTTTTAAGCAGTTGATGGATCGGTATCAAAGTGTGTGCAAGCACAAGAAGCCTAGTTTAATTGGGATTACAGTCCCAACCCCGTCACGTATTTTAAATATTTTTTTCTGGTCTAAGGTCGGATATGTTTTAAGACATGCATCCTATTCCAACCAATATGGTAGGGGTTATGTGCTCCTTTTTTAATTTTCGGGGGAGCCCTCATACTCAGAAATTAAAATATATCCACTGGGAATTTTTGGCCTATTGTCGGGCCGGAAATTTATTTGCAGCTATGCAAATGGCAAAAAAAACACTCCGACGAGTGGTTATTTTTCAATTTCTGAGGATGATAGCTTCCCTCGAAAAGTTTAAAAGGAAACCATAAACCCTCCAATCACGGTACAAATATAACACATTGATAAATACATTATTTCAAAATGATTTGTTTCTCAATATTGTCCTTCTTGTTTACCATTTCAGGGACCGCCGATGTTAACTAACCAACGCATTGCTATCCCCTTTCCAACACTACTCTTATATATATATATATATATATATATATATATATATATATATATATATATATATATTAATTATGTATTACCTACATACATCGATGTTTCATGCTTACGCAATCTTCAGCGCAGGAGGTTAATTCCCGACGGTCGGCGGGCACGAACTCCGATCACAAATCGCAACTGATTCGCAGTCAAGAATTTAACCCATCAGCCACCATAAATTAGCGTGGAAGTCGGCGGGTATTTACGACGCGCAGTGAATAGTTATCAACAACTAACCGGGTCGCTCTCGAAATGAATCTAGTGATACTGCTTGTTATTAAACACGATCAGAGTGTCCGGCCTCGGTTAAAAGGGCTATGATAATATTTATAAATAAATATTAATTATTTATTACATACAGACATCGATATGTTCATGCTTACGCAATCTTCAGTGCAAGGCGTTAATTCCCGACGGTCAGCGGGCGCGAACTCCGATCACAAATCGACACGTATTCGCAGTCAAGAGTTTTACCCGTCCGACAGCATAAGCTAAGACAGAAAAAAAAGAAAGACTTGCAACTCTAACTTTCGACAAACCGTTGTGAGCGCTTAAAGGTTAGACCCGAAACTCAATTTTTAGCATATTTACAGCGAGGCCAACTTCACTCTTGAAAACACCTTTGCAGAAGTTGAGAGACACTATAAGTGAAGGGGTTTCTATTTTCCATTTTCGCTTTCATGTATATATATATATATATATATATATATATATATATATATATATATATGTATATATATATATATATATATATAATAGAACTTATAAAAGAATATTAAGGGCAGTCCTAGGTGTCACGTGGTCGGATAGGGTAGAAAACAACAATCTATATGTAGATCTGAATAGATTAACACCAGTGCTAAAATCCAGAAGGTTAAGATATATTTGAAATACACTTGTATCGATGAAAGTCTTTACAGAATATTGCATATAGTATGATTTTTTTAATCATTTTTACTTCATGATATCACCGTGAAACGTTAAGCTTTTCCAAAGACCAAAAGCTTTAATTGCCTAATCTCTCTGAATCAAATGCCCATTGCCCCTAAAGATGTGCACAGTTTTATCCACGGGGACAGATAAATAATCTACCTAGTGTGCAGCTACACATGCCGAATCATTTGCAACTTTTAACTCGACCGTTTGAATCAGCCTCACTGCAGTTTTTAGTTCGAGACTTCTATGTACAGCACGGGCGATCTTTGTCATTTACTCACGAGAGAAGAAATTAGACCTTGCGTTTACTTACGGCAACCTCGTTTATTTTTATTATTTATATTTTATCCTTTTGCTCACACAATTTATGAGCGATGTTTCTGACAAAGGGAGGATAATTGTTGTTTTCCTGGTTGTAATCTATCCATCTAACACTTATCGCTTGCTGGTTGTTGATCTTGAAATAGTTTTTTTATTAGCTACTGACATCAAGTGGTTTCATGCCTTGTCTGGAGCGATTTCCATTAATAAAACATCGGAAGATCGACTTTGTACATTAGACATGTGTGGGAGAAGCAATAGTTCGTATGCCAACTACTGATCTGGGAAGCAAGACAGTGTTATAATAAATATATGTTAATTTGTGGCACCTGTGGCTGCATATCGAACTGGTCGAGTCAAGACCATCCAGCAAAAAATAGGCTTCGATTATCTATTATGATACTTTAAGACGACCCATGACGTACGAAAAAAAATAAACACCGGCCAAAAAGATGACCCGTATAGATCAATACAGGGCGTAATGGTTGAGTTTCGTATCGTATTCGTCGCTGCAGTCACTAACGACTCGCACAGATGCGAGGCGGAGATAGTCGTAATTAGTGAGTCAGTATCATCAACAGCCATTCAAGCTTACCTTCATTTAGAAATGTCAGACTTTGGAGCTGGCGAAAACGAGGCTCTATAGAAAACGAAGGATTGACGTGACATATGGCGCTCTTTTGTCCGCTGAGGAGAAAAAGCATTTACGGGCCGATGGAAAATCGCGAACCAAACTCCTTTCAGAATAAACACAATTGCGTATTAATGAAAGTATAGAAAGACAAGATGGAAGAGATTGGATTAATAAAACATTATTAATATATATATATATATATATATATATATATATATATATATATATATATATATATATATATATATATATATCCAATGATGAGTGCTGTGTTGCTTATTGATTTTCATACGAATATCTAGTTTATGCTTTTGTTTTTTTTATGTTATCCTTTAACATCTAATCTGTCTTCTTTATTCCCCCAGTCTAGAGATTGTTTACCTCTCTCTTTTCTCTCTTGTTCTCAATTCATATTTGTATTTATCTTTTTATCTCTCGATGATATTGTATTTTTATCTATATCTTTTTACCCTTTTTCTATGTGTTTTCATTCTGTCGTTTCCTTATTTTTAAATGAACCATAAGTATTCTGTCTTTGATTTTTCGAATTTCTTTCATTCATTTAAATATTTGTTTCTTTTTTTTTTTTTACTTAACTTACTTCATAAGAATACATCATTATTCGAATATTTCATGTTTCACATACAAGGTTTCATTTCTTTAATCTTTTCCTACTTTCCTATTTATTTTTAACCAGGTATTTATTTCGTTCATTTATTATTTGTTACTTTCTTTCGTCTTTTTCAGAAACAATAATGAAACCCCCTCCTCTCTGCTCACATTATCATTCTTTTCTAGTTTATATTTAGCAAATATAATGCAACCTCTATTTCTTTCATTTCCCTTGTCTCTCTTCCGTTTATTTTTTTCTTTTTCTCTCATTTTTCATTTGTTTCAGAGTCAATATCAATACAAAGATCTTAAAGTTTTATCTGTCCAAAATTCTTTGATCTTCTTTATTGTTAATCGGTAAGAAATTCATTGTTTTTAATCTTTTTTTTAATTTAAAACTATTAATAACTTAATTTTATGTTTCAAAGACATAGTTTTATCTTTCACTACATTTTCCCGTCACTCTTAAATTTTTTTTTTCATTCATTTATTAATTCATACATTAATTTTTTTTTTTGAGAAAGAGAGAATTCCCCCCGAAACATCAAAGTATTTTAACCATCTGTGATTTGATTAATATCAACAATAAATCTAATATTTTTTAATATTCATGTAAAAGGTTTATTGAAATATCAACATAGATACTTGTGATGGTTTATAGCACGAATATTGTGTTCGCTTGTTTTGTTTCTGTATTGCTATCAGCCTTAATGAACACACACATACTTTGTTTCTATGAAGTATTTCTTTTTTGTCTATATTTCACGTTTATATGGTTCTATTAGCATCTCTGTCTATCTTTCTATCTTTCTTTCTTTCTCTGTGTCTATCTCGTATTATATGTCTAACTATACAAAGATCACTATTTTGTTTCGTTACTATATTTAATATGTTGTCTAAGGACAACTAATTTAGATTGATTTACTTTTCTAATTCTTTTTAAATTTAATTATTTCCGTTTGCCGTCTACGTTATCTACGCATACTCCATCTTTACCCATCCCACCCTCGTACTCTTTTTCTCTTATTCATTCTCTCTATCGAATGGTACACTATATCAGGAGCAATACTATGTGTGTACTTCTCTCTCTCTCTCTCTCTCTCTACTATCGTGTTTAACTCCCTCTCTTTCTCTTTCTGTGTTTCTCTTTTTTCCCTCTCTTCCTTTCTCTTCTCTTTTTCCGTTAACCGAGCTGTACTCTTTACAGCTTCTCCAAGAATTATTAACACATTAAAAACAGCGTTCACATCGTAAGGTATTTTTTAGTTGATTCCTTGATTCCTTCTTTCCGAAGAAATTTGTTGTAGTTGTGTCTTTCGAAAAAATTCTAACTATGGTAAAAAAACACATAGATGATACTTTTCCCCTCTCTGTGTATGTGTGATGTTTCCCGATTCCATGAGGCTTACATATTATTATTCATAATTTACTATTATCTGATCTTTTTTCTGTCAAAATTAAAAAAAAAACACAGCGTAAAAGGTAACGAAATTTAGAAAATATTTTCATAAAATTGCTCCAGAGAATACATAAAAGCAGGATACGCCTATTGGCCATAGTATTTAACAGACAAGGGTTTTTGTGGGAGAAAGTCTGTCAGCAGGAAGAGAGTTCCACAAGCCGTCAATTCTTGGAGAGAAGTTAGTTGAATAGGAAGGGCTATTAAAATAAGATATATAACTAGCTAATTGATGGAGACCAGTAGACCAACGAGTCAGACTAGACGGAAAACGGAAGCAGGTCGTTGATGAGGCAGTTGTGAAGAATACATCGCATAATGGGTGTTATATAAAAGACTGAGACTAGCAGCATGAAGTACGTAAGAGAAGGAGAGAGAAGAAGAAAAGGTTAGGGGCGATCAAATAAAAAATACGTTTCTGCACCTAATCAATAACCTCAAATGGGGCAGATGTTCACTAGTGCATACATGACACCAGGATTATTAAAGTATATGCATCATAATTTATTTCGATGTCTTCCTAAACGATTCTGTCATATTAATCGTCGTCAATATAAAAAAAAGGGAATTAATTTGTGATTCTTCGAAATTTTAATTGAATAACTAGAGAATAAACGAACCCCTTCACACAACACATTCCATTTATAATCTAATGGCTAGACGATACAGCAAATACTAAATGTATCTTCAACAATTCGATTTAAAATAAATAATTCAATCTTAAAACAAATGGCACAGTTTAAAAGAAAAGTAAACTAAAAACACTCCCCGGAAACCCCAGGTAGCTACATTTAGTTTATAAATAATATATAGGAAGATCTACAATATTGTTTATCACACTAATATATTAACGGCCGTATTAAACGTATAGATCGAAGTGACGTTTGACTACTTCTGGTAGTGTGTGATCCCTTCTATCTCTCGTCTATGTCTTTTTTTCATTTATTTATCTTTCTTTTTTTAATCAATCCACCAATCAATTTTATTGGAAGAAAAATAGTGCAGCAAACCATGTGAAAGTCAGTTAGAAGATATTGCGCTGCTTGTTTACTGTAGAGCCGAACAAAACTTATCTTTAATTTTAGTAGAGTCAAATAAGGAGGAGATAATTTAAATTTCAACCATGTTTTATCTAAAAATTGAATTTAGTATTGTAAGTATTCTAAAATCAAGTTTAAACAATGTATACATAACAGAATACTTTAGGAATCAAATAATCACCCTGCATTCGGCACCAATGAAAAATAAAATGATTTATTAAAATAAATTAATTACCAAAGAAGTAAAAGAAAAAATAGAAAACCACGTAAATAAAAAGGAAAAAAAAATTAAACGAGGGAAATAAAGTTTTTGAAATAAATTACAGTTTTACACTGGGAAAATTCGGCAATTTGTTTGCAAATAGTTCCCAGTGCAGTGGCCTTTCGGAATATTGTTTCCACATGAATTCAGCAATGGACGATTCCACTATTTGCGTGTGGATGGCACGTTCAACTTTGTTCCTTTTTTTGTCTCATTCCACATTCGTTCTTCGTGGTTGGTTGTGGCACATGTTAGTGGATCAACAAAATTGCATTAGCGATTCACACGCAAATGGTGGAATCCTTCCGCACCTAGGCGATCATACGCCAACAATCAGACGCAATCATCGTACCTGGGCTCACATATTTGTTGATTAAAGGAATTAACGTTTCTGCATCTCTCACCGAGACGGTTACCAAAAGATGATCTAAAATTAATATGTGCGCTTGCAAGAAGTATTTTAGTTTGGCATTATGTTTGGTTAAATAAAAAATATCTTGAAAGTTCATAGTGTTAAAATTCATTTTAAGATAAAGCGTGGTTGAAACTTGGAACTAGAGTTATCTCTTACTTATTTGTCTCTCCTAAAATTAAAGATAACATTTTTTCAGCGCTACAGTAAACAAGCACCGATATTGCATCTATATACTGTTTAAATGATTGGCTAAGGCTTCTTTAAACCTGGATATCGTAGGCATCATTACGATCTCCTTTGGTAGGTTGTTCTAGGGAGCAGAAACACTGACAGATAATGGTACCTTTCTTGTGTCTAGACGAACGCAAACATGGTGAGGGTTCTGCGGGTGATCGCGGTAGCGCGACGCAGTGTGGAATGGAAATCTGTTTTCTAAAAGTTGATGTACATTCTTTTGTCCTTATCTCGTTCTCACTTTATTGCTCACACTTTCACTCTATTTCATTCTTTCGTGTTTTTCTGAAGTCTTTCACTTAAAACGAATGCGAATTTTACATGGAGTCTTTCGGATTAACATTCAAAACTACATTACCATTTTAAGAGTTCGAATGACAACCTCGATGAATTTAATTATTTTTAAATTGAGATACGAAACAATAAAAAGACGAGCATATTAAATCTAGACTTCGACTAAACGACTATCATAATTGAAAACAAATAAAAAATCATGCCGGTATAACATTACGTTAAACATGATTTAAAACTGTGATAGAATGTTGAAATTAAACACTATTTCTTGTGCTAACTTCGCGGTTTTTAAAATAATGTTTCTCTCGTTTTGTTTTCGAACATTTCATTTACTAATAATATACTGTAGACTAGTACATTTACACATTTTAAATGAACGAGGAAACTTAATAGAAATAGTATTTCGTCAAGTGTGTAACTTAAATAACGATACAGTTCTGAAATATATTACTTCATATTCGCATATTTTTATTTCATAGATATCGATGGGAATGTAATACTAGGACAAATATAGGCAACATAGGCGCATATAGTTGCTAGACTACCGATAAATATGTTTGTATGTCTATATCAGTACACCAATGTCTATAATATAGCTAAGATCAAACGGAATCTCAAGGAAAATAGTTTTTTCTCTCAAAGAACTTGCCACATGTGGAATACGTTACCGCTGAAATGTTTCTCTACATGCTACATCGGCATTACCAAGATCAGTGAAGTAAGCATAGATCTCAATTTTTTAATGTTACTGTTCCGACATGCAACGTAAAATATCACAAACCCTATTGTTTAGTAAGGAACGAATATTATAGAAAATTCTTGCAAAAGAAATGATGAGCAGGGACAAATAGAAAAAGTAATGCATTGCATTGAAAAATATATCTATTTTTCTGCGAATCAATCTATATCAATATATACATGCTTATCTATCTATCTATCTATCTATCTATGAAAACTTACATAAAATCAATATAAACCACTTATTAAATCGGTTTAAGATAACATTAATGCTATTTTAAAGAGATTCCTGTAGATGAACCTTTCAAATAATACGAAAAGGACGAAAGAACATACAACTGACCACAAATGTTTGAAAATAATATAAACGTAACAAGTAATGTCAATGTTATTGTTACAAATATTTCATCTGTAAAAATGTGAACTTTGTATTACTTTGATTATTTCGCTGTAAAGGAAACAATGCATTCTCATTTCTATTTATCTTCCTCACACAAGGTAAGATGAGACACAAGGTCGGGAAAGTGGGAAAGAACCAGCGCTCGAGAATGAAGCATTCTGGCTGTTTAAAAATTGCCTGGGCAGCCCGGTCGGCATTCCCCGGTAGAGGCGCCTCAGACAGTAAGCAATAAACTTACTCCTCCCCAAAGAGGGGAGGAAAAGCCTGGGAGGGTACACCTCCTAGAACTGCACAGGACCGATTACCACCAAAAGACCGGCGTAAATCCAGACGCAAAGGCCCGGACGATACCGGTTTATTAGGCGGGATAAAAATCCCTGGGTGAATCCAATTCATTCTCATTGTGTAATCAATGGTCATGTCATTTTCATAAAAAAACACTTTCAATACACTTTGAGAGGACAGAGGTAAATAGAGAATATTCTTTATTAATTATGATCATTATTATGGTGCAATTAAGTTGTTAGTTTTATTAAAGAGTCAATTACTAGTACTTCGAAAACAATCTTTTTATACACTTGGTAAAGTCAAAATGGCAACAATAAATAATCAAAATTTGAATATTTTTACAATTATATGATATTTATTTTATCATTTTCTGCACAGTCTATAAACATGTGTATCAACAGTCATTTACCTTTAACTTGATAATAATAACGAACATGAGACGAGTACTAATATAAATGTTCTCACTTACATCATTATAAGTCAACTAGATTCAATGTAACTAAATTTTACTTGCTTTAATTTGTTTTAACTCTATCTCCACGGAAATTACGCCCATTAAGCCAAGGAATAATATCGTATGTACTATGAAACGATCAGTTATTAGAAATATTAACTTGTATTATTCCGGGTCAAAATAATGTACTTTCTGTTTAATCGAAGAATTAAGTATATTTTTATCCGAGTCTTCTCCTTTAAATACAGAGTCGGAAATCATGGTCAATTGTTAACACAAAAGAAAATTCAAATATCAGCAATTAAAAATGAGTCATATTTGTAAATAAATGTACACTGCTATAAATTACCAAATCTCAGTACCGCAAACCCAATCAATTCAATATAGCCCCGCTAAATATAATATAAAGATTCAATTAATATGATATAATGTGTGCCACTATAAACTTTGATCGCAGAGACAACGATTGTTTGGCTCTTATAGGGTTTAGATCAAATTCAAATTGAGAAAACATGGTAATTTGCACTAACACAATACGACATACAGTATTTTTCGCACAAATCCACCAATATTGGGTAATTTAAAAAAATTTTTTTTCTTTTCTGACATAAAAAAACAGAGGAGTGCCAGATTCAAACTAAACAGCAAACGGTGTTCGGTCAGATTTAGTTCCTGACCTTTAATACTTCCTGTTTTGTGTCGCTTACTCTTCCTTCTGGTTTACCAAGTTGTGTACTAATTTTTATTTATTAGTTCATGTATTGAATTGTTTATTGAAAATATAGAATAGTAAGCAAAGCGTGTTAAGAATGGATTTTGAAATACTATTCTGTAAGTAACAGACAGTGCTGAAATAATAATGTGCTTATTTAGAAAAAAAACATTCTAAACATGAGGAGGGGACATTCATAAACTATTATGTACTTTCATCTAACAATATAATAAATAAATTAATATATTTGGGAAACCGAAACTCTCGCCGGAAGTTGTATTACGGATGTAGTTCAACATTAAAAACTAACTGTTAGTGGATACGTTTTCTGCTGACTTTCAATCAGGTATTGTTCTGGTTTGCCAAAATGACTATACATCTTATTGCCTTTGAAATACTATTACTTTTAAATTTGGAAATTACCGTGTGAGATTTTGTTTTTAAATGATTTACCATTTTCATGAATAGTTATTCTTTTTCCTAAATCTTTATTAATAATACAACACATTAAAAAAAACAGCCGTCGTAGAAAGAAAGCAGGTATTCACATATAGTGAAAGATGATTCTGACAAAAGTGGAAGTAGTGCTGTTTTCAAAAGTTAATCAATTCATCTCATTATCATCGACTCTTTTGAAACATGTATACGAGATTACTAATCAGTAATATAAAGAGTTTATTGTACAATCACTTAATGCCGTCGACCGTCGGTTCAGAAGCGCGTGGCTCTCGTATAGAAATATAAGTTTAACCAAATGCTATACCGTTTTTATCATGTCTATTTCTTGTAGCGATTTTATTACAGTAAAAAATAACGAGCACATACTAATAATACAATATTTACACAAATACTGTTTTTCCACAAGAGCAATTGTTTAACCGTGATGATTGACTAGGGATGAACATAGGGTCATCTAGAATTTCACGTGGAAAGAACATTGTGTATTGGCTAGCTGAACACTATGAAGTAAGACAAATTTGAAGCTTGAAATCATTCAGGTGTTATTAGTATTTTAGCCTAGTTTCACGGCATGTAGCTTTGTGATGAATAAAATACACGGGAGCAGGCTAAGTCCTCCTCATAGTAGGTTGGACCCGTATACCCTGTCAGGGCATATATCTAAAAGAAGAAAAAACTGATGATAAACCTTGCTACTAACAACTAACCCCTTGGCAGCAAACAGTTGGGGAGGGAGGCCTCCTTAATCCTGATCAAAAAACTTCCTAGAGCTGGAATCCCGAACAAAGTATCCAGTTTGCAAACCTATAATTGCTAAAGACTCTGACTATCGCCGGGCCATCGCCTCCCCCCTTCTCTGTTTATTAGTCAGGCGCAAAGGTACCAGCGCTGGGACGCCTCTACAAACACCCACTGCCTGGCTTTGTTTCCTGACTTGGGCAATAAACGCCGTCTCTCTTTTTATCAATCTGAGCAGCTTGGGGAAAGCTTTTCTGTAACTGTCCTATATGACTAGTATGGATCGCTCTTGTTCCGACAGGTTGAGAGTATAGGTTAGAAAGCTTGTCTGACTGCTGTTTCCGACTGTCAGTACAAACTGTCAGGTAGCGCTAAGAACGCCTGTTCCATCAACAGTTGCATAATATTGTGGGTGACTGTACGTGACATGTGGCGAATATAAAATGACCCTACAGTTATCCGATGTGGGCTTTACCGGGGCCCCATCGTCAATAGACAAAGTCACGACTAATGGACTGGTTTTGACAAACATATGCACGGGCTAGGAGTTTATGTTCGGAACAGCCTCCCTATGACTAGAGAACATAATTTCGAATCAGATGACCAAGCCTACATTTGCTTTATATTGACCTTACATCACAGAGTTAGTTTCTTTTATTGTTTATACCGTTCACCTTCGACCCAGGTCAGTGCACTGCTTAACATTGTCTCTGAAAGAATAGATAAAACCCTCTCACTCGACTCGAATACCCACATATATTATTTGGGGATTTAAATGAAATACCACCGTGACTGGCTGGAATTGTCCAGCTTTACTTATGTAGCTGGGAAATCTCCGTTTAATTTCTCTTTAGCAAACTCTCTCACAGAGACTGTCACTTCCTCAACCCGCCTTCAAGATCGTGCGGACCAGCAAGCCTCACTTCCTTATCTGTTATTGACCTCATCACCAGAGGCTTGTGTGACAAATGCCCATAGCCCGCGCGCAAACTCTGATCCCTTTGTGGTAATGATTTATATCACCTTTAAAATTGTCAGAAAGCTGATGAGCCGTTGCTGAATACGACTAGCAACTAGGAGCAGGTTGATTTTGAATCGCTCATAGATCACATAAGTGACGGCCCATGAATTGGAACGTTCTTACCCTCTGCTGATCAGTGTACAAATGAGTTAACTGAATAGTTCAAAGCAGGCATCGTCTATTTGTTTTATTTTTTGTGAATAGAGATCTTATCATAACATGAATGTACTTAATCTATAATCAACTGATTAGCATTAAGTTAAGTTAGTCGAAGCACATACGTTCGTTTAATTAAGTTAACATTGGGAGAACATTCTTAATTCATACATCTTAATTCCGTTGCTGCACAATTCGTCCTAAAAAAACCTTCAAGCAAACGCAAATGTCAACATCTTCAAAGAAAAATGAAAGAAAACAACAACATAATTTAAGGTAACATAGAATAAATCCAAGCGTATTACTCTTCGTATATGTTTCATAACTTATATATTATTACAAGAAAAAGAAAGAACCAACATTAAGTTCTTCGGGCGTTTCCGGTAATGTCCGTTTGCTTGACTTCCGATAAAAATCGTGACAGACCAAAGAAATGAATGAAATTCAAATGATTGATATAATGAAATATGTTTTTCTTGAGAGATCCGTGTCATGAAAAAATAAGTGATGCGATATTTTTTGTATTCATCAGTGCACAACAAATATGTCGGTTTGTCATATTGTACCTCAAGAAAGAATGCGGCAGACTATCAATAATTAATTAAATATCTGGAGATGGATCAAGGAAAGCGCATTGAAATCTACGATAAATGAAGTGTCACGACCTACAAGTCAATTGTGATGAGATAAAAACGTATAAACATTATAACCTGCGGCTTTAATTAAGACTGCAGTTTTTTACATGTAGTTTTACTGCGTATTAAAATGATGATTTTCCTATTGGGTGTATTTCATAAAACATAATGTAAAACTTTAAAAGTTATTTTCATCATAATTCTATTATAACGCCCTTTAAACTTAACTGCTGTTCATGGTAGATCTAAGCGAAAGTATCTTTATTAATAAAATATTACTTCGTGATAATTAATCGAAATGATATTCGCTTTCTCTCAATCTTAATTTCGACTTTAACAAAGTGTTCATATTATCTAACTATTATACAGTTTTAACCGTATAGAATGTCACCAATAGAATTGTTAATAAGATTAACAATGACTTATGCAATCCAATCATTTAGCAGAAATCACCTTTAGTCTATAACTTGTACAAAGAGTTATATGCATGAATACCAAACACTATTAGTTTTATAACAGTTTCATTATAAAACATCTGTATATAATTTGCAAAAATGATAAATAACTTTAAAAGAATCCCATCTCAGCACGACTCTGATTTCGAGTTCCCTTCTGTGGGTCTCAGCGATTCCATTGGTGGGATTGCTTTGTTGGGAGGAGGCTTTCACCCTCTATTATTAGTTTACATGTTAATCATAGGAATCTAATTTTTTTCTTTTTATACTTATTACATTAGAGTGTGTCATTTCTTACAGTATAATATACAATACTACGCATACATAACAGTATACGTTGCTGTACAATATGTATTAGGAAATAATAAGTATTTTTAGATTTTTTGAATAACAATTTTAAAAATGATATCGCCGTACAATTAGAAACACACCTTGCACGACGTGCACAGTCTCACATTACTCTAACACATTTCTTTTTGTTGGCACTGCCCTGATTTGTTGTTGTGCTATCACTCGTCAGTTCATGAATCGTCTGGGAATGTTTTTTGTGTATATTACATTTAAAATAACCCAACAGATAAAAGTCTGGAATGTTTAGTCAGCTGAGTGCCCAGCAGATTCAAGATCACATAAATTATTCAGCCCATCCAAAAATGCACTCCATGAAATCATTAATAAAATCCACAGTCCTGCCTGCAATCCCACCATAGTTTGAACAAATGCCCTTCAATCCATGCCTGTGTTGCTCACCAAGGTTCAGCTATAAATGTTAAACAGTATTTATTTTATCTCCGTTTAATGATGAGCAAACTTAGATACGACGTCTCAAATTGTCATCGTTTCATTATCATAGCAATCTTAATCGTGGTATAGCTTTGCATGAAAACATTTTATGCATAATCTGATTAGCTGCACGAGTATATATATATATATTTTCCTATCCTATCTTTTGAGACACACTCTTGGATTTTTTCTTACATAATCACTGATACTTTTCCTTGTGACTATTGTCTGTTACCTCCAGTTCATTTAAATGATCTCTCTATTTCGATCACAAAGGAGAACACCCAATTCTCTTTTTTGTTTAATTATATTGAGTCCTACTATCGGATAATGATACGTGACAGCACATAGCACGACCTCATTAAGTGGAGGTTAATTTGTTATTGGTCCAATAATAGTTAAACTAGTACTTTTTTTCACTGTCGCCTGTTAGTATCTTTGTCGATTTCTTGAGGAATGTGACTCCGAAAATGCCCTCAATTGAATCGTTAATTTGATTTACAATATTTACTGCAACCCAACTATATTTGCTATGAATAAACTTAAGTCCATACCCAATTAGTCCACCAAGTCTAGGTATGAATATCTACAGTTATTTGCTTAGTCGCTATTTAATTAAAAGTACACTGGGATACGACGTGCACATTTGTCAATAACTCCGGCACACTCTTTCTCTTTGAACTACTCTGATTTTAGATTGTGTTTATATACATTATCTTTTAAATAACCTTAGCGATAACGATGTAAGATCTTACGGTCCGCAAAATCCATTCAGTATCACACGTATTACTGATAAGACGATTATTAAAGTGTCCCACATATCATAAACGATAATAAACATCGACTGGTTTAAATTAAGGATTAATAACATGTCAGCAATAGATTACAGTTGTTTTGGACTGAATATTGTTAGATTGAAGACAGTTTTGTTAATTTTATTAACGATTCCATTAGAGAGATTTTTGACATTATGGTGTCTAAAAAATCGTATTTTCGTCTGCCTATGTGTTCAGCGTTATATCTAATACAACGTAAGCTACGCTTATGAAACGTATGTATTCCGCTTTGCCATTACTCCGGCCAGGATAGTAATACAGTAACGTTACGATGAGCGAATGCATTTTCAAATTATAAATTACGTATTAATAAGGTTAAAATATAAGCAAGCTATATTCATAGCACTTATAAACATACGGTTATATTTTAATTGTTTTTATAATTTAAATTAAAAAGTCTTTCATAAGTATTTCCTTTAATTTGTTTAGATTGAAGAGAAAATTTAATTTTGAACTGATCAAATAATTCGTTTAACTCTGTTAAGACTCAACTTGTGTCTTTCAATCGTGTCGCTTTTCACTCTGAGATTGTTATGGATTGCTCTGTTTTTTCGAAGAAATCTACCCTGACACCTTTTGGTATTTCCTTCTTGTCTAATATTTGATGGCGGTCATACATTGTCACATTGTCGTAATTAATTATCGTAAATCAGTTATATCTAGTGATCTAAACACTTTCTCACACCTGACGCTATTCTCTATCTTTACAAACCTATTATCTGACAATGTATGGAGTATTGTTGTCATATTTGGGCTGATGAATCTCTATCCGATTTTAAGTTTCTTGATAAGGTGCAGAAACATATATGTAATTTGGTTAACCTCACCATTTTCTCTGCACGTTATTTCTCGTAGATGTGCTGTTGCTAGTCACAGTCTGTTCTATAATACTATTACGGCATGTGTCATTCAGAATTGTCTAATTGATTCCCTGCTTTTTTTGTTCCAGCTCGTTTGAATCGTTGCTATAGGTGCCCTTACACATTCTCTGTTTTGATAACTCGTTATGATACATCTTCCCGTAGTTTTTTCAAGAACTGCAAGCTTGTCGAACTCACTTGTTGCTGACTTTTCTTCTCCTACGTATAGCCTTTGCCTTTTCAAGACTAATATCAATAGGCATTCCCTGTTTTGCGATAATCATCTTTCGTTATTTTTAATTCCTTACATGAACTGACTTCATGCCTTGTCTGACAAATAGCATTGGTAAATACATTGTACTTGATTTCTTTGCAAACGAATATAGAATATGAATGACAAGTATACTACTTTATTTGTTGCGTTTTTTTATATTCTAGGTTAGATCTTGTGTTTCTTTTTGTTTTATATCATATCTATCCTGAAACTGAACACATATAGCGTTTAACACATAGCAGAAGTCTAATTATAACTTTCCCATAGGTAATAGTACTTTACTTAAAACAACATGCCCGATAAGATTTTAAGAATATAACACATCTTCCAATGTATATTAAGTTGTATGTGAATAGGAGTTGAACTTATCAAAACTGATTTCACACACGTCTATATAATTTGATAATAGAAGATATCATATAACGTTGCACGTTACATTGACAGAAAGCAACTAGTCGACAAGATGAAGATTTGACGGTTATTCTTCACAGAAACACACACACACACACACACATATATATATATATATATATATATATATATATATATATGTATATATATATATACATATATATAACGAAGATGTTTTTTTAATAAAATATTTAGAAAACCTTGCACAACGCAGATTATTTGTTTTTAAAAATAAATTATTTATTCATCTTAAAAACATTTTGTTTTATAAACTAGAGTACTTTCGGTAAATATATCATCTTCAGAAGAATATTTCTTCTTTTTCTTTTTTCCTCTTGGTTGAGACCACCCAGCGCTTCAAATTGTGTGACTTTTCACAGTATATATTTATATATATATATATATATATATATATATATATATATATATATATATATTGATAATTGATTTAGCTAAAATTAAAACTATTGTTAAGATCAGCCAAATGTGTTTATTCCAAATCCGAATTTAATATTTATTATTATAACATTAGTATACTGCTTTAACTGAAATGATATGTTGTGCATGCGGATTCTGCTGGCTTGAACCTTATCTGTTCTGTTCCGCATATAAATTTAATCTAATTCATATATATATATATATATATATATATATATATATATAAATGAAGGAAGGGAGATAAAGATGTGCGAATGATCAATCTATTTAATCTTCGTTTGTTCGATGCAAGGTGTACTCGATAGAACATGTTTATTTTTCTTTCCTTAAGCCAGGCTTTTTATTCATCTTTCTTCATAATTGCTCTATACTGTATATTGAGATTTAACCATTTTATGGGTCAAATCCTCCAAAAGTATACTTTTAGTCTTATATATATATATATATATATATATATATATATATATATATATATATATATATATATATATATAGAGAGAGAGAGAGAGAGAGAGAGAGAATATGTGCACTATAATGAAATGATAAAAAAATTAGAATTTGTATAAATATAGAAAATGAGAAAGAATGGTCGAGAAAATATATAAATATAGACAGTAGTAGTGGGTGTTAATTTGTTATTTATTAATATCTGAAATTCAGTGTACTTTTTTAGTCATGAAGTATCACCATTTTGAAAAACAGAGAAAATTATCAGATTGTCTTAATATATTTTGAATTTTAAATTACAAGTTGATAAGCGTAAGTTAAGAATATAACATTGGTTCAGCTGTATGAGTGAAGTAAAAAAAAACTATATAGAAATTAAATTAATATGGTTGCATTTGGATTATTTCTGCCCCGATTGTGACGAATGTACACAGATAAACCTTTTTTCGGAAGTCTTTCTGATATTTTATACATGAGGAAAATATATATATTTCAAAATAGAAAGAAACAATGGTGTGATAATAATAAGTGTTTTTGATGAAATCCGGAATATATTATTATTATTATTATTATTTACTCACTAGGAGTTATCACACTGGTCATCGTCAGTGGTCACCCACTGCCGACAACCTGTGGTATTCCCTGGAGTCTGAGTGACAACAAGTCTCCTCAGGCCTCCAGTATGCTCCACCTCTTTTCGTTCATCACCGCTGATGACCTTGCGGTAATCGCAACAGCCACCTACCAACGATTTCCCGCTGATAATGGCCATTGGTCTCCTCTGGGGCCCGAGTGGCAACAAGCCTTCCCAAGGTCCCAGAGCTGTCCGCGCTCTTCCAGTGGAGGTCTGGTTTTGCGCTTTCCCTCCTCGACCCTCTGTCCATAATTTTCGTGGCGTCAGCCTATGCTTGCGCCTCTCTCGTTCGGTTGTATTTTCCCCGGTTCTGTTGTTTTGTGCTTCCATGTGTTTGTTCTCCATTCGTTGCTTATGTGGGTTGGTTTCCGCATTCGAGGACATTTCTCAGGATTGTAGCTGTTTTGATCATTACTGTCCTTTGTATTGTCTCAGTTATCCCTTTGATTCCTATTTCTCCTAGTCTTTTCTCCATGTTTTTGGGGACTGTTCCTAGTGCTCCTATGATTATTGGTGTTATACTGACTTTCTTCATGTTCCATATTCCTTTCAATTCTCTGGCAAGTTCAGTATATTTGCTTCTCTTTTCCGTCTCTTTGATCTTCACTCTGTGGTCTGCTGGAACGGCAAAGTCCACGATTTTGCAGGATTTTTCTTTCTTGTTGATTATTATCATATCCGGTCTCCTTGCTGTTATGGGTTTGTCTGTTTGTACATTCATATCCCATATGATTTTGTGTTTTTCGTTTTCTAGTACAGTTTCTGGTTTGTGTTTGTACCGTTTTCTTGCATATTCGAAATTCAGTTGTTTGCACATTTCCCGGTGTACTTCTTTCCCCATGCTGTCATGTCTGTTCTTGTATTTCCTTTGTGCTAGCTTGCTGCATTCACTTATTATATGATTTATCGTTTCGTCTCTTTGTCCACACAATCTGCATTTGCTGTTTTCCTGGGTTTTATCTATCTTTGCTTTAATAAAGTTTGTCCTAATCGCATTGTTCTGTGCGGCCGTCAGCAGAGATTCCGTTTCTCTGTTCAGGTTTCCTTTTCTTAGCCATGCCCAGCTGTTTTCATTGGCTTCATCGCTTGTGAGTCTTATAAAGCGTCCATGTAGTTGTTTTTCTTCGCACTTTTCCTTTCTTGTCTTTTTGTTTCTGGGTTCAGTGCTTCCGGGGTTGTTTGTTGGGCTGGTGTCTCTTGCTGTGGTGATCAGTCTTATTATTATTATTATTATTATTATTATTATTATTATTATTATTATTATTATTATTATTATTTATCAGAATTTGGATAGAGTCCATAAAAACACAAGTATATTTTCAGATAGAGCTTAATGCCATTAATAAGTCAAAAGATTTTACTTTTATATTTTACTGTAGTTTTACGGTACACCCGATCGACAGAAATGTATTTTTTTGTAAAATTACACTCAAATAGATAAACGTGGTGAATGAGAATACCCACTTGAGAATCAGATATACCGTGAAACTTATACAAAGTGGAAACACACGATTTATATATATATATATATATATATATATATATATATATATATCAAATATAAATGTTAGTAAATCATGCGAGTATAATAGCTCAATAGTGTAGAAATAAGCTATGGTAGAAATAGTTTTATCTTATTTTAAATTGCATAAAATGTAGGAAAGTACAGATTCACATAATGTCACTAGGAAATCATTTTTTATTAACAGCGTACAATTGTTTCGGCTTAACACCAAGACAATTAAAATAATATTCAAGTATTGAAAACATTTATTTCTTGGGGGAGCTATCTTCAATGCTCGTAAAAAAGAGGAATTCGTTCAGGTAGGAAAAATGTGAATTTAAGTCCGTACTCATTTTCCTTTCCAAATTGAGCAGTTTCATTCCTGTAATTTCGAATCGCGACATTCACGTATGCACGAAATTATTAATATATATATATATATATATATATATATATATATATATATATATATATATATATATATGTGTGTGTGTGTGGGTGTGGGTGTGTGTATGTGTGTGTATATAAGGTTAATACAACAAAAGATATAAGAAGCAACTAATATATTATATTAGTGATCATCCGGATAAAAATCAAGCTCAATATACTGGATAGAGCATTAATAGCAATAGATGAAGTGAAAGAATAAAATAAGGTGCGAATCAAATTGTATTACAGTTCAATGTTCAGGCAAAGTACTTTAAAGTCCTTAACTAATGAGTTTTCAAAAAATAACTTCTCCTCAGGCCGAATAACAAGAACTTCTACGTGGGTATGATGTTCCTAGATTTTAAAACTCGATATTATGACCACAAAAGCACATTTAAAAACAGAGAACATCGAATTAAAACAGCACTAGCAAACCACTATTGTGACCCCAAAGACAATGGGCGCTCACCAATAATTCAATGGAAAATAATACGACAAGCCAGTACATGTAGAAATTTAGACGACCCGTGTAGATTATTTGTGAATAAAAAATTTGGAATCCTAAATTTTAAAGACGCTCGAAATCTATCAAACTGTAGAAGTGAAATAGCAAACAGCTGCCTACACAGAAATAAATTTACCGTAGGCTAGCGATAAATAAATAAATAAACAAAAACTAAACAAAAACTTAACAGTTTTAAAATAAACCCCAAAATAAATATACAAAGAACCACGTGTTAAAATAAAATAAAATAAATTCACCCATTATATTGACACAACAAAGGAAACAGGATATAGGCCAAACTATAGAGAAAAAAGAACAATAGAACAGGATAGTGGAAGAAAATAACAATAACCACACCTTTGTTTACGGGTAGCCCAACGATTGGCTGAGAGAACAACAAACTATCTGATTGGTTAACAAGCCAGCCGGTGTATATAAAAGCACCCGGCAAAAATAATTCCATGCATTTTAGCCTGAAGATACCCCGGGGATAAAACGCGAGAGCCTCTATGTAGCTTAATTGCCATAAATATATTTTCATAGTTACTATATATATATAGTTTCGGAAGTTTCTCAACCATTAAAACTATATTTAAAAAAACTAAAAAACTAATAGTCCCAAGTCTTTCAGTGGAAAATCATTCATGTAAGTCAATTTATTTTTTACAGTTATTATGTTAGTTTGTTTCTAACACTATTTTTAGGGATCATCAGTTGTTTACCATGTAATACTGTTTCGGGAATTATATATATATATATATATATATATATATATATATATATATATATACATATACATATATATATATATTTATAGATACAAATATATATATTTATGTATGTATATATATATATATATATATATATATATATATATGGATATATATGTATGGATATATATATATATATATGTGTGTGTATATATATATATAGATATAGATATGTGTGTGTATATATATATATTGTTATGTATATATATATATATATATATATATATAGCGAGAGATAGATTAATAGAGATATCTATATATATAGATATAGATATGTGTATATATATATATAGATATATAGATATAGAAATCTATATCTATATCTATATCTAAATATATATATATATATATATATATATATATATATATATATATATATACATATATAGATATATATACTTATAAATATATATATATATATATATATATATATATATTAATGCAAAAAATGTTAAAATAGCATTATGTTAAGCATTTGAAAATGTTGGTACATGTTTCAGTGGTTTCAATAGAAAAATGTTAAGCGGCAAAACGGGATGCGATATTATTCTGTCAAGCGACTCCGGTGTCGATGAATTTAAGTTGTCAACGTCTTTCCTGAAACCTTGAAGAAAACGTTCTCTGTGCGTGTCTCCGTTGTCTTTTAAAATGGTCTCTTTTCTTATCAACTCTTTTATTAAGTAGC
>OY744523.1:69558287-69575787 GCA_963556195.1 Sepiola atlantica
TCACATTAGTTGTACATTTCTGCATGTCGGTACAGTCGGGGAAACAGGGAGCAGGGAGGCAGTTTAAAAAGTTCGCAGGTCGAGGAAATAAGCTGTTGGAGTAGAAGTCTCTATAGCAAATGTGGACCTCCACATTGAATGAATGAAATGTAACTTATTATCGGGTTGGTCGAGTGTATTAACATCGATAGGACCCTAGAGCAACAAGTTCATCGAACACATTCCATTGAACTACTTGTAAAACAAGCACAATGATGCATCACTGCGGCGATGGGACAAGGGCTGGAGCTTGGTGGATAGTGAGGGACCTAATTGGTTTGAAACGTTATTTGACCGTGTCTAAGAGGGGGAGATTAGTGGATGGCGCACCAGCCCAGATGTAATAATAATACTCCATACATTGTTGGATGGTGGTTTTGTAGAGATATAAGATATTGTCAGGTGTGAAAGGTGTTCTCGAACTGTAGAGGGAGCCCACCTTCTTTGCAGCAGCCTAGGCAACGCCTTCTATGTATTTGTCCCAACTCATGTTACCTGTAAATGTAAGGTCGACGACTTTGAACGACTGACTCTCAGGTAGGATGTTATTGTCCATAGCATAATCAATTATAGGTCTTACTAGTGTCATGTATAAATGAAGGAAATCTTGTGCCGTTAGATTGATAAATAATCTCCTGGTTAAGTAGTGAAACCGTAAAAATATATAAATACAAAATTAGCTTTATTTTCTTAGAAAAAGATCAATTAAAAATGGGTGACACTAATAAGATCCCTTTAAAAGTCGATCGCATCATGTACAGTATTTATTACTTTTTATTGATATCACGTATTAAACCTGTCACGAAAGAAACATTTTGCACTATTTCCATAATTGTAGACTTCATGTTGTTTTTGTTCTTGAAATAATTGCAAATATTTCAATTGCAAATTTCTCAAATTATGATTGATAAAGAATATAAGCTGACGGCGAAAGCCATTAAATTGTTAACATTGTAATCAATACTAAATGCTGTGCAATGGTTATGAACAACCATTCATTATTTTTCCTTCGTTTATTAATTAAACAATTACCATTAATAATGAAAAGTGGAATGACGAGGTTTGTGACGATTTGACGCTGATTAATCCCAATTTCAGATTGAAATATAATAATACGGCTTTTCTGAAACTCTTAAAGCACTAATCCTTTTCTGACTTCGGTGATACTTAAATGGCGGTACATGATACATATGTTGATATTTGAAACACTGAAAACTGGTAAGTAGTATGAAATATCGATGTTTCAAACAGTTACTGTTGCGTTGTACAATTCTAAGTACTTACCGTCGAGAAAGGAAACAGAAAAATAACTACACGTCATCGAGATAAACAGTTTGACGTCCTGTTTTATCAGACGAATCCCTGCCACATCAATCGTAATTTTAATGATAAATGCTCGACTGAGTTCCAATCTGTTGAGCCCAGGTAAAAGATTAACGAATAAAACTCGTCTTGTTACAAATACTTTTCATTTCTACTTCTATTTACTTTGAAATTAAGTGAGCAAACTTTATTTCGAAGAACAACCCCTTTAGAGAACACAACGCAACTAGATTGCTTTCCAGCTTACTATAACGTGGTATTTTTAAAGTACAGTGCTAAGAGATGTTTGCCAAACCGTCTTCTTAAATAATAAATTCTGCCCAGTTTCAACAAGCGTTACAAATCGTCAAGGCGTTGCCGCCGTCTTTACCTGACAAACTCATTATAGCTTTTCGCCGAGCGACCCTTCGGCTGTGATAAACGGTGACACGTTAGTACAAAAACACCCTCTGAAGTTACAAACTGGGAAAAATTTGTCTGCGCTCGTAGGAAGATGTAACCCAAACAAATGATGACAACATCGCGAAAATGAGATCCTGGATGTTAAAGACTGAAACGATAACCGAAACAATAATACCACATCCTTGCCAAGCCTTTGAGTGTATACAGGTGAAATAGAAACAGAAGAAAATAGCGATCACTATTTCAAACTTTGAAATATGTAAAATTATTTTGTGATGGTGTCTATTTACTTCTGTAATATTTGTGTAAACGTAATTCACATGATAAATAACCCGTTCAACAGCATAATGGACACATATTGTAGGAAAATAAAGCATAAAAATATTAACATGCATCTGTGCGTCGACTGTACAAGCCGTGATCGTCCCGCTCATCTTGCCGATCAAAAGTTGTGAGATTTTGTCAGTAATGCAACAAATTGATTCTCCTTCTAAATAAAACCACATCAATTTAACAAAAAACAAAACAAGTAACAGGGGTCTATCCTTTGGAGGTTACAAATAATACTCGTTTTTTTAGGTTGAGTAGCAGACATGCAAAATGAGGTTTTTCTGGACCAAATCAAAACATAAGGCCAACTCGAAAAACACAAACACTCTGCCCTCGAGGGCCACAGAAAAAACACTTAATTCTAAGACGTCTAACTCTTACTGAATGCTTCTTACCCAGAGAGGCGTATTTAATTGCTCTCGAGGGCATAGGCTGAAATATATTAACTTATGACCGGAAATCTAAGATGGTGGTCTTTTTCTTAACTATCCTCATTTGATCACCCAGTGTGACCACCCCGATGTCACATAGATATAACAGCTAGATAGTGCCAACTCAAACGTGCTTATAAGCAGACAATCTATGACATTACTTTTCTAAATTAGTCTGCTCTCAGTATGAACCCCCGTGGAATGAGTCATTTATTTTATTTCAAACAAAACAACATTTGTTGTATGGTCTAATCAAGGTTATTCTCAATTCTTTGTGTGGCTTATTTTCTACTTATTAAAGATTTCCCTCCTGTAGCAAGTCTACTACTCGCGTGCATGTAATACTAAACATGACGCCTAGTGCATGTTTAAAAAGATACTTAATTTCATCCAACATTAAATGAAACAAAACAGGTTTGATATGCAGTAAAAGAAAATATAAGTTCCCTTTCTTTATGCGTTCATTCCGAGTTACGTCGTTTCTGCAATAATACATTGTTGTCTCAACTTGGCACGATCACATGCTTTGTTCTGTTTTATCACATGCTTTGTCCTGTTTTATCACATGCTTTGGCCGGTTTTATCACATGCTTTGTTTTATGAAAACTATCACATGCTTTGAAAACTATCACATGCTTTAAAAAACTATCACATTCTTTGTTTTATAAAAACGGTTTTATCATATGCTTTGGCCGGTTTTATCACATGCTTTGTTTTATGAAAACTATCACATGTTTGAAAACTATCACATGCTTTAAAAACTATCATATTCTTTGTTTTATATAAACAGTTTTATCATATGCTTTGGCCGGTTTATCACATGCTTTGTTTTATGAAAACTATCACATGCTTTGAAAACTATCACATGGTTTGAAAACTATCACATGCTTCGTTTTATAAAAACGGTTTTATCACATGCGTTGGCCGGTGTTATCACATGTTTTGGCCGATTTTAATAAAACCTCTGTTTTATCACATGCTTAGGCCGGTTTTAGAGAGATCTTTGTGCAGGGTGTCTGCCTATCTAATCACCAGCAGTTCTCTCGGTCGCTTCTCGACGACTTCTACTGCAAAAGCAAGTTTTGCGACGGCATTGCTGTTGACCACATGTCCAAACCATAACCTCCCCATTCCCTCATCTTGTAATCGATCGGCGCGATGCCATACCGCCTTTTGCTGTCCTAAAACATCATATAAATAAAACATAACACATAGCTAAATTCCATAAAAAATCGCTGCGATATGATTTTTGTAAAATCAGTCATTTAACAGAATTCAAACTGATGAACCGACGTCTTGTCTGTTATTTATTGAGATGTGCTGGGTATATGGAACAGATTTATACAGTGCCTCCCCGTTTAGGCAAAGACGGTAATGTTGATTCTGAATCGATCTGATGAAGTCACAGTTTGTAAACGTCTTCATTAATTCATTGATGATTAAAATAAATAAAAATAAAAATAGAATAAAATTGATTTTCTTTTACTTAATGATTAAAACAAAATCTATTCAGGGAAATGAAAAAAAGACACTTTTAACCCGGATGCTTTTAAATGAAATAGCGCAGACTAACCCAATTCTCGTCATGTTTACAATAGCCAGATTTTCGCAGATGCGTCATCGCTTATTTTTGAGAGACTCTGTCTGGTGATCTGTCACGCTTCAGTTCGAAATAGCCTTTTCGCACTAAACGCGTAGATTGAATTTACGATGAAGCTGTGTCTGTCACTCTGACACGCTTGTGTTTGAAATAACATTCTGTCTGCCTGTCACGGTTACGTTTCAAATGGCATCGCATTTCTGTCGGCCTGTTTACGATTCCATTTGATATAAAATTGTCCCTGGTGTGCCACGCTTAAGTTTGAAATGCAATTTTAGTTACCATGTCACACTTATATTCGAAATATACTTTTCTTTGGTTTGTCACGCTTAAGCTTAATGTATCATTTTAGTTGCTATGACGCATTCACTTTTGAAATACCAGTTTCGACCGTCCTAAAAGCTAATCATGTATTCGATCTGTCAAGCTTAAGTTTGAAATGTCATCTTGTTAATCACGTTTTAATTTAATAAAGGATTTCAATTTGTATGTTACGCTAAAGTTTTAACCAGAATTTCCATTGATCTATCATGTGTAATTACATGCTTTATTAGTATGCCACGTTTACGTTTGAAATTGCATTCTCGACTGCCTTTGACGCTTATGTGCGAAATAGCGTATTCGACTGCCCTCATCATCTAATTTTTGAATAGCGTATTCGTTTGTCTTTCACTCTTAATTTTACAAATAAATTATTCGATATGCCAAGCTTAGATTTAGATCTGTCATGCATCAGTTGGAAACATAATGTTTGTTCGTGAGACTATAAAAGCAGTTTTATTGGTCTGTCAAAGTTTGAAATAGATTCTTTGTTGTTTTGTCACGCTAACGTTTTAAATCGAATTGCTATTTGTATGTCACATTTACGCTTAAAATAC
Organism: Sepiola atlantica; assembly: GCA_963556195.1. Classification (NCBI taxonomy): domain Eukaryota; kingdom Metazoa; phylum Mollusca; class Cephalopoda; order Sepiida; family Sepiolidae; genus Sepiola; species Sepiola atlantica. The sequence continues at coordinate 69,563,291 of OY744523.1, forward strand.
CAAACCCGAGTGTCTGTCACGCTTATGTTTTTCATCTTTCAACATTTTTCTTTACAAATGCGTCAGCACATATAAAGGCCCAAAGGCAACTCGAAGACAAGTGGTAATAGGTTAGACAGGTAGACAGTCAGGCACTGAGGGGATTAGTAACGATGGTTGTACCTATTTAAGAAAGGAATTGTTTGAGAAGAAAGCTCAGCAAAAATCTGTTTACATTGTACTTTTATACGAGTAATGTTATAATCAGCCGAAAAGCACACTCGTGGTAATATGTTACACATACGATCAGTTCTACGAAAGAATACTTTACTTATAGACGTTAAGGTACACAAAGGGAGAACAGGAATTTATTGGAAATTATTGCATCTAAGCGAGGTTTTGTTGTGAGAGTTTAACAGGGGGTGCATAAAATAGAGCTCAGTCGACACAAGTCATGGAAGTAACTACAGAGTAGAGAAAGACTAATATCGTATCTTCTGTGAAGTAGAAGCTATAATGTGGAGAATAGGACATCGCCCAGATGATTTCGGAGTCGGTGTCATGCAGGAAATAATTATTTGAGCTACACCTAACCAGATGTCGCAATAGTACTCCATATGTCACACGTTTGTTTAAAGTTTCACATTTGATGATCGACTTGTTTTACATAGTGTAATCATTAGTCTACCAGAATTAAATAAAAACGGCATTTTTATTTCTAGCATTTTTGTAGGTCTGTGAGGCTTAAGATTAGAAATGTTTATCTGTCGAAAGTGTTTAACCATATTTTCCTCTTCTGTCACACTCTTATTTAATAGATCATTTTCATCGGTATGCAACATTGATGTGTGGCATAGCAATTCCGAGTGTCCGTGACACTTATTTTTGAAATAGCGTATTCTTCAACGTGGTACACTTTCATGCATAATGTTGTTGCACAACATTGAATAAAAAGTTGTCCTAAATTATCATTTGAGCATTATAACAGTCAATGGCAAAGTTAAATAGGTGGTTTGTCTATTATTTGTCGTTACAGGTCTGTTTTTAAAAATCATATCAACTTGAAGTCATGTGGGTCACAAAGAAGTTAGATTATGTATGTAGTATTTCTATTAAAAAAAACTATGCATGTAAGTGGTAAAGTGTAATGCCCGATGGTCTGCAACGTTTATATTTAAAATACTATGTCCATAAGTCTGTCACACATCAGAGTGCAATGGCTATTTGATCGCTAAACGTGTAGTTTAAATGGCCGCCAAAGTCAGAATTCCGTTCATGTAAACTAATTATCTATTCATCTTGTACAATAGATATAGCTCGTTGTATTTTCTTCTTTGGCATTTTCTTTTTTCTTAGAACATGTCGTAAGTGATGACAACGACGTTAATTTAAATTAACGAAGACATTACGAGTGACTTTTTTGTGCTTCCTCGCGTTTTATCTTTTATTTATTTTAGCCAGTTCTACTTAAGTTTTTCTTTTGGCTTTCATTTATAAATTTCTTCTTTCCGCCATTATTATTTGTTGCGCTTATACGCACGCCAAGAAAAAGAGGTCGTCAGAAGTAAGTATCGACGAAGTCTTTTTATTTACTGACGACGAGAAATAAATGAAAAAAATTAAGGTGTAAAAATAACTGTTAAAAGCTTTCCGATCTGAAATCCCGTAATATGTTATAAACGATATATATATATATATATATATATATATATATATATATATATATATATACATATATATATATATATATATATATATATATATATTATATACATATATATATATATATATATTATATATACATATATATATATATATATAAATATATATGTATATATATATATATATATGTGTATATATTATATATTTGTATATATATATATATATATGGGTATATATATATATGTGTATATATTATATATTTGTATATATATATATATATATATATATATATATATATATATATATATACGTATATAGATGTATATATAAGTGTATATATGCATGTGTGTATAAATAGTTGACGTGTTTTTATCTCGCTCTTTCCCCCTCTCTCTTTATATATATATATATAACATTCCCGAAACAATTTTTCATGGTAAACAACTGATGATCCCTTAAAATAGTGGTAGAAACAAACTAATATAATAACTGTAAAAAATAAATTGACTTACATGAGTGATTTACCACTGAATAACTTGGGACTAAAAGTTTGTTTTTTTAATTTAATTTTTTTTAATATAGTTTTAATGTATTAGAAACTTCCGAGACTATATATATATATATATATATATATATATATATATATATATATATATATATATATATATATAAGAGGTGTACCTTAGAGATTCCCATTCCGGATATCCTTTCGAGGTCTATTTTACTTTTTACTTTTTCCTTATTCTAATTCTCACTTTGAGCTCCAATATTTTCGACTTTCCCCTCATTCTATTATTATTATTTTATTATTTTATTTTATTATTTTTATTTTTTATCGGTCAATCCATAATTTTCCTTGCGAGCCTAAGACTAATCTTATTATCTATTTTTCATTCTTTATTTTTTATTTCTACTTTTAATACTATTTTTATCTTTACATTTTATCTTTACTTTTTTAATTTTTAATTCATTTTCCTAGTTCTACCCTTCAAATATATGTTGCCTTATTGTTTATATCTAAGGTCATCTGATTAAGAATCTAAACTCTGAACTATGTTCATGAACATATTCTGATAGTTTTACTCCGTCTCTGAACATTCGTTAACTCACCCCCACTCCCTTCTTCCTCTTTTCTAGTTGAATCCTGATTCGCGCTGACATCCAATTTCAACTTTATGCTACTCACCCCCCACATTCACACTCTTAGTTTTAACCGCACTCTTTCACCGCTTCCGCTCCCTTTCTCCTCCCTCGTACCCGTCCCTTTCTACTCCCCCACACCCCTTACCCGTTCCTTCCCTGCCTACTGGTCGCATATTAGTTTTTGCTTTTTTTCATTTTAAGCCGGCTTTCTCAACGGGCTAGCTTTAAATATTTTCGCTGCCTTTCTTTCCCACTTTAAAACACTTTCCCTTGTTATCTCTGCCCAGGAAGTATTTTTAATGGCGAATATTTTCCACCTCAATCTTCATTGAGCTTGCCTGCATCCACGAACGTACCTCTTATTGGACTTTTTACCCTTTTGGATTTTCCATTTTAACCGTACCTGAAGTTGTGGCATCTCGGAATTTACTTTGAATCTTCTCTCATTACATCTCGTGCCTTTAACGACCTACCTATCTACATCTTATTCTCTCCGCTGGACTTTTCGACACCGGAGTTTTCAGCAATCGGACATTTGCTTGCATTCGGGCAGAGTTTTGCCCTGCATTTCTTTCCCTACAACTTTTATTTCTTTTTTTCAAATTTTAAATCTTGGCCATTGCCAACTTATCTATCCCAGCGACTTCCTCTGATGATAAGATTTTGATCTTTGAAAAGCCTGGCTTAAGGAAAATTTAACTTGAATAAATTGCCTTTTTGCGGAATATACCTTGCTCTGGGCAATTGAATTGAATTTTGATTTGGCTTTTGCTTCTCTAATTCCTTTCCATTCTTCTTCATCGTCTCGGAAGTTTCTCAACCATTAAAACTATATAAAAATTTTTTTTTTTTTAAATATTAAAAAAACAAAACAAAAAAACTCATAGTCTCAAGTCGTCCAGTGGAAAATCACTCATGTAAGTCAATTTATTTTTTACAGTTATTATATTAGTTAGTTTCTAACACTATTTTAAGGGATCATCAGTTGTTTACCATGAAAAACTGTTTCGGGAATTTAATTAAATTTATTTTTTACAGTTATTATATTAGTTAGTTTCTAACACTATTTTAAGGGATCATCAGTTGTTTACCATGAAAAACTGTTTCGGGAATTTAATTTATATATATATATATATATATATATATATATATATATATATATATATATATATATACCCACAAGTATATTTAAATCTTTTAAATATTCAAACTATATCTTCCGGAAATACATTAAAAATCACGTACATCCACAGTAAGTATTTCCAAGTATTTCTAAGTGACGACGAAACGGTGATTAATTTATAAATAATTTAGGTTATCCTTTTTTATTATATATATGTATATATATATATATAGACATATATATATATATACATGTATATATATATATATATTTATGTATTCATTTATTTATGTACATGTGTGTGTACTACGTGTATTTTTGTATAAGTAGTTTTTTTGTCGATAATATTTGGGTACTTTCTGAGTTCGTGTCCAGCTTTGTAAAAAGGCGAGGGCAAAGTAACATTGGGTATACTTCTTATATATCAGGTGTAATGTCTTTTTAGCGAATGTATATCTTACAACAATTATAATAAAAACGACTTTTCACATCGGTTTTACTACAACGGCGCTTTCTCGTACACATAAATGCAACTCCTTAATATTAAATCAATGTTACCAGACGTAAAACATAACTTCCGTTTCTCAATGTAGACATAGTTTGTTAGATTATGACACAGAACAAAACACTATGATACAAACATCAACAAGTTTACCACTTTGAAACCATCAGCACTACCAACAATTCATGCCATACATTTGTAAACTGGTGAATAAAATGTTACATTTTCGAGCGTTGTAATTACTACTACAAATAACGAGCCGTTAGACAAAATACCTTCGAATAAAATATGCTTATTTCACGTTAACCAGTTCGCATGCTGTATATCATCATAATAGAAGCTCGTTTAACAATTGCTATATGTTAGCCGTGAAAAACAAAAATTAATTAAATGTATACACAATACTGACTCACTACGAATGAATCGAAGCAAGAAGAACTCGCGCAAATATTGAGCACCTGTCTGACAGGACAACAACATCATTTATTCGTAAAATCGAAATAATAGAAATAATAATCAAAATAAACTCCGTATTACTTAATACCATTGGCTTAATTAAAAAATGCTGACTAAATGCACCCCACAGACGCATATATCTATCTATCTATCTATCTATCTATCTATCTATCTATCTATATATATATATATATATATATATATATATATATATAGAGAGAGAGAGAGAGAGAGAGAGAGAGTGAGAGATACATATATATATATATATATATATATATATATATGTTCTATCGATGACTCAAAAAGAGTCTGTAACTCGAGCTTAGTACTTTCGGTGTGTTTCTTACATCGGTGGTGGGCTGCTTGTCTGATTGTGGAAATAATTATATATATAATCTCACATAAAAAAATCATATATATATATATATATATATATATATATATATATATATATATATATATTAGTAAGTTATGAAAATATATCTATGGCAATTAAACTACACAGATGGTGCCGAGGTTATATATATATATATATATATATATTATATATATATATATATATATATATATATATATATATATATATATATATATATATATATATATTGCATACAATCTTGTTGTTTATAATTCCGTGGTGAGTGCGAAGCTTACTACGTGGGCGTGCGATTCAGCGATTAGAGGTCAAAATTAACCCACACATCCCCATTTGGATCAGATGGTACACACAGTGGCCGGTATCTGGGCGTTTAACAACCCATTAATGGACCATTCGCGACCATTTATTGGAGTGCCAATGTAGCACTAGATTGAATTCTGAAGCATTTTCTGTTTTGCAGATTAATATATATATATATATATATATATATATATATATATATATATATATATATATATTATTTTTAAGTAAATAATATTACATTATTTTCACCTTAATTTCTGAATATATACGATTTTCAATTTCAATTTTCTATCATGGCATCCGCTTTATTTGGTCGAAATTTATTATTTACAAGTAATGCGTTTTTTTTCAACTTCCTGCAAGTAATTAAAATCTCTATTATTTCGAAATGTGACAAATAACGAAATGTATATATAACGTTAAAGAACAATTCTCACTGACGGAAAAATTGTATCCGGCGGACGGACAAAATAATTTTTAAACGATAATAAAATCAAAATTAAAATTGTTTGTATATTTAGTACGGAACGCCTCTTTGTCTGTCTGTCTGTATTTATGTATGTTTGTCTGTATGTATGTCTCACTGCCCTATGTTCTCTTTCACTGTCTACCTATTTATCGCTCTCTATATACTTATATCTAACTATATATTAAACTTCTATATAATGTAGACTTGCATTTTACCGTCTATTTTCTCCTAGGGTAGCCAGAACAAAATAATACACCCTACGCTAAGAAACTCACACCTTCCTTCATAAACTTCACTCGAGCATGTTTACATAAATATTCAATAAATTCAATCATCATACATTAAAGAGTACTTTGAGAACCCCAAGTCTTACTCTCCCAAAAACGTATTCGACTGAGAGGGTAGAACACTTATTTCCCCTATCATTCTAGTATTGTAACGCAACCTATTTAACCGATGAAATTATTTCACAAGGAACTACGCTTGCAAAGACCGGTGTAGATGACGAAAACAAACCAATCAGGACTCACTTTACAACATTGAGAGAATTGATATTCTGCGCTGAACTATTCACTCATGATTCCTTACTTTTGTATTTTACAAATAATACAAATAGATCTCAAACATACACACAGTACGTATTCGCTCAACTATACGCAAGCGATATTAGAATTCATCATAGAACTATTTTTATTTTCAAACCATATTGAACAGGTTACTTTTCAATAATCCAAGAAATATTCTATGCTTTCAAAAATAATAGCGTCCCTTTTTTCATATCGAATTCAAACAATATATGTTCCCTAGCACAATATCTGAATCCTATGTGTTTGGTGTTTGTCGTGTGCTTATGAATAATCAATCGACATACATTGCTAAATATGGCTTCATTGCAAAAAACGACGCTCTCACAAAAACAATATATCTCGAGTAGCAGACACCTTTCAGACCGCATGTGTTTTCTCAGAACTTATATTTTTATTTGACTCGTTACCATATTCTGTCTTTAGAGTGTAGTTCTTGGCCTTTTGGCTAAGATATTGCACCCCATAGACTGGTATTGTCTTGGCCTTCGGGGCCATATTTATGCTGGTCTATGAGTCTGTCCTGTGCAGTTCTAGGAGGTCCACCCTCCCAGGCTTCGCCTCCCCTCTTTGGGGAGGAGTAAGTTTATTGCTTACTGCCTGAGGCGCCCCAACCGGGGAATGCCGACGGGGCTGCACAGCCAATTTTTAAACCCTAATTTCACGACCTTGGGTCACATCTTACTTGTGGGAGTAAGATAAAAACTGGCCTTGTGCCTAACTCTTGGAGAGGAGTAAATCAATACTCTACTATATAAGAGATAACAAAATGATCAGACGTCTATTCATGATATATTATGAAAAATTGTGAGGCGTTGAGTCACCTATTGAACTTGGGTTAGATGTTTTGAATCAGGAAAAAGTATGTTAGCAAACGGAGTTTTATTAAACCACGACAACATCTAATATTAATCATTCCGTTTCTAATATCTTATCCTCTCCCTCCATCATTTCTTCACGTGCTTTTACTATCGCTCTCTTTTTCACTCCAGCTATGGGTAAATAATATGAATGATTCGGCGGTATTCCCTATTGTTCATAATAGCCAATTCTTATCATCCATTTTATAGTTAGTTGTATTACCTCAGATAGTTAATAAACACACTTAATTAGAGAATAATAGAAGTGAAAATGATAGAAAATGTATAAGATAGTAATTGTGACAGAGGGTGAAAGGGATATATATATATATATATATATATATATATATATATATATATATATATATATATATATAGTAAGATATAGGTTACTTCACGAGTAAACTCCCAAACGGTTAATTAGAACGATTCAAATTGATAATTTTCAAATATAACTCAATCCCTAAATTATGGAACATTCTAATATGTATTTTGTATGATTAAAATAAATATGAATAAGGTCTTAGGTAAGACGTCCATGTACTCCGATTTAGTATAATAATACTTGTGCCTGCATGTGTATCTGATTGTTTACATATGAATCCCGTCATGAATGACATACGAACGACTCATTATCGTGTTGTTTATTCAGCGATAGAGCAGACGAAATCTCGGGTGGTCTAGATGTCCCGAGCGAGAAGTGATATAGATTAATATATTTTTGGGGTTGCACATCAGACAAATTGACATATGGATGTGTGCGTGAAATACTACCAGCATCATATATGTGTAATTTTGGTGTATTTAAATGATAATTATAATCATAATTCACGAAGTGTGTTCTGTTGTCACCCCCGCCCCCCCCCCAAAAAAAAAACTGAACCATGAAATCGTATTGTGTAGTGTTTACACGGGACGCTTAACTGCTACCAAGCTGTGTGGCATTAACCTTTTCTGTATACTGTTGTACCCCATAAATACATCGAAAAGTTGTCATAAATTACTATGATTTTTATATTTAACCAATTATATTCCCTTTAGGTGAGATTCAGGGGCATCAAGAGATATGTTTTGCCTCTATTAGTGGTCGTTACGAGTTTTTTCGCGGGTCAGCTTCACTTGAAGTCACGTAGTTCAAGTACAAGTAAGATAAAGTACGTAGATTTTTTTAAAACACATCATGCATTAAAGGGTTAAAACATAGCCAACAACCACGTGTATGACAATTATGATTTACTTTCTTAACGCCAACTAATATCAAGAAAAGCGTATTCGGTATTTCTCAGTTGGGACGCCTCAGGGACGATCATACATAAAGTAACCCCTTCTCAAAGAGTTGGGCTACTGCCTGGGATGATACCCTTCCAGGACTGAGCGAAATAATTCCATCATCCGGACAAAGAAGGGTAAAAGTATCGCTACGCTATCAGACTGAGTACAGATAACTATCCTGGTCGTGTAACACACACACACACACACACACACACACACACACACACACACAGAATGTATTTGATAATGCGTTCTTTTTTATGGAAATATCTCCGGAGAAAGCATAAAACCACTTGATATAAGGAGCTAACAAAAACAAAATATGACAAGCACAAAGATAGGAGATGCCTATTTGCCTTAGTCTCGAAAATAAAAAGGCTATAGTCTTGTAGTAAGAAAGCCTACATTTCTTGGAAGGAAGCTACTAGAATAGGAAGCTGCATTACAATAAGGTAAACGAGTCAAACGATCTTGAACAAAATAAGCAGGGAATAGATAAGACAATTCTGAAAAAGACATGTCACAAGAGTATTTATAGAAAAGACTGAGACTAGCAGCATCACATCTGTGAGAGAGAGGGTGCAGAGAAGAATAAAGAGTGGGGTCAATTAAATTATCGATATGTCTCTGCACCTGATCAAGACACCCCAAAGATGAGAACAGTAAATCATACATGGTCTGATAGTAGAGGGTAAGCCGTATTTTTTCTCTTAAGAAACCATTTGATAAAGCGTCTTTATTTATTAATATTCAATCTAATAGATTTAATTGAGGAAGATTTTGCTTGTTAAACTTCACGCGGCTTTTCAGATGAGGCTGTGACTTGAAATAATTTGGAATCTAGTGTCGGATGTCATCTTCTTTTTTCTACAGCCACTTCCTCACAGAAGAGAGGTTCCTAGTCTTTTCCTACTTTATCGTTTTTTTTCTTGTAGTTGATTGGCTTACTCCCAATCTACCCCCCTGCAAAACATACACAACTAAAACTCGTCTAGCTGCAACCACTGTAAATAATGATGCTTTCTGCCTCTGTGTAGCTAACACTAAACAGTTTTGGTCAGAGAAATACCGGTCTGTGGAACACAATAATACGGGGCTGCTTCCTAGCTAAATAAAGGATAGCCGTTTTCAAGTCCAATGATGAAAAAATAATGTTGAGACGTCCTCTCATATGATAACATTTTGACCAGTGTTTACCATTGTTACATATATTCATGGTGTTGCGTGTCCGTCCACCTGACAAACTCATTAACCGTTATCCTCAAGTTACATTTTGGCTTTGGTGAACGGTGACTCATTAGTACATGAAGAAAACAAAACCTTTTAACACATATCACACAAACACACGTGAGTTTTCTGGATGTTTCATATAAAGTAAGCGCCGTCAACAATTAGACGTCTTCTAGTTCTATACCTCCATACATAATAGATGTGGTTAGCTGTATAATATTGCCGTTATGTTTTAGGTAAATACATTTCTTATTCTTTCCCAACCGCTTTAAAAATCAACGCACATATTATTTATGCGGACGGAGAGATATGCCAATGAGAATACAGATATATGACAAAGAAAACCACAAAACACTTATCGCCATAAACATTCCACAACTTTGGTCATTTCTTAGGATTTTATTTTGGGTTTTCTTTTTATTTCTTTTTTGGGATAATGGTGTCGCCAATGCGTGTCTGTACTTGCCATTAACCTTACTTACTTAATGCTTATCGACGGACTGGATTATAGCGAATGTTTATCCAAGATGGTTGCCAATACGACTCCAACATAGCTGAATCTCAAGTGTCTACATAAAGCAAGAAGTAAATATACTACAAGGTAAAACATGTTTCGAATATGATGCGAATATAAAATAAGAACAATTATAAGTATTACTACACTCACAGTTATGGTTATAATAAGTCGTTGTTTTAATTTTACAAATTATGCCTGACGTGTATATTATTATCAATACAAGCATTTGTTATAGATAATGTTGCTTACAGACCACATAAACAACTTATACTCCTTATAGACGGAGGCAGATAACGAAATAGAAAGAGTAAAATAGACGGAATTCTTGACTAGGAGAAAAGTATAGTATATGTTTCGATAATATACACAATCTGTTCTATCCTTGGTCAGTGAAAGAGAACTCCTTTTAGATTTAAAACAATTTTTTCCGATTCTTAATTTCATCCAGAGTTCCACTTGTTTGGGTGTCGTAAACTAAATAAGAACACATGTTGGTGAGAGACAGGTTTAGTGGGAAGGAGGCAAAGAGACAGGTATACATACACATTGTTGTAGATTGCTAGAAAGATAGCCATATAGATTGATAAATAGATAGGGGAAGCAGAGGTAGGTATAAGATGAGGTAGAGATAGGGAGGCATACTCTAGGCTCCGTCTAGTGAGTTCATATCCCTCGCTTGATGGACCACGTAAGTAGGTTAACAGAACACATCCATTTATAGACTATTGAATACTGTAGGCCCCGCATATTGAGGTATGATAACATCTTACTTATATGCCCGCTCAATTTGGATTCAGATGTTTATTTACTCTCACATTTGCATGAAAATACGTTGCGGCCACATCGGTTAGCGCGTTCACTACTTAGTCAAGGGTGACTTTGGTATTAGGGTTCGAATCGTATCACCGGCAACGATTGTATTCTCCCTATACTCCTCCATGATTGCAAATTAGCATGAAACACATGTGCATATAGGGCAATTTGAAAATAATATTTATTGACAAAGAATGTGACCTGAATATAACCTAATATATCTCAATAATTCACCGTTGGTATAATACCCTATAAACTATTTCAATAGCCGAACACGACGTATTGGTAAACTATTGAATACACCGCTGCTATTTACCACTAGCACAACCATTTTAATTGCTATTTTATGAAATAGATGCTCTGATGACAACGACCCCTGTAAAACTGCACTAATCCAATGCAAACGGGTTATAGAAAACGCGTAATAGTCCTATGCTTAATGCGATATATCTAGAGTATTCAATCAAGGCTTGACTCCCATGAGATTTTAAAATAAGCACTTTATGAACATATATGATTTCTTTATTCTAACATTTTAGTGGGCTAGAAATGAACTCATCAGCAGCTTTTAATACAAACTGTTCGCAAACAGATTTACAGAAGATAAAAGTAACAATTTATGTGCATAACTACGAAGAACACAGTATCAATGCCGGCGTGCCCTAATGATCGATTTCTGGTTCGATTTTCTTCTGTTTCCGATTAATAATATTTCAAATCATATTCTGAGATCGTCGTTGAAATCTATGCAAACAACACAACTATGTATGGCAGCAATTCAAATAGTATTGATAAGCAATATTTTCTTTTCTTTATCTCCACGTGCGACTATAGAGGAAATATTTGTTTGTGATTTAATGCATCTAAATCAAATATTCTCTCTTTTCACCACCAACGCTTCTCTTCAGTAGAAATGAATGTCTCTCTCCTCGAGGCTCTGCCATTCTTTAATAATATCCCAGGGCTGAATGCCACGGAAGAATATAAAATGTGTTGCTAAAATCGCTGGAAAATGGTCACATTAGTCTATTTCTCCAGAACGTATTTGACTCCTTATGAAATGGTCTACCTGTATAAGAGTCAGATTCGTCCTAAGATGGAGTACTGCTGCCATATATGGGGAAATACCGCTCGGACCACCTTTCCATCTCTTGACATGGTAAGAAATTTGACCGCAATTTAATAGGGGATGATGTATTCTCGTA
>OY744523.1:69580787-69583287 GCA_963556195.1 Sepiola atlantica
ATTTCTGTTCATTCTTTATTGTTAAAAATAATTTTCGCCGTCCTTCGAAGCTTGTTTTGAAATAGCTATTTGTTGGTCTGCAATATTACAACTTAGAAAAGTAAGGTACTCGGTCTATCGCGCTTAAGCTGACCGCGTTTATTGAATGGACGCATGTGTAGAATACATGTTCTTGTTCTCCTACTTTGAAAAGGAAAGCAATTTATGTCTTGAATAGCGTTCAATAAAATAGAAGACCTCTGTCGCAAAGCAAGTTGTCCGGAACTGCCCCGGAGGATCAAGCTTAAGAATTCCATTGTTTGATCAACTGGACAAGAGTAACCCCCCATGAATGCTGAAATCATTTTGTTTGAGCTCGTAATCAATACATACTTGTGTCAACAATCGAAATAAAGACAGCGGTTTTGAGTAAATCTTGAGGAGCACGGCACAGGAAGCGTTCAAGAAACCAGTTGACTGATCGGAAGAGTGAGGGAAAGGTCAATGTTTGTGGCTCAAATGCTTTTTTATGACTGGTGGATACGTAAAACCGGGGCTTTTGATGAGTGATGGTCGTTATCCGGGAAAGATACGCATTGTGTATGTTGATGTCGATGGCTACCTCTGGCAGGAAGTGGCTTGAAATGTCACGTAAACGGTTTTCAAATGCATTCGTTCTCGATTTTCAAGTGGCTTCCAGTCGCCGGACAGCCGTCTTTGATTTGGTCAATGACGTACAATGCCCAGTGATGGAACAGCTATTGTTCACAAGAAAGGAGAAGACGTTTTAGGTATAAACGATAAGAAGAGAGATAAATATATATATATGTGTATATATATATATACATATATATATATGTTTTTTCATATATATATATATATATATATATATATATATATATATATATATGTGTGTGTATATATATGTATATATATATATATATATAATGAAAGAAAAAAATGCAAACATGAAACGTACACAGAATAGATACATATATAACTATCAAATACTTGAAGTCGATACAATATATCTTTATATGTAAATATATATATATATATATGCATATATATATATATATATATATATATACATATATATATATATGTGAATATATATATATATAAATATATATATATGTTATGATTTTGGAAATATAAAACAATAAAAAAAAAAAAATAAAAACAATGGTTGTTGGAATACAAAATGAACCTGACTTATATATGCTATGTTGTTACTGATTGACATTAATCGAGCTGAATCTTTAAAAGAGACTGCAAAATAAAAAGGCACTGATAGTATATGCTAATACATGTATTGTCATTAATAATATATATATATATATATGTATATAAATATATACATATATACATATATATATATATATATATATAGAGAGAGAGAGAGAGATAGATATACATGTATATATATATATAATGTTCATGTGTGTGTGTGTGTGGGGGGGTTGCATGAAGTTACGAGGTATCACATATCCAGGTATAATGTTTCCTATAAGAAACATCATGTTTCTTAATGAGGATTGGACATTTGGAGTATTCGGATCACTGTTCTTATCTGGGGTGTTATTCTCACAACGTTTCGGCCGATCTAACCTCCGATTTATAAAAGATATGTCTTGTAAAGCTCGGAAGAGTAGATGTCGAAGTCAGAAATCATTATAGAATTCATAACTAAATCCTCTATTTGACTGACGGCAGTATATTGTTACCGTTCTATAACCCTTGACAGTATAGGATACTAAAGTGAAGTGTTATTTTAGTTTATGATTGTATCGCCTGTAGGGTAATAATGGACCTCACGAAACAGAATATACTTAACACTTTATCCGTTGTGCGACGAGATCGACATAAAGATGCATGGGTGTAACAAGACATAGGTGAACACATTCGGAGGTGACATCCGCCGAAATACTGTGTGGATACTCTCCAAGATAAGACGAATAGTCCGAATGATGTGGGTAAATACAAATACAAGACACATATGGTTGGTATGAGATCGATTGATCAATATTTTTTTACATTTGCATAATTAACGTGTGAAGTAAATACAAACAAACTTCGAAACCGAGCCTTACCCTAATCTCTCTTTTCGCTAACTTTCTCCTTCTCCTAAACATTAAGTCACATTTCTGAGGAGTTGTAACACATTCTTATCATCCGGGCATTATCATACATGTCTCTACTCTTGAAGAGAAATAGATTGTTAAATTATTCGTCTTCATCTCTCATGAATTATTTTGGAAATCATGCATTAGATCCGTTGATCTTTCTGATTCTAGTAAAGTCGGTTCTCTCTATCGCTCCAAACACTTTCTCACACTTGTGACTATTCTCTATCTATACAAATTTACAATCAGACCATGTATGAAGTACTGTTGTCATATTTAGGATGATGGATCTCTTCTCCATTTGAAGGTTCTTGATAAGGTGCAGAAACGTGTCTGTAATTTGATTGGCCCTACCATGTCTTCTTCTTCGAACCCTCTCTCTCACAGAGGTGATG
>OY744523.1:69588287-69590787 GCA_963556195.1 Sepiola atlantica
TCACGACAACGCCACCGCACATTCATCCCAATTGATCCTACATTTCTTGGCCAAACATGAAATTCTAGTCGTTCTCCAACCTCCCTACTCTCCAGACATGACTCCTTCGACTTCTAGTTATTTCGAAAATTGAAGACGCCACTGAATACTTCGCTTTTTGAGACTAGAGAAGAGCTAATGCGGAACGCGACGGCGGAGATGCACACCATTCAAAGAGAAGACTTTCAGAGGTGTTTACAACAGAGGATGGACTTGTGAGATAAGTGTGTGAAGATTCACTTTTTCTGAAGAGGTTCATTAATACGAACAAAACCGGTCAAATCTCTTGTTTTTGTTTTTCTCCTGCATTTTAACCTGTTATCCGTTTGTCTTTTTTTTTGTCTACCACGTCATTTCATTTTCATGACTTATCGTGTACCTTACAACATATATATATATATATATATATATATACATATATATATATATGTATATATATACATATATAAATATGTATATATATATATATGTATATATATACATACATATATATATACATATAAGAGTGTATGTAGTTTGCTTGAAGCATTGTTTATTAGTATATAGAAATGTGATACTTAGAAGGCAATACAATGCAGAGGTATGACGGATAGACACAAGTTGGAGCAAATTAGACATATAATGGTGGAAAAAATAGAATAGTTTCACCCTTAATACAATGTATACATACATACATATATTTATATATACATATATATATATATATATATATATATATATATATTTATTTATATATTTTTTTTCACAAACACATATATATCTGTCTATCTACACGATGTTACAATGTTATGTAATACCTGCATCAAGATGGTCTGGTGGGAATTCCGTACGATATATTATTTTTTTAATATTTCGGGAACTCTTCATTTCTTCAGAACCGTACTCAACGCATATGCACGCTTGAACTTGGAGACTATCTACGTACGTCTGAAACGGCCTCCCTCGATAAACAGAAGGGTCTATTGCGGTTGAGTGCGATTAGTTTCTAAGACACATCTCCCATTGTAAATAACGTAACGCTCAGTAAATAGATTATACCCCATTGTATTTCATTGTATTGATAAAACATCCCCCATTGTAAATTACGTAACGTATACTTTCCTTTTTTCTCTAAATGTTCCCCTTTTAAAATCTCACGATACACCTCTCGTTACGTGTTGGCGAAACAAGTCGGCTGGCACATTTTGTTCTTGTATCTTTTAATCATGAAATAAAAAACAAGTCTTCCCTTCGTAATTGCCCTATTCGCCACTGGTTGAAAAGGCATAGCTCGTTGGCGAAAATTAATTCGATCTACCGCCATTTGACAATGTTTACATTGAGATTCTGCTTTCGGTCAGCCCATGTCGCATGATAACGTATGGGTAGAAGCGCCGACTGTCGGTTTGGCGGTTGAGTTTCAATCCTGGCTTAAGGCAATAGCTGGTCTAGCCGCACTGTATGTCGATTAATATATATATATATATATATATATATATATATATATATATATATATATTTATATTGATCGACACACAGAGTGTTTGGAAAGTTTATGTAACGACTTCGGAAGTAGGTGATACATGCTTAAAGGACCCTCTGTGTTTATTTCTAGTCTAATTTACTTTTTTGTATATATCTTAATCTGTATGCTATTTGGCTTGTTCTGATCATATTTGTTAATCCGGATGTGTTTTGCTTCATTGTGTAACTCGAAATAAGAACATGCTGTTATCTATGAACCATATTTGTTAATAATGATTTTATGAACATTTCTATTCTTCCTATTCAGTAATACTTGTTAACTATGATTTTATGATCATATGTTTTTCACCTATAGAACAATATTTGTAAACTATGATTTTATGAACATATATATTTTAGCTATAAAACGATATTTGTTAACTATGATTTTATGAACATATGTCGGTTACATATTGAACGATACTTGTTAAGTATGATTGAATGAACATATATTTTTTACCTAATGAATAATTTTTGTTAACTATGATTTTTTTGTAGCGGGCAGTAAACAAGATTAGCGATTTAATTAAACTGATACTCAGGATATCAAATAAATTATATATTATTTTCTTGTTATTTAAATACTTGGCGATTTGACGATAAAATATAGAAGAACATCATGGACATTTTGAAGTGCATCTATGAAAGGAAAATTATGTTATGTTTGGTAACATGATATACATTTGTCAATTCTTAATATTTGGTGCGCTTATAGAAGCGGAACGGTATTTTATATCGAAACTATGTCCAAAGTTTGTAAAGATATTTTCTGTAAAATAGCTTGCCTGTATCTCCATTTCGGTATTTGTTTGCTGATTAAATGTAATAAGTTTTCTATCAAAGGAACACATGAGGGTCATGACGCTCATATCATTATTCCAAGCTTACAAGCTGTTTTATGTTCAATCTTTCATATTTTGTTTTGGTGTGTTTGTGGCAACGACAGGCCCAGACCCAG
>OY744523.1:69595787-69603287 GCA_963556195.1 Sepiola atlantica
AGTGCAGCTGTTGTTGAGAGGGTGCGAAAAAAAAGATAATGCGGAACGCGACGGCGGAAATCAGAACCATTCCATAAGAAGACTTCCATGGGTGTGTCCGGTAGTGAATGTACCAGTGGGCAAAATGTGTGCAAGCACAAGAGCCCTACTTTAAAGGGGACTACTGTCCCAACCCATGTCACGACGTATTTGAAATATTTGTTCTGGCCTAAGGTCGGATAAATATAAAACAGATTTAGTACGAATTAAGTATGGATATATATATATATATATATATTTAGAGAATTTTATATATATATATATATATATATATATATATATATATATATATATATATATATTATACTTCATGTATCCACATAAAATATTATAAGGAGATATAATTTTTTATGTATCAGTTTTCAGTATTTACTTCAACAGTGCTCGATACGTAAGTAGAGCTAGGTAGTAAGCAATGAAAATATATATGGCAATCAAGCTACACAGAGGCTCCCGTGTTTCATCCCCGGGGGGAATCGTCAGGCTAAAAAATATATATATTAAAATATAAATTTCATAACATGAAGCTATATATATATATATATATATATATATATATATATATATATATATATATATATATATATATATATATACATGGGAATACCTGACAACATGCTGAACGTAATTATTTTTTTCAATGATGGAATGAAGGCATCGATTGTTTCAAATGGTTAGTCTTCAGAACCTTTCAATGTGACAAATGGTACCAAACAGGGTTGCGTAATGGCACCTGTGCTATTTGCTTTATTCTTTTCAGTTATGCTGAAATATGCTTTCGCTGATATAGATACTGGGATGGAGTTTAAATTTAGAACAAGTGGTGGTCTCTTCAACCAGCAACGTTTCAAAGCTAAGACCCTTCTTCGACAAACTGTCATCAGGGATCTTTTGATTTGCAGATCACGCTGCACTTTGTGCAACATCTTAGGAGGAAGCGCAACTGCTTGTGAACAGGTTTTCGGCTGCTTGCAATACTTTTGGTCTGACAATCAGCATCAAGAAAACAGAAGTGATTCACCAACCTCGCCCCACGCCTAAACAAGTTCAGGGTGTGAAGCAACGGTCACCAGTAAAGTAACGACCACCAGTACACAGTTTTCCAGATATTCCAATCAAAGTGGACGGTAAAGATCTGAAATATTTAAAAAACTTCACTTATCTTGGGAGTAAGTTAAATTGGGGTGCCTCTCTTAATGACGAAATCTTTAACCGAAAGCAACCACTGCCTTTGGAAAACTGCGTCATCGGTTATGGAAGGACAGGGGGGGTAAGTTTGAGAACAAAAGTACTTGTGTATAGAGCAGTTGTGCTAACATCACTGCTTTATGAATCGGAATCATGGACAGTCTATCACAGCCACATTCAGAAGATTGATGTCTTTCACAAAAATTACCTTAGAACGATTCGTGGTGTCACCCTAAGAAATCGGATGTCTTATGCGGACCTATTTACATGCTGCGGTATTGGCGGAATTGAAAGCTTTTTGATGCAATCACAACTGCGTTGGGCAGGAGATGTCTTACGTATGAAAGATGATAGAATACCAAAGCAACTTATGTACGGCGAGCTCAACAGTGGGTCGACCGCTGCTACGCTTTAAGGACAAGTTGAAGATGAATTTGATATCTACCAATATTGCTTATCGTGATTTGAACAGCTTGCTTCTCGACGAAAGGAATGGCGATCTGACTGCCAGAGGGGCATCAGGTGGTTCCTTGTAACTGTCATTGATCAACAGTGCGAAAGACGCGAAAGACAAAAACATCTACAAGTATCCCAGCCAGTATTTCTCAAGATCTTCCTTCTTGCATCCATTGTGGGCTGGTTTTCAAATCTCTTGCAGGACTATAATGCCATTTACGATTGAGTAAATGTAAGCATGCTACATCCATCGAAGACTAAACAAATTTTAAGTTGTCAAGACCTCATACGTCGAAATCGACGGGAGAGTCCAGGATATATATATATATATATATATATATATATATATATATATATATATATATATATATGTGTGTGTGTGTGTGTGTGTGTGTGTGTGTAATAATACAAATAACACTAATTTCATAGTGTCCAAATTGATTCTTATGATAATCACATTCGAAAGCAAAATAAAGTGCAATATTAAAAACTATGAACAGTTATTTTAAAAGTGGTAATGAGGCTTTAAAAAATAAAGTAAGGGATGAAACTTATTTCATAGGGTGATTTATTGTCAATTCCATAGCAAAGAGAAGTGGGCACGTGTGTGTAGAAGAATCAAAACATCTTTGAAAAAAGTCAAATATTAAACCAACAAATCCGATCGTCAAGCATTGCTGTCTGATGAAAAAGAGTACACAATAAAATAAAATGTCATGCAAGTGGTCTTGAAGTTTCCATGAAATTTAAACACAAATCACTAAACTAATAACCGCAGTAGAATTGAAACACTTGAGACAAGATGTGAATCATTCAGATTCGAATCTTCAGAAAAGAATACGTTTGCACATCGAAAACGCCTATTTTACGTACGAACTTAAAATTCAATACTAGATTCAATAAGAAAAGCTTTTCTTCGAAATTGACAATAAATAATAGTAAACCCAATTTGATCTATCAATTTATATATATATATATTACACTTTAATTTATAATTGAAATTTTCTTTGTTTTAACATTTTTCTGTACTTTGGCGTAAATGAACGATCGACAGAAGTGGTAAGTGATGCGTTATTTTACATTTAATAAGGTGAAATTGGAGGTGATTAGTGTTATCTACGTAGGTATATTTATTATTTTTTTATTGATTGATAATCATTTTAATTCATGTATCTGAAATTAAAGAGACTGGAAAACGACTGACCAATTTCTATCTCATCTAATCTCAGTCAAAATCTGTAGATAAGTTATTAGCTTAGCAATGTATAGGTCAAGGGCAAAATAAATTTCAAATCAACGAATTGATTCAAAAGGGAATGGGGGAAATATTATTAAGATGGTTATTATGAAAGAACATGTGTTTAAATTTCTTTTCAGCCCAAAATAAACATCTGCAAACGAATGTACATCTAGATATGATAATAATAATAATAATAATAATAATAATAATAATAATAATAATAATAATAATAATAATTATTATTATTATTATTATTATTATTATTATTATTATTATTATTATTATTATTATTATTATTATTAATATTAACTAGAAGTTCTCACAAAGGTTATCGCTAGTGATTGCCTACTGACAACTACCGGGGGTATTCCCTGGAGTCTGAGTGACAATAAGTCTCTCCAGTTTTGTCCACCTTTTTTTCGCTAATCACCGCAACTAACCTGGGAGTATTGTAACATCCGCTTACCATTGATTTCTCGTTGGCAATAACCATTGGTCTTCACCGGGATTTGGGTGGCATTAAGCCTCCCCAAGGCCCCATCATACTCCGCACTCTTCCAGTGGAGGTAGGTTTTGTGCTGTCCCTCCTCGGTCTTTGCATCCTCATTGACCCTCTACAAGTATTTTGTGTGTTGTCAGCCGAGTCCTGCAACCTTTTTCTTGGGGGTGGGGGAGAGAAGGGGAAATGGAAGGGGAGAGCGTATGGTGTTTTTTTTACAATTTCTGTTCATTGGTTCATTTTTGTGCTGTGTAAGCTGAGGCC
Source organism: Sepiola atlantica (assembly GCA_963556195.1). Taxonomy (NCBI): domain Eukaryota; kingdom Metazoa; phylum Mollusca; class Cephalopoda; order Sepiida; family Sepiolidae; genus Sepiola; species Sepiola atlantica. The sequence continues at coordinate 69,599,474 of OY744523.1, forward strand.
GGTGTAATTTATTGTGGAGGGGGGCATATTAAGTAATGTATCTTGCAGTTTCTGTTCCTCGGTTCGTTATCTGGTGTTCTTCGTGTGGTTTTGTTTTTATTCCTGTTGTAAATTATATGTGAGTGGTTACTCTCTTAATCGGGTTGGCTTCCGCTTTCGAAGATTTTTCTTAAGATTGCAGCTGTTTTGATCATTACCGTTCTTTTATATATTTTCAATGATATCTTTGGTTTCAATTTCATTTAGTCTTTTCACTACGTATTTCTGGAGTGTTCCTAGTTCTCCTACGATTGTTGGTATCATACTGACTTTCTTCATGCTCCATATTCCGTTCAGTTCTCTGGCTAGTTCCGAGTATTTGCTTCGTTGTTCTGTCTCTTTGATCTTCACTCTGTGGTCTGCTGGTACAACGCGGTCTACGATTTGACAAGAATTTACCTTCTTGTCGATAATAATAACATCCGGTCTCTTTGCTTGTATGAGTTTCTCTGTTTATGTATCAATATTCCAGAGGAGTTTGTGTTTTTAGTTTTCCAGTACTGTTTCTGGTTCATGTTTTCACCATTCGTCGGCGTATTTGAAATGCAATTGTTTGCCCAGTTCCATGTGTACTGATTTCAGATGGCTGATCTTGTATTCGTTTTGGGCTAGTTTGCTACATTCACTTATGATATGATTAACTAGAGAAAGGTATATCAGTCTGTTACTTAATTCATTATTTTTTATGGAACTTGTCAAAGTTTGTTAAAGTTATTTTATATACATCTCATGGTTAATATCTATGAGTTTTAATATAGCTCAATCATAACCTTAAGATGTTTTGCCCGTTTAAAGACTGTGTAGATATGCATCATTTATCCATATCATTGTCCTTCTCTGTAACGCCTGCATTTTAAATGCAATATTCGTCGTTCGGTTAGAATGTTAACTAGATTGTTCCTGGTTCTATCACACTTAATATATAACTCTAATTATTCAATACGTCGGTCGGAGTATTAAGGATTTCTTCAATAAGTAAACTAAGGGAAATAACCTTGTTCTAACGAAGGTTTTTTTTTACATTTGTGTCCTCGTTTTATTTTACTGATTTGTCATGTATCAAATTAAATCATTTTACTCGTCCCACAAATGATAGATCACCCAGTAAACGTCGTTTACCGTCCACTTATACGTTAAGTGAATATATGTAATGTTATCGCGCCAAATGGATATATATAGCATTGTCACCCATGACATACGTATATGATATAACAACATTTATTTCTTATTTAGGGGTTTCGCCTATAAATATATGTTACGTGCTTAAACTGGTTATTATCACTCGCCAATTGTAGGAATTAATCGTCTAGTATTAACAAGAATAGAAAGTTCGAAGGCGAGAAACTGGAACTGTCAACAGCTTCGCGTGCATTGGGAAGGTTCTGACGGATGACGAATTCAAGTTTGTAGTTATCGCATGAATCGCGCAGACAACAGCAACACTGGCCACATTAAGATATTATATCGAGTTCAAAAACTAGATTGATGCGCGTCCTTATCATCTCCATATTTCTGAATGCATGAACTTTGACTCTTGACCTGGAGAGAAAGATACAGTCAACATAGATGAGTAACTGCCGACAGATCATTAACTTTTCATACAGGGACAATATTTCAAAGAGGAAGTGAGGCACAGACTCATACCAGCAGTCGGGCTATATACGGAAATATTGGCCACTATGAAAAATGAAAAAATAAAGTTGCATAGCAATGTCCCACCATTATCACGTCTCGCCAATATAATTCCGGAAGGAATTACACAGGGAATCGGAAGAAGAGAAACAGAACGAGATAAATGAGAGAGCAACATCCCAATGTTTATAGGGCTGAGTAGGACACGCAGGAAATTAGAAAACTTGCGCTGGTGGGGGATAAATCTGGTTGGCAGGTTTTTTTTCGTGTCCAAACGGGCATCCAAACCACATGAAATATTAGATAAGAAGATATTTCGGGAAGCGATTGTCTCTAACAAGTTTGAACAAAATATTAAAAATATTTGATTGTTGGCTGTCACATTCATTTCTCTATGTGCATTGTTCACCCTAACGGATTATAACTGAGCCAGCAGGTTTACTCTCCAGTGTTTTATGATAGGCTCAAAGTACTTATCAAAATATATTTTTGTGTTGTATACATTGTTTCTAAACAGCAAACCACATACTACAATATTATCTACCGATTTCAATAAATAACACACTTGAATGTCTAATGCTACCACAATCTCACCGAATACATTCCAATTCTTATTATTGTACAACCCACTGTAATAACAAAGAACGTTAGTAACATCATCATCATCTGCATAGCCGTTACAAATTATCAGATTATTTCACTTCTTTTTATCTATATATTAATACGATAGCGTGTGTGTTCGTGTGTCACGCTTCCGGCAAAAGCTCTGCGCATGCGTGCCGCACCTAAGTTTTTTAAAACATTCAACGCGCCTAATTTTCGAAACATTTTCAAGTATTTCCCTTTGGCGCAACGATTAGCGACGTAGTATTTTTTACTTCGGCCCGACTGGTTTATAGTTCGATCCCAACATACCTCTAAGATCTTTTTTCTACATTTCGAGGGGAAGGAGAAGAGAGGTAGGGAGGGGACGACCGGGAAGACACGTATTAATACAATAGAGTCTGTGATTTTGTGTGTTATGCTTACATCAAAAGCAACGACCTTCCGAATCTTTGTATACTACTCATGAATTGGCTTGGCCTTTTGTCTAAGATCAAAGTGTAGTATATGTTCCGATGGATACTGCACTGCATAGACTGGTATTGTCTTGGCCTTGGAGGCTTGATTTACGCCGGTCTATGGGTATGTCCTGTGCAGTTCTAGGAGGTCCACCCTACCAGGCTTCGCCTCCCCTCTTTGGGGAGGAGTAAGTTTATTGCTTACTGCCTGGGGCGCCCCTACCGAATGCCAACGGGGCTGCCCAGGCAATTTTTAATGGCAAGAGTGCTCACCTTCTCGAGCGCTGGATTTTCAAACCCCACTTTCCCGACCCGACCTTGGGTCACATCTTACTTGTGGGAGTAAGATAAAACTGGCCTTGTGCCTAACTCCTGGAGAGGAGTAAATAAATATTCATGAATTGGAGCCAAATTTAATTTAATCGAAAACATTTACAAAGTAAGGTTTACGCGTCGAAATATTACCTTCACTAGAAATATTGTATATAAAGAAGTTTTGTAAATTCTTTCATGTGTTGTTAATTTAAAAAAATAAATATACAAGTCCAAATCTTATCATATGTTATTCAAACATGTATAGGTTAGGAACAAGATAATTAGTATTAAAAACATCATTTCGTGTAATTTACACGGGTCCCGCTAGTTATTATTATTACTATTTCTATATAGCATACAGTTTGTCGCCTTACAATCGCCCCTTCAGGACGAATCAAGATTTATGTAAATTCAATAATAGCCTTATATAATAGAACTATATATCCTCTGATTTCGTAAGTAATATACAAACTAGGTTAACGGTGATTTCTGTGAATCCACTCTACAATTTCCCAAACAAATTGGCGGAAAAGATGTGAATAAATGCATGATTTTGTCATAATGAAAATCATAAATTACGTCTTCTAGATACCGTTGTAGTGGTTCTATCACTCTGTGTCAACGCACCGTTTTCAATATAAAAAAATAATGTTTAAATATCACATACAGTCAAAATAAGTCAACGTCTATATATAAAAATGGTAACGTTTAATTAGCCCGTTTTCTTGCGCTTTTGTGTAAAGAAATACTCATGTTTATGTTCTGAA
>OY744523.1:69608287-69743287 GCA_963556195.1 Sepiola atlantica
ACCGGCTCCGATTGAGACAAAACACTTCTGGGGCAAAATATTGGGGATAGCTAAAAACACAACAAAAATGCCAAATAGCTGAAAAACATGAAAGATGAACTACATAAAATTGAAGAAGGAAGAGAAACATATATTAATGAATACGCGATTAAGAAACAAGGCATTAAGTAAAATTTCAAAATGGAACGCACAAGGCAGTGATGGAATACATGACAACTGTTTTTAAAAAAATTACAGACCCTATATGAGAGGCTACCGCAGAAACTCAGAGGATCTATCCACAATTCAGACCTAGCAGAGTCGATGACTAAAGGAAGGAAAACACGAATACAAAACGATGCCCAAAAGGGGACGATCCCAAGCAACTGCAGACAGATAACCTGTTTACCAACAATATGCAAAATCCTAACGGCACAACCGAAAGAACTAATCTACAAATCCCTAAACACTGCTTCCAAACGAAGAACAAAAGTATGCCGGAAAGGGGAAAGAGGGACGCATGATCTGCTATATATTAATAAAAAAATTCCTGATGAAGGTTAAAAGCAGAAAAAAGAACATGGCCATGGCATAGATTAATTACAAGAAAGCTTACGACAGAATCTCTCAAGCATGGATAATTGAATGCTAAAAATATATATTACATACCCGATATGAATTATTAATCTTATCAAGAAAGCGATATGCACATGAAGACAAGAACTGACAGCTGGAGGACAACACATGACTTAAATAAGAATGCAGATAGACATCTTCAAAGGAGATTCACTATCACCATTACTATTTATAATAGCTATAATGTCACTCAACTACATACTTAAAAATGTGATGCTGGATACAAGTTTACAGACACAAAACAAAGCATAAACCACCTCATGTACATTGACGATCTGAAACTATTAGCAAAAACGCAAAAAAGAAACAGGAAAAGCCGAGGAATACGACCTGAATCTTCATCCAGGATATTTAGATTGAAGTCGGAATGGAATTGTGTGTACTGCTAGAGATGAAAAGGGGGAAACTGGAGACAATAGCGGGCACATAACTGCCCAACCAAGAGAGGATGGGGGTACTAGGTGAACAGGAATACTATAAATATCTTGGAGTTCTTGAAGCAGACATCATAAAATATAAAGAAATAAAAGAGAAAATGTGAAGATAATATTTGCGAAAAACAATAACATTCTTAGAAAACAGATTATATAGCATACATCTTGCAAAAAGAATTAACACCGGGGCAGTATCACTAATAAGCTACCCTGGCCATTCGTAGACTGGACAAAATAAGAACTCCGGCAACGTGATCAGAGGGCTAGAAAGTTAATGACTATGCAGAAGGCACTACACTTATTAGACGACACGGGCATACTCTAAATGAAAAGAAACGATGGGGAAGAAGACTGGTAAGTATATATAACCCAGAACACAGACAGACTAATAGCAGCAGCAAGATACAAAATTCCAACGAACAACTCGGGAAGCACCGAAACTAAAAACAATAATACAAGAAAATAAAAGTGTGAAGAAAACCACAAACGTGGACGCTTCATAAGACTAACAAAAAAAGAATCCAACGAAAATAGCTTGTAATGGAAATGAAAATAAGACCTGGACAGGGAAACCGAATCTTCAGTGACCACAACCAAAAAAATGCGATGAAGACAAACTAAATGTTCGTTAAAATAGATTAAGCCACGCTAACAGTAAATGTAAACTGTGTGGATAAAGCGACGAAACAGTAAATCATATCATAAGTGAATGCAAGAAACTAGCCCCCAAAAATAAAAGAACATATATGAATGTGTGTGAAAAGCAGTACACTTAGAACAGTACAAACGATGTCATTTATAACATGCAGACAATTAGAATAAACATAAACCAGTGGCAGTACTATAAAACGAAAACCACAAAATCCTCTGGGACATGGATGTACACACAGATGAACTCATGTTCGCAAGGATACCAGATGTCATGATGATCGACAAGAAGGAAACACCCTGCCAAATAGAAGACCGCTGTTCTAGCAGACCACATAGTGAAGACAGAGAAGACGGAGAAACGAAGCAAATACACAGAACTTGAGAGAGTACTGAATCTAATATGGAACATGAAAAATGTCAAAATTATACTGGTAATTGTAGGAGCAGTAGGAAGAGTCTCAACACTTGGTGAAAAGACTGCGAGAAATTGGAATCAAAGGGATCACTGATACTATATAAAGGACGGGAATGATCAAAAAAGCTGCAATCTTAAGGGAAATACTATAATGCGGAAACCAACACCCATACGATATGAATGGTAACCAGCCACATGGAAATGACAATAGAAAGAAAGTAAAACCACAGGAAGAACACTATCGAACCAATCTAGGAACATAAACTGCAACAAATCTCATAAACTACCCCCGCCGCCCTAAAAAAACGTGATGGCGCCAGTCTCGGCTGATACCACACAAAATAGTCGTGAAGGGTCAAGGAGGATCGGTATACCGAGGAAAGAGAGAGCTAACCACACGTCCACTAGAAGATTTAACAGAGAGTGCCGGGACATTGGGGAGGCTTATTGCCACCCATACCCCAGGGGTGACTAATGGTCGTTACCAGCGAAAAACCAATGGTGGGCGACTGTTGCGATACCGCAAGATCATTTGCGGGAGTATAAAAAATAAGTAGAGCGCTGCTTTCACGCAGACTCCAGGGAACAGCACCGGTCGCTGTTGGTGAGCAATCACTGATGATGTCTAGTGAGTAATAATAATGATTGAAACTCCTCAAAATCCATACACTACGAACTCTTAGCATAGAAGTTGCAGCAGAAATAAAACAAAAACATACAATAAACACCACGTGTAAGCAAGGTAACTGAAACTGAAATAATCTGTAACCCCCCCCCCCAAAGCAAATGGTGGCATCAGCGTTTGCCGATACAACAACCTACTCGTAAAAGGTCACGGAGGATAGAAAAACCTTCATTGGAAGAGTACGGAGAACACTGAAACCTTGTCACACAAAAAACTAGAGAAGATCAATGGCACTTTCTAGCAATTAATTAATGGTAGGCATCTGTCGCGATGAAACAAAATCATCTATGGTGGTTATCGAAAGAGGTAGAGATCAGTGGACACTTGTTATCACTCAGACTCCGGTTATTATCACTGTGCAATCACTGATGATGACCTGTGTGAAAACCCCTACTGTGTAAATAATGATAATGATAATAATAATAATAACTAATAATAATAATTAATAATAATAATTAATAATTAATAATAATAATAATTAATAATTATTAATAATAAAAATACCCCCAACGAAACTGAAACTGCAAGCCATTTCATAAACTGTCATTCCCCCCAAAACCAATAACAAATGCAACCGTCGGTTGATACAACGTAAAATACTTTGAAAGGGTCAAGGAAGGTGGAAAGACCGAGATGGGAGAGCACCAATCAGCTCTGAACTTAAATACTACTGGGGCCATCAAGACGCCGATTACTACCCAAATTCCAGAACAAACGAATGCCATCGATAAATTAATTCTAAGCGGCTGTTACGATAACGCAATATAATTCGCAATGGTTATAAACAACTGTAGAGAGTGCTGGAAATATGGACGAGTTGTTGTCACTCATACGCCAGGGAACACTACCGAAAAACAAAGTGCACATCATAATAATAACATTAATACAACTAATAACAATAATGGCACATTTGTAGATTAACACCCTCAGCTAAATCACCTTTCAAAAATGAGATTCTACTTTTTTTGGGTAATTACGTGTGAACAATTATTTTAGAATGTCCTATATAAAGTTAACGTAAAATGATCATTACTACCGGAAAATTCTAACTTTTTATTTGTGCTGATTAATTTTTTTTACCACTAACCCGAAGCCCGACTTGATATGTCGTAAACCCATACTCAATCGCTTAAGAAAGTGGATCGTCCAATGAAAAATCGAAACACGCAGAATTTATCTGACAGAGCGAAATAACATTTTTGGGTTACCAGCTTTAAAACACTACAAGTTTCGGGAATAGAAATTCATTTTACGCTAAATTTATGTGTGAAACTGATCCCCACTCTAAATTCTTAAAATGCTTTTGTTGTTATTTCAGAGTGTTCACGAAAAAAGTATAATCTAATTGGGGGGACAAAAGCCCACCGACAAAAAAAAAATTGTATTTATGTTTTCTTATAATTATTAATGAAATGTTTATCAGTTTTTTGTTTTGACAAAAATGTTTTTATTACATTTTTAAACATTTTTCTGTACTTTGTAAACACGGCATTCTCATAAATTTATCGGTGTGTGTTTTCTTTTGTTGTTTTCCCCAATTCGCAATTATTACTTTTTGTTGTGAAAGAAAATAAGGTATTATAAGAGCTCTGCACCCTATGCTAATTCACCCATAAAGAAAAATGCGATTCTCCATTTTTAAACGATAAAATGTATACAGCCTGAAGAACTTAGTGCTAAAAACAAAATAAAACAAGAACAATCAGTTTTGCATATAAGTTTAACATAAAATGATCACCTCTTTTGAACTAGGCATGTGCTCAATTTTGTTTGTTTTAAATATTTGCCATGCTAATGTTCTTGATCAAACTTTAATATAAAATATCATTATTAAACGTTTTACTAATAACCCTAAGTCCGGGTGGCAATACGAAAATAAAGCAAATGCGTGTTATTATATTACTTTCCCTGTCGGAATAAGGTTTGGTGGTAAAAAATGTTAACTACCGTAGAAAGTAAGAATGACTCCGAAATAGGGGTATCATTTTACGTTAAATTTATTTGCGTAACTAACGATCCCATTTAAATTATAAAATAATTGTTTGTTTTTCATTATGTTCACAGATAACCCCCTGAAAAAGGAAAATCTCATTTTTTGAATGGGTACTTTTAAATGTAGATATAATCTCTATTTTAATTTGACAAACTTTAAAATGTTGTCCCTTTATGTATTATATTAAAGATGTGAGGAAATGTTCATATATATATCCCACGTGTGTCAAACCCGACAAAACTATAATAAAACATTAATTGTTTCAAAGACTGCATCCGCGGTGACAAGGCAATTACCAAGGCCAGGGCGACATCAGCGAAATAAAAAAACAAACTTGTCGCAGCGTTTTAAATCTTTTTATATTCAACTATGAACTCTCTGAGTGGCGCCGTATAGACGTTTTGAGAAAATTGCTGTGAAAATAAATTTAAACATTTGTAAAAGGTTTAAATAAAGGAATAAACAAGTGAACTCTATAATATTTACTTTGTTTAATATAATTTATAAATAAAACAAAAAGTAAGACTCTGAAATTAAATTCTAAATCTGGGGATGAAATTCCTAACCTGCGGTCCTGTGGCTCTTAGTCTTATGTTGTAAATAAACAAAATTTGTATTAATAAATACATTGTGTGTGTTTAATTTTTTATTGTAAAACAAACATACAAGAATCGTGTGAATTATTAACTAAGGCCCCGGCAAAGTACTACTTATCTTTTTATTTATATTATCCATGTTTCTACTTTTTTCTTTTTTTTCTTTTTCATTTTCTTTTCGTCTTCCAATAAACGGCTTTTTGCACGCGCTGCGTATTTTCAAATAGTTACCATCGTGACCAAAACAGTCAGTTCCGAGTCTTCTGTGCTGTGTATTGTCGTTTTATTTTTAAATACATAAAAAATATTTTCCGAAGCCGTTCGTAGACCCGAACAAAACCGGTCCAACCTGACGATTGTTTTCTTTCTTCGTGTTTCCAATTGTTATCCCTTTATGTTATTAATATATATATATATATATATATATATATATATATATATATATATATATATATATATATATACATATATACACATATATATTCTTTATTACATGCACATTACTTATTTCACCCTTATTTTTGCTTTCTTATATTTTATTTTGGCTTGCATATATAATAAGTATCGCCAATATTCATATTCATACATCAAAAATATATATACATATACTCAACTCCTTCCAATTATTTTGAAATGCATGCGTCTCAATGGTGGTTTATTACTCCACGGTGTTCTTTTTATGCCTCCATTGATGCTAACAGTATAATGTCCTAGAAGCCTGACGTGCCATTAAAAGTGTGACTATGTCACAAATATCACGAACCCCAGATGTTTCATGAACACATCCCTGAGCAGGTGACACACGTAAGCGTTTGTTCACAGGCAACATATTAATTCCAGAAAAAGCTCAATGATAACAGGAAAAAGAGCAGAAGAGCTATGTAATCATTTATATATATATATATATATATATATATATATATATATATATATATATATATATATATGCATGTATTGTCTTTTGTTTTACACATTTTACAGCATTTTATTCTCATGACTTATCGTGTATATTACCCACATATATATATCTATATATATATATATATATATATATATATATATATAATATTATAATATAAAATGAAGTAATAAAATAAGGTGTCAATCAAATTTTATTAGAATTCAAAGTTCATGCAAAGCATCCTTAAGTCCTTAGCTCATGAGTTTTCAAAGATAATTCTTCTCTTCAGAGGACCATTACCGCAGTTATACTACTACAGGCAATAAAATTACGCTTTGAAAATATATAAAATTATATACACAAATATATAAAAATACATAACATCAAACATATCAATCCAAAAACATACTTTTGCTGAATCCATACAGTCCATCCAGGTCATACAAGTTGAGAAGCATAATCAGGAAGGACATTACTCCAAGATACAAACAGCAGTCCAAATACGTGAAATTGAAGGGGCCGGCAAAGTTATCCAGTCGCGAAATGTGTCCATATTCAATGTTAATGATAAATAAATCAATCAAAATAATACAAAAAGTCCAATCAAAGTTCCGAAATCCCGACACGTGCAACCCAAATCAAATCCAAATTCGTTGTTTAATTAGAAAACCCGTTTAATTAGAAAAACCATTTTATATTATAATATTAATGCTCTATCCAGTATATTGAGCTTCAGTTTTTTATCCGGATGTTTCACTAATTATAAGATATTAGTTGACGCTTATATCTTTTGTTGGATTGTTTCATATATATATATATATATATAAAGATAAATGAAGGAAGGAGATAAAGATGTACGGATGACAAATCTATTTCATCTTCGAATGTTCAATGTAAGGTGTACTCGAGGAAAATATATTTATTATTATTACCTTAAGCCAGTCTTTTCAAAGATTAAAATCATATCATCAGAGTAATTACATAGATGGATAAGTTTGCAGTGGAATAGCCAAAGTTTTTTTTCTCATAGATTCCGTTACTCTCACATTAAAACTATGTTCCCAAGTAACTCCTATAATGGCCAATTTGCCCTCTTAAAATCTATCTGTAATTTCAATACTCTATGTCATCACTCTGTTTACATAGATCACCCCAATCTCAACCCATAATCCTTATAGTAGAACTCAATTGTTGCAAACATATTAACGCGGTTCCCAATCCTAACTTCAGTTATATATTGAATTATCTTATTTAGTCATGCATCTAATATTTAACAAACTGGGAAATCTATGAAGTATTTAAACATTAAACTCTGAAATAGTATAATTGTCCGGATTATTACATCTTAAACACGTAAATTCCAAATTTCGAATCGTTTGAGCCCTAATCCCCAAATTTAGACCCTTTTAATCTTTCTGAATTATATATAATTTTGTATAAAAATCTATCTAAATACGAAGGCACTCCTTCCTCCCGAACTGTTTACTTACTGACCTGAACGCCACTGTTTTTAGCTTACTGAAAACCCACCCCAACTCCTAACTGAAGCTAGCCCAGGCATGGCATTCTATTGCTGCTTAACCTATTACCCCGTTTCGAATTAAAAGGAAGTAGGAATTAAAAATGAATTTCTATGTTCCTTTCTTCTTCCTTTTAATTCGAAACAGTCGTGCAACCAATTATTTCTCCTTATGAAGATTAAAATGGGAATGTAATAAAATTAAAACTTATTTTTAGAATCCTTATTTATTTATTTTTCAAAATACATTAAATGATTTTATTCTAAAAAAGTGTTTAAATCATGAATAAAATTCAAGCGAATCTTGCTTAATTGGTGTCTAATTAATATGCATCAAATTAAATTCAAATTAAAAATATTTCCTCGTTTGCTACTTAAGCAGTTAGCACTCAAGCTAAACACGACTTTGTGTCGGTAGTTCACGAATGTTTACGTAGATGGCTGGAAAATGCCGAAGCGCTTATTTAAGCAGAATGCGAGAAAATAAGCAGACGACAATTTATCATTTAAATTGATTCAATCGCGAAAATCACAAATTGGAAATAAAAATTGATCAAAGCAATAATGAAGTGTAACGAGTTAGCACAGATTATTATTTCACCCGAAGAAATGATTCAGTTTTGTCAGAGAAAAACAACTGATAGTCAAAGAAACAAAATAGTGAAAAAAAGAAAACGTTTTAATGTGGAAAAAAATAAATTTCATAACGCTAACCCTAACCCGGTAATTATCCAGATCAGGACCCAAGCTAACCTTACCCCTAACACTAATCCGAACCGACGCCAAATCGATTTTAGCTTGGGTCCTAATCTGGATAAGTACCTCCTAACCTTACACCTAATCCTAACGCTTACACCGTCGTAACAGTTGTCTAGTGATATTTTTCTTCAAAACAAAACTTGACGTGTAAAAAAAAAACATCCAGCCTCGTTGTACATCCAGCCGCGTTTTGGATTTTTTGGATGCAGGCAACCGACATTTAATTCGGCTTTTAACCACCCGTTTACGTAAACATCTGGAAACTACCGACGCATAGTCGATTTTAGCTTGGGTCCTAATTTGCATAAGTACCCAATTTTTAGATGGGTTGTTATGTTCATATTATACCTCCTAAAACTCTTTAAAATATTCAAAACAAACTGAAATTTGAGAAATATTAATTAATCGATGTCTAATATATTGCTAACATTTTGCAAACATCGTAGCTATACAAATTTTAGGAATTTTAGGATATTTTACCACTTCGCATAAAACTAAATTCAGCTTATATATTAATGACGCCTTACGTAAAGCACCTGTGATCCAAAATTTTTTTTTTTTAAATAAAACTTAATAAACATATGTACATAGCCACTTTTATATAATTACTGAAAGAATACACGTCCAAGATGGGTCAAATTAATTCCCCGTACAGTATATTTCTGCACCAATTGTATGTCCTTTTACGAATATAAAAATCATGGTGTGATATTATTAACAGTTATTTCCAGGATATAATGTTGATCAAAATCTATTAGTTGGTCCCCAGATTTTATAAATCGGGGGACTTATGTTTTGAGGCATGTCCGTCCGTCCGTCCGTCCGTCAATTCGTCCGTCCGTCCGGATTTTTACTCCGCAACCATCAAGGGAATTTCTCTGAAATTTGGCATGAAGTTGTTACTTTGGTCAGGTTAGAAAGTGACATTCTCCGATTTTTGGAAAAAACGATCTGGTTAGCCCTCCAGGGTGGTCAAAAGGCTCCGAAATGGCAAAAAATTACATTTTTTTACCCATAACTTTTCATCAATCCATTCAATTTCTCTGAAACTTGGCCAAAATGTGTAGGCAATTGTTCCTAGTAGAAAATAAGTATCGCTGACCTTGGAAAAAATCTGGTTCACGCCCCCAGGGGTCAAAAGTCCCCAAAATGGCTAAAATGACCCTTTCTCCCCTGACGTTTGATCCATCCATTCAATTTTTCTGAAACGTGGCCAAAATGTAGAGACACTTGTTCTAGATATAAAATGAGCATCCTTGACCTAAGAAAAATTCTGGTTCGCGCTCCCAGGGGGTCAAAGGGGGGTAACAAATGCCCGAAATTCCCCAAATTTATTGCATTTTACACTCGCCACATTGAGTCACATACGCGCGGCTTGTTTATTTTGAGTCTGAAACATTTCAATAAGTCAATCCGTTAGCTTATGGAGTTTTATAAAGAAATTGAAATTGAAATTCCGAGAATTTTAGATAGTTGGTATCTAACGACCATGACTAAATTCAATACAAATTTTAAATATTTGAATAGATTTGATGCACCCCACAATGATTAACAGCTAAAATGGCACGCTCTGGCTTAACACCGACACTTGTATTTTCACACTTCCTGTTTAATACTTCATGATACATTTTTTTAAAAATACAGCGACAATTAAAATATACGAATATTTTAAATATATTTAAAAAATAGTTTATATACATCTCTACAAAATCTTATTTTAGGTAAATGTTTGTTTTTCAATATTTGTTTTTTTTCTCATTTGTTTACACATTTTTTTTAAATAAACCTCTTTTTATGAATGTACAAGCATTACAAATCAATAATTTCGTAAATATAACTATTTTTTTAATTTTCAATTAAAGCCGTTCTTATAAAAACACGTGCGTGTTAAGAAAAGTATGTGTGTTTAGGCGATTAAAAAGTTTTTCCGATTCAAAATTACGTAAACATCCGGAAGAAGACGAATGAAAACGAACTGGCGTAAAAATCAAGACAAGGCGTCGTTCTAAGTGAAACACAATAATAAAACTACATTTAAAGCAACAAAACACTCACCGTATGTTAATTTTTATGAAAAAATATTAAGAAATCATAGAAGAGAATTAATGAAATAACTTTAATTTATGTAAATAAAATTACAATCAAGCACGTGTAAAAATAAGGGCACCTCCTATTTCGACAAAACAAAAAAACGGAGATGGGCCACCCTATAGAAAACAGAACAATAGAATAAGAAATAGAAAGAAACAGCAACCAAACCTTTGTTTGTGAGAAGTCCAACGATTAGTTTAGAGAATAACAATTACTCTGATTGGTTAACTAGCTAAACTACACTCCACATGTATATATAAAAAAAAACCGGTAACACAAACTCTATGCATTTTAGCTCGACGATTCCCCACGGGGATTACACGCGGAAGCCTCTATGTAGCTTTATTGACATAAATATATTTTCATAACTTACTACCTTGCTCTACTCACGTATACTCAAGGTTTAAATAAATACTGAAAATGTATACATAAAAGTTTATATATCCTTATAAAACGTAATGTGGATATATGAAATAATATATATATATATATATATATATATATATATATATATATATATATATATATATATATATATATATATATGTATACTAGTAGAATACCTGTCTCAAAACGGGTATCATCAATACATATAGCATCATTTTAAATGGTAATGCATCTTGTTCATTTTCTGAGGGGGTATGCTACGGTTTCGGTGCCTAACGCTAAATGGTAATGTTTAGAAAACAATGAATTTATAACTATTTTGCCATGAATTCATATTCTCTTATTTATAATAAGTTTAATAGTTTATGATTTTACTAAGCATGTTAATATTATTGACGCCCACGCACGTATCGATCCTTTTAAGATGTATTACGTATTAGTGTAATATAGATGAATTCTGTTTTCTATTTAATGTGTTGTATCTGAATTAATTTTAAGTTTTTTAAGCGCCTATGATAGTTTGAGTTGAACAACGAAATAAATTCGCTTAGAATACTCACCGGGTTGCCGTAAATATATATTCTAAAATTCATGTACGTTAATACGGTAAAAGTTTTATCTAAGAACTTTTGAAATGAGCGTTGTACAGATTAGACACTGTTAAGTTTTTTTATATAAAAATGTTTTATTCATTTTATTTTTATCAATACAGACATGTTTTAATAAAAGACAGGGCGAGGCTCGAAATATTACATCTATAATTTGCAATCTTTTGTATTTTCCAAAATGCTATTTTTTATTGTTTCCGGCACTGCAAACCCGGAAACCAGTAGGAAGTCTAATATTAGCAAGTGTTAAAAATGAATTACTAACGTACCTGTTATCTTATTTTATTCATTGCTAAAAATAAAAAAAAGGAAATTTGAAAGATAAAAGGATACCACCCACCTTATTGAAGCACTGACCAAATTCGTCGGCCATAACCGACCAAACGTTCAGTACAGGTGAATGCGGACATAGCCTCAAAACTATTTTTTTCTCTTCTGTATTTTTCTTTTCTTGCAAAATATGTTTCTATATTTTTTACCGTATTTTGTTGATTTCTGTTTAAAACTCTTTTTTTTCCTCGTGTGTTCTACTCTACGTTTAAAATATTCTTATATTGTTAAAAATATAAAAACGAAGTTTTATAGACAAAACAAATTTTATATTTTACGATTATTTTCTCTCAACAGATAAGCGTTGTGTCTTTAAATGAAATGAATAAATAAAAACCCATTGGTGTGCTTCCCATGCTATAAATACATCCTTATATATGCCTATTCTGAGAGAGGAACCTATATTCAATTTGTTTTAGAAGAGCAAGCAGAAACTTATTATTCTTATCCACCACGATGAGGGTGAATCAATACCTTGTTTGGTGTAAAAGCGCGGGATTACATCGCTCGAATTTATCGGTCCGTAGATGTTGTTAGGTCATCCATCTCGGAAAAGGAAATCCTGGATGTAAATATATGTTAATGACCTAATACGCTATGCCACCGAACAACTAGGGAGGGAGGCTTCCTTAGTCTTGGTCGACAACCTTCCTAGCTCTGGAGACCTAAACAAATTATGTGGTTTGAAAACGTTAAATTGCTTACACAGTAGATAGTTTCTGCCTCCTATCGGCCAGCTTTTACACTCTTTTTCTGTCGATTAGCTCGCCTTCACAAATATCCTAGGTCTTGCAACTAACGTTGAGGATGTAGAATTATTTGTCCTAGTAAGTTAACCGGATATCTAAGCACTAAGTGAACCTACCTACACTATTCTACCTTTCTAATCGCTTTGACATAAGTGGCTACTTCACACTTCGAACTAAGGACTTTGACACACAATTAACACAATAAGAGTCTATGTTCGTAACACACGTCCGTTGATCTGAGAGCGTAATCAAGAATGAGATTATCAGACCTTCATGTACTTTAGACTAACCTTATTACACAACGTTAGTTAATATATTTCCTCTGCCGTTCTCCTTCGAACGAAGACAGTACCTTGTCTAACCATGTCTCTGACAGTATAAATGTAACACTCTCTTTTATACTAGCGCCCAAATACGTGCATTTGGTGATTTTAATGTGCACCACAGAACTAAGGTCAGTTTTTCGAGCTATACAAACGCATCTGGTCAGAACGTATAGTTTCGCTGTATCTCATTCTATTTCACAGGCTGTTACTTTTCCGACCTGCCTCCAAAATAATAAGGATCAGCAATCCTCACATCTTAATTTATTCCTTACTACATTCCCAAGGTTTGTATGACGAATGTCCATAGCCCATTTGGGAACGCTGATCACCTTGTCATATTTGTAGATATCACCTTTCACTTTCGAGCCGAAGCTCAAAAGCCGTTGCTCAAAATGACAAGTTAGTTAACAAAGCTGATTAAAAATCAATCAGACATAACATCAGAGACGCTCTATGGATTAACATCGCTTTTTCTCAATGCTAAAAACGCAGAAATCTTATAACAAACCACATTCTCCGCAATGGTTCATTCAACGTGTTCAGATTCCATTGCGCGAAAGCATACAGCGTTCCGCCGATTCAGCCGCCATGAGTAAGATACAAATAGACACCATTTCATATAAGCTAGTAATCATCGTAAGAGTTTAATAGCCGCAGCCAAGAAAAGATACACCGAGATGACCAGAAAATGCATTCAATCGTCGAAATGAGGAACAGAGATTTCTGGAAAATTTATAAGAGGGTGGTGAATAATAGGCAATCGACAATTCCGCGACTCTCCAACAACCATTATGTTGCTTGTACGGCACCTGAGAAGGATGAACCGTTTGCCCGGCGGTTGGCCTCCACCTCGACCAGAGACCTTACAAATCACTCCAACACAAGTTTCCCTTTGCGGATAGAAGCTACACTCGATGATCTGATAATGACCCTTTCCCGTGTCCGTGATTTCATAAACCCCCTAGACACCCCCAAGGCGTGGTGGCCTGATCTTATCCCTTCTATACTCTATCGCGATAACTCATGTTCTCTCAAAACCCTATAACAAATATGTTGCCGAATCTCGCTTCGCCGATAGCTGAACAATTGCCTCTGTGCTACCAGTATTAAATAATTCTTGTGAAGAAAATGACCCGATCCGTTATCGGCCCATCAGTCCTCTTCTTCTCTTCGCTAAAATCTTTGAATCCAAAACATCGTAAATGAAATCCCTGTTTCTGAACAGGAGTATGGACATAGGAAAGCTGGTTCTACTGCGGATATCATCACACTCATCTCTAAATGAATATACCATGCACTGGAAAAGAAGTGGGAAGCTACAGCTGTAGCGTTTGATATATCCAAATACTTTGACAAGTCTGGCATGGAAGTCTTCTAATGAAAATTTAATCGTACCATATTACTGGACACATATGTAATATAATCAGAGACTTCTGAGACAAAAGGAAAATCAACGTTGCCCTCGATTGGCGTACATCAAAGCAACATGACATTAATTCGGGTGTGCCCCAGCAGTTGAGGCTTAGATCCGTCGTTTGCCTGATATTAATAAACGACCTCCCTGATGAAATTGTGTCCGAGATGGGTATATTTGCTAATGACACCATGCTAAATACCAGACAAGAACGACGAAGATACACATATCTAAAGCAATGTATGAGACTTTAGAAAATTACCTCCAGTCTCTAGTGGAATGGGGACGTAAATAGGTGATAACATTTATTTCTACTAAGACAAAGCACTTTTTTTCTTTAACAATTACAAGACGCCTGTTTCTGCTACTGATTGCCATGGTTAATAGCACTCAACATGAGATTTAATCATTCAAACTATCTGGCCTAACACTCACAAGCAACATCAACTAGAACAAATACATCGAAGACATTGTCAATGCTGCTGCAAAGAAAGTGTTCTCCTGTACCGCGCTAGAAATCTACTCACACCAACCAACATCATATATTTCTGCACTACCACTATTTATCTTTCTTTCTAGTCTTCTCTTATTAGAAAGGGTCAAAAAGAGTCTCCATCTAACAGGTTCTGCATTGTCAACAAAGCTATAACCCTTTTCCCATCGCCGTAATCCAACCTTTCGACTTTAGAGGTCACCAGATGCCAGAGAGCCTTCTACTCTGTTTACCTCCCCCAAACTGTTAAACTTTGAAATTGCCTCCCTGGTTCCTGTTTCCTTGACTGTACTAACACGCAGACATAAAAATGTAATGCGAAAAGACATCTTGCTGCTAAACTCCCTGCTTAGATTGCAGTGTCCTTGTAGACATGACCCCTAATTCACAGTAGTGCCTTACGTTTCAGTGTCAATGTGCCGTGTTTTGAGTGAATAAAAGTAAAAATAAAATATCATTTCATTTTAGTCTATTCATCTTCTTGTTTGTTGCTGCTTTTAGTCGTCCCATTCCTACACAGTAATACTTTCGGTCATATTATTCGTTTAAAACAATTAATCAAACGCTGTGGAGTTCCTAAGTAGTCAAAACCATAGAGAAAATGCGGTATTATGGTGAAAATATCTACTTTAATAGAAGAGAATAGACAAGTACGATCATAACAGTTTTGACCATGTACATAATTTGTAATAAAAATTGTTATGTAAATTGTATAACGAATAAATATTCACTGCTATTTGTTATTAGTGAAATGCTCATAAATTCATCAGATTCAACTGAGGAACACCGATTATATACTCACCCACAGCTGTTTCGATGTATCACGGTTGTTGATTGTGGCTAAACATTGCAAGTTTTCTTTCATGCTGATATTCGAAATCTGATTGCCATATCGTTTGTAAATCCGATGACATCGCTACAACAAAAGGAGGGGTTGATGCTTCGCAGTATGGTATCAGAACAACAAAGTACATACTATTTTACTCTCAAGGATGAACACATGCATTCGAAGGTGATCTAATGACAATAGAATGGATACTACACTACAACTCACACCCCAAACAATATAGAAGTAATGGCTGAGAAGATTGTATCATGAAAACAAAACTGATACTATACTCCGTCCATCCTCGAATTCAACATTGGAATATAGTACATAATATAAAATAGTATAGTAAACGTTATTGACTATTGAAATATAGTATAATAGTACAATTAATAGTTTTGGTTTCAGACAGAGAAATATCAAATGCCCATCAGAAATAGATAACAGAAAACTAAACCCAGGAATAGATAGAGAGGTATACGTTACGACATCATAAAACTATTGAAGAACTCTCTCTCTCTCTCTCTCTTTCTCTCTCTCTCCCTTTCTCGCTTCATCTCTATCTCTATCTCTTACATGGTGCTACCAGATCCGACTGTCTGGAGATACCAGTTTCCTGACCTAAAATGAATCAAAGATTGATGTTATTGTATTTATTATTTCCATTTGGAAAACTCAATCATGTTTTGCAAAGTCAAAAATAAAAACAACAATTGTCCTCTACATAAAACACACAAATACCATGAATAAATACGTGCACGTGAAGGATGAAAATAGCTATCATGATGACGATATTTGGCATTAAAAAAAACGAAAATGGTTGATATGCCGTAAAACAAAACAACACTTTCTCTCTATGCCTCGCTTTGGGTTTCTGTATCTGTTTGCCTCTCTCTTATACTCTATCTACCTTATCATATATACACACACACATATATATTTATATATATATATATATATATATATATATATGGTGTTTTATGTATATATATATATATATATATATATATATATATATATGTATATTTATATATATATATATATATATATATATATATATATATATATATATATATATATTTATATATATATATATGTATATATTAAAAAACTGTTTTTGTTTAATAATAACGATGCTATTATTAAAATGGAGTATCCTTTGAATTCCGTCTTGAATATATAAAACGAACATGAAACATTTTAATCTTTGAAAAAATCAGATGTGATTCGTTTCTTTTTCAACTTTTTAGAAATGGTTTTATTGTCGTGCTGAGGCAATGACATCCTTTCGGACTGAGCGTATTGTCAAAACACGCGAAGATCTACAACGATTTAAAAACAAAACATAAAAACCTATCAATCTCCACAAATATTCACATAAGATCATATATTTTTAGCGTATACTAATGCATCCACATGCACATATGAATAAAAGTGATGTATACACACACACACACACACACACACACACACACACATATATATATATATATATATATATATATATTTATGTATATCAAATTAAAATAAAATCCGTTTTTATTCATGAATACATAAATATATACATTTTTATATATATATATATATATATATATATATATTTATATAAGACTAATATAGAAGAGAATACGAACATACACGCATATGCACAGATGCCGATTAGTTACATTAATACGCAATATATATTTCACATAATACACATAATACACCAGCGAAAGACATAACGTATATATATATATATATATATATATATATATATATATATATATGCATATATATATATGTATATATATATATGTATACATATGTGTATATATATATATATATATGTATATATATGCATACATATGTATATATATATATGTATATATATATATATATATATATGTATGCATATATATACATATATGTGTGTATATATGTATATATATATATATACATATATGTGTATTAATACATATATATGTGTATATATATATATATATATATATATATATATATATATATATATATATATATATATATATATATCCTCACTGAAGATTCTGCAATCATAAACCTATGTGGATCATCATTTTATAAATATTTATTGTTTAATAATGATTATATATATATATATAATCATTATGTAATAATAAATATATTTACATCGAAGGTTCGATACTTCTCTAAGTTAGGCATGCTGATGACGGTGGTGAGTCATGAGCACGTATCTATTTATTACTTATATGTACGTATACAATTGATGAAAAAATATATAAAATTCGTCTTATAACCTTTACGGCGATAATTATGCTATTTTCTGCATCTTAATCACTTAGGAAGTGAAACACTCGAAATAGTAGTAAGCTTAAAAACAACTAACGCTACAATTACCAATAAAAAACAATTAAATAAACATACATTAAATATTTAGGTCATAAAAATCTGACATATTTCCAGGCGAAGCGTCAGTGCCTGGGAGGAAAGCGCTAAAGTAGTGACATCAACATCGAAAGTTCAATCCCTGTCTTAGTAAGCCAGGCTTGTGACGGATTTGAGCCACGAACACGTGTCTATAAATTCCTTTAATTATCGTATAAAATTAATATATATATATATATATATATATATATATATATATATATATATATATATATATATAAATATAAGTATGTAAATTATAACTAAAAGGTAAACTTTTAGAGAGTTGGACCTATTGTCCTTTCTTAGGAGACAGTTTTCTGTCTCTTATCTGTATTTAATCTACTTACATATCCCCTGGGAATATAACTTAACTGAGTTGACCAGTACTTGGCACTTTGTGTGGCCAATTTGAAATCTACATATCTCTTTCTGCCTAAATATCATTTTGATCTGAATCCCTTAACCCCCCCCCCACTTGTTGGATTACATTCTACTTCCGATCGCTTTTCGTTTTTTATCTCTCCTTTTCTTTTTTCTTTTTTTCTTTTTCTTCTCTTGTCTTTCTTTATTTATACAATTCCCAAATAATTTTGATACAGTGCGACGATTCGTCTTTGAACCCGTTGGAGCTTTTTGCCTTGGAATACGCTTAACTGAAAACAGGAAGAATATTGTTTTCCTTGAAATGGCCGTTTTTATTTGATTCCTCTCCGTGGACAACAGACCTGAGTGAAATCGCCGTCGTTGGATTTTTATGCAGATTCTACCGGATTTACCAATATTTCTAAGCCCTACGTTTTTTTTGGATTTCGTTATTGGTGATTCCCATGCTCGTTTGAACCTTTTGGAAACATTTTTTAAAGAAGTTTTTTTAATTTCTTTAATTTTTAATTTTTAATTTTAAAAGAAAACTTTTTCAAATTTGGAACTTATCAATCATAATTTTTCCTCTGATGATAAGATTTTAATCTTTGAAAAGCCTGGTTTAAGGAAAGAAAGAGATGAAAAATAAATGTTTTTATTAACTAAACTACTCCTAGTTTTGAACAACTGAAAATACCGATTTGCTTCCATTTGCAGGTCTTACTAATTTTCATTGACGTACCATATATATATATATATATATATATATATATACATATATATATATATATATATCAACGAAAAATACGTCCTATAATATTTAGAGCGACTAATGATGCAATTTTCTGCATCTTAATCTTTTAGGAACTGAAGTAATGAAAATAATAGTAAGCTAAGAAAACAACGAACGCTGCAATCCCCCCAAAACAATTGCATAAATTTACATTTGATATATATATATATATATATATATATATATATATATATATATATACATATATATATATATATATGTGTGTGTGTGGGGGGGGCTTATGTGTGTACGTGTGTGTGTGTGTGTGTGTGTACTGATCATCATACAAACTCTATATGTATACATGTATATAAACACGGGTGTGTATGTATGAAACAACTTAAACGCTAATTTATATGTTTCTGATGACGTTTTCATTACATTGCCGATACATTTGGGTAGTTGGTTATATCCGCCTGAATTACCTGCGCTTGCATTCGGTTCCTCCATAAACGTATGTAGATATTATTTTAATTAAAACGTTTCATTAAATCATCGGAGGATATAACTGCGAATTGAATACTTTCTTCATTACATAATCGTGTATATATATATATATATATATATATATATATATATATATATATATATATATATGTATGACTATGTAATAAATAAAGTATTATTCGTCGCCGCATATCTATGCTAGACACTGTAGTTTATACTATAAACACAGCGGTCAAAATCATAGCTTTAATGCATGTCCGTTCAGCAGTTGAACACTGTTGACGATGACTGCTTTTAATTGGTGAACACTCTCGCTGATTTATCAGGTTGTTTAGTAGCTGTGTGGACTAAAGCGTCGGCGTTTGATTTAAAAAGATCACTCGTGTTCCGGGTTCCGAGTCGTGCAACCAGTATGAATACTCATCTATACACTAACGAGTCCCAAAGGGATGAAACACTTACATACGCCCATGAAAAAAAATGTATATATATATATATATATATATATATATATATATATATATATATATATATATATATATATATATATATCATTTCAAAACATCAAACTAAAAAAAATCATACATGTATGGTCTTGTCTATTAACTCATAACGATACACAGGTAAGTTGCTGTCGGACATACGCTACTCTTGCTTCACTACAGAATAACTAAGCCAAAGAATCATAAAAGTATGTATTGTGTCAGTGAAAGGGGCACGTATAAGTAAACAGATAGTACATACTATGCTACATTTATCAACACGCTATTTAATAAATATTAAACTGTATTCACATATTTGTATTCATTCAAACATACATATACATTTATGTATCTATCTATCTATCTATCTATATATATATATATATATATATATATATATATATATATATGTGTGTGTGTGTGTGTGTGTGTGTAATAAGTATATATATATATGTTTATATATATATATATATATATATATATATGTAGTAAGAATCCATATATATATATATATATATATATATATATATATATATATATATATATATATACAGATCTACTTTCTTTACGTATCTTTCTTTTACTTTTAATGTTTCCTATCATTTGATGTATTTGTCAATTTTTTCTCTTGTTTTATTAATTTATTTCTTTAAGAATGAAAATAATCTAAAATAAACTTTAAAACCATCGAAAACTTTATAATCGAGTTCTATTCGAATACGTAGGCATATGCATACTTATGTATGCATACATACGTACACATATATACATTTATATGTATATGTATATGTGTACAGAGGTATTTCGATTTAACTGTTATACAGCTTATTTCGGCTTCGTTAGCACTCATTCAAAAAAGTTTCTCTCTTTAATATCAATAGAAACCAACATTAGAATTTCATTTTGATTTTATTTTTTTAGCCCCGTCACAGAATATTCAACGCCGTATGCGGAGAAATATTTTCATCGCTTTTATATCACGGACGTTTCCTCCTCACAGCTGGCCATCTTTTTTCTTATGTCAAATGAAGCATTCACTTATCCGTTTTTCTATATGCTAATCATCTGGCAATATGATCCTGGCTGGTGATCACGTTCCCCCGGATAATGACGTCGATGGCGAGAGGTTGGGAGAGAGGTTGAAGAAAGGCAGGGCGAGCGCAAATTGAACTTAAAATGGAGACAGCGGTTTCCATATTGGCAATTTTTAACAGAAGATATGAAATTAAAAAAAGACATATAGATATTTATATTTTCTTTTTATACATGTATATGAAGCTCTGACGTGTTTTAGCACACCCTGAAATATCCAGTTCCTTCAAACACGCAATTATTATTTTCGGTATATATATATATATATATATATATATATATATATATATATATATATATATGTATGCATATATATATATATATATATATATGTATATATATATATATATATATATATGTATGCATATATATATATGTATATATATATATATATATATGTATGCATATATATATATATGTATACATATGTATATATATATATATATATATATTGATACATAAAAATTAGTTCAACATTTGTACCGTCGGTTTCAAGCACAGAAATACTTAGCCATCATGCTTTCTTCAGCTTCTGCTGTCATCTGTTTCGGAAATGTGAAGTCACGTGTCATTCTTGTTTGGACACGTTATTTGCTTAGAGTGTTATGCATGTTTGTTTAAATTTAGTGTAAGAAAGGTTTAATAATTTTTGAAAAATAGGTAGAAAATTAACAGTTGAGATTTAAACCGGAGAAGATTTTAAGAGATATTTAAAAAAAAGTATTTCTATATAATTCCCGTGAGCCAATATTATGCGTATCGTATGTTTGTACGTTACTGTTTTAGTGTGTAATGATGTGTCTTCTAAAGGAATTAGGGAGTGAAAATAGGTTTAAGGAGTATACTTATGAAGAGATAAAAAGGTTAAAGGAACAACATTAAATTCAAATTTAAATCCTGGATTAAAGGACTTTAAATCGATTCCAAACGAATCTAAATTAAAATATCATCCGGGCGGTCTAAGAGCAGTAACTCTGCGGGTTTTTGAATGATTTGTATTCGGGATTTAACATTATTAACTAAGGTATAGTGAATGCTTATGGGGATGATACAATTGGTATGCTGATTAAAACTGGTTTACAGATAAGAGTAAGGATACAAAAGAATACTCGTCTCAGGATGGGCAAAATTTATTCACCGAACTGCACAGTTTATAATTATTTTCTATCAACTAACAAACATTAACACTTCATGTAATAATACCTTTCTTCAAACTGATGTTCGTACGTGTATTATTACCTGCCATCCTATTTAAAAAAAGGATCGCCTGATTGCCAACGATGTATTTATTTAAATGATATTTAGATGCCAATTATTTTTATGGTAAGCAGGAAGAGAGTATGTTAGAAACGAATGGAAAAATTGAATTGTAACAATACATACATTAAATATAAATTGTTTTATTTAGTTGAACATTAGTTTGAAGATAAGAAAAAAAACTAATTATTTTAAGAAGATATCAATATTTTATTATTTGAATCAAGTAGATTCAGGGACATTACGGACCAACTTCTAAGATGTGTTACCCATTAAATCATGTTTAATTAGTAGTTAAAGCAAAATACATTTTTTGCAGACAATTAAAGAGAATCCCAGCGCTATTGATAATGTGTTCCCATTCATTTATTAATTTATTTTGATCAGTTACGTTTTTAACATGAGTTATATAATAAATCTATGACGTCACGCCACACCTATAATTATATTCTTAAAGTTATGTGTTAAGCTCTATTTATAAGAAAGGTTCAAGAGGTCAGTTCGTAGAACGTCAGAGTGTAGATCTGAAGATTTCGGTTTTATTTCCGGTCATAACATCAGCTTTATTTATTTGCCATTTGTTATTTACTATTAATGAAATATTCTCCATTTCGTGAACTAGTAAAGATGTCTGCTATTTCAAAATGAGAGTTAAAAAAATATGACTGCCAGAGAAAAATGTGTGACAGGTGGACAGGCAAACAACACCACTATTTATCTAAGATATAAAAAAAATGTAACTTACAATGGCAATTATCGACTAAGTATCAATGAATTATTTTTTAATTTAACTTTCTTGACCTTTGAATAAGGATCAAAGTGTATATATTATTTACAAAGATGGAACACTAATATCGGGTCTGCATTCGGGCCGAACTTCCATTAAATAGAAAAATGCTACAAACCTCTGCAGGTGTTTTAAAGATATACTCTTATAATCAGATACATTAACCAGATTGCCTAAGAAGTGAGATACCTGTTGGGGGGGGGGGGGGTTGAATAAGAAAACTATTTTTCAACCGACCCACTCAACAGATTTGATGTAACTACTATTTCGGAATACTATATTAGTCTGTTATACTTCAGTTTGAACATAGGTTGTACAATAATATCGTGGCGCCAGATGAAGGTTAACTCTTTAAAAGTTCCACGAGTCCCTCTTGTCAAGATGTATTGTTACTAAACATTATGTCTAGAATTATTATGTCACTTTTAGGATGTTAACTACATACTTCAATGAAATATTAAAGACGACATTAATTTTAACTTCAGAAGATGTCATTTACAATATCACATCTCTCGCATATGCCTATTTCTATTATATATGAATAATATAAACTAGGTCCATAAAAAGGATTTCTTATGAATATTCGTTTCAAATTAATACAGCCGATCTTATTTTATTGGGTTGATTCCTATTTGTGTTTAACAGTATATGTAGCATATAAAGCCAGTGAATGCCGATAACGTGCGTATGTATTTTATAGAGATGTTTTGTAGAGTCATTTGTTCTGTAGATTTAATAGATACAGATTCTCTAAAGAAATATATGTTCGAATAATAGATAGGGCATTAAAAAAATTCAACCAACCCCGAGACAAAATATTATGGGGTCAAATCGGATAATGTTTACCTTCCTTGTCAGGAGAATGTGTATTTAATCTATAAATACACGCTGGTAGGTTCAAACTGACAGCAGTAATAATACTTATTAAATAAGAGAATTGAAAATTCGAACCTTATCACAAGCTGTAATTTCGTGTCATGCGCGATATTATTATATGAACTAATATTATACACTAAAACAGGTCTAACACTCAAGCTTATAGTGTTATTAGTTAAATAGTAATAAGTACATATTTGAAGATTTAAAGTATCAGACCAACGTTAACACATACGAGAGTTAATTAGTGTAATGGGCGTTAGCGTATGCACAACGATGTCACATCAACCTGCTGTAAGAAAATTCCGAATGTTCTTCACTTTGGTGGTTTTTATGAAGACGATCGCATAGGAAGTTACTCGCTTACTAAAGGAGCGGCCATAAGACGTATTATTTTATTGTGATGTTATGCTATTTGGGGTTGCATTCGATAAAAAACATGTATTTTATTTTGTCGTGGCATGCGAGACATTAGACCTATTATTGAAGAGGAAGTGTATGCACCACTGTTAGTTTATTTTAAGTAAGATCTAACCTTTTATTTATTAAAGAGTCACCACTTATGGAGGCCTTAGTGTTACTCGAATATAAGGGATAATGAGTGTCAGGTGGACGGTGATATAACAGCGTGATTATTGGTAATGATTGTATCAATTAGGCAGAATTTGATTTTCCAAGAAGACGGTTCAACAAAACTGTGTTTACGTGGTACTTTTAAACGTCCATGTTGTATACAGCTGGGAAGAAGCCCCGCGGTATTATTTTCCATAGAGAGGTAGTTCAAGGAAATAAACTTTAATCATGGAAGTTTCATTTAGTTTGACCCATAGAGAGAGATAAATGCAAATTATTGACAGTGGTTGTAGGTAGACATGTTTTTAGTGTGTATATTTTACTTGTACGGGCATAGATTGAAGCTTAGTCGGACACCTGCCAGGAAAATAACGATAGGATAGAGTCAGACGAGCAACGTCTCTTATCTTAGAAAGGAGTAGTACGGAGAAGAAAAAAACACTGCCCACTAGATTACGAAGTAGATTTTGTACTTTTGCAAGGCAGGAAAGGGTGTTCTGAGAACACATTCATTAGATGTGGAAACACTATTCACATATTCAGACGGATTTTGCTTTTAGACAGGTAACGGGTTGCCTAAGAAGTGAGAAACCTTTTGGAGCGGTAGAATAATCAAACTATTTTTCAAGCAACCTTCTTAACAGATTTGATGTAAATCTACTATTTTTGAATACTATATAATGCTGTTATTAAATCTTATAATTAGCATTTAATTATTTACTTGTGCAATATGTGTTCCATTAAAAACAATGTTTAATTTGATTATTCTATTTACTTGATATATATTGAAATAATCTTCTAAATATTAGAATACTACGTATATAATGAATTTTAAAAAAAACTCGACGTTGTTACAGATTAAATGAGGATCAGAACTATGTATATTACACTATAAACATAATGCTATATTACTTTCTTTATTCTGGCACCTTTCGCTTCTTAATATAGTCGGAAAGAGATGGCATGTTGGAGAACCCTTAATTTCTTATACAAATGGTTTAAATGTCATTAAAATCGGATATACTTATTATAAATCTCTTATTGGTCTTTTAGAAGTGAGGGCACAATATGTTCGGTACATAAAGGATAACGTAGAGATTCGGTACCACTTCCATTGTCACATGATTTACATAGCCCCCTTACGTTAGGTAGACACTTAGAGATTCAGGACCACTTCCATTCTTTTTACCAGAAAGTGTGATGATTTTAATTTAATAAAAACACGATATATTTTTAAGTTTTAAGTTTGTCATGCTCTCTTATTCTCTTTAGGGGTGTGTTTAAAGATATGGAAACACATCTATGGTCTTTCTCTGTGTAATTTACATAAAAAATACACTTTTAGATTATATGTAAATTCTCTAACCTTATTTTCTATAGGGAACACACAAATACCACAAACAGACACAGATACACAGACATTAAGTTATATATATATATAGACAAATTTATGTATACATGTTAATGGAAAATTTACATAGGAAAAAGAGGTTTGTTTACCGTGTTTTAATACGCTAATTTACTGTGAACTATATAATTATATCCCAAGCCACTACAGGTGCGTATGTACTTTATCACATTTCACATGAATTAAACCAATGAGAGCGTCCGATTTGTAACACTGGTGATTCGTAATCTAACCTGCTCTCGATAACGTAAAAATGGAAACTTTACCATTTTAAATTAGATTGTCCCCCCCCCAAAAAAAATATGTCGTCCTGTCAACAAGAACAGTACACATTTAAATGAATACTCTTCAGAAAGTGGCATAGGCTTTATTAATTTTAAGAATATTTAGATGACTATTATTTCATACGATAGAAAGTTAGAAAATAGTACATTTTTCATCATAAATAAAATTGCTTCTAACGAATAAGTAAATCAGAATCATCTTCGTTTGATTTATTTAAAAAATATTTAGCTGACCGTAACAATTATTTCACGGAAAAATAGTTATTAATTTCTTACAAGTACTCACCCTAAAAAACAGTTATTCTTTCATTTATTATTAATCATTGTAAAGTATACTGATTGATAAAGAAAGCACCGTTAAATATCTATTGGATTCTACTAGTATTAAAACTAGTTTACTTTTGGCAGCATAGGTTTTAATAACGATGAACATACGGTTCTTTCATTATACGTGTTATATATGAGTAAAGTAGATACAGAAGAAAGGACGGATTATATCATGGCCTCAATTTATATCTCGAGTAACAATGTCTACCCTTATGATGATGGCTGCGCGTGTACTGGTAAAGCAAGGGTTGCGCGATCCCAACCACACCATTCATTAGTCGGCATGGCTTGATTCAAGTTTTCAAAGAGAAGTTAAGGGAGTTTGAAAAACTCCCGAGGTAAGTACTTTGTATTCTTAAATGGCCAGACATTTTAGTACTACCGAGGATCAAAATCGTTATATATATATATATATATATATATATATATATATATATATATATATATATATATATATATGTGTGTGTGTGTGTGTGTAACAATAAAAATGGAATAAAGGATAAGCGAATAAAAAAATATCAAAAATAAACTCAAAAACACATATTGAATAGTTCTACCAAAATATTTCGACTTTTAAAATACAGTCATCATCAATCGGTAGCATAACTTTAATAAAAAAACAGAAAAGTTTTTAAATTTATACAAAGAACGCAATTTAGAAAAACATAGTCACGTGTAATAAACAGTAAAAATGGAGAAAGAAAGAAAGAAATGTTAAGAAAGAAAAAGAAGAAGCATAAGAAGAAAAAGAAAGAAAGAAAGAAAATCGGCAGTTAGCTAGTAACGTCGATTGGAAACGCTGTAAATTAGTATAGTGGCAAGGAAGATTAGTGGTAATTTTAAATGGATCACCACTGGGAATTAAACAAAAAAGGAGGAGGAGGAGGAAAAGTTATATTATGTATATATATATATATATATATATATATATATATATATATATATATATATATATATGTAGTTCATATATATATATATATCTTCTATCTAATATAAAAAGTTAAGACGATTTTCCCCTGTACTTTCTCGGAGAATAGGAAAATAACCACATGCATTACAGACTACTAAACTCACCACTATATTACACTTATTAACTCGAGCGTGTTTTAGTAAATTCGTTATTATTGTTTCTACCTAACTCTAAATATTACATGTGGTCCACCATCTACGACACTCCGCCAAACCAACTCTATATAGGTGGTAGCAAAAACTTTTCTCCCTAACAATTGTGTACTCTCACTCCACTCATCGACACCGGAAACTGATAAACACAGTTTAAAGTTAACATATGACTCCGTTCTTATTTATTATTTGCCTGGTATTAATTTTCTACATAATATCAAGCAATACTTAATAACTGCTCCCGTCCATTCCTATGATTTTCCGCGAATATCAGATTACGTTATTTCTATTTCGACCTATGACTTTTACATTTATACCTATTCCGGAATTAAGCGAATAAAATTAACGCACACAGTTCCTGCTACATTTCATCATTCAACATGGCGGCTAGAATTTATTCATCGAATCGACATCTTATCTTATTCAATAAGCGCCAAGATACTCGTAGACCCTGATATATTTACATTTTCAAAATCATACACGCATATTAGAGAAAACTTGCCCAACTCTATTTATTTCATCAACTACAAATGACCTAACCTGTGTCATTGTTGAACTTTACATTTGGTCGGCAGAAGCTTACTCTTAACATAACACGCATGCAAATTTACAAGCTTAGCTTAATTGACCTATTTTCAAATGTATTTCTAACTCGAAACCGTGGCGCAGTCGTTAAGAAGGCAGGTTTCATGATCGACAGTTGCAGCGTTCGATCCAATTCTACTCTTATACTTTTTTATTTAAAACATTCGCCAACACGGTAGAGGGGTGGGAGAAAGAACAATAGGCCGTTTCTTTTTTACTCCACGTCATGCAATAGGTAGTACTTTCTCCCGTACAGCACCGGGCAACGGGTTCCGCTAGTCGTAATATATATATATATATATATATATATATATATATATATATATATATATATATATATATATATATATAGTTTAAATATATATATATATATATATATATATATATATATATATATATTGTCAATATATATATATATATGTATGTATATATATATATTTATATATATACATGTACAATGTACATATATACACACAAATATATATATACACATATATATATATATATATATATATATACAAATATATATGTATATATATAGATATATACACAAATATATATATATATATATGTATATATATTTATAGATATATATATATAAATATATATATACATATATATATATAGAGAGAGAGAATAGTAGTTTGCTTGAAGCATTACTGGGTATAGTAGTAGTATGTTTTTAAAAGGATGTGGGCAATGCAAATTCTGGGTAAGATGTAAGTTGGTAGGAACAAAAATTATAAATCGAATACGAAACATGACTTACTATTTTTTTTTAAATCTTAGATGACAGCAAGAGTGGCATTAGCTGTTTGTGTGATGTCCGGATGATTATAAAATCATCTATTTAATATTTCGGGAAAAGAAAAATTAATTAATACCACAAGAATCTCTCTGATTGTGCAGAGAATCTGACAAAATATAATGGCTGCCAAAATGCAGAACAGCAGCGAAACCAAGTCCCGAAGAGAATGGAAATTAAAGATGTTTAGGGTTACGTTATGTATATCATTTTGTGCTCAAAAATGTGTGTGTAATATTGGATAAGTGTACGGTGATCGAAAAACTGTTAGTTTTAATAACATATATATATATATTTTTATTAAATTTATATTTTGATTATTTACTTTTTTATTTTCAGTGTGTTTTATCGTCGTATTTTTTTTCTTTCGTATTTTAAGAATTTTAATATAAATTAAAGTAATTAATCTCTCATTTAAAATATTCTTGATCCTTTAAATTAAATTCATTGATTATCATCTATTCAAGAAGTGATATAAATTGTGAGTTTCGTCAAATTAGTTTATCGAATTAATGTGATATGTATTTACTATAAGATGTAGGGGGAAGTCACTTTGTTTGTTATGCGAATTAAAGTAATGAATTCGGTGGAAATATGTGTAATAAATTATTAGTTATGTATATGTATATATAATACATATATACACATACATACATATATACATATATATATACACATACATACACAAATATCTACATGTGCATATACGTATGTATTATTGTTTGTTTATTTGTTCATTTATATATTATTTACTTTCATCTTGTCTACATATTTCTTTATATAGGTTTTTTTTTAAATATTTGTTTTAAATATTTTATTTATTTATTTATTTATTATCATTTTATTATTTATTTATTTTATTTAATATTTGTATGTTATGTGTATACATTTTAATTTGTTTGGATTAATCAATTAACAATGCTAGATTATGAGGTGCCTTATTTTAGTGCGGTAGGTTGAATATGGTTGTTGGTTTGTGGCTGAATGTGTGTTGGGATGGATGTTCATATTTGGTTGTTTGGGTGGGCGATGATTTAATATAGGAGGTAAGTAATGAGTGAAGTGGTGGAAACGGAGTATAATGAGTGTTAGATATGAGGGTTGGTCAGTGGGTGAGAGGTAGATATTATAGAATGAACGGTGAGTGGAGCTCGTGACACTGATGGAGTGAGAGGTTTAATCTGGAGATGAGTATTGATTCTGTGATTTTAAGGTCCCCAATATTTCTGACAGACGTTAAGATGGAGACATGAATATCACGCTGAATATTCGAGCAAATCTCTGTGTGTTTGTGGAAAAGGAATATACGTGTATCCAAGTTCTTATTGAGCGCAGGTGTAGCCGCCTTGTTGTGTTACCGTTGAGAAACTTGTTGCATTTATTGCACTGTAGCTTATAAACACAGTTGGAGACAATTCAATTGGTCAGGGAGCAGGGTTCGGGTGTGTGGGTAGTATGTTTTTGGGTAGGTGTTGGCGTAAGGAAATTGCAGTATGGATTAGTTGTATGTCAAGGTTTTCTTTATGTATAGCCTTGCGAATATAATATATGTATATAAATATATAAATAAATATATATATATATATATATATATATATATTTATTTATTTACAGGAAAATAAAGATATGTTGTATACGTTTAAACTGAATCTATCATGAAAGAGTGCTGCTTTATATACGAGATAGAGCAATGCAATTATAAATTATTAAATGAGAATAAAGATAGTATAAAATAAGATATTTATTAATACATAAGTTGTTAAAAACATAGGGGTTTTAAATAAAAAAAAAAGTATTTAGCAATTTAATTATATATTGTTAATTATTTAAAAATACTATTTTCGAATAACCTATATACACATGTGTTTCATGTCAATACTGCAAGCATTATTATGAGACAGAATATTCCTTACCGGTAACACGGTTGGAACCCTAATACGAAAGTCATATTGTGCAAACTCGTCGTAGCGTAAAGCGATGTGTCGAACACGCATTGTTGCAGAAATGTGAAATTAAATTAAAGTATAAATGAAAAAATGTAGTAGCCATATCAACGGGCTCTCAGGAGAACTCCATAGGCAGGGGCATACAATTTTACATTACGCTATAAATAACGTGTTCTTGTTAACATACTCAAAGTGCTAAATCTAGTGAGAGTTTGAATACTTATTTATAAATAATAATTTCATATTAATCCATATATATATATATATATATATATATATATATATATATATATATATATATATATAATGGTAATAATCCAGGTGAAAAATATCCACAGGGTGGTAATCCATAGAATTTGAACCGGGTTTATAAAAAGTGCTCAATATCAAAATAGAGCTTTATATATGATTATTTTATTTACACAGACACGTACAAAATCTGCGACACTGGCATGTCGATGTTATCGATCAACAGTTACTATAAACTGAGATCTCATCAGGGAGAGTTAGAATTCGATCTGTACCTTACATCATATTTGGAGGGAATGAAATGGAGGGATAGAGAAAGAGAAGAAGAAGAAAAGAAATTTAACATTTCCAAAATTGAGGCCGTTAAAAAATTAAAATTAAAAATTAAAAATCTAAAAAATCTAAAAACAAAAATAAAAAACTTAAAACCTAAAATCTGAAACAAACAGGGCAAATAAATAAATAAATAAATAAAAATATAAGGTGGAAAGAGGGGCATATAATGAAGGGAGAGGTGATCGGAAGGTAGACATATAAAGGAAAAGAGGGAGAAAAAGAGAACGTCTGTTGATTCAGATCGATATATATATATATATATATATATATATATGTATGTGTGTGTGTATACATATTTAAGTTTTAACTGCAAACATTTCAAGGAACACACACTAAGCACTAAGTCAAATTGTTATCTTATTATTTTGACTTTAGTGATTTTGACTTTATTGTTTGTATAAGGTCTCGTCAATTTTTTTTTAAATTTTTTTTTTATTATAATAATATTTATTATTGTTTATTTATTCATTTATTTTAAATTCTGATATATTTATATTTGTTAACTTAAGTTATATATAATCCTAAATCACTACACCTCACCCTATAATGATATGATTTGGTACTTCCTCATAGTAATCACTTGTTTATATATAGAATTAACTATTGTAATTACAAACGCTGTATATAATTAGTTGCTTGTCTTTATGGTGTATATCTTGTAGAGTCTTTGTATTAATACTAGAGCAGGTATAAGTGTAAGCAAACTGAACTGAGATAGATAGGAGCAATACTGAATGATATAAGCACTTTACTGTTAATTATAGAGATATCGATGTTTGTGTACATATGTATGCGTGTGCGTGCATGCATACAAGTGTGTATACACATATGTGTGTGCATATGTGCCTGCCTGCATATATAATAAGTTTATATATATTCATGTTATGTGTGTATGTATATGTGCATGCATCTGTAATGGTGTATATGTATATACCAATGTGTATGTATGTTATATATTATATATAAGTATGCATATATAGATATGTAGTGGTGTAGATGTATGTATATGTGTGTATGTGTGTATGTATGTGTATGTATAGGTATGTGTATATATGTGTGTGTATATATATATATATATATGTATGTGAATATGTATACATGTATACATGCGTGTGTATTATGGTGAATAAAGGTAGGTGAACAAGACTCTAATGGGTCCAGATGTATGCGTACGTATGTATATGAATACTTGCACTAATATCTTATATGTATGTGTATGTTTATACATGTGTAAAAAATGTATATTTTTATTTTCATATTCATTTGGTGTGTACGTATGTGTAAGTTAATAGGGATATTTACATGCCACTGTGTGTAGTTATGTATGTGCTGTAAGTACATATCCATATATATGTGGGCAGGTATTTTTATATAGACATATGTATATGTTGTACTGGTATTTGTGAGTATACATAACATATTAGTAGTACAACATTTACATATACATGCGTATGTGAGTAAGTCTTGATGGAGGTACACTCTACGGTGATGCATATACATAGGTGTAATGTCTGCACACGTGTTTAGAACGAGTTAATTCAAAAACCGTTAAAAATGACAAAAGAAGTACATATATGTATATGTATTGTAATATATTATGCTGAACTAATTAGTGGAAAAGAAATGTATCCAAGGGATGGATGTGTATGCATGTATGTATGTATGTATATGTTTGAGTGGATTTAGATTTTTTAACTTATATGTATACATGTGTCTATCTTTGTAGATGTGTGCATGTGTGTATGTATGTTTATATATATAGATAGATATATATGTATATATGCATGTATATATATGCATATATATGTATATATGTATGTGTGTATATGTGGGTGTGTGGGTATGTATATATGTGTATATATGTGTATATCCGTGTATAGATATGTATATATTTGTGTTTGTTTTATTATATATATATATATATACACACACACACACATATATATATATATATATATATATATATATATATATATATATATATATATATATGTGTGTGTGTATGGGTGTGTGTGTGTAAGTGTGTACTTGTGTATCTATAAATTTTTGCGCACGTGTGTATTTTATATGAGGCTCAGATATTTACGCTTGAAAATGAATGTACTTAGATTAACATTTTGAAGTGTTAAATAGAGAAGAAAAGAATCCAAGCTAAGTTGGCAATAACAGAAATAGAAGGAACGGTAAGTAATACAGATGATTAAAGAAGACATAATCTAATTGCAAGAGTTAACAAGTAAATAATGTAATTCAATATTAAGCTTGACCGGGGAAAGAGTGTAAACATACTTAATCTCCAACAAGGGTTACTTAATGAGAATATTCTCACAATTCATTTAACAACCATTGTCTTTTTCAGTCCGAAGAGGGTTACTTTCGGTGAAGAATACAATAGAAACATATATGTAAATATGTAATTAATAATGGTTGTATAAATAAAGTTGTATACTAAGGAAAAGCTCTACTTGTAATCAAGCACTTTGTATAAACACTGGAATTTCAACTGATTTACATCTACAGAAAATAATACAATACGTGCACTATATATATATATATATATATATATATATATATATATATACATACATATATATACATGTTTATATATACATATATATATATTTGTGTGTATATATACATGTATATGTACATACATATATATATATATATATGTATATATATACATATATATGTACATATATATATATATGTATACATATATATATATATATATATATATATATATATATATATATATATATATGTATATTCTACTATATTGCATAATTCTGTTCGATGTTATTTGGCCCCTCTCATAAAATTTACACCTTGATATTTAGTATTAAAATATTTTTTTCGGCTTGGGAATTTTTCTGGATAATTTGTATTGCTTTTATTATTCGGACTTCTGTTCTCATTTTGATTATCAATCTCACAACTTTGCAGCCGATGTAACTACCGACCTTCTTCAGGTGCATCTTGTTGAATTCGATAATCTTTATATCGCACTCGGGAATCTGTACCGAATTTTGATCCGAACTCTTTATTCAATCCACCATGATCGAGTAGAAGTCTTTCGAAATTTGTAATGTTATTCTTAGTATCACCCGTACTAATGGTTGCACCTTCTACCTCCTCACGATAGTCACTTAGAATTGATAATTTCCATTTAGTTTCATCAGCTGTTGCACGCGTTCTTCGCACCTTAAGACGGTCGGGTCGTAGATCGGCCTAAATGTGGAAAGATTTAGATCCAAGATCAAACAGTAGTCAAAATAATACCAATAATACAAATAATACAAATTATCAAACATTATTGGCATCATACAATATTAGTCTTCACAATTTTTTTACTAAATGTATATACTTATTTTAAGTATTTGTATATTGTGTTGCAGCATTTAATGTAGTATTTACGTTGTAATCTTTAACTGAAGCATAAAAACATCTCATATTAAATTGTATCAAATTATCATTATTGTGAATATGTATGTTGTTTAACGGTTGAGATTTTAGATTGATGTTATTGAAATATATTGCCTCATATTACATCTAATTTTTAACTTTTTTTTACCAATTTGTTATGTATAAATTTGGTTGGTGTTTTCAATTTTCAAACCGTTTTATTTTGTATAAAATGATGTTTGTGGGCTTTCAACAAAATGAAAGTTGTACCTTTATCAATGAATCTTATTTTATTATCCTAATATTGCTTTAACTATATTATTTTCAATTCTTTATTCATCGTTGATTCTATGTGATCCTATATCCTTTTGTAACTTTATCTAATAGCGTAATTAATTGGGTTGATGTGAATTTTATTATCAGTTTTCTAAAGATTTACAGATTTATTGGATCTCTAAATTTATTATTAGAGCTTTTTTAAAAATCAGTTTTGTATTATTTAAACTTATTTTAAACATGCACGTTTATTTCTCGAAACTCTAACATTTAGAAGACACTAATAAGTCTATTTTCAAATGTGGTTATGTGTTTAGTATGGATTGCAATTTCATACCTTAAAATATTAAGTTATTTAAATATTTATTTATTTTCTTATAATTACTCTTCATCATCATCATCATCATCATCATCATCTTTATTATTATTATTATTATTATTATGATGATGATGATGATGATGATGATGATGATGATGATGATGATGATGATGATGATGATGATTTTCTTCTCACAAGACATTTTTCACGAGTCATTACCAGCGATTTTTTACTGGCTATAACAAAGTGGAACCCTGATGTTTGCGTGAAAAGTATCTCCAGATATCCATCACTCTCCGCCCTTATTGATAACCGTTTCAAATCGCTTTCGGTTATCTTAATAGCCGTATCCGATTTATTTCTAATTTCAAATTCACCGTTTTTTTAATGTAGTCGTTAATGTGTCTTCATTAATTTCGATTTATGTTCCTTCTTCAATTTTCTGAAGCTCTTCTTTCAGTTTTTCATCCATTCGCCAATTGTATTCAGGCCTTGCCGCTTTTCTAATATATTGACTCCGAAATGTCTCATTTCTGTCAAGTTCACTGTTCTGCTTTTGTTAATCATACGTTGACGTTTTTGGTAAAACTGTCTTTTATTGTTTTGAAAATTATATCTTGTTTCTACTGATCAGACTAGTATCTTTATATTCTCACATATCCTTTTCGTGATAGTATATTTTTGGTTCCGTTCTTCATGTTATGTTTTTCTTTCTTTTTATCTTTATTTTCCAGTCATATACGTTCTCTTTTATCATTTACTGACCTCTTTCAACTTATTCACAACTGTAACGTTTCTTAGCGGTTTGCTGATTTAGGTTTCAAATCTGGTTTCTAATCCGGGATTGCTTGCTGCATTCTTTCGATGGGGGTTTTCTTTCATGTTTCATCATGTAAATACTGTTTTGACTCCTGTTTAAATTATGTCATTTATTATTATTATTATTATTATTATTATTATTATTATTATTATTATTATTATTATTATTATTATTATTATTTCTCACTGATTGTTCTCATTATGTCATCACTGATAATAACTGGTGCTTTTCCCTGGAATCTGGGTTTCAATAATTCTCCTCAGATTTCAAGTACTCACCACCTATTTCGATAACTATAGCAAATGGCTTACCATTGATTCTCTATGACAACAAATATTAGTCTTCTCTGTGATCTGAGTGACAATAACCCCCCCAAGGTCAAAGTACTTTCCGATCTCTTCTAGTGTAGGTCTGGTTAGTGCTATCCCACCTCGTTCTTTTCAAGCTCCTCAATCCTTCAGAATTATTTAGTGTGGTATAAGCCGAGGCTGATACCTTTTGAGGGCGGAGGAGGGGCACAGTTTACAGTGTCAGTTCTCTTGGTTTTATGTATGTTTTTTTGTTTTATTTCTGTTGCAATTTCCATGTGGCTTGTTAATGTTCGAAGTTTATGCGGGTTGCTTTTTGCATTCGAAGATTTTCCTTAATGTTTCAGTTGTTTCCATAATTTTTTGTTTGTTGTATAATCTGAATGTTCTGTTGGATTCTAATCTACGTTGTCATTTATCAAGTTTTTTCGGGGCTGTTTCTAGTGCTCCTTCGATTATTGGACTTATATTGACTTTCTTTATACTCCATATCCCTTTCAGTTCTCTGAAGAGTTCCGTAAATGTTCTTTTTTTTCATCTATTCGATCTTCACCTTGAAGATTGCTGGGACGGCAAAATCTACAATTTGCTATTTTTTTGACATTTTGCTATTATTTCGTTTTTATGTTCAAAATGCAGTCTTTTATTATTATTAGTAGTAGTAGTAGTAGAAGTAGTAGTAGTAGTAGTAGTAGCAGTAGCAGTAGCAGTATTATTATTATTATAATTATTATTATTAGTATTATTATTATTATTAGTAGTAGTAGTAGTAGTAGTAGTAGTAGTAGTAGCAGTGGTAGTAGTATGTACTCACTAGGATAATAACCAGTGCTGATCCTGGAGTCTGAGTTAGAAAAATATCCAAAGATTTCCAGTACTCTTCACTGCTTTCAATAACGATTGACTATTAATTTTCATTATCGCAATAGCCGCTTAGCATTGACTTCTTCTGAAAACGACGATTAATCTTCTCTAGGGTTTAAGTGGCAATACGCTTACTCAATGCCCCAGTACTCAACGCGAACTTCCAGTAGAGGTCTGGTTAGCGCTCTCCCTCCTTCGTATTTATATCCTAATTGACACTTCACAACTATTTCGTATTTCATCAGCCGGGGATAGTGGCATCACTTTAATGGCGGGAGCTCTTATTAGCTGTACTCACTATGGATTCCAAACTCTATTTCCAGATATTGGAGGAAAAAATGTTACCCAGTCCAACAAGTGTTGGCAGACGTGGAGTTTTCCAGCAAGATAACGACCCTAAGAACACGTCTCAGGCTACGAAGGCGTTCTTAGACAGTAAACGGGTGAATACCTTACCATGGCCGAGTATGTCACCTGATTTGAACCCAATAGAGAATTTGTGGGAGTATCTGAAACGGAACATTGAAGGGAAAAATCCGAGAAATAATACCAGACTGAAGGAGGTCATCAAGTGTGAATAGAACCCAATTCCGGCGGGCACATGTCATTAACTAGCTGGATCAATACCTAGGAGGTTGTCTGCTGTTATTTATAACAATGGAGGCCATACAAAGAATTACAAATAAGATTATTTGTTTAAAATGCTTATGTGTACTCACTTTTTGTTACTTGTTCCAAATGTTTTTGTTCAATGTTTTTGCATTGAAAATATATCTGTTCCTTCATAGTTTATAAAGCTATTAAACCACTAAATGGCTATGTTCACATCGAGTTTCATTTAAATCCTACGAATAATTAAAGCTCTATGAAGTAAAAAGTATAAAATTCGTTGGGTGTAGTTACTTATTGTAGATACTGTATATACATACATACATATATATATATATACACATATATATATACACATATATATATGTATATATATATATATGTATATATATATACATTTATTTTTTTAGATAAAATACTTTATTAAAAATTATACGTTTAATTCTGCTTGATGTTAATCGTGATGTTATTTCTTTGCGAAAAGATTATAATTTGTTATTTGTCTTATTTTATGAGAGCCAATATGTGATTTTGATTATCAGAATAAATTAATTAGCTTGACGGACACTCCCAGAAGTCTTTGGCTGACGGCTGTTGTTCGATAATAAGAAGACATAATTATTAAACCGACACGAAGAACGTTTGATTTTCATATTTCAATCCAGCAGGAAATTGACACTGCAAGCAATTACGCGGATTCTTTTCCCTAATGAGATTTGAGTTTTATATCTCGGTATCGCAACGATTATTTATGATTACATCCCCGCACCAACAATGTAGTGATGAAATAATTTTCAATCATATATATATATATATATATATATATATATATATATATATATATATATAGTGGGTGTGTTCGTGTACTTCGTATTAGGAGTAAAATCAACCCTAACATACACACACATATATAATAAATACATATATATATACGTTCATAAAATATCAGTTCTCTTTCTAAATGACTATTCCATTAAATTAATTTAAATCGTCTGTTAGTATTCGCTGCGATTTCAATTTCTCCCGTAGTTATTCATTTTCGCTAATATTATTGGTTGATTTATACAATTTCTAATATATACACATATTACAATAAAATAAAGATGTAATATATTTTCCAACATATACTTATTGCTAATACAATACTTAAGAATGTGTATCTTAAATTCTTGATAAAAAATCACCAGGCCAATTGTAAACAGCCTGGCACATTCTCCTCTGAATAAAACATGAATGTTAATACACACGCGTATATATATATATATATATGTATATATATATATACATATATATATATATATACATATATATATACATATATATATATATATATATATATATATACATATATATATATGTATATATATATACATACATATATAATTGTTTTTATTAAAACAGGCATGTACAAAATAAAACCGGTATGAATTATGTGGATCCCTATCGTGTGGATAGTTACTTTACGCTGTTTATTATAAATATATATTATATATATATATATATATATATATATATATATATATATATATATATATATATATATATATGTATAATTATTAATGACAATATATGTATTAACATATACTATCAGTGACCTTTGCAGTCTCCTTAAAAGATTCAGCTCAATGATTGTCAATTAGTGACAACAGAGCAAATATAATTTCGGGTCTATATAATATTCCAATAACCATGATTTATTGTATTATTTTTATTTTTATTTTTTCACAATTCAAAAAAAACATAACATTTCTGTGAAATATATTTATTACGGTCCGTCTCATTATTCTTTCGCAAAACAACATTTTTATGTCAATATTGTCTTTGCAGCATCACAAAATCATCAGTATTTTATTTTTGGCTGAAATCATACAAAAAAACAATGAAAAGAGCAAACTCACACGTAATGGAACCCACTAATACGCAATTTGGGAGTGTTTC
This sequence comes from Sepiola atlantica, assembly GCA_963556195.1. Classification (NCBI taxonomy): domain Eukaryota; kingdom Metazoa; phylum Mollusca; class Cephalopoda; order Sepiida; family Sepiolidae; genus Sepiola; species Sepiola atlantica. The sequence goes on from OY744523.1 coordinate 69,648,757, forward strand.
CGTTCACAGCTAGTACATCCTGAAAGTTGTGTGGACATTTAACAATTTTAATTCAGCAATATTTCTTAAAATAGTTAATAAGATCTATATCTTATTTATAAACATTCCAATTTACTTGAGGGTACAGCCTTCAGCTGTCTATTTAGGTCATTTGGATACGAAGCTAACAACGGAGCTGGTCTCTTTTAAGTTCAACAGTTTAGAGCCAGTTTCATAGACTCATCCATCCATTCAAGCAACTATTCAGATTGCTATACTTCAGTGTTTTTTTGTGGAAGCTGTTTTGTATTAATTTATCAATCGTTTAAATCATTAATAAGATAGGATTAATTACCCAGAATTCTCACTTAAGTAGTAAGTTTCTATTAAATGCGAAACAATGGGGGGGGGGATTTTCCCTTTACAACGAAAATAGTTTATAGTTACCTAGACATGAATCAAACTATCGAAAGGAGATATTAATTATTTATTTTTCTATTAAATGTTGTTAATTATCTCATTATAAGGTATAATGACGTTAGCCAGGCAAATTAAAGAAACTCCTTAAAATTATCATCTTATCTTGAACCCCATAATATTGTGTTCGTATTTGTTAATTTCTTCAGTTATATATTTTCAAGCAACCATAAAAGCAACAATAAATCTTCTTTTCTATATATGTATGACGGTGCCAACATAGACACCACGATATTTCTTTAAAACAAAAATCAAACAGTAAATGTAAAAGTTGTTCATCGAATAACCGCATTGTGTGATGTTTCACCGTTCAAAATTCCACTTTTTAAAGCTGATCTAAGAAATGTAAACGAAGAAAATGTACACACGCTCAGTTTATAAGCGATGGTTATTCGAATAACCGTGACTAATGGATGTTGTCTCTGTAATTATGATCAAGTGATGTAGATGACCTCCATCTTTTCGTAAGTAACCAATTTAGCAGTCACGTATTAAAACAAAGTTTTTCATGTTATTCTCACAAGGTTTCGGTCGACGTAAATCTGACCTTTTCAGGTGCGTCTTGTCGAATTCAGAAATGTTAATTATTTACTTCACTTCCCCAAATTCTTGGTCCCAAGCTGCCGTCATATTTGCAAACCCCTCGTGGAGATACTGGAACGTTGGAGCTGCATAAAGTGTGATTTTTGCCAACGACGAACATTTTCCCTGAACTCGACACTACATCATACTACGTTACTCGTCGTTTCTTTCTCTCTCTCTCGCTTTCCCTTTCTCTCTCCTCTCACTATCTCTCTCTTTCTCGCTCTCTCTCTCTCTCTCTCTCTCTCTCTCTATATATATATATATATATATATATATATATATATATATATATATATATATATATATATATATATATATGTGTGTGGGTGTATGTGTGTCTCTGTCTACCTGTCACCTTCACTTTACATTATTCATTTTTCTCTCACACTATATTTTTCTCACTTACAAAGACATGTACTCTCTCACATACGCTTTCTTGTTTACACCTTTTTTTATAAGCACATACACCTTTCCTTCTCTTTCTGAATTTATATATTTTACAAATGCGTTCTCTCTCTCAATCTATGTCTCAGACATGCCAGTTCTTCCTTTCTCTCAATCACTCTGCCTTACACACAGTATGTTTACCTCTCTCTCTCTCTCTCTCTCTCTCTCTCTCTCTCTCTCTCTATCTCTATCTATCTATCTCTATCTCTGGATCTATCTCTCTCTCTCTCTCGGTCTCTCTCTCTTGTCTTCTGCCTCTCTGATATGCATATACCCTTTTGTTTTCTCTTTATTTTTGTTTCTCTTTCTTCGTCTCTATCCGTCTCTGAATCGATCTCTCTATTACACTCTTCTTTCTCTTACACCCACCTTTTATCTCGCTGGAATCTGTACGGAATCTGTTTATTAAATCCACATGTGTATCTTGCCCTTTTTCCGTCAGTCATGACTGAGTAAACATCTAAATATTCTGTAATCGTATTGTTAATATCGCCCGTACTGATAACTGAATCTTCACTTTCCAGAGGATTGTCACTTAGAACTGAGTATAACTTATAACTAATATCCGTTACGCCACGGATGTACCTGCAGAAAATTGGGCGTTACATCGACAGAAACGTCGTGAGAATAACATCCAGAACTGTAGTTCGAATAATAAAAATAATACGAATAATAATTTTTCTTTTAGAAAATTCCGAAATATTAATATTATGTTCATGATTGTTTTAAAATCTGGTAACGGTTATATTCTGTCGTTTAAGCTATTGCGTGATTAATAAAATGATCGAAATGTTTTTTTTCTAGAGAGAGAAAATAGTTTGAAGAAATCAGTAACTAATACCTTCATATTTTGGCTTTTTTCCCCCGAGATAAATGAGCACAATTATAGCGGGAGACACGTTTGCATTTTATATTAAATAAGCAACAATTCATGGCGTATAACGTCACAAATCACAGATAGACTTAAATAGAAAGCAAAAAAAAACAGTAACAATTGCAATATTAGGGTAAGTAAAAAAAACAGTTTAGACTCAAGTGATTTACGAATCCCAAGATGTTAAAAAAAGAAAGCTTTAAATGAAGGGGAAAACACATATTTGTAAAAAGGATTTAGATAACCACATCGAGCCATCGAAATTATTGGTCCTAATTACACAAATCTAGGTTGACGAACCTATAAGCTGCCAGGTGGATTATAGCGGCTTTACATCTACATTTTACTACTTAATACTACTACTACTACTACTACTACGACTACTGCTTCTACTACTACTTCTAATATCGTATTACGTGAGAAATACGTCGACGCAAACAGATTGAATGTCGGTACATCTCAAGCGCTAGTTGAGACATTTAATATTTGAAAAAGTGGTGGATCTTTAACTTTCTCTACTGCAAAAAGAGAAAATAAAATATATAATTAATTGTCATAGATAATATATTTTCGTTTCTCAGTAGTAAAAGTTTAGGAGAGTAGAAAGTGGAATTTGGGTTTACTTTTGGAAACCTCGTAACTGTCGCTTCTCTTATTTTGTCCTTTCGTCCTCACATTCTATGAACGATGTTACTGACAAAGGGGGAATGAATTAATATTTTCTGGGTAATAAAATCTATTATAAAAACCCTTATCGTTGGCTTGATTTTGACGCGTAAGTGATATGTTTTTAGCTTTTTACGTCAAATGGTTTCATGTCTGAAGCGATTTTCATAAAAAGAAAAAAAAATAGAAAATTCGGTATTTTTACATGTTTTTCCCTTAATATTGAATAGCGGTGCTTATCTTACAGTTATAACAAAAATGTCCATTATCGGGGCGGGGGTAAGAGTGCACCCCCAAAATGTGTTTGTTTTTTCTTACAAACATAAGCTAAAAGAAACATTTTACTGGATTTTATTAGCGTTTACTTCCCATGGTGACGTCATTTTCTAAACACATCAACTAAAATCCATACTCTAGATTTATAGGGTAAACTTCGTACTCTTCGTGAACTAATTTCTATGTTCTTTGTCATTTAACATCATACCACGTATGATATCGCTAGATTAATATTACTAATACAAAAACTACCACTATTACTACTACTACTAATCATAATAATATATATCGTAATAATAATGACTAATATCGGCTAAGAAACTAGTGTTTAAGTGAAATAAAATGTAGTATAACCTAATACTTTGCTTAAGAAAATAATAAAATTAATGATACATTTTTACACAAATATTTCCGAAACATTACGATTTCTGAAAAATGTATTCATTCTATGAATTTTATAAAGTCTATTCTACACACCCCGTCGGTTCCAGTAATTATATATATATATATATATATATATATATATATATATATATATATATATATATATATATATATATATATATATATCGTTGCCCGAGAAAAGAAGATTAACTCCTGAAATTCCATGCCCAACTTAGAACGATCCAGCAGGAACACAGTCAGTCCCCACAATGTAAAAATCAGATAATCAGAATGTTTCTTATGTATGTACAAAAAAGCTAATTTTAGCTGTATAATCGTTTCGTAGTTTATATATTGTTGCGTTCACCATTGATTTGTTGAATGGGTTTGGGCATAAATTGTCAGTACCTCATATTTGGTCAATTCGAAGAAGTCTTGTATTTTCCCAACTTAAATTTAATTTTATTCTCTCTTTGTCTGGCTGAATTACTGATGGTAAATGAGTCTCATGATCAGGAAAATATTTGCGTTTCATAAGTATCAATATAATATTTAATTATTAAAAATCGACCCCCCTATTTATCTCTATGTTTGAAATTAGTTTTAAAGCAGACAAATAAAATTCGAGTAGTAAGAATATTGCATACGGTATTGTTATTATTGTACGGTTGAATACTAAATAGTTTCCGCACCCCTCTAACTCCGATAGGTGTTATGAAACCAATATTGCAAACGTGACATATAAGTTAGCGATATTAAACGTTCTCGCTAACATACTCATCTTTCGAATTCGTGGCCGTGGGTGGCAACTAGCTGACTTTCTGCTGTACCAAAGAGTCATAAATAACGTTTTAAAGGTAATTGAGACTACTTGAAATTGATCGAAATTATCATACAAAAAATGTGAAAACAAAGCTGATTTATTATAATTATTTGATGCTTTTCAGTAAGCAAATCAAAATACCAGTTTTACTTTATATTTTATATACATTTGATACATGATATAATTTAAATGAGAAAATGTTATTTAAAACTTAATATAGGATGGTCTGTTTTGTTGCCTCTTTTGTATAGGAAAGCGCCGATGCAAGGGAAATAACTGTCGTGTACTAAGGGATCTATCATTTATTTCCGAAGCAAATTTGGTACGCTAAAATCAACAAAATGAGAGGAACTTTATCCGTTTGTTTTTAAATGTGGCGGTAGTTGCAGAAAAAAATAAAGTTTTATAAAAGAAAACTGCGCGTTTTTTTATGTAACAATGTTTATATCATATTGTAGTCTTTAACACTTAAAAAACAAAATGATAAAAGGTTTGACGAACGTGTTGTACAAAAAACAGTGGTTACGTTCTTGTTGTCTACGTCACGAATGCAAGGTATATTACTCTTATTGACTAAGGGATTGATCATTTTTGTCTCAGAAGAGAATGTGGGACATTACACCAACGAAACCTAGAGGAATGGGAATTGTTATTAATGACACTGCGACGACTTTTTTCTAATGTAAAAATGTTTATAACATTAATAACAAATGTTTATGATTTTAAAATTTCAAAAAAAGTAAACAATTCGACAATAGTTTCAAAGGAAATGTAATCGTTATTTAATAAACTGTTACGACTGTTTTTTAATTCGTCGCAGTTACGATGAACTTGTTGCACTTGTGCCCCCTTAGCGTAAATACCAAGACTAATTCGTAAATAAAAAAAATCCCATTCCTTCACTGTAGACGCCCCCAGATACCAGAGAACTGTCTACTCTTAGAATGTATTTTCTCGAACTGCTTGTCTTTAGAATTCCCTCCCTGCTCATAGTTTATAGCGACGGTACAATAATGCAGAAATTAAAATGTAACATGAACAAACATATCGCTGCACAACTCCTAATTTAAGATGCTCTTAGATATGTAGCTCTTAATTCTCAATAGCCCCTTACGTGCCAGTTGCATTGTGCCATGTTTAGGGGAGAATATAATTTGAAAGAAAATTAGTATTCAGCTGTAGTTTAGGTTTAGCTGCGTAACATTTCTGAAGATGGCAGACAGATCAACATAAGATGATGCCCATCTTTGATTGTAAACAATGTTTCTGCAAGTCTACGAGATGCACGGGAAGCTACATTAAATGCCCAATTATGCTGCCAACAATGCTCCACAACCCGTAGTTTCTATATCTTTAGAATAGTCTAAAGTCATTAGTCTTACATAAGCCCAAGAGTGTTATTGTACCACAACCCTCTGCGCTCGTCGGACGATGTGATGACGTCACCGGTCTGGCCGTCCCCGAGATCGATCGGTCACTGGGCGTTGATCTGTTAAATTAGTTGTTGATCAAGGCCGCCGATGTCGAGGGTTTTCGTCTAGTTACTAAAACACTCCCCACGTCGTGACTATTTATAAAAGCGAGCAATCATAGGGCGGACAGTAACCGGTTAGAAGGAAGGGACATTCAAGCATAACAAACAAAAATGAATTATGCCATTAAACTCGCCCTTTAAATTACGATATCAATTTTTGTTTGATACAAAATAAGTCCGTTCGGTACTAATAACGTTCACTCTGTATTTTTCTCTGGAAGAAAGGCGAAAACAAACATTAAAAGTGTCTAAATTACACTTCCTTGTTCGACAAAACCGATGTCTTACTATTTCTCTATGTGGCTGTTAATTGACCGTGAAAAGAATTTCTCGAAGTCGGACAGCAACGCGTTCCTTTTTACGACAGGCGAGACGATGGTTGGGTAGCAGAGTCTCTCTGTGTGCCTGTTCGCGGTTCGGTCCGACTCTCTGTGTTTCGTAAGCGACAGCCCCTCCCCTTTTATTGAAAAGCTCGTGCCTGATCTCTTTGTCTCTCATGCCCTCAGTTCTCTCTCTCACTCTAGCTCGACCACGACACGTTAAGGCAATTTAAGTTAGCTTTGGCTGGTCACAAATAATTAAATCCTTCTAACTCTGTTAATCGGAGAGCGTTGTTTTTGAACTTATCATCGAAAAATGAAAAAAATAAAACTAAACGACAAAAATCCATTTGTTGTTCTCGAATAGCTGGTTAATCTTCTTGGGCCCTCCTACTAAATTGACCATGAAATGTTACAAGGTTTTCACAGACTCATAGACACATTGTCTTGCTTCATTGATAATTACATTTTTAAGCACAATTCACACTAGTTTCTATTTCGTAGGAGGGTACTAGTACACTATCGAAGTGTTCCTGACTCTCTTGGGGTGGCGGATACTTGTCACATTATCAAGAAGAACCAATGCCATCATTTTTTAGTCAAATATACATTCGTTACGACCAGTGTTGTCGTACGTGTGTGTTTTTATCGTTCTACAAGGGATATTAAAGTTAGTTGAAACAAAAAACAGCGGTACACCTCATACATTAATTATCATGCAATTAATTAGAACAACACATTATTAGAAAAATTAAAGCTTATTCAACCTGATAATTGTCAAATAGCTAAGACGTGAAAAATTGGTGGAAGGAAAGAGAGAGGTATTCATTATTTAAGCGCATCGCTTGTTTATTAACGTTTTGTAAGACAAATTTTAAACGCGTGTTCCCAGTTCGATCAAACATGTCATACTATCTTCTTCCAGTATAATCCCATCCTTCTCAAAAAGGTGGCATCATGCATGTCCGCTTCCGCTTTCTCCGGTTATCACGATTAAGCAATATCAATCCTTTGAGCGATTTGTGACCCCTGTTTGAAGTTTTTATGGATTCCAACGTAGACGCTATATCTACCGCAGCAATGTATACTAAACAATGTATCTACTAGCCAACGTAGTCACGTAACTCTTACACATTAGGATATGACCATGAAACAAAATCTCACATAAAGTATTAAAGGTACTACCTTATGATTTATCAATCAATGACTGCCACTTGCATTTATATGTACATGAAATCAAAATTATATATATACCATCTTAACGATTTCCATAGTATGAGATTTATAACTTATTTTATTATTAGATTATGTTTTTTTTTAACAATGTGCCTACATCTTAAATGCCACCTATTTAATCGTTAATAAAATTGACACACTCCTTTCTGCAATCCAACCATATTTGGTATAAATAAACTTGATCATACACTGTCATTTCTACCAAGTTTCAGTCATAAATGTCTTTGTTTTATCGTTTCTCAATTATATGCAGGTCATTTTTGCGATCGTCTCATGAAAGGTGCCATCCTGAATGGGCTTCACTCTAACCGGACTTTAACAACTAGATTTGTTTTTTTTTTCTGTTGAGTTATCTCAAAGTGATTAGCTATCCAAAGCAATCTTAAAACTACCGCTGAACTGATAACAAATATCACATCACTAATTCGTGCAGGGCAAGGAGATGGGTGTGTCAGAGTTATTGACAATAATGTACGTCTTATTCAGGCGTGCTTGTCATCGAACAGCGATAAAACGTGTGTTGTTGCAGATTCATAACTGAATAAATGTATCTGTATTAAATATGGTAGTATTGCAGAAAGGATTGTGAATTTAATTAACGATACCATACATATCTTCAAATATGTATTAATTGTGTTTACTTCCAATAGTAATTTATGTTGTAAATTTATATGGAGATTATCTGATGTGGTTTTATAATGTCGGTCATTCTTTCATTCAAGACAATACAACTAGAAAACATACATATTAATTGATTAACTTTATTTTTAAGAAAACAATACATTTTCCTCACTTTTAATATGTGAATTATTCTCTTACTATTATGGAGGTGGGTGGGTTAGGGTTCTGATTAGGACTAGGGTGTTTCAAAAGTCTTGGGAACATAACGATTTTTAATAACTAAAAAACTATTAGGAGTTGAAAAATGAAATTGGTACCGTTGGAAAGGTTTAAGTTTCAAGTTTTGTGGGGAATCTTCAAAGTTGCTCAATATGAGCACCATTCGTCACAAGGCAGACATCTAGTCGATAGTCCATTTCCTGCCAAACGCGTTCCAGCATCTTGACGTCAATGGTTCCCACAACTGCCGTTACTCGAGCCTTTAGTTCGTCAATATCTCTTGGAAGGGGCGGCACATAGACTTGTTGCTTGACAAAGCCCCAAAGGAAAAAGTCACACGGGGTAAGATCTGGAGACCTAGGAGGCCAGGGCATGAGAACGTCATCACCTCGCCCAGATCTCCCAATCCATCTACCAGGCAGCCTTGTGTTAAGAAACTGCCTTACTCTAAGACTCCAGTGTGGTGGTGCCCCATCTTGTTGAAAAATGAAGTCATCAGATTCTGCTTGTTCCAACTGAGCCATTAACCAGTCTTCCAGCATGTTGAGATAGGATTCACCAGTGATAGTTGCCTCTTCAAAGAAGAACGGTCCATAGACACCTTTCTTGGAAATTGCACAAAACACGTTCACTTTTGGTGAATCTCGCTCGTGCTCAAGAAGTTCATGAGGATTCTCAGTACCCCATATGCGAGTGTTATGCTTGTTAACTTTGCCATTCAGATGGAAGGTCGCCTCATCGCTAAAAACAAGCCGGTCATCAAAGCCGTTATCTTCCAACTTCTCTTGCATTGCAATGCAAAAGTCACGGCGAAGTGGCTTATTAGTATCCTACAACTTTTGGACCAACTTGAGCTTGTAAGGTACCATTTGCAGTCGTTTCCTTAAGACACGCCAGACAGTTGCTGGAGCAAGCTGAAGTTCCCTGCTGGCTCTTCTCACTGATTTACGGGGGCTCCGCTGAAAGGCTGTCCGAACTTGCTCAACTGCATCTTCTGAAGTTGAAGGGCGACCTGTTCGCTTACTTGGGCACAAACACCCATCTTTCACAAATTTAGCATGCCATCTGACAATGGATTTCCTTTCAGGGGTTTCTTTTTAAAATTTCCTGCGAAATGCACGCTGAACACATGTCCACGATTCAGTCTTTGCAAATTGGAGGACGCAAAATGCCTTGTCTTGTTTAGAGAACGCCATTACTGCACCTGGGAAGAGAACACGACAATCATTAGTATGACCAAAAACTTGATTAAGCAAGCTTTAAAATGGCACCAGTTTCATTTTTCTACCTGGAATAGTTCATGAGATATACGCATTTGTAATGTTCCCAACACTTTTGAAACACCCTGTATATCAGATTCTATCGCCGCCTTCCCTTCACTGATACGGCATTGTCTTAACATTTCCATATTTGCATCCGAGTCACTACACAAGCCTGCAACTCTGTCACTTGAGTGTGAACCGACCACTTGACAACAGCGTAGTAAATAGACAACGACATCCTTTTACGGTTCACAGGTTGATTCATATCTCTTAAAATAAGTGGACTGTGGTTGTAAAGATACTTCAACTTTCTCCTAGATTGTCTTAGGAAAAGGTTATACATTTTGATCGGCGAATTACGTCTACCTCTGACAAATCATGAAAACAAAACAGAGAGTGGAAGCGAGGGCAACTTCCACCTCTTCCGGTGCTGACGTCAATAGCGACTGGGTAGAAAGGTTGACAGGTTCCCTCTCCCCTATGGTACTAGTCGTTGTGACGAATAGAATATTCGCAATGGAAGTTGAAAGAACAGGCCAACCACTCTTATAACATAATTACTGTGCAGTAGATACGCATGGTCGATGTTATGCATTTTAAAGAAAAAGTATTGCTACTTGTGAATTTTATGTTTATGTGTATCATCTCGTCATGTGTATTCGTATCAAAGTGAGATGGTTTCCTTTCCGGACTAGATGAATTACATAGGAAACAAATTGGCTCTTAAAATGCGTAGTTTATAGGCGATCCTAAAGTGCACTTTTACGTTTTAGATTTAATATGTAGAAAGTAATGCGAATTTCTCACACTGAATTCTTTCACCAATTATAATCTTACATAAATACACATATGCGCCTCTCTCTGTGTATTCAGATGTATGTGCTGATATATATATATATATATATATATATATATATATATATATATATATATATATACATATATATATATATATATATATATATATATATTCGGCACTATACAAAAAAGGATATACAATTCTTACGGGTTGTTATAAAATAACCTTATTAAAATCACACATAGATAACTACACAATAAACTAAAGTGTGCAAACCCTCGTTGCTTACATGTAAGCAGTAAGTACAGTGTCTATGGGCAGTTTGTATCGATCCTGACTGTGATGAACACATTAGGTAGGCAAGATTTCTTTGATCAACTAAAAGACCGTACTTTCCCAAGACCACACACGGCTCTTTGGATTTCCACTTCAGTAATTCGACTTCCATCAATCCATTTTTACCTCCTTCAGGATTTGCAATATATACAGCCCGTTTTTTTCTTCTCCTACCCAATTTTATTTTTTTCTGCCTTCATTTTCTTCGCCTTTATAGCATTCTTTTGTTGCGGTATTTATTTATTTTTTTCCTCTATAATAATTTTAAGTTCTCCCCTTTGCTTGCGTTCCCAATTTCGCAGCGGGTCTTTTTTTAAACTCAGCCGGCAGCTCCCCATTCTCTGGCTTGCTGTATCTCCAGAAACGATCATTCTGCTTTCATGTCGTCTCTCGAATTATATTTTTTCTTCACTTTCCCCAAATTCTTGGTCTCAGGCTGCCGTCATATTCGCGGACCCCTCGTGGAGATACTGGAACGTTGGAGCGGCATTAAGTGTGGTTTTTGCCAACGACGAACATACAACACTTTTCCCTGAACTCGACCCTACTACACAATACGTTACTCGTCGTTTCTCTCTCCCTCGCTTTCCCTCTCTATCTACCATCTCTCTCTCTCTCTCTTTCTTAATATATATATATATATATATATATATATATATATATATATATATATGCCTTCTCTCACCTTCACTTTACATAATTATTTTTTCTCTCACACTATTTTTTTCTCACTTACCAACACATTTATTCTCTCACGTACGCTTTCTTTTCCCCTACCTTTTTTATAAGCTCATACGAATTTACCTCTCTCGCTCCCTATGTCTGAATCTATATCTTTTTCAAATGCGTTCTCTCAATCACTCTGCCTTACACACATTATGTTTAAATCTCTCTCTCTCCCTCTCTTTCTCTATTTCTATTCGTCCCTCTCCTTCGTCTTCTGCATCTCTGATATGGATATGGCTTTTTTTCCCCTTATTTTGTTTCTCTATCTTTGTCCCTATCCGTCTCTGAATAGATCTCTCTATTACACCCGTCTCTTTCTTACACCAACTATTTCTCCCTACCTTTTTTTTACATCCATACACTTTTTTTTACTCTTTCGATCTTTCTCTCTTTTCTTTCTCTGTATAAATATCTCTCTACCTCTCACACAAACACAGCATTTAATTCTCTCACATATACACTCTATCTCTAACGTGCACACGTTTTACACTGAGCATTCTATACCTCTCTCCTTGTATCTCCCATATGCATATACACTTATTTTCCTATCACTCTATTTCTAAAACGCAGATATGTTTCCCGTCTATTTTATTTTTTTCTCTGTAACTTTGAGTCTCGCCCCTCTCTTTTGTTCGTTCTCTCTTTTTCATTTTTCTATCTGTCTCTAACACGTACGTTACTGTATTATAAATACATGTTCCGCATTCAGAATCCCGCCTCCGGGGCAGAGCAACACTTATTCATAAATGACCTGAACCTTTTTAGAAACTAACGCTTATTTTACCACATTTTGCTAGTTCAGTCTTGGGAGTCTTGCCTGTGTGACGCATTGCTCTCGTAGAAAAAGTGGGAGAGAAATCGGGAGATATGTATAGAGGTAGAGTGTATAGTAGTACATATATATAGAAGGACATACAAATAGTCGAAATCTACGGAAAGTTTGATGACATGAATAGAAGTATATAACAAGGGATCTAGAAAAAAAGGCATAGATGCTAGAAAGAGAGATAACAAAAAGTAAAACGAAGATTGTAAGAGAAGTACTAGCAATAAATTAAAAAATATAAAATTGTACGTCAGAGTGTTATAAATATGATGAGAATTATGAGCCATCTAGAACGCTTATTCAATTCCATTATATATGTCGAAATACCTGCTATAGTTCCTAGGCGATAATGCTACACTACTCGGCGAGATGGACTCGTAGATTTTATTTGATACTCACCCTAGGAGACGGAAACTCCGATACCTGCGCTCTACATCGTCTCTCAGTAATCTTGATTAGGCTTGTCACTGAAACCAGACTTTGTAAGAAAGCGTACTCTGCGTGTCGTACAAACGCAGAGCATGACCATCTACATGTACAGATATCCCAAGAAGACCCACAGCGACGAAAACGTGTAATATTACAACCGGCATGCTGAACTATATGCGCGGCCACAATCGGCCACAATCGGCCACTGCAATCTTTGTAGGGATGACCTTCTTCGGTAAGGAAGCGGCAATCATCATATATATATATATATATATATCTCTCTCTCTATATATATATATATATAAGACTCAATGTGTGTATATATGTCTGTAAAAATCTAAAAGTATATTATAATGTAAAATTCTACCGGGAAAGTTCATAGGCGTATTCCCGAACATCTAAATTCAATCCTAAGGGGGCTATACGACAGATTTCGTGTTTGGGGTCGATTATTTCAGCTATTTTCAGCTTAATTTCAATTTAATTATGTATTACTTTAAATAGAAAACAATGATCATGTAGTATTTTTTAAAAACAAATTACAAGTCATTACCGAAACAAAAACTGCAAGTCATTTCTTCAAATAAAAAAGGAAATAACATTATGAGAGAATGCGGTGTGGAGGGGGGGGGGTCATTCCAAATTCTAATACAATAATTCTAGGAAGAGGAGGGCGACTAAACCAAGCTTTACTTAGCCAAATCATTATTTAAAACACGAAATGAGTCAGCATTTTTTAGATTTTACATTTTAATGGGCACTGCCCGCCAGTGCCCGCCACTGTCCGCCACTGTCCGCCACTGTCCGCCACTGTCCGCCACTGTCCGCCACTGTCCGCCACTGTCCGCCAGCGCCCGCGGATGTGCGATACTGTCCGCAACTGTCGGCCTTAAAAAGAAATCGCCAAATCATAATTCAAAACAGTAAATGAAGCAGTGCTTACAGTGTCCGCCATTATCTGCCATTATCAGCCACTGTCCGCCATTTACAGGCCTATAAAAAAGCCAACTCATACTTCAAAACACAAAATGAGTCAGCATTTATTAGATTTGACATTTTAGTAGAAACTGCCCTCCAGTGCCGCAATGTCCGACACTCTCCGCCACTGTCAATCCATATATATATTGTAATGTATAAAAAATCCCCCACCTGTACATAGAAAAAGCTATACTAAACTTACTATTGAGCTATGAGATTGTAATCTACTTTTTCATGTGTTCACTTCCTCAACTATTGCAAATATTAGCTGATAAGAGTGTTTAAAAGTATGAACGCAAGTGGTGTGAGAACAGTGATTAAAGTGATAACTTAATCTGGAAACCGATTTAGTATACAAACATTGCTTTTTGATTCTGCACCAAGGCATCGCTGGGTAGCCCTGGTAGTATATATATATATATATATATATATATATATATATATATATATATATATATATATATATATATATATATATATATATGCAGCACTCTGGATATTCGTAAAAACAAATGAAGCACTCAGGGTAGCAACAAATAATAAAAATGGACAGATAAACACTGGTCGACGGTAGCCAGTAAATGCAATAACAATAAAATAGCCTTATATATATATATATATATATATATATATATATATATATATATATATATATAGAGAGAGAGAGAGAGAGAGAGAGACTACTATAGATTTCAAATTTTGATAACTGCAGCACGCAGAAACGTAAAAAATAAATATATTTATACACTATATATCTCTACTCACGTATTTGGACAATTGACGTAAATGCTGAGAAAAATGTATACGTATATTAGCTGTACCATAAATATATATAAATATGAAACTGTATGTCCAGGGAAATTGAAGAACGCCCGAACTTAAACAATGTTACATGAACTCTATGGCTGACCCAACGGTCAATTTATTTTTTAAGTCATGTATTGAAAAGCGTGTTTATACACTCTCAATGATTATAACACACATGAAACTGCAGTATAGTGTTAAGATTGACACACACTTAATATCCACCCGGCGTTGCCCGAAGGGGGCTTAGTGAAAAATAACGAAAAATATACTTACAATTAAAAAAATCTTTCACCATTTTCTTGACTGTTTATTTGTTCCATAAATATTCGATTAATACTAAATTAAAAAAAAAACAATGCGATTTTGATCAAAGTTACGCATAGACGAGAAACATACGCACACTTTTGTCTGATAGCTTTTATTGATATAATATTTATGAGAAATTTGGGCAGATAAGTGTTTACATAACACATACCTGATCATGTTTTTCGGGAATAAAACATGAAAGTTTTAGTGTAACTGGCCATACATTTATTTTAATACTTCTTCTTAGCTCTACATAGTATTGGGAACTGTTGCATCAAATACATTAAATATATATGTCCAATATATTATCTTAAAGTAAAGTTGATTTTTCCTGCTTACATTTAAACAGTATAGCTCTGTAAACGCAAGTGATACATAGAATTCGACTATGCTAACACTTTTGACCGATTACTGATGTGAGTGTGTTCATAGAATATGCGCTCATTTCGTTCGCTTGTAATATTTTCTACATTTTTCCGACTCACTTGATTCTAATAAAATAGTCATACATACAGGAAGTCGGCGTAACTTTTTCTCCTATGCAACAGCTGCTACCCCTTGCCACCTTAGACTGGGAAATAATCTTCATAAGATATTTTTATTTGATACCGTCGTCATTATTTCTTTTTTTTTCAGACTTACTTTTGACTCTTTCCTGCGCAAGATTTACGAGTCGCTCCTTTTTGTTTTTGGGACAATGTGATTGGCTATTCAAGAGATGTTTTATACATTCAAGATTTGACAACATCCAAACAAAATGAATTGAGTGTTCGTCATCGACTGAATTCACTATTTGTTACTGTTTGCATGCATTTTATTATTGTTTCCCTGTGTTCTCCTCATACAACTTCTGTTACAACATAACCTTTATCTCCCGTGTGTCGCCGAGTACATTATGTAACTTACGTTTGTAATTTCATATCTCCATTTTCATTTGTTCATAAACTTTCCCCGTCATATATAATTTTCTATTCTAGAATACAAGAATATGATTAACGAACAAAACATACAAATTAGATAGTTCGAACAGTGCGGCTACATATTGTGTTTCTTTGTCCTTTTTTTATTTTTACGATACCTTTTTTTAATCTTTCACGACAATCGAGCTATTTGTCTTATAGTAATATTTATGTTACACATAAACCTATCTTTCCCGGCTTCCGCCAGATATATTCGCTTACTTACGTTTGTTTTCTTTGTCGTCATATTTATATTTGCGTTCGATTACGCTATTTCGGCCTCATACCTGACATTCTATCCCCCTATAATCTAATACTATTTGAGATCAATCACAAAAAAAACCACTTATAATTCTATCATGAAGACAAATACTTTTGTTATTTTTTTTTAGGGGTGGCCCCATATTCGATACTATTTAAAAGAAAATATAACCTAATTGTTTTCAAAGGAAATGCAATTGCGATATTAGTCAAAAACAATTCCTTGCTTTAACTATCTATTCGAGAAGTATTTGCGTTATATCATCAAAGCCGCTGTCGACTAGTACAACATTTTTAATAAACTATGTTTGCTTTTAATATTTGTTTCTTACAAAACACATTGTCCTTTAAACCGACTGCTTGCCCTAAGTCACTGACTTAAATTAAACAACATCCGAACGAATCGATAAACAATGAATATGAATTACAGTTAGTTGTAGGTTTAAGAGAGTTTTTATTTGCCTGACAACCGCTAAGCTCTACCTATAATTCCGAATAGGCGAAAAATATGACTACAAATTATCTACTAACTCATAAGTTTTAAAATAATTGTATTCACAAATTCTATAAAACAAATAGATGTATCTGACATCATTCCTTTTAACAAACCACAGTATTAGTTACACATAGTTCGGAGCTTCCACTGCCCATTTATGACATATTAGCATTATACCACACGCCGACAGCAACATAGTCGCCGTTGATATGTTTAATAAAGATGTTTACTTCTGATGTCTTTTTCCTACGATCCATGTTCTGCCTTAAACCTACCAAAAACTATAAGTCTGTTTGACAAAAAAACGAACCTTCCAACAAACCGAGAAGGAGGAAAAGAGAGTAGTTTCTACCAGGATATACAGATAGGATTAAGAGAGTTGTGCTGCCTGCCAAACGCTAATCTCTTCTCATAACTTCTCATATTTTTGCAATAACTATTAAAACATCAACTGCAAAAAATCAAACATATTTTTTGCTAACTAATTCGCATGAAACAAATTAGTGTTACCGACATAATTTTTTTAAATGAAATACAATTGGGATATTTGTAAAAAATAATTATTTTTTATTCCTATCCACTAGTGACCTATTTGACTGAAAACAATTACTATTTAATAAAAGTAATGAGGCTTTAAAGTTCGTGTAAATATCGATTCTGAGCAAAGTAGCAATCTTTGTATGTTTTACTGACTAGATTTACATGACTGCTTTGTTTAGATTCAGTATTTACATGGGCTTCAAAGGCCTACAACTTCTCTTACATATTAGTGTTAACGTAAATACTTCACAGCTGTGTAAGTAAAACAAACTATATTAAACAAAATGATTTCGACAAGTCTGTTGCCTGTAAAACTATTCATATCGATAATAATAATGATTACACAGAAACATTAATATTTGCAAAATAAACAAATAGAAAATTCTACTAATTCTTAGAGCAAAATTATATGGTGACACATTTTGTTTCGTCGCTCTTTCAAAGTTAAATTAACTAATTACTCAAATTTGCAAGCCATTTGTTACAGCTAGCCGATTCAATAATATATATTTTCTGTTAATTTTATTTTTTTATTATTATTATTATTATAAGTAGTAGTAGTCTTGTATTAGTAGTACAAGTAGTAATAGTAGCAGTAGTAGTAACAGTTGAAATAATGTCTTAAACAATTTCATTTTCCCCCCAGAAGTTTTTTCAGGATATTCTCATGTAATCAACTAAAAAATAGGTAACATCTCTTTATGGGGGAGAGAGATGGATTATAAAGTTGAGGTTTCTCATCTACAATGATATTTGTTTATACGTCATGCAATCTAACATTTATGCGTTTTCCTAAATACCTTAGTATGTTTATATGACACTGTCAGATGATTTCTTTCCTAAACAAACGCGCTTAAACAAACAAGTAACACTAATAAACACACACTTCAAATTAAAGTGAAATAAAATGAATTTAATCAAAAACATTCAAAACATCTCTCTTTGAACAAACAATAACTAAAGACAGCTCTTTAAAAACACGGATTTTCGAAAATCGTGAGAGGTAGAAAAAAAGTCTCACAAAACAACATTTTCAACAAACGCACCTAAAGAAACAATAAACTATAATACAAACGCCATCTAAATGAAATTTAAATAAAACGAACATAGAAAATGACAACTTACAGATATAAGAAAAAATCTCGTGCACAGGACATTTTTCTCATAAAGAACATTTTCTCTTGCCTTACAATTCCGATAGTACTATAATTTGCAACACTGAATAAACTAGGAATTCCGAAAATACAAACTGTATCACCAACTATAAAACAAACATTATCAAAAGAAAAACACATTTAAAAAAAAAACACTTCTAATGCTGGTATATACACTGTTCCATGCAGTAATTGTCATCAGATATATGTAGTGGAAACTTAACGTGGACTGCAAAAAGGCTTTGTGAACATAACAAAGATATAAAAACAGTAATTCTCTAACTGCAGTTTGCACCCATGCATTACAGCACGATCATTCTTTGAAATTTTGGCAGGCTAGAATCGTTAAATTTCTTTAAAATAAATATCGGCGAAGACTTCTTAAATCAGCCCTCATTATAAACTCTAACACAAGTAAACAACGTAATGGTTTCTACAAGTTATCTCCTTCAATCTGGAAACTTATTTTACCTGAAGAATTCTTGAAGTAAGTTCCAGGCTAGCTACTTCATACAACACTCCGAACATACTTCACACATAATATCTACAATAAAATGAATCAATAAAAAAACACAAAATAAATATAAATAAATGTAAACAGCTTGAAAACGTCATAACATAACACATAGTTTTGTTTGAATAGTCTCGAATATGAGGCCACCCCTAAAAAATAAAAAAAAATACTCGTCTCCATAATAAAATGATTAGTATTTGCTTTTTGTGACCAATAAAACTTCACGTGGCATTACTAAAGTACTTACCCCATTAAAAGGTACGATTACCCCTTCTCACTTTAAAAAATCCAGAGATCTACTTAATAAAAAAAAGCTTAACCTAACAAATAAAACTATGAACAGCCTGGGCATAGAACAATTATATACCAATGTCCCCACTAAATAGATTTACTTCAAAAGCATCTAAAAAAAAAATACCAGCTTACCTTTTCCATTTAATAACATAATTAATATCATAAATTTATGCATTTACATGGCTTATTTGACTTTTAACAAATATTTCATAAGTAGAAAGATGGTCTACCTAGGGGGAATCTCGTCAGTCGTGTCCTATCCGGTTTATTTTTGAAATTTCTTGAAAGCGGATCTTTTAATATAAACTATCTAAACATGTATCAGACTACAAATACATAGGCGATATCTTAATTTTCCTCCCAAAACGACTAACAAAGAAAAGATTATTTATAAACAAAATAAAATAGAACCTACCATTTAATTTGCTTTCGAAAAAGAAAACGATAGCTCCATACCATGTCTTGATATTCTATTAATAAACAACAATAATACATAATATTCTGAAGTCTACCGTTGACCAACCAATAAAAATGATTATGTTTATTTTTATTCGAACCACGATAAAAACGTAAACACGGGCATCATAATTGTTTTTTTACCTCAGATCGCTTAAGATATGTAGAAATGAATAACTAAATGAGGAGTTTTAATACATTGAACAAAAAAGATGATAGTACCCTATGTATGTTATACAAAACTCAGAAAAAAAACGCAAGAGATTAATTCAAATCGCAAACAAAATAACTTATCAACCAGCTAGATAATAAATAGACGTAAAGCTTGACCGACTAACTCTAACAACAACCCGAGTTACACCGAATTAAATAGACAATGAATTAAAATAGCACAAATAACCTCATCAACTATCATGGATTAAATGAAAAAATCTAACCTCGACACAAGACTCACAGTCAAAGCTAGCATATATTCGATCTTTTGTCTTGATTGTAGTAGAGTCACCATTTTCGAGACGAAGTGCAACCTAGACTATAAGGGCAATCAAAAACTACAAGCCGCTCAACGCCTTATATGAAATATGGCCATTACTTTAACTTAAATGACTCCACCTTAATCAAAACAATACATAAAATGTCTACGCGTATTTTAATCGATTCATCTATTATAGCCCATTCCAGAAATACAATAAAACAAAGAATGGACTTCTATTATGTCTCCCCCAACCTATCTAAAGCTATTATTAATGAAAATAAGATATATTTAGACACTGAATGATTTCCTGCGGTTAAATAAATCTTTCTTTGGATCCCCTTTTTGCTCTTTCATTTCTCTTTTCCTTTTGACAATACTATTACTAGGTTGATTCGACGAAGCATCGAAAACGTTCGTGAAACCTGTGAAACCTGTAAAACCTATGGAACATTTATTATTTTTTTTACTTAAATGCAAAGAAGATTATCAGAAAAATAGAAAAAATAAAAAAGGTATAATTAAACAGACAAATTCTGTTATTTTTAACAATATTTGCATATATATATATATATATATCTTTTATTATCGCACATTGTTCCGGTTTTGTGATTTTATTGAATGTATTTGGGACCGACTACCTGCTTGTTGGCTTGGTGGAAGAAATAATGCACAAGCTACTTTTCTAAAACTTTTCTAGGACTTTCTTTTCTTATCGTTGTTCTTCCTTGCTTTTTAAGTTTGACTTTTATTTTTATTTTTATTTTATTTTTTTATTATTTTTTTCCTCTTCTTTTCTTAAGTGATCTCAACTATTACAACGCCACATTGTGTTTTGTCGGCAGTTGAAACCAGTATTCCAGACATTTAATTTCCCTGATGATCTGCCAAGCAAGTAACTGCTTGGTAGTGAAACACGTGTAGGAAAAAACATTTAATTTGAATAAATAGTATTTGTAAGAAAAAATATCTTTAATGGTGATCATTGATGTCTTGAAAGGAATGCTTTGGTAAGCCTTCATAAAATCACATATATATATATATATATATATATATATATATATATATATATATATATATATATATATACATATGCGTGTGGTAATTTATGTGTGCTTATGTAATATTTGCATATCTTGTTTCTCTAAATAAATTTGAATTTTATTTACACTATCACTATATATATATATATTCTCAAAATTACAATTTTTTTGCACCTTTTAGTAAATTTTTCGCTCTTGCAAAAATCCCACACAACAGTTGGGCGAAACGTTGTGTTCTTAGGTTTTCCGCTGTGTAATTCATACCGTCAAATTATGTTGTACGAGTATTAATCCAGTATATATATATATATATATATATATATATATATATATATATATATATATATATATATATATGTGTGTGTATGTGCGTACGTGCCGAGAGGAAACATGACTATGTATGTAAATGAAAAAGAACTTATTAATCATTACTTTCTTTCCGCATGGTCGTTAAAGGGAAACATTCTAATCTCATAGCGCCGAATATTCATAATTGCTCATCTTGCGTTTTCGCGGGGCAATTCGCTCGTTTGGTCGATTGAGATGTGACAGATTAATTAACGGATTATATTACTGACAACTGTGGATGGCCGGAAGCTGAAACAGAAATATCGAAAGGTGGTTCGCAAGTGTGTCAAGAAAGATCGAAAGCGGAGCGGAAACGACACCTGACTAATTGAGAAATGGAGATCCGGTATTATGGCTTTAAAACAAGGGGAGATAATCAGCTCCAGAGATACTAATCAGGCGAAGATTTCACATGAATCTGACCCGCGGGAATATAAAATATATGGCAGTAGAAACGAAACAAAATATACACACCTATAAAAATGTATTGTATTACACACACACACACACAGACATATATATATATATATATATATATATACACATACACACACACACATACATATATATATATATATATATATATATATATATATATATATATACTACATTGATTTAGGCGGGATCTACTTTTTTCGGCTGTTCATTTTGTAGTATATCAATATACATACATATATATATATATATATATATATATATATTGATTGACTACAAAATTCCCAGCAAAGAGAGGTAGATCGCGACCAAATCCATAAATATCACTGTCTCTCTCTATTTCTCTATCTCCCTATCTATCTACTTATTACCCTCTATCTCTCTCTCTGTCTCTCTCTCTCTATCTATCTATATATATATATATATATATATATATATGTATATATGTATATATATATATACATGTATATATGTGTGTGTGTACATATATATATATATATATATATATATATATATATATATATATATACATATATATATATATATATATATATATATATATATATATATATAATAATTATAATAATCCAGGTAAAACATCCACAAGGTAGTAATCCGAAGAATTTCAACCGAGTTTATAAAAAGTGCTCAAATTTAAACAACCATAGTGCTCAAATTCTCGAGCGCTGGTTCTTTCCCACTTTCCCGACCTTGTGTCACATCTTACCTTGTGGGAGGAAGATAAATAGAAGCGACAGCATTTATTCCAAATATTATACTTATAAATTAATAAATAAGACGGGATACACTATGAAAAATACAATACTTTTACATCAAGAAATGCATTCAACCTATACACACTTGTCACCATACATATAAAATATACAGCTTAAATCTGCTCTAACCCTTAGTGCCAGAAAAAAATGTTTTTTAATAAATGTCATATTTTTATTTGCTAAACACATTGAGAAAATCGATGGTAGAAATCGAATACGGCAAATAGTAGCCTTAGTTGTACACGTAGTAGTAGTATTAGTATTAGTTGTAGTAGTAGAGTACTGGTCTTATTAATAATAGTAGTCGTAACAGTAGTGGCCATTATGATAGTAGTGATAGCAGCAGAGCATAGGCGAGATGAAGAAGTAGAAATAGGATGTAAAAATTATAAGAAATGGAAGAAAGTTGTGGGGTAAAATCAAATGAAGGAAAATATCGATTGCAAAAATAGATTAACAGTCACTTTGTTAACAAGTGTTTTGATTGGATAATTTATAAATAGTTCATTTCTAATAGTGTTTGTTAATTTAAGAATGAATAATTCATGAAGGACTTGTCTCACATCGTTGATATTATGAATATTTTTCAAAAGCCTTTCTTCTATCTTTTTTAATATCGGATTAGGAGCATCGTTTACAGCCAACCCAACCACTTTGTTTTATTTTAAGTTTCGAGTATATTTTTCAAGAAAAATATCTCTCACTTACCTGTCTGATATTGTCGTGAAAGCATGTTTATCGGGCAGCTCTATACACCATATTTGCTATCACGCTTAGATAATATTGTTTAAGAAAAAATCCCCCACTACCCTGTTTAATATATAGCGTCAAGTGCATCATATTTATACGTTTTTTTGGATCTTGTTTATTATTATATTTTACGTATCATATTCAATAAAAGTATCTAATTACCTTGTTTTATATGACTTTGAAAGCATCTTTTCTAGCTTACTTGCTACCTTGATTTATAGCACGTTCAAAGAATATTCATGAAGAATAATATATCTTTCTACCATGTTTAATATTGCCGTGAGAGCATTCTTTTCATCAACATTTTATCACACCGCCCGATCTTATCTTAAGATCACATTTCTCAAGAAAAACATATCTCACTATCTTACTTGGTATCGTGTTAATATATACATTTTTAAATAAATGTCTATGTATGATGTTTGATTTTCGATTGTGATAATCTTTCGCGACAATTCTCCCAGGCGTGTTCTATATTAAGTTGTTATCCTGTTTGTTTGCAATAAAAACACTTACACCATTGTTTGATATTGCGTCGATAGCACCCTTTTCAACTAAATGTTAACAAAGATAAGTGTGTATTAACTATTTATGTAGCGATTTGTCGAACAACTAATTAAGCGTTAAATGTTGTCTTTTACATAACATCTTATTTATCATCAACTTATATCGTGAATCGATATTAATCTGTATTTTGTTATTTGTCAAATCAAATTAATAAATATTCTGAGGCGAGCTTTATCCTCTTAAAATCCAGCCTAATTTAGACACACCGACATATCGGTTGGCGAAAATATGTGCACATTTACCTAATGATATGCGCTTCTCACATACACACGCAGCACAATGGACGAATTCCATGGTTACATTTTTGTCTAAATTCTTTTTTTAAGAAGAATGAAATGACGGTGCGAGAAAGTAAAGAACACATCCCATGCCCATGTGCCCAGAAATAATAAGATAATAACTCGAAAAAAGATATTTCGTTTAGTATGAATTATGCGGAGGCATCTCTTAAAATTAATGACGGAATTAAATAAAAATGCATCTCGACAACTGCGGAAGTCTACAATTTTTTTCCTAAATGCTACAATTAATATTGAATACAGCACTTGTCATAAACATCCATCCATAATTGCAAGCAATAATAAGGAAAGAAGCAATAACAAAATATGTTTAAATATCAATAAATTAGCTAATAAATGAAAAATAATAATTATTATAATAAGAATAAGAATGAGAACACAAAGATGTGAGTGTTGTGCCATATTCCCCTCCTGCTACTACTACGAACACTACTGATGTTACAACTGCTAATATAACTACTACTACTAATAATAATAATTAGTAATAATAATAATAATTAGAAAGAATAACACGAACAAAAACAAGAAGAACAGCATTGACCGATTAGGAATAATACTATTACTACTCCTCCAGTTTTCCCCCTCCTCATCCTCATACTACTAATAATATGATGAACAAAAAACAACAACAACAACAACAAAAGAACAAGAACAACACCACCACCAACAACAAAATAACAAGAACAACAACGTCAAATAAGAACAAAAACGTGGGACGTTGGGGAATTTGGTAGTTTTTGTTGTTTTGTCAACGGTATATTAACCATTTTCGGGTTATTTAATGCCAAATTCGGTCATTTTGGTAAACCTTTCTATGCTTCAAGCTTTTTTATATTTTCAAATATTTATTTATGGTGTTTGGTTTGCTTGTTTTGTAGTGGAAAATTGTGTTTTCGGTTTTTAACTTTGCAGAACATGATTGAGTTTTGCAAAAGGAAAGGATAAAGACAATGACATCAATGATCTGTGCATTTTAAGGCCAGGAAGACAGTATTTTTAAACAGCCTTTTCTGATAGCACCAGTACGTTGGAGAATATTACTACTACCCTAACTACGACCACTACGACTACTACTACTACTACTACTACTACTACTACTAATAATAATAATAATAAGAAGAAGAAGAAGAAGAAGAAGAAGAAGAAGAAACAAAACACGAAATATAAAAAGAAGTAGATGGACATTGCGAATATTGGTATATACTATGAGTACAACTCTGCTAGTTATAAAAATCAATAATAACAAACACACTTGAATAAACGAAAGACTCACACAGCTGTTCAATTTGAAGAGTACTGGGACATTGGATACCTTTTTTCGTTCGCATTCTTTATAAATACCATCAGTTACCCTTCTGCTGACGTGAACATTTAAATATTTATCAAAATAGAAAAACATAAGTTACAAAATTCCAAATTTGCACACATATACGCGTATGACTAAAGGGGGCGTGTTGGGTGGTGGAGAGACTTGTAATTTCTTGTATCCACACAAATACTGCTATCCTACCTTCTCTTGACATAAAAAGAAGAAAGAAAAGTCACAAAAATAACCACAGTCATATATGTATACGTATGCAAATATGTAATACTATAATTCCTAAATATGGACGAAATTACAGCTACCCTCTTGGTTATATTGCTTCATCATGAAATATATAGAAAAATCCATTGCTTTTCTGTTTCTGAATTTTCGAGATGAGGATTAGTAATTTGGATTATTTGGATGATTCGGACAACTGTTCTCATCTCAGATAGTATAGGCATAACCTTTCGGCTGCATCTAAGCGAATTCGGGAATCTTTATGTTGAACTCAGGATTCCGTCCGGAATTTCGAACGGAACATATATATGTTCAATCCTCAGAACGGGCGATACTAAGAATACAATTACGAATAACAGAAGTCTTCTACCGGTCATGGCTGACGGAACGAGATCTTGCTACCCCTGTAAATCAAATGAACTGTTCTTTTCGAAACTCCGTACAGATTCCCGAGTTCAATAATATGCACGAAAGTTTAATGTGCTGAAACGTTGTTAAAATAACATCCGAGATGAAAACAGTAGTCTGAATAACCCTAATTATAAAAATCCATTGCTCATGTGTATGACAATACACCCATTGAATAAACAATCAATAATAACCGATAATTAGTTATGTTAATGCATTTTTGAAACCTCTATGTACAGTAGACGCTTCCCGTATCTTATAAGCATTATTTAATGTCGAATAAATTAATAATCGATTTCGGGTTCTAACAGGTATATTTCTGAGGACCGCCTTCAGCTCAAGACTGCCTTACATCCACTCCTCGTTCTTGGCAGGTATGGTAATAAAGATGTGCCATTAAGCTCAAAACAGAATGAACTCGTTCTGCTCGGTATGAGGTCATTATTCCAAATATTACGCTTGCCTTCAGAAAAGGGAATGTGATTACTGTCAGTCATTTAAGGCACCTCTACCTTGTAATGCTGACAGGTCTGATCCACGAAAAGTATACAACCTTCCAGAATGCCCCCTTGTATCACGTCAGTTTTCGTAGGAAATAACGGTAAATACTTGCGTCCAAATGAATTCTCCATATATTGGGAAACCGTTTACTCACAGAAGAAGCGTTGCTAATCTTATTCTATTCTATCTGTATTACCATAGAAGGTGATCGCTTGATCTTAAATCTCTGCTTCCATCTTGTAAGATATTCAAAGAAGAAGCTCGTCAAATTACCATGAGTGCAAACAAAAATGCTTTATTCCTTACCCCCAACGAGATTGCTATGAATAGACCCATGTTCAAAGAACTTCTCATCTGCGGAACGCGTCATCCCAAAATATTTTCCCTGATGTATCCAAAATAATAGTATCTCTATACTGACGGTGGCAGTGAACGAGGTAGGGTGAGTGAGGAAGAAGGTCACTATGAACGGAGTGAGTATCTTGGACTCAATCGCCAGTCAACTATCGATCTCACTTGCAGGTAGGTGTGTATACTAGTTTGTTACACTCTCGAATCCACCTTTGTACGCTCATTCTGGGATTTCGCCTTCGATGTCAATGTAGTAACGCCTTTAGGACGTTTATAAGCGATGGGATATTTACGTCTACAATACACGTTTGTGGATAGCATAACCTATGCTGATTGTTTTTAATCAACCATCAATTATTTTATTTTAAACAATCAACCGTGTTTTGTTTCCTCCGGATGTCAACCGTTTTGGGAAAAACACACTTGCAAGTATAATTATAACGAATAATTAGGACCAACGATGAGGACTTAATCCAGACCAGACAATGCTGAGGATCATCTCTATGGTCTCTTTGCAGACGTCTATTTCACTCAACAACAGCAACAGCAACAGCAGCAGCAGCAGCAGCAAGAGCAACAGCAACAGCAACAGCAACAACAACAATAACAACAACAAACAACAATAGTAGCTTTATGTTTATATTATCAAGTTGTCGGCACTAATCAAAAATGTTAGATTTTCCATATGTTCATCTTCCCGGTCGTTATGGTCGCTCAAATGATCGTCTAGTCGGTGCTTGAATTCTCAAATTTTGCATTCCCCTCCCAGGTAAATGGTTGTGTACTGAAACATTAAAATACATAAAACCTCCATTTTTGAAGAAAGGTCGATCGTTGTTGTTTTAAAATCAATAAGACAACTCCAAAAGTGGTGTTAACTCTACACATTGTTACTTTATTCAGACCTCAAATAAAGCCGACAGTTAGATGGAGAGTGAAAGAAGAAAAGGCATTCATTTGTTTTTTAAAGTCTCCATTCTCATACGTCTGCTGCAACACGCTGTTCACCGCATACTTTTATTAAATTGCTTTTCACTTATTCTATGGCGTGACTCCCCCATAAAAGCACAGCGAACGAATCGTCGGAACGTACTCAAATGTCCGACGCGTGTTGACTAATATCGTGCACTATGATAATGTGTCTTTTGGTGTTGATCGGAATGAAAGTTATGTCATAGCATATCTCTTCTCAGTAGTTTCTAATGTGCACCACCATCAGCAGACATATTAATAGCAACACATTATCCTTTTTGTTTAAATATTTTTCTTTTAATTCTTGAATTCCTCTGCAGATCATTACACATCATCAGTATTACACAACAGGAACAAGTGGAATGAAGAATACCCGTAAACACGTTTGCTTCGACTCAGAGATCCAACCAAATAGTCTTGACAATTCTTGTCTGATCTTCCCATATTTCGTTACTATGTCAGTACAAGGGAGCCATTTCAGTTAAGCCACGTCGATCCTATTATATTGCATCATATTATTTGCTCTCTCCTTATTTTCGTTCACAACAACATATTTGACCATCCGACCTCGCCAGATAATTCCCTGCCGTTGTATAATTTTAAGTACACTCACAGTGGCAATTTAATAATACTCACTAAAATACCTAAATTTAAATATGCAACAACTTGAAGCATTTGCGTTTTTCGTCTTCTAAACAGTGACTTTCATTTCAAAAGTCGGAAACTGATGAAAAATATGTCCTCATTTGTTTTTCGGCACCGGTACAGCAGAATCATTATAAATATTAACCATTAAATTACGAATTTAAATTACATCGGACATTTAAAGACATCTAATAAACCTCTAATTCAATCAGCTTTATTGCAAATAAAACGTGCAGCTTTGTAACTCAATTTAAATTTAGTGTTATTTTGTTATATTTCTTTTATTTGTGCAGCTATTGATTTGTTGTTGTTATTTTAAATTGCGGTTGTCGAGTGTCGATTTCATTTGTGGATAAAATTATAAAACATCGAAATTGCTTTCAAAATATTTAACAACTCAATTATGGTAATCACTATGATGGGGGAATACTATCTTGTTTATCCGTTTCGCATTTACATTCCAGCCTTATCTGTGTTTAGGTCATCACTGCTTATTAAAACTTCGCCGCCATTATCATGATTAGCATTAAATGCTTTCGAGTGACGCATTTCACAGCATCCCTGTTCACACGCACACTTTTAGATTTGTTGTTGATAAATTTGTCGTTTTAATTTTATTTTCCTTTAAAACTACTTCATACATTTCTAGATTAAATTCAATTTAATATATTGGCATCAGATGGTAGCATAGCTTGTGATATGCAAATCCCGGTCAGAAGAGATAATTTGCTCAAAGTTAATATTTGCAGAGAAGTGTCGTCGTTTTCTTATATACAGTTGCTGGTATTCCAAAACGGTGTCAAATCTGGTACTGATTATGGTCAATGTCGCTTAATTTCGGTGAACTAAGGAGAACCAGTGTGTCAATGAATATATATATATATATATATATATATATATATATATATATATATATATATATATCCTTTTACAGAGAGTGCACGCATATCTATAAAACTGTATCTGTGGATTAATTTTGGCTTAAACAAATTCTGAATCGCTCATAGATTTAAAACTTGTTTTCAGTCAGAAACACATACATATAAGAACACATTTGTAAAATGTTTATCAAC
Source organism: Sepiola atlantica (assembly GCA_963556195.1). Classification (NCBI taxonomy): domain Eukaryota; kingdom Metazoa; phylum Mollusca; class Cephalopoda; order Sepiida; family Sepiolidae; genus Sepiola; species Sepiola atlantica. The sequence goes on from OY744523.1 coordinate 69,678,524, forward strand.
CAATTAAAACGCAAACCACTCCCCAAAAATGATATCTAAATAAAATTAGCACATATGTGTAAAAACATGGGCTCCAAACGCTTTAAAAAAATCGCAAAATATCAGATCGCCTGGTATGTATACAATTATGTTCGCGGGCAAAGATTGATGTATCCCGCTCCAATAAAACAAAATATTCTTCGTAAGCCAATCGTAAATTTAAAAAAAAATGTCACAGTTTACTGAACATACATATCAAAAAACGACGAACAGATACACCAAACTCCTGTTGCTGCAGCTATTGTCTGTCAAACAAAAAAATCATCAAACTCGTTTCACCGTAAGTTGATAACATATTTTCTCTATTTTGAAAATGCAATAAGATAGCAGACATACATGTCCTTGTATTTTCACATAAACGCGTTTAACCCTCACTGTTTAAATAGACATTTTATTTAAACGGTCAAAGTAATATTTTATTAAACTAGTGACTGAGACATGTAATTCAAAAATTGAAAGAGAATTTCATTCAGAAATCGTGTAAACGTGCATATGCTGCTGATGATTAAAACAATTGTTTATTGTTAAGATAACCTTTTTTAATACATTGTTTCGGAATCTTGGAGTGTAATTCCTATCGCTATTGTGTGTAAGTCTGACATTTTGCTTATTTCTTTGATGTTTACCAAGAATTGAATTTGTTACGACCCCCGTACTGAATCGGCAGATACGTCTATGAATCCGGCGGATAAGCGCTTAGGCCTTATTAAGAAATAACATTTTCTCTGATTTGTAAGGATTAGATTAAAAATAAAATGTCTATCATTATACGTGCACATTAATTTGACGCATCTTATTTTAAATGCGTCCAAGCTAAACGTCCATTGAAAATTATTAAGATTTCCATCACATGGTTTTGCTAAAAATCCACAGACACGCTCCACAAAATGATATGCAAATAAAGAAAAGATACATTATATATAGGGAGGGCCTGTGTACGAGTGGTTATAGCACTTGGACGACTGGGTTCGATCCCACTCACGGCATGCGAATTTTCGGGTCTGAAAACTTCCTCTGTTCACCCAGCAGTAAATGGGTACCTGACTAAAACTCAGGGAAGGTTCAAGGCAGCGGAAGGAGAGGGATTGGCTCCGCCGTCCATATGCTGTCCCCTAGACACGGTGATTCTTATTCTTAAATCACCGCCGCTACGGCCATGGGCAGTGTGCGATGTCGCCAACGACACTCGTGCGCGTCCAGGCTATGTGACCTTTACCTTCACTTTTTACATTATATAACTCCAAACCTCGTGGTATGTCTACAAATACTGATGCAGACAAATATTTATGCATCCCGACAAAAGTTTTTTTAAAAATATTATCCGTGAGTAGATCGTAAATTATAAAAAATGTACAGAGTCAAGAAAAAACATTACATTCTATACAAAGTATACTTTCTTAATAAAACAGATTAGCAAAAAGTGAATGTGATATCAATCAGCGTTTGCATCTTCAAAAATAAAAGTGTAAGATATATTGACTATTAAGCAGAATATAACGAAACATAGAAAAATTTCAAATACTTTAAATAATCCTTTGGTAAGGCAAAAATGACAAACTAAAAGGTAACAACGTCCATAGTCATACCTAAGAAAAAGGCTTACGGAAATATCTTAAATCAATCACTTGTTGAATATGTTGGTGACTACAGAACAACTCTGTTTCACTCCGAAAATATTTCACATATCCCACGTAATTACTGTTAATAATTTTTTTAAAAAATTATTTTTAATTAAAAATTCAAAATGAGTGTCAATAAATACAATTTTATTTCTTTTTGCATTTGTTTAAGTCAAAAAGTACTTTTTGTGTTGCTTAAAACTGAAAACTACTTGTTTCTGTTTGTTTTTTAGTTTTTGAGGGACATTTTCTATTTAATTACGTGCACTGGTTAAAAAGTAAGGTATACATGGTATTTCTTAAATCGTTACAAAAATGTATTACCTTTTTTTTGTTTGGGGAGAGGGCCAGTATTTTTTTATGTATCGAACGGACATTAAGCAATGTGCTTTTTCACCGATAGTACAGACTGAAAAAACATTTTGGGTGAAAGGGGTGGTTCTTCTTTAAATTTTTAAAGAGGGAAGACAGAGTAAGTACTTTTGCCCCAGGCAGGAGAGCGGGGAAGAAGGGATAGCGATCATGGAAGACACAGCATTTGCACCGGGCAGCTAGGTAATATAAATAAACATATATACTTCCAACCTATCACGCAAAACTTAGCGAGTAAAATATGTGCATATTTAAAGCAACGGGAACATCATTACCAATAAATTATACAGACTTATGTGGTAAACATCGTGGAGTTTCCACGGAGCCCTACTAGTTATTATAATTTTAAAAGTAAAAACAAATACACACTGTATTTTTTTTACTAAACATTAAACTTTTTTTGACAACAAAAACACTCATTAGGAATTATATGTAATGTTTTTAGGTCTAGGCTACATTTTTAAATGCATATATATATATATATATATATATATATATATATATATATATATATATATATAATGCCACCTAATAAATTAGGCCAATGGAAATCACATCATACATTACTGAAATTAAAATACATTTAAAGCCAAGAAACGGGCTTCAAACGTACTGAGATCACTGAGATCAATATATATATATATATATATATATATATATATATATATATATATATATATATATATATATATATATGGGAAGAGAGGGATGAAGGTAATCCGACGTTATGGGAAAATGAAAAAGGAAAACCAAAAAAAGTGATGTTTTTTATGTGTACATCAACGTTTCGTCTTAATTTATAAGACTTCATCAGGATGATAATATAGAGAAAAAATGTCATGCAAGTACAGATACATGTAGGGTAGACATATTGGGAGGAAAAATAAAATAAAATAATGGCCACTACTGGGTGGACGTCCGTACTTGTTGGAGAATAAAAATGAATGTTGAAGAAAATGAGTGGGGAAAAATGGAAAGATGGGGTGAGCAAGGACTACTGTGGCTGGTGGTAAGAGAAAGAGCTGGAGGATCAGCAGGGGTAAAGTGGATGGCAGAGAGGGAGTGGAGGAGAGGGAGGAGGGAGGTGTTTGACCAGATGGCTGCGGTCAAGATTGAATGGGGGAATTCCACCCATAAGACTGAAATAAACGGCTCCATTGCCTTCCTAGATACTCTTATAATTAAGTCCAACAACAAACAAGAATTTAAGGTACACCGCAAAAACACTCACAAAAATGACTACATACATTTCTACTCCCACCACCATAGCAAGATCAAAACAGGTATAATTATAGGCTTCTTCCTACGCACCCTTAGAATATGTAGCCCCAACACATAGATGAAGAAATAAAGTACATTTTTAATTCCCTAAAAACATTGCAATACCCCACACATTTTATATTAAATGCCAAGAAAAAAGCCTTCCAAATATTCTCCAGAAACACCACACAAAAAAATCAAACTCCTAACACCTCTCTCATAGACAGAGCCCTTCTTCTACCCACGCATTCCAATAACACATCCATATGCAACACGCTTAACAAACTAGGCATTCCAACAGTACAAACCACATCTCAATCCATAAAACAAACTTTAAACACATCCAGACATTTCCAAAAAACACCCACATCCCATGCCAGCTTATATACTGTCCCTTGCAATGATTGCCATCAATTTTACGTGGGAGAAACACAACGTGAATTAAAGAAACGATTAAATGAAACAAAATGGACATAAAAAACAACAACCCTCTCAGTGCACTTTTCTCCCATGCACTAGAACATGGTCATGCGTTCAAATTTGAACAAGCCAAAATCACTAAATACATCCACAACAAATCACGGCGAAAATTATTGGAAACTGCCCTCATCACCGCATCCACCACCATCAAGCAACGAAATGGTTTCTGTAACCTATCACCTTTTATAAGCAAGATCATCCTCACAGAACAAAGACTCTTGCCTGATCATAGATAACTTTTATTTTCATCTCTAACCTTTATGACACTCTTCCATTTACTCACACCCTTCCTTCCTTTTTCTCCTTGAATCTTCACTTTCTCCTTACTCTTTCCGTTTTTCCCTCACATTTTTAACACTGCAGTCCAAATAAACTTTCTCATGTTCCAAATATTTCAAATATTCCATACCCACCCTTTCAATTACCGCCCTCCTCCACCCCTCCACTCCCTCACTCATTGCTGTCATTTTCCAAATATTTCAAATATCTCATACCCTATCACAACAAATCCTCCCTCTCCCCCTCACCCATTCCCCATCTCAACTATTTTCTCCCATACCCTCACTTTTCCATACCCCCTTCTTAAATTCCCTCATTTTCTGAAAACGCTCTCTAAGACCATAACTTTCGCCCATCCACCAAAACCACAGCCCCCCTCCTTCTCTACCCATCCTCCTTTCCCTGCATACACCCCCCACACACAAACATTCCAACTTACTTTTTCCCCTTCAATCTTGACCGCAGCCATCTGGTCAAACACCTCCCTCCCTCCTCTCCTCCACTCCCTCTCTGCCATCCACTTTACCCCTACTTATCCCCCACCACTTTCTCTTACCACCAGCCACAGTAGTCCTTGCTCACCCCATCTTCCCATTTTTTCCCCACTCATTTTCTTCAACATTCATTTTTATTCTCCAACAAGTACGGACGTCCACCCAGTAGTGGCCATTATTTCATTTTATTTTTCCTCCCAATATGTCTACCCTACATGTATCTGTACTTGCATGACATTTTTCTCTATATTATCATCCTGATGAAGTCTTATAAATAAAGACGAAACGTTGATGTACACATAAAAAACATCGATTTTTTGGTTTTCCCTTTTCTATTTTCCCATATATATATATATATATATATATATATATATATATATATATATATATATATATATATATATATAATGAATCAAAGCATTAATTTTGTTGTTCTAATAATAACAAAATCAAGTCCGTTATGGGAAATACTTTATTTTTTTAATAATTTTATAAAGTTGGTCCAGAATGTCTTCATCAGCGCCCTATATCAACAAATCTTACAGAAAAGCAAAAACACTTAGTTCTAGAGAAACATCTGTTGACAGAAAGAATCACAGGTGGATATGTTGGTAACATAGGAGAGGGATATATATATATATATATATATATATATATATATATATATATATATATATATATATATATTGACATGGCTTGGTGTCTAAATAATTACAAATCGCCATGGGTTTGTTATGACAGTCATGTCATCATACAATTCTTTCTTTTATCTACTATGTTGAAGGTAGACTTCACGATTCGAATCGTTTTTCTCTTCTTTCTGAAAGGAATTTTTTAACACCCTCCAAAAGAATTATGTCATTTACACATTGGAAAGATTACTCAAGGATTAGCAATTATGATATCCCAATATATCGTCAATGTAATTTTCAGGCATACAGTTTCAAGAAATTTACAGGCATTTCTGACATTGGTAACCACCCTTTAAGTATACATTTATGTTCTGGCAGATACTCCGACGAGTGGTTCTCCATTTTACATAGTTCTAGATTCGACCTTCATCTCAATATAATTGAGGAGATTGTTATTAACACCTCTCAACCTAGCCTTTTTAAACAGTCATAGTCGAAACATTAGTTTGAGATCTTTCGTCACATACATTTTTCAATACTTTAGTTTAAAGGTTTACCACAATTTTCGTTTTTATCGTCATTTCAATACAATTACTTTTTATGGAAATCGCTCCAGACAAGGCATGAAGTCACTTTATGTAAGGAACAAACAAAAACAAACATAATTATCGCAAAGACAGGAGATGCATATTGGCATCTGAAAAAGAGCAAATAAATAGGTAAGAGAAAACAGTCAGCAGGAAATGAGTTCCACAAGCCTGCAGTTCTTGGAAAGAAGCTACTGGAATAGGAAGCTTTATTACAATGAGGTGTCAAAAAAGCGAATTGATGGAAACTACTAGACCAACGAGTCCGACGAGTAGGAACAAAATGAAGCGGGGAATAAATAACATAATTCTGAAGAACACATGCCATAATAGTATTTATAAAAGCGTTTGAGACGGTGCACAGAAGAAGAAAGTGCAAGACCAATCAAATACAGATACATTTCTGCACCTTATTAAGAACCCTCAGATAGGGCAGAGATTCACCAGCCCATATATGATAACAGTACTCCATACATGGTCTGATTGTTGATTTGTAGAGATATAGAATAGCTTCAAATGTGAGAAAGTGTTTGGAGCTATATTATTTCCCAAATATGTTCTTAGTTTATATTTATATCATTTCTGACGTTTCACGAAAACCCCTTTAAAAGATTTCATTACTTTCTCATTTACATTTTTCAACCACCTTTTTATTGTAAAATATATTTTATATACGTAATCTAATTCGATATTTCTGCTACACCAAGAATCTGTTAATATATATATATATATATACTACTATTTCATGTATCCACATAACATTATATAAAGAGATATAATTTTTTTATGTACCAATTTTCAGTATTTTCTTCAACAGCGCTCGATACGTAAGTAGAGCTAAATGGTAAGCTATGAACATATATTTATAACAATTAAGCTACACAGAGGCTTCCGCGTTTCATCCCCGGGGAGAATCTTCAGGCTAAAATGTCAAGCATCGTAATTATCATTACCAAATTCTTAGCTGCTAAGCAATCGTACTTTTGAATTTTGTACGCACTATAAACGTAATCGTGTGCACATGTAACTTTTCAATATTACAGACCCTCATTTTAAACTCGTAAATTACAAGCAATTAAATAAAACTAAACAATAAATACGTTAGTTAGTAAAAACACTAAGACAAGCACCGTCTGGAGATGTTTTGATTCATCAAATTTAAAGTAATCACGAAAAAAGAAATATAAATGGAACAAGAACCCCACGGAGATTACACACACCAATTTAACGAACATACTAAACGAACTATATAGAAAATTGCTATTTTTTAAATAGAGCTTAGTAGTAGTAGCGTGCGAATATATCTCGACAATTAAGCTACACAGAGGCGTCCATGTGTCGTTCCTGAAATCATATGCCCTTAATAGGGTTAAGATGAAAATTAATACACTAAATGTACAAAAGCAAGGAAATTCCCAAATTTTTACACTTTTATTGTCATTAAGGGTATGACTACATATCAACCAAACCATTTCATTATCACATCACTACAGTATAAATCTATATGCAAGAGTGGATGAAGTCTGTGAGGTGAGCTGAAGAAAGATTTCTACCAGTAAATTTCATAGCCCTGTTGGTCTCGCATACCCTTAATGACAATAAAAGTGTAAAAATTTGGGAATTTCCTTGCCTTTGTACATTTAGTGTATATGAATCTTCATCTTAACCCTATTAAGGGCATATGATTTCAGTATACTGGCATTTTTCATGGAATATATATATATATATATATATATATATATATATATATACATTTAGGTATGTTTATATATTTATATATTATATATATGATTAATTTCTAAGTAAGTCTTACCAATGATTATGAATTTTGCAACACAGCTGCTAAACATAAGGTTAGCTAAGGTAGTTATATTTAGTATAATTCAGTTTCATACACATTGTCTAAAATATAGGTGCAATAAATTTGTGTTAGAGATGAATTACTAAATATTCTAAAATTCCAGTTATTTTTGAATTTTTTAGAGTTTTTAACAGAGGTAAACTATGAGCACATCCCTTTATTTTAAAATACAAATATTTCAAACTTGCATTACATTTTCTCAATAATTATTAGACACAAATTAAGCAAGATTTTCTATATGTCTTTTCTCTTCTTAAGACTCTTTTAAACTCGAACCTTAAATGTTAGAAATTTTCGAGACTCAAAATCTTGTAATGGACTTGGATCAACATTGGAATAAAGATTCTAGTAATCAGCTTTATTAGAATTGTATCTTGATCTTAATATTCCTAAAGTGTTGGTCCCGGAATTAGATTTTTTCTACTCAGGGACAGCCATACTTATAAAGAACAATAATTAAAGGGACCGGTAATCTTTACATAGCATTGCAGTTTCACGGAAATATGCGATCGTCAGTACATTTTAATAATCCCAGGTGTTCAGGTAAATTTCAATGCTGGTTCAATCTTGGCTGAAAATGAAATTCTAGCGAGATTTTTCTAATCTATTTGGCATAATGTTTTAGGGTTACATCACATTTAGTAAGAATTGTCGATGGCGGTCCAAAGACTTACTTTGTATTAGTTACTACACTGAGGTGTAGGGGAGAACGTCACCTCTTTTCTCAATAACACTTTATTTACCCTTTATGCTCATCTTATAATGCTGAGTGCTTATTAAGGTACCAATTACTACTTTTTAGTTTTTGGTGTGGCTCTCCCAATTCATTAGTGGACACTCGTATCACTGTGTCAAATGGTTAGCTACGTAAGTACATTGCTAAGTATGATATTAATAAAATAAGTAGTTTAATGTTTGCTTTTTCATTTAATATTATGTAGTTTCGAAAGTGAACATTTATAATTTTTCTAATAATTTTCCTCGCAATACTCTGCGGATTCTGTAACTGTTTTAGCAAACCAAGGTAATGCTGTACTCAAGAATTGAACTAGGATTTATTTGCAAAGGCCAATCTGCTATGTATAATACAAAAAAGTATCCCTGTGAATATATATGGTAATGGTCGTTGTTCACGAAACTTCAAAACTAGACATTCGATTACATAGTAAAGTTCATATTAACTCTTTTTTCTATTCTTCTTAGTATAATTATGATTATCATTAAATATATCATTAACTATATATTATTATTATTATTATTATTATTATTATTATTATTATTATTATTATTATTATTATCAACTTGCTACAATAAGTCTCCCCAGATTTCCAGTAATCTTCACATCTTTTGATAACGATTGCAAATTATTGTTCGTTATCACAACAGCCGCATACGATTGATTACTCGCTGGCAACGACCATTGGTCTTCTCTTGGGGTTGGGTGGGTATACGCCAAGTTCATAGCATCCTCCGCATCTTTCCAGTGGGCGTGTCCTAAATGCTCTCCTTCAACAGTCTTTCCATCTTCCTAGACCCTTCCCGGTTATTTTGTATCGTATTGGTCGCGGCTGCTGCTATCACATTGTGTTTTATTTCATTTATTTAGGTGGCGGTCCAATATTGTTTACAATTTCAGTTCCATTGGGTTCGAGTCGTGTTCCTTCTATGTTCTTGTGGTATTTCACTTACAACTTCCATGTTGTTGGTTACCGCTCGTAGTTTATGTTGGTTGGTTTCCGCATTAAAAAAAATTCCTTACGATTTCAGATGTTTTCATCATTGTGGTTAGTTGTATAGTCCAAGTCTTTCCTTTGATTCCAATTTTCCCGAGCCTGTTTTCCAGGTTTTCGCGAATGTTCCTCGGGCTCTTACAGTTAGTTGTATTATATTGAATTTCTCTATTTTGCATATCCCTTTCAATTCTCTGACAAGTTCCGTATGTTTGCTTTGTTTTTCATTCTTTTTGGTCACTACCCTGTCGTCTGCTGCAACGGTAAACACTATAATTTGATTTTCTTCCTTGCTTTAAACTAATCTGACATATGGTCACCTTGTTTGGATTAGTTGGTGTGTGTCCTTTCATACCATGTCCCAGATTATTTTATGATATTTGTTTTCAAGTACTGTCCAAGTGTGTGTCTATACTATTTCTCTGTGTGTTCAAAATAAAGTCATTGGCATAGCCACTATGGTACTGCATTCCCAACGCAGTCGTGGCTGTATTTGTTTGCTGTATTCACTTATTATGTGGGTTACCGGTTCAGCTTTTTTTTTCACAAAGTCTTCATTTACATTTTTTCTGGGTTTTCCCTACCTTAGTTTTGATCTAGTTAGTTCTAATTCCTGTTCTCCCGTGCAGCTGTCAGAAAGGTGTCCGGTGCTTTTGGTAAGTATCGTTTTCGTAGCCATGTCCATGAATTTCTCAGGTTCTCTTATCTTGTTATTCTTATGAATCGTCTATGTAGCTGCTTCTTTTCCTACACTTCTTTTCTCATCTGATTGTTTCATTGTTTCCCTACTTTCTTTTATAGTAAGTTTTACAGTGTATTTCGCTGTAGTGATCATCTTTTCTGTATTCTGAGTTATATGTTGTTCCTATTCTTATTTGATGTTCTCCACGCAGTCTTCAATACTCTCTAGTCCTCTTTCTCTTCTTTTCTTTTTAACGTAATCGGCTGGTACCAAATATCCGAGTTTAGTTAATTGTAAGTAATTATTAGTGTCTAAGTATTCTCGTCAATAAGTTTTGGTTTTGTCGAGCCTATGATTGGTCAAAGTATGTTTTAGTGGTACGTCCCAGGTGTTTATTCATTTTACCAGAGTTCTATTTAATTCCGTTGCTAAAGCGGTCCTTCTCCATCTGAGGTATTCTCTTTCTAATTTTCTCTTTGATTTCTGTTTTTTAATGATGTATTCTGCAAGAACTCACAAATATTTATTGGTATTATGTTTTTCAAGCGCACTCATCTCTGCTCGGTTGGGCGGTTCCATGCCTTGCACTCTCTCCAAGTATCCCCTTTTCTTCCTCGTCAGTGCGCACTTTTCTATTCTGAATTCGATTGCGACACCCTGGTTAAATAATCTGGTTGTGTGTCTTCGCTTTTTCAGTTTAATTCTGCCTTTGGAAAATTTCTCCTGTTCTTCGATATAAATGAGGGGTTTTATACCATTTTGAGTGTGAGTAAACGTGTATATGGCATAACATTTCTTAGGTATGTTGTTGAGTGGGTGCATGACCATTGATAAACAGCATTGACGATCGGGAGTCTCCTTGATAGGTGTCTTTCTTTATTCTTATCCAGTTAGGTTTGCCCTGTCGCTTTCAGTTCCAGTCTCCATTCCCCGATTGCTTTCTCAATGAGATTAATAATCCTGTCGGATATGTTCTACATCTTTACGTATTTAACTAACCATACTTGAGTAGTTATGTTGTAAGTTTCTTTGTTGTCAATACATAGAATGACAATTTTTTTCTCTGCTATTTTAGCTACTTCAGAGTATTTTGATCTATGTATAACAGGCCATGTGTCTTTTTTTTTTCGTTCCCGCCATTCTCATAAGTAGTCTACAGTTGTTCTCTTAGTTGTGCCGTTAGAATTACCCACTTGGTTGGTAAACAGGTTATTGGTTACTAGTGGCTTCAGATCGTTCCCATTTCGAAGTCTGTTTGTATTGATGTGGCGGTTTCTTTTATCATCTACTCGGATATGTCTGTTTGTTAAAAAATCGTTTCGAGCTTTGTATTAGTCTTTCAAGTAAAATCGTGAAATCATCATAATTATTATTTTTAGTAGTAGTAATAGTACTAGTAATAGTAGTAGTAGTAGTAGTTGCAGTTGTAGTAGTATTAGTAGTAGTTCTGAACCCTAGGAGTAAACACATAAGTAATCGTCAGTGATTGCTCAACCAGTGGTGTTCACTGCAGTCTTTGTGACAACCAGCCTCCCCAGATTTCCAGTACTCTCCAGCTCTTTTTTATACCTACCGCAAATGACCTTGCGGTATCGCACCAGCCGCCTAACATTGATCTTTCGCTGGTAACAATCATTGGTCTCCCCTGGGATTTGCGTGGCAATAAGCCTCCCTAAAGTTACAGCACTCTCCGCCATCTTCCAGTGGAGGTCTGTTGCGTTCGTTGCCTTCTAGGTCTTCTTATCCTCCTTGACCCTCTATGACTATAATGTGTGGTGTCAACCGTAGCCGGTTCCATCATGTTTTCTTCCTAATTTTTTTTTTTTTGGGGGGGGGAGAGGGTCATTATTATATTTCTTGAAGTTTATGTTTCTTAGGTTAGTGCAGTGGTGTTCTTCTTGTGGTGTTTTTTCCTATTGTAACTTCCATGTGACTGGGTACAATTCGTTGATATGTAGGTTGGTTTCTGCATTCGAGGATGTTCCTGAAGATTGCAACTGTATTTTTTTAATAATTGCCGTCCTTTGTATGGTATCAGTGATTTATTTGATTCAAATTTCTCCCAGTTTTTCCAGTTATTTTAGGACCTTTTCTAGTGACCCTACGATTATTGGTATAATGTAGACTTACTTCATGCTCCATATTCCTTTCAGTACTCTGGCAATCCTGTGTATTTGCTTCGTGTTTCCGTCTTCTTAATATTAACTCTGCTGTCTGATAAAGCAGCTAAGTTTACAATTTGCAGGATTTTTCCTTCTTGTAGATTATTATTATACCTATTTTTATTATTATTATTAGTATTCATAGTAGTCTCCACGTTTGGATGTTTTTAGTTGGAGTTGTTTCTTTTAACATCAAGAAACTTCCTTTGACTTTAGACATTAACGCAGTACCTTAACATTTTCACCGTTACTCACAGACAACCCTTTTGTAGAATTGGAAAAAAAAATTGTCTCGTCAATCTATTAAATCGCTTTATGGTGGCTTTTCGTCATGGTTCCAATCGTTCACCCTTACAAGGGGAATCACCTTGCCTTCTTTACATTTCTCTTGTCTAACTAATCCCCTATTTTAGATCATGATATTGATTTTTGTTTTCGTGTTCTTTAACCTGCACACTATATCGAACAGGCAGGCTATACCAATTATGAAGCAAGTTATGGTTTTTTATTTATTTAGAAAGATCAAGTCGGGTTTGGAATGTTCTAGAACATTATCTGTTTGTATGCTAATGACCCAAAGAAGTTTGGCATTGCCGTTCACCTGTACAACATGTGGATTCATATCATACCACTTCTCATTGTGGTCCAATCTATCAAGTTTACATATACTCCAGTGTAGTACCTGAGCGACTTTGTCGTGTCTCCATTTTTCATACTGATGCTGTGCTAGCATTGGGCATTAAGATACTAGGCTTTCTTCCCTTTCAATACACAATCGGTACATCGGCGATTCTGAAATTTTGTCAATGTAATGTTTGATGGATTAGTTCGAGTGGCTTTTTCCTAAGCACTCAGTAGATCTTTTGAGATCATCCCCGACTCACCAATCACAGCTGTCATTATCTTTAAATGCAGTATTCTTAAAGAATACACTGTAGTTTATTTCTAAATTATTTTTACACTCTCTCTTTAACACTTTAGTTATTTTACATCAGTCTTTAGTATACTCTTTCTTTTTACTTAACCAAGATTACTCTTATTACTTTCAGAAATATATTTATATAAACAACTTTCTTCTGTATTCACATTTTCAACACTAAGTAAACCCCAATCACCTTCTTTTTCTATTCTTGAATGTCTTTTCGTTGCCTAAACCTCATAAATTGTAAGAATCTGTTCCGGTGTCCACGTATTATAATTCATCTAAATTACAATAAATTATATCAGCAGTGAATAAATTGATAGCTACTGATGTGGCAGTGATAGCATAGCTTGTATTTAGACTGTGGAGGTGCGATTAAGAATTACCCTTACTCTTTTGAGGTGTCCAGCTGTGACCTGGTTTTTCATTTTCTTGTTTTTAATCTTATCTGCCTCCAAGAGTCCCAAGTATTTGTAGCCCCTCGTTTTTTATCAGATCAGTTGTTGAAAGTGCAGGGACAAGTTTTCCATTTTTTGTAACAAAAATAACACATTTAGTAATGGCAAATTCCTTTCGTATGTCTTCACTAAATAATCTTACACTATTCATTAGGGTATCAAGTTTGTTTTTATGGTTTAAAATACACCTGGACGTAATCAATGAATAGTAAGTAGTTGACTGTTCGAAGTCCTTTCATAACTTCATATCTCATCTTCACATTACGTAAGAGAAGTATCGTCGGGATTAAACGAATGACAAAAAGCAAAGGGGAATCACAATCGCCCTGGAAAATCCCTTTCTTGATTTTCACTTTAGCTAATGCAACACTTCTTGATGTTACATTGGTTTCCTAATTCTTCATGCTATTCTTTAAAGTTGTTTGAATGTGGGGGAATTTAAAAAATATCAACGCATGTGTGTATCTATTACTGAGGCACCATGTCAAATGATTTCCTCTAATCTACCCACCCCATTACAAAGTTAACAGTTCTTCGTTTGCAGTTTCTCAGAATCATTTTATCGATCAGCAGGTGTTATATTTTTCGGCAGCCTTTATATTCTTCAGCCAGGAAATTGTTTTGGTCCAAATGACCATCAATTCTTTCAGACAATTTGCTAGTGAAAAGTTTCCACATAAGTCACATAAGTCAGAGGCAAGTGATGTATGTAAAGTTTGTCAGCTCGTATCCTTTTGTCTTATCTTTTATAATTAAGACTGCAGTGCCGTTTGTCTGCTACAAAGAGAAGCTATATGTCGTCAAAAAGCATTTATCATTCCTAATAGAAGTGAGTGAAGAGCCAGAAGACTTTTAATCCAGTATCTCTGGACTCCGTCAAGTCCGGATGCTTTTTAAAGGTTAAAGCTGTTTAACCCTCTCCCTCAGCATCTCAACGCCGTCTGTTATATTCGTTTGTTGTTCTACTGTAGAGAACACCTCCCTTAAAATATATTTGATACATTCTGCATCATCTTGAAGTTCTACTTCCTTTCCCCGACTAATCAGTCAGCATTACGTACATAATTATTCCCTCTTTCAATTTGTTCTAGTTGTTTAAAAAGGAGTTTCTGGTTGTTCCGGAACAGTCTATATTGCTGATATTGCTCAATTCTCTCGCTACGACGTTTAATATTAGCAGTTTTACCTACGACACTCTTTTTCAGTTCTTCAAGTACACACTTAAAACATTTTCGGTGTATGTTGAACTAGCGGATTAGTCTTTCACAAACACTCTGAGTTTTCAGTTTGCCATTTCCGACAGCTTGCACTTTACTTGGATACTTTTTAAGTTGTTTTATCTGCCCATTTAAACATTTCCACCACCAGGGCTTATTTTTACCTCACACTCTCGTTGTTCTATTCCAAGTAACTTTGGCACACTATTGGCAGCAGGTTTAATAACTTTATTACAGTGATCAATAATATTTTCTAATAAAACTGGCAAGACTTCATTCACTTTTGTTTTGCCAGTTCAAAGTCTTTTCTTTTGATAACTCGCAACTCTTAGCTTTTTGTCTAACAATCCGAAGCTATCATACGTTTTACGTTTGCATTTGTGGAAACATCCTCATTACCAGTAGTTACACTATTTTCGTTCTTAGAGCTGCTTCTACCCTAGACTTTTCGTCAACTACATGAAGGTGAGTGATCTCAACAAGCTCGTTAAAGTCTTCTCTCTCAATTGCTTATTTTTATTCTTCAAATTCAATAGCAGATCACAGGTCATTAGTTTTAAACATCAGGGCTTGTTCTGCAGGTTTTTGTTCTGACAATTCAAACAGTCCTAGCCAACTCCAGCTTCGATGCATTCGTTGTCTATATCGTCTCTTAGGAGGATCATTGTTACAATAACATTTAATCACACGTCTATTTAAGGCCTTTATCCAATTAGTTCTAACTTTAGTGTTAGTGTTTCTGGATGACGACTTCAGAAGCCTCGTTCGTTCTTCTGGAGGACGTGGACCCTGTATTCGAAATTCCTGACCAACTTACATAGTTTTCGGTTTCATAATTTTGAAAAATGATATTGGAATAATCCAAGGAATGGTTTGTGTAATGTTTTCCTTTCTGAAGTATTTTTTATCGAAATCCCATCACTATGAGAGTTGCTAACCAAAGCTTAACGCCCAATCCAGTTTAACCCCGCCGGATGCCAACCTTGTATTTACAACTACTGTTGAATTCCATCAGGTGTTTGCTATCCTTAGAAATGTTGCATTCGCAATGGCTTACTAGAGATGTGTAATCCCTATGCCAATCGCCCTGTGGATGGCATTATTTATTTATTTATTTTAATTTTATTTTTTTAACATAGTTCAGGTCGCTACTGTAGATGTAAGGGGCTACTGAGAAAAAAAGGAGAAGGTTTGGGGGTCAACCTAAATTGGAATCTGCGCAGCGAGATGTCTGTTTGCATTAGTTTTACATTTCTGCATGTCAGTACCGTCGGGGAAAAAGGGGGCAAGGAGGGAGGTCCAGAGGCCAGCAGCACTAGAAAAGAAACTATTTGAGTAGAAAGCCCTCCGGCATCTTGGGACCTCCTCAGTGAATTGGTTGGGATTTAGCTGATTGTCGAGTTCCTTAAATGAATTTACGTCGAGGGGGCACCAGAGTAGCCAATTCATCGGAGCATAATCCATTGAAGTATTTGTAAAACAAACACAAGGATGCTACATTGCGGCGATGGGACAGGGCTGGAGCTTCCTTGACAGTTAGGGACCTGTTAGGTTGGCGACTTTTTTGGGACCTTGTCAAGGAGTGAGAGACTAGTAGATTAGGTACCAGCCCAGATGTGGCAACAATACTCCATGCATGGGCGGATGGTGGCTTTGTAGAGATACAGGATAATGTCAGGTGTGAGAAGTTTACTAGCACGGTAGATTGAGCCCACCTTTTATGCGGCAGCGTTGGTAATGTCTTCAATGTATTTGTTCCAATTCGTGTTTCCTGTGAAGGTTAGGCCGAGGAGTTTGAATGATGAACTCTCAGGTAGGGTGTTATTTGCCATGACAATCGATGGTTCGAGAGGTTTTTTGTAGTTATTGAAGGAAAGGAGCTTTGTCTTTGCGGCATTAAAAATTACCAAGCATTCATGCCCCCAATCTACTACAGCTATGAGGTAATTTTCTAAAGATTAAGCCACTGTCTCGGATATGATCGCGTCGGTTTTTCCAACATGGCGAGAGTAAAGCGTAGTGTCGTCAGCAAATAAACCAATCTCAGACCCTATGTCATCAGGGAGATCGTTTATATAGATCGGGAACGATAAAGTGCCAGGGATAGATCCCTGGAGTACACCAGCATTTATGCCATGTTGCTTAGATGAACGGCCATCGAGGACAACCTGGATTTTTCTTTTGGTTAGGAAGAATCTAATTATATTAAGTAATTGCCCAGTAATACCGTATGAGCGATTATCATCATTATCATCATCATAATATCTATGATTATCTACATAAGTACTACAATGATTATTACATACCATTTGCCACCATTATTGTTTTACCAATTATTGTTCATATAATTATTATTATTAGTATTACGGCCTAATATTATTCTTCTTTGTTAGCCTTGTACTGTTTGTTTTTTAACGAACGAAGAGAAGCTGTTTGATGTACTTGAAACGCGATTTCGTTTTCTGAAAAACAAACAGAAAAAGGATACATAAAACGAGAGGGACGTATATTTAAGTTTTTTATATCGCTTGTTCACCGTGGATTGCTAACCGCTGAAATTGTTGCAGCAGACAAGTTGTTTGATTGAATTGCAACGCCTTTTCGTTTAAAAAAGATAACAAACAGAACAAGACAAAAAAAGAGGAAAAAGCATATGTTTGTTTTCATATCGTTTTTTTTTACAATAGATCTCTAACTATTGAAATAGTTTAAGCTGGCAAGTTATTTGATTATTATTTTTATTTCATTATTTTTATTATAATGATAATTATAATCATGATTATTATTATCATTAATATTCATCACTATTATTGTTATTATTGTTATAATTGTTATCATTATTTTTATTATATTTATTATCATTATTGTTATCATCATTATGTATCATTACTATTGTTATTATACTTGTTATGATTATCTTTTATTATTATAATTATTATCATTATTATTATCATTATTATTTATCATTATTGTTATTATGATTGTGATTATTATTGTTATTATTATTATACTTATTATAATTATTATTATCATTATTATGTACCATTTTTATTATTATTATTATTATAATTGTTATTATTATTATCATTTTTATTATTATTATGATTATTATTATAATTATTATTATTATTTTTTTTATTATTATTATCATAAAATTGGCAACTCAGCGTTTCTGTCCTTTTATACTATACCAATGACACCACATTATGCATTTACTGTTATATTTTACATTTTATAATATCCAACGTGAGGCCAAATGATAAACTCGGCATTTATTGGATAATATTCGAAACGTAGCACTAATTTAATACATTTATATATATATATATATATATATATATATATATATATATATATATATATATATATATATATATATATATGTATATATATATATATATGTGTGTGTGTGTGTGTGTGTGTGTGGGGGTGGATGTTAAATCGTCCAGAGAGACACACTTCGTTTCCGGTGTATCAATGAGACCCTATGTGTTACAATGGTTTATGCACTTAATCCATTATGTAAATGTCCATTGTCTTGTTTTCATTTCTTATAAGTGCATATTATACATAGAATAGAATAAAGAACATATTCGTATTTTCATCGAGTTCAAGCCGAAATTAGAGCCCCATCATTAATGGTGTGCATACTTGGATCAAAATGAAATTTTTTATCAGATTTTATTTTTAAATATAATGTTAGAATTAAATTTAATTGATATTTGCTTATTAATCTATTAATTGAACCGAACGATCAGACCGAAATAATTTGTTATTGTTTTTGTTTACCAATTGAAAAAATAAACTATGAAGACACCGATACCCACGATAAAAAATAGGACCTTCTGATCTTTAGTGTTACGTATTTTGCTGTCTCATTTATATTTCGTAATTAAAGCATGTATATACTCCTGAATTAACTGAAAGAGTTCTGTTCGAAACTCCGTACATATTCCTGAGTTCGACATAAATATTACAGATTTCAACCAGACGTAACTGAAGAAGGTCAGAGGTTAATTTAACGTTGTGCTAATAACATCTGAGGTGAGAACAGTAGTCTGACTACTCTAAATAATACAGATTATTTATCCCCATAGCAGAAAATCCGAAAGAAAGTATTATCAGTTATCTCTCACTGACAACAAGAAAAGGTGTTCCCTTTAAAGTGACAGCAAGTACCCCTCAGCTTTCCAGTACACTCACTTTTTTTCGATAATCATTATAACTAACTTTGCATTATTACACAAGCCGTTTCTCAATCTAATAGCGGCCCTTTGTTTTGTTTTTTCATGAACCTGTTTCGCAATAGATACCTCAGAACTCCAGTACTCTCCATGTCCGTTCAGTGGTGTCTGATGGCGATCTCACTCCTTTGCCTTTTTCATACTCTCAAATCCTTCAGGCTAATTTTGCGTGGTACCAAGAGAAGCCGGGCCAGCACCTGCAGTGGGGGGAGGGGGGCTATTATTATTATTATTATTATTATTATTATTATTATTTATTTATTTATTTATTTATTTATTTATTACTAACCAAACAGAATCATAGAGTGACTGCCGGAAAGCAACTATAATAATAAATTTCGATGTCGGGGGATGATTATAATTACTCCCCAAATGCATTCTTTATTGGAAGAGGATGTCAAAAAATAACAGGGAAAAGAAAACGAAGAACGACAAAGATATAAATAGATAGAGAGAGAAAGATAAAGAGATACAGAGAGAGGGTATTTTAAAAGACCGTAGAAAATTGAACATTGAAGGCCTTATTTTTTCTTGTTAATGTGAGCATCAATTTACTGAAGAAACCTGATTAAACTTGATGTCAAATAGGGAAGGGGGGTCTTTGATGCATGGCCACTGGCGGTGAGTAAGAGAACTTCGATTTAGCATTTTACGACATTCTAATTTGATGTGTTTTCTTGTCGTTTTATAACTGATGTCCCCTATCAGCATCAGCATCATTGTAACTATCATCAATTCAACTACCCCTTAATTCCAGTACACTCTCCCACAGAAACATTTCATATCTTGATCTTTTCTTACCTCCCTCCCACTATCATTACAGCCAAATATCTGATATAATTTCACAAAGTAATTCTTTGTGGAGTTCAATCAGTTTTTAGGCTTCTGTTTTTTTGAGCCAATAATTTTATTTTCCTTCTTCGATACTTTATTTTCTCTTTCTGATCTTATTTTGTTCATCTATCTCCTCTTTTCAGTTTATTCTTTCTTTTCAGTTCGCTTCTCTCTTCCTTGTTATCTGTTTGGTATTTATTTGGTATCATCCCTAAAGCTAAATATTTTTCTCGTCATCAAGTCTGGCTTCGTTATTTCTGCATTCGTTCTCGCACTCTTTCACACCGTTAATTCGTATGTCTTTATCGTTCAATTTCGTCTTCATTCATTTAGTTTTTATTTTCAATTTCATGGTAGGACATTCTTAGCTTTTACTTTTAATTCTCTGTTTTTCAAGATTATTTCATTTCATGCCGATTCATCTTATTTGATAATCCATTCATTTTTATTATTTTTTTTTATTCTCTTATTTCTCAATTATTTTCTATTTTATTGTTCGATTTCATTCCATTTTCATTCACCCATTTTGTTTATTTAACTTTTAATTCATTGTTATCATTCTCTTTTTTCATTTTTATAAGTGATTTTTTATCTTTTTCATTTAATTCTACATTTTTAACAATTCTTTCTTTGATTATTGTATTCTTATTGTTTGATTATAATTATTTTATTTTCATTATTCTTTCACTGTATATTACTTTTCTATTTTATTATTTTAGTTTTTATTCTTTATAATTGAAAATCTGTTCTGGTATTTTGTTTTTTCGCATGATCTTTTGGTGTTCGTCAATCTTTTTTATTTTCATTTTCTTTTTTCTTTCATTCTTTTTTATCACTTTATTATGTATTTTATATATTCCCTTTTTTAATAGTCATTCTTTTGTAGCTTTTTTATTGTGATTCTACTATTTTAATCATTTTTTAAAATTCATTCTTTACTTATATTTTTTGGCTTATTCTATTTAAGTTTTTACTTTTCCATTTGATCCATTGTTTTTTTATTATTCATATTCTTGTTGTTTGTTTTTTGTTATATTCCTTTTTTGTGTTCAATATTCTGTTTATTTCATTTTTTTCATCCTCACTCTTGGTGATTATTTTATATTTTTGGTTTTTATTAAACAGTTTATCATATTTTCAATGCTTTGTATTTGTTTTCATTTTTTGCCCATTATTTTCTTTTTTATACTTTTTTATAACAGTTTCGTTTGTTCGTTATTCTTCTTTAATTCTTTCAATTTCATAGACTATTTCATCCTTTTTTCCTTCGTTTTCGCTTTCTTGATTATCCTTTCTTTTCATTTATTTTTCCTATTGTATCATATTTTCTTTTTATTTTCTACAATTATATATCTGCTCGTTCATTCTTCTTTTCATATTTATGATGAGTGTGTGTTTCTTTAATCTTTCATTAGTAGTTGTGTTTTTTCTTGTATTTTTAATTTTTTCTCATAACAGTTTTTCTGTTCAATTTTTGTTAATGTTATTATTTTAAAAAATCCTATTAATAAAATTGTAAAATAATGTAAACCCAACTTTATATTAAATGATTTTTTGTTCCGTTCTCACACTTCAATATGTTGGGTCTGTAAGAGTAGTACGCTGATTTAACATATTTAATATGATTCTGTAGTTTTTCTTGTTTTCCTATTGATTAAATGGTAAAAAAAAGAAATTTAAAAAAAGTCTCAAACTGAAAACTTTCAAAAATAAAGAAAACATTGATCACGCAGTATAGAAACAAGAAAAAGAGAAACAGTCTTATCATAGAAACATAGAGACGTTTCTTATATACTTAATTTCAGAAAGAAATGAGTTCTTTGACTTGCTATTTGATTTTGCTGTACCCTCAAACACTTTAAAAAGTTCGCCCGACATATTTCCGCTTCGTTAGCGTTAGCAGATGCGAGTTTCAACTACCAACTAGACATCGTCCTTCGGTGTATTCGGTCTCTTTGTACAAGGGTTTATCAGGACAAGCTGCCATGATGATACTTCAGCCTACCATTAAACCCTGACTAAATATTCAAACTAACATAATATTCGCAGCACAAACAAGATCCCCTCAGCACGGCTATAGAATTGCTCATACGAGGAATGGTGCACCTTCTTCTTTGTGATGGTACCTTAAGTAGCAACGCTAAACTGGATATTCTACCAGATTAAATGAATGATTGTTTTAGAATAAGGTAAGACCAAGAGACCACACAAATATATATACTATAACAGACTTAACTGGTCGATGGGGGAAGGAGAAATATTAGTGTGGTTAACTTCTTGACAAACTCAACGCGTGCTAAATTAAGGGGAACTTTAATAGAATATTCGAATATCAATGTATTTCATATACATATATATATACAGGGTGTCTCAAAAAAATGAACTCACTCGTAGAATGACGAGAAAACTTTTATTTATGAACATAGAGTGAAATGAAATAGCATCGAATACATGAGACAGATGTCATTGAAGAATCATGTTCGCAAATGCTCAAACTGATGACCATTATTGTTCAAACAAAGCTGATAACGCGCACCAAGGGATTCGCAAACGTCGCGAAACATGTCATTAGGAATATCACGACAGTGTCTTTTAATTTCCAATTTCAATGCATCAATTGTCCTTGGTTTGTTGCCATAAACTTTGTCTTTTAAGTATCCCCACAAAAAAAAGTCCATGGGTGTTAGGTCTGGGGAACACGCAGGGTATTCATTGGGGCCCCTTCGTCCAATCCATGTGTCAGGAAACACTGCATCGAGGTAAGCTCGTACATCGCGATGGTAGTGGGGAGGAGCTCCATCTTGCTGAAAGTAAATATCGCCGTCATCACCAAACCTCTCTGTAATTTGTGAACCAACAAATTCCTGAAGCAAGTTGAGGTAGCTCTCACCATTGACAGTTTCGTTGAAAAAGAAAGGTTCTATGATGCCCAATGCGGATATCCCACACCACACTGTTACTCCTGGGAAGTTTACATGGTGTTCAATTGTTACGTGAGGATTTGCAGGACACCAGTACGTGCAATTATGACGGTTAATAGTACCATTTAAGGTTTTCTCGTCATTCTAAGAGTGAGTACATTTTTTGAGACACCCTGTATATATATATATATATATATATATATATATATATATATATATATATATATATATCAAGTATTAGCACCAGGAAAGAACTCTTGATTTTAGAACACATCGACTGATGTAAATTGAAACAAATATGGCCGAAAACATCAGGTCAGTTTAACTTTATTCGAATTGGCCTAAGCAGCGCTTGCATCTAACTAACCAGGAAGTTATGGTTTGCACAACTCCTATCAGCTCATAAGAACCCTTAATTGGGCATTATAATATTCAACACCAAGTGAGTCTTCTGAATTTTCAAATGATTTGTTTTTTTCTATCGTTTTATTAATGTGCATACACCTTGAATACACTTTTCACTGCCATCTACTGCATCGATAGTAAACACATTTCCCGCCTGGATAACTTTTTCGTGTTTTGACTACCATTCACCACCTGGATTGTTTTTCAATCAAACTCTTTGACATCTTTCTTGAAGCTGTTTTAAACTTTATGACTTGGATGAACTGTATAAGTTTAACAAATAAGTGTGTTTTGGGCCCATATATTTGATGTTTTATATACTTTTATGTATTTTATATATTTTTATATATTTTCAAAGTTTAATTTTATTACCTGCAGTAATGTCATTGCGTTAATGCACCTTTGAGGAGAAGAGTTTCTTTGAAACCTCATGAGTTAAGGACTTTAAAGTACTTTGCTTGAACTTTGAATTGTAATAAAATTTGATTCGCACCTTATTTTATTCTTTCAATTCATCTAGTGCTATATATATATGTATATATATATATATATATATATATATATATATATATATATATATATATATATATATAACTTTGAAGCAGAGAAAAAGTGAGTCGAGGGGAATATCATATGAAAGAAAAAGAGGAAAATTATTCTTATATATTTAATTATCAGAAGACATTCGACTGAAACAACTTAAAAGAAATCAAAAAGTTCGACTAAAACTAGACAAATAAAGCCCGAGGTACCTTTCGTCCAACACATTTGCAAGGGAAACGTCGGCGAATATCGTTTATAAAAAAAGGGAGGAACGTCGAGAGAAAAAAAAGAAGATAAAAAAGGATTGAATATTTGCATAATTTGCAAAAACGGGGAAATCCGAACTCCGCAAAGATATACAGAATAGGCAATATATGGATGTGATCGAATCAAATCATTTTTTGTCTTTTTTAGAGATATCTAAATAAGTCCAAATTGTGAGACAGCTCTTTTTCCTACAGATTGTAACTCGCAAATAAACTTTCTATGTCCATTTGTATTTTACCAGCCTTTTCACTAATATACCATCATTGAAACGATATAATTATGTGCTGACATGCTTTATCGTAGCACATTAACCCCTCCCGCCTTTCCGGAAAGCATTTTACTTTAACTTATGGGGCTGAAAACTAGGTCGGTAAGTTTCAGTTACAATAATATAATGCATCAGCAGATTGATGGGGTGGCTCAACGGGTCACAGGTACATCTTGTACACATATATGTAATTATCCCACTCCCTTCCAATTTCAACTATACAACACATTGAAACAGCAATCAGTTATCATAACATATCGTCAGCGTGTATCTTGTACAAGAAGGAAGTAACCGGGCGTGGGAATGTCGGAAGGGGGAAATGCGAGTTTATTGGAAGGAAAGAGAGTTAAACAAAGAGAGCGAGTGTTACCCTAATGGCAGCGATGCAGGGAAAAGAAAGGCGTGAAGAGAAAGATGACGAATGAGAAAATATTAGGGATCGATCTCATGTGTTTATGCATCTAACACAGCATATAATTTACAGGGAAAAGGAGTTAAAATTATGAATAGAAGAGATTAAAAAGAATGAACAGAAAAATAGAAGGAGAAATAGAAGAAACAGAAAAAGAAGATTAAAAATTGGAATATAAGGATGAAATGAGAAAAAATAAGACCAATAAAAGAAGGATAATGGGATGAATAAGGGATTAGGAAAAATGTGAAAGAAACGTTAGGGAAAATGAAAATGAAAGAGAATAGAAGGAGATTAATAGAAACAAAGGGGATAAGCATCTGAAAATAAACAGAGTATGAAGGAGTATACGAAATGAAACTGAAAAAAAGTAGGAAGCAGATTAAAAAAGAAGAAAATAAAATAAAAATCAAACACAAAGAGAAAAGGATGAAGAAGGAAAATTTAAAGAAAAAGGAAGAATTATAAAAGAAATAAAGAATAACATTTATGAGAAGATGGGGATAAAAATGAAAGTAAAAGATGAAGAAGAAAGAGATGATGAAGAAAGGGGAGAGAGGGAGAAAGAAAGAAGAACATTTAAAATAACAAGATAAATACGAAGAGTGGAACAAGAATAAACGAGAAAGGGAAGAAAAGTAAAACAATTTTTTTAAGAAGTAGAAGAAGAGTATGAAAGTAGAAGCACAATGGGAAAAGAAAGAGTAAAAAAAACATCATTCATATTTTAAATTTCACACTTCGATATTTAGCAATTAAAGAGAGATTAGAAATATATTTACTTCAAGATTTATTATTATTATTATTATTATTATTATTATTATTATTATTATTATTATTATTATTATTATTATGTTATCTTATGATAATTTTACCACAAACTAATTCATCGGGTTTGCAATTGTTAAAAAAATCTCCATTGTAAAAAAATATTCATGAAGTTTATTATAAAAAAAGTTATTCTCATCATCTGTATAATATATATATATATATATATATATATATATATATATATATATATATATATATATTTATTTATCATGACAATATATGTATTAGCATATGCTACCAGTGCCTTTTCATTAGCAGTCTCTTTAAAAAGATTCAGCTCGATGAGTGTCAATCAGTAACAACAGAGCATATCTAAGTCAGGTATTCTTTGTAGATTTTTCTGATGATTTTGTAGTAGAGCAGAGACGATATTGACAAACAATGGTTGTTTTGCTCACAGCAAAAAAAACGGACTGTGAAAAAAATATTGTTGTTAGAATATAAAATGAACGTCACTAATATATATATATATATATATATAGAGAGAGAGAGAGAGAGAGAGAGAGAGAGAGAAAGAGAGAGAGAGAGTGAGATAGATAGATAGATAGATAGATAGATAGATAGATAGATAGATAGATAGATAGATAGATAGATAGATGAAGTGAGGTTCATTTTATTTTTTTGATTTTGATTTTTTGCTTTTGATTTTTATTCTTAACGGTCCTAACCACGTGACTTTCCAAAATTTAAATTTTAAATTTCATTTGTTTTTCTCCATTTCACTTTTTCCAAGTTAAGATTATATTCTAACTCTGCCTGATGAGATCTCAGTTATAATCATATATATATATATATATATATATATATAAAAGAAATAATATATAATTTGTAAGTAAATTTGTTAGCGAGCATGTGGAAATCTGAAAAAAAACTATCATGCGTGTATATTTGCGAATACTAATTTATTAGAAGTTGAAAAGCAATTGATTATGTAAATTTAGAAATGCGCATAGTGTTTGCGGCGATTTTTGTAGTAGTATATAAAGAGGCTGGCGGACTAAGTAAATAGTAATATTACTCTGATGGAGTTTCGGCTTCAGACAGACAGACAGACAGACAGACATATACACAAACTCCATTATTAATAGATGTATGTTTTATCTTTGCTGTACTTCTAATAATGACGACAAACAGTGATGTATGAAAATATAATGACAATTCTATATTGTCGGTTTCAGTAAACACATGCGAGATAGTTAACGAGAAAGACGCACAGGAATTGACAGGGTGGTTTACTCAGACCTGATCGCCAATCAACTCTCGATCTCAATTTCGGTGTAGTTTATATAATAATTAGTAACACTATAACATCAACCTGTAAACATGATTCAGGGAGTTTGCCTTCGCTGTGAATGTAGTTAAGCTCACGGCGCGATTATGTAGTGACCAGGTATTTCGTCAGCAGCTAACCTTTTTGATAACTTGTAGGTAGTTTTACATCAATGAAAAATTAGTATATTTTCGACAATCGTCTGTATTTTTTCCTTCACGCGATCAATTGTATAAACTTTCTTCAGTCAAGATGGGTATGTGTGTCAAGTACGTTTTATTACCGCCGGGCGACATGTCCGGAACACACGGCCCGCATATTTAACATTATTAATTTTGGAAAAATTTACTCATGGATATTTGCACTGCATATCTCTCTTTCTCACTCACAATGTAGAACAAAAATAACATCACAGCTGTGTGTTACATGCGATAATTATAAAATAAAAATAAAAATAAAATAAAAATAAGCAAAAGTCAATGTGTGTTTTACTATCAGTAGCGGGTTTTTTATCAACAGTGTTTTTCATATGATGAAAAAATAAGGAACCATAACAAGATAAACAATATTAATAATCCTTCGTTTCCGGTTCCGAAAGTTCGATTTTTTTCCAGGCTGTATCATACGGGTTGGCACTTGATGCATCAGCATTCGATCAATGGTGGTAATCAAACGGTAATTGGTACACTGACATCAGGTAAATGACATCCGAGACATACCGCAGGTTTATCCTGCTCGAGACTAATTTCTACATGTAATTTAAGTCTTAGATTAAAATATATTATGTTTGAACACATGATGTTGCAAGCATGTGCAGCGCATGTTATTCACAGTTTGACCAAAAGAAAACTATAGGGACCTGATTCTTTTTAATATAGTGGATATGCAGCTTGACTGGAAAATTAGTTTTATCATCTATAACTCCCAACCTTCTATATCGCACCTAAAATGGATCCGTGAGTCATCATTTTTGACTCTGCTCCAAATCTTCGACTCCGGCATCAACATACCTGCTACTTGCCTTCAGATTTTGATACACATTATCCGAGAGCATCAGTCTTCCTGATATTGCAGCTTTCAATACGTGCATTCTAATCTGTTCTTCAGTTGAACGATGCCAACTTCCTCCCAATCTAACAATCCACTGTCTTGTCACCAGTCCGACGCATATTAGTAAGCCGACTTTGCCCCCGCTAATCTCTATAGTACATGTAGGTTCTCTCCTTAAATCAATCAACATTAATGTCTACTAGAGTATATAGTAATTTACAGATAGGAATCTCTTTACTCTCGCGTAACTCTATTGGAATAGTGTCTGCCGGACATTTGGGCTATTTACTCGGAATTGAAAACCACACTACGGGATGGAAATGTTCATGGATGTGAGTTGCAGGTGCACAATTTCCTTATATCTTAAGTTGCTGTTTACCTGCGAAGTCAGCACTATGTATCGACTATGGGCCTTGCATACCTTGTCAATTTGTATAGTGACCTGCGAAGCTTGTTAAGATAATTTACGTTGAGTGCTGTCTCCACGGAAAACGATGAAGTGCAAGTCGATACTTGTTGGCACTATCCATAATCTCCGGCCTATCAGTATTGCAATTGTGGGTCGAGCGCCGATCTTAATGGTGACTTGACTATGCTATACGATATGTGAAGAGTAACGTCGAGATAGCGACACCTCAACTACTATCTTGAGTTTGTAATGTAAACCAGACCAGATACATCGAATAGTTGACTGATACTTGCAGAGAACCCGACCATCTCGACGTGATTAAATAGCAGGTATCGAGTTCCAGCCCTATTTACATGAATCATTTCCGACCCCAGTTCGAACTTGGCCGACAATTTGGAGCAATCCGTTCCCCCACACCTGTGAGTAAGCAGGAAGCTTTAACGCTAAACCTTTCGTACGAGTGTTCATATCCTTAAAACTAGACGTCCATGTGAATCAAAATCGACAAAAGATGTCGTACTATCCAGAATCTTATAATAATGCCATATGCCACTATTCGAATAATTCGCCAGCTTAAAGTTATCTTGGTGCATCTGAATAATGTTATGTATCATCTTCGTGTGGAGAGATTGTGCTAGGTGATAAATTGTCTATTTTTAATAGCTGTAGTTTGAAGTAACTCACTGCTTTGCACACGTCCAGGAAACCATACTTTTATACAACCAGTTTCTATTAGTAAGGACGCCTAATCCGGATATCTGTTAGTTTAATCCTTGTGCTTCATTTGTCGTGGAATCACCAATGCTCCTCAGACAAGAAATAAAGTTGTCTTCTACTACATGTAACATCTGTCTCTGTGTATGCTATAATTTTACTAGTGCTCTGTTGATTACGAAGGTAATCCTCCAATGTTTTTCCTACAATATAGCTCAGAGCATTCCGCACAAATAGTAATAGTAAACGCTTCAATCTGTGGGCCATAGACCTATAGTCTTCGCATTTCGGCAGTAAGTTTGGGCGTAATATTGTGACCTTCCTAAACCGTTCGTTCACATTTTATAACAGAGTATAGTGTGTAATGATTGCTCCAAAAATGATACTGTTTATATATTTCTGTCACAAATCGAAAGACACGTCGTAAGCTTTAGGATCGATTGAAAATGCTTATAACCACTTTTCACATGTGAGTCATATCTCATTTTGCTCCCGAATGATCACATTACTGTACCTTTGATCGCAAAACTTTACATCGAAAGCAACAAGTGTATCCGAAGTACAAAAGCTGCCATCTTGCAACAAGAAAATATACTTATTTGCATGACTAACCTGTTACAACGCAAACTATGGTACAGCAAAATTCATACTATAAAAATAAGCGTTATATGCCATACCAGAATTATAATTGCTATCTACCTTTTCACTAGCAAGTTAGTATAACTGACTATTACCCATTGTATTCCTTTCTATCTTTATCCTATAACATATAAACCAGCAAGTCAACAATAATTTTTAATAGTGTATCTTGATGACACTAACATTAGATGCATGTACACTAACAGATCTTTCAATACAGATTGATATGTCCAACTTATTCATGAGAGCAAGTAGACGTGTCCTTTATATAATCGCATCTATGCTTGAAACGCTTTTTTCTGTCATTTTACTACGTGTCATGATACACCACTCTATCAGTCGAACGTAAGATTAATCGTTATCAATTTAATGTTGATACCTGCGCACTGGTAAGTCGACATGTTCCACTCTCGATTCGCTGTCCGAATCACTGGATTCATTTAAGAAGCCAATACGATCTTCCGTAACATTCACTTTGTAGTAGTAATTACCCATTCCTCAGTATACGCCGTCTACAGGTGCGCAGCATAAATTTCTATTGCCGAGCTAGTCAACTAGTGTCTAATCTTGTAAAATACAGGTCCAGTCTTTTCGATAACCACATAACATGGACAGCAAGGCACATCCAATTTCCTTCCTTTTTCTGTTTATTTTATAACATACTAAAACAACAATATAGAACTCTACGTCCCTTCGGTTACTAAATATCTCATTCACCATTCTTATCCTTGCTATCTTAATATTATTTATAGCTAAATTTATGTTCTGATACATTTCTTGTAGGACGATTTCATGATGTTAATCATCATAATAAGAATGATTAGTTCTCAATATATTATCTAACGCAGAATAAGATCCCTTTTATAGAGCAAGTGATAGGTAGACAAATTTGTAGTCTCACTCACATGGAACCTGAAAGTCACTAACATTTGATTGATGTAAATATCCAAAGACTTTTCATTGTTACCATGTTTTTGGCTAGGACATCGTGCATCGTGTTATGAAAGCTCTCTAGATGTCCATTACCTCAATATGATGAATAGACGCCGTCACATAGTGCACATTTGGTTCCTCTAATGTATTCTTCTTGATTTTGTTGATATTCTTTGGTCTGTTATCAGTCAAAATCTGAGATGGGCAAACTGTCATTGATTAACAAATGTACTACTGACTCCGATTTTTCGTTAGAGACAGAAAAAAACATTCGACTAATCACTATACATGTGACTATGTTTTGATTACCCCTAATGGGTATTGTC
Organism: Sepiola atlantica; assembly: GCA_963556195.1. Classification (NCBI taxonomy): domain Eukaryota; kingdom Metazoa; phylum Mollusca; class Cephalopoda; order Sepiida; family Sepiolidae; genus Sepiola; species Sepiola atlantica. Next base: position 69,709,384 of record OY744523.1, read on the forward strand.
TGGAGATATGTAAAGCAGGTTAGCAAAGAGGAGGAGGAAAAGTCACAATCTTTTGTAGAGAATACATTAGCTTACAAACTCATATATATGTTTGACTTAACAAAGCCATACATATTTTTGTTTGATTGCGTGAAATATTATCCCCGCCCCTATATAACAGTTGCCACGATTGTATTGCAAAGTAAACGATTTCTGAAGTGAGACGGCATATATAGCTTGACCAGAGACAAGTAATGCACTATTTCGTCCATTACTAAATAGTTATCTTGTTCTGGTTTGATCGTTCTATAATTTTATATTCAAATATTCAGGTCTAAAATGTATTCGTCAGATTCTTGTTCTCTAATAACGTCCATTCTCTATAATGTGGGTCGTTCGTAGGTTACCGTTAAATCATCAGCACTTTTGTACGATGCAAACTTTCGTCTCAAAAAGATTCGAATTTATTGACTAATTAAGTAATTCCTCTCGGCTACATCTACTGGAGGAGCATGACTGTCCCGACTTGTATAACTGCGTAACTATTATATTTACCTCTCAGTTATTGTATGTTGCAATTTTAATCAGTCGTACTTAAAGCTCATATGGGCGAATTGAGAAAATATTCTAGAGGTCTATGATTTATCAAGATGGTGAATGTTGCACTACACAAGTAGTTGGTTTGTTTGTAAAGATCAAGCTTTATAGCATAGGTCTTCATCAATATCGTTGCTGTTGTGAAGTAGTCCAACAGTAAAAAGAAGGCAAGTCGAGGTTGGGTTACGATAACAAGTGTATTACCATAAAAGGTACAAAGGTAAGGAAACTGACTGGCACTCGCCTAGACAGCTACAATACTGTCCTTTTTCTCCCTGGTGATTGTCTACTCGCACTATTTATAGTGAGAACCGGTGTAGTTTCTCTTCTGTTAGAACGGCCGGTGTAACAGTTGCCATCCTTGTCTGCGTGTCACTTATGAGATAAAAATACATTAGTTCTCTACCTCTTTATTATTCCTCTCATAACAAACCAATTAGGACAAACATGGTCCAATCAATGATCGAAGGCGTTAGTATACAATCTATAATCCTTATTTTGATCGGAATAAGCTTGCATTAGCATCTCTGTGGGCTTCATATTTAAATAAACACAACAATCTGGCATATATAGTCTCATTAAAAACGTGCATACTTACTCGTTACCTTAATTAGTGTCTCGGCAATATCCGAAACATTTCGAATAAATCTGCCGTAGTACGAGGGCATTCCAATGACCTACAGTGGTTGTATTGGGAACTGACTTTAAAGTTATCACTTTTGAAAATCTCGCACTATCCACTTCTCAATAATTTTTAAACCAAGCTCATGCATTTATTTCCTTTTAAATTTACATTTTGATAGTTTGAGGGCGTTATCTATATGTCTGCAGGGTTCTTCCATTGTATTTGAGAATATCAAAGTGTTATCCAAATATGACATAGCGAGCACATCAAGACTCTGTAACACAATGGACAGTAATTCATTAAATACACTTGCAGCGATTGCAGGTCTCACATGGATTACATTAAAATTAAACAATCACCGATGGCAAGTAAATGCATTTTCTCTTTATTGATTTTATGAAGTTTTACCTGCCCGTATTCAGAGTTTAAATCAAACCTAGATAAGTGCATTGCTGACTCGAGTGAGGACAGTATGTCAGTAATAATTAGTAGTTCTTGACCGCAAATCTTTATAACTGTATTTAATGTTCTAAGGTCAATATCGAATAGCTTGGTACAATATTTTATTTTACAAAAACTATCGGAAAATGCCACGAGCTTCTAGACTAATCGATTACACCCTGCATCATTTCATCAACCGCTGAAGCAAACAATTCTCATTGTGTTACATGTATTCTATACGGACACCGTTTTATGGTTAATGTGTGCATGTATACATACGCCCCTCTATTGTATCAGTGATGCCTAAGTATTTGTCTTCACTAACGAACAATCTGTATTTCTATTCGGTTGCTTATCAATCTCTAACTTTTATTTATCCAGTACATTTGCCCTATCCAAGTTATCAGAAGTCTGGTTCTTTCACTTATCAGGCATAGTAATCTCAGCTATGCTGCCGACAGTACTGACTTGAACTACCTGACACTCTCGTTTGATCAATGTTATTCATTATGAACAACGGTCTATTACAAAATTTGGCAATTTTCACGACAGTATCAGCTACTAATATGCCGCAGAAATAGCTAACGTATCCATTGCTCAGTTGTTCTATGTCATATTTTCCACCACTATTCTAATTACAGTGGGTATGTGTTTGATTTTAATCCTTTTTGTTGAACTTATCTAAATATTATCGTAACATGAATGTCTTCATCAACAACTGCATACTCATCTCCTATTCTTAAAGCCCTCAAATCAAAATAGAGTATCACCTTTTTTCATAAGCAAATCAAAACCGATTATTATATTTCTATTAGGATTCGTCACAACAAAGAAGTCATGAGGGTTGGAGTGATTTTCTAGAAAAGCGATCGAGATAAGCCTTCGACAAATACTGGGGGCTTATTAGATGCCCCTAAAGTGACACTTTTTTGTAGTGTTGGTTCCACTTAAGAATTATATTACTATGTATGATGGATACCTCAGCTCCTTTATCTACCGGAAATCTATACGTTCTACCTTATATATCGTAATAAACACATTTTGCGCGTCCATTTAACCAACTACATGCATAGGTACTATTTCGTTCTGTTCGTTGCGCGTCGTACGAACAGTCCATCGCCGTTTCCCCGGGTACGTCGTCTACAAAAAAAACTATATATGTAGACCTTTTCACCACGGCTCCACACATATTAAAGGTTTTGCTTCTTCCACATGAACGATGTTTATATCGCAACACATTGGTATTTCCCCTGCATTTTTCCTCACGTGTATCTTATTTTTTGCTGAACTCAATTCTTCAAGGTATATCTCCTTTTCTATTGTGGCAAAACTCATATAGGGTTGTCTTCATATTCCGTGTTTGCATTAAGCCGGATTTTCTAATTTAAATAGTATAAGGCTTTCTTAAAAGTCACCTAAGTGTTTTTATACGGTTTTTATCATTGCCAACTAAATATCTCAGTCGCTTAAAATCTCTATGAAGAACCATATCTTGTTTAGTAACTACTTGCTTCCCACAGTCAACTACTATTTATCCACGCTCCGCCAAGCGTATTATCCTCTGCATATAGTCCTGGATTCCTGCTGTGCTTACTAAATTATACTCACATTGGAGTTAGCAACAACAATAGTTTTCCAGCGCTCTTTTTAATCGTCTCATCTAAGCCGTTACTTATTGAGCATTGCCATGTAGTGTAACTGATAATCGAACCACTTGCTAGAAAAGCTGACTGATACTTGACTTAATCTACAATGCTTACAGCTTTAAAGTATCGCTGCATGTCCTCCAACTAGGTTCGTTATACATAATCCTCACTATGCAATAGCGGTTGTACGTTTTCAAAACAGAACTCACGTCCCAGCATGTTTGTTACTGAACAAGCCACGTTTCGTAACTCAAAAGTCAGACCCAGAAAGAAATCGGCAAAAGTGCGATATCAAATTATAAACCTAAAAAAACTATAATTGAATATGTATACAGATCCACAAAATAACCATAAATATAGATATACTGTATATATATATATATATATATATATATATATATATATATATATATATATATAGTAATAGATGAAGTGAAAGAATAAAATGAGGTACGAATCAAATTTTATTACAATTCAATGTTCAGGCAAAGTTCTTTAAAGTCCTTAACTCATGAGTTTTCAAAGAAAATCTTCTCCTCAGAGGACCATTACCGCAATGACATTGCTGCAGGTAATAAAAATTAAACTTTGAAAATATATTTAAAAAAAACAAATCAACAACGCCATTATTTGTACTACTGCTACGGCCGTGCCGTCCTATTCATCAACGTCATCCATTCAATAACGTAAACCTTTCGTACTACTGCGACGGTCGCGCCGCCCTCCTCACCAACGCCAACCATTCAACAACGGAAACTATTCTTACCGCTACTACCGCTGCCATTACTAAGACCAAATCGGCTACTATAAACAATCTCGAACTCTCCGAAATTATTCTCGGAAAATTCCTTCCCGTTTGTTTGGAAAATATAGCCTTGAATTCGTTCCAATTTTAATCCTGTGTTGTCTGTTATTTACTGCTTGTCACCATACGCTTTCAATAATATAAGATTTTTGAACACACGTGTGTGTGTGTGTGTGTGTGTGTGTGTGTGTGTGTGTGTGTCGTTGGGGCCCTAGTATCAGCCGCCACCTTTGAGTTAATTTCCATTGTATCAGCTAAGATAAAACTGCGATAGTTTGCCATGATGTCCCTCATTGCCTGGTCGACCCGATATAAATCTCTGCCTCACTTTCGCAATCCGGTCTACTCCAATCTAAGCTAAGCAATTATTTGTCTCTATTTTCGACTGCCAGCTGATCAGCGAGACTGACTAGATCCACCCATTACCTCAGCCACTCTCTTCATTACCCTACAACCACCATTTACTTGTCAGGGTGTTATCCAGTCTGCGCCACTCCATTGTCGTTTACTATCTTATATCATGATCACATTTTCTTTTGCTTAATCATTTCCTTACACAGCTTGCTGATGTATGTGAGGAAAGTCCATCGTATCACATAAGAGCTAAGCTTTAAATTTACATTAACTTGTGATAAGAAAAGGATGATAGCGCTTTTTGATGCATTTGCGGCATAGGTGATAGTATTTAGTCTTGAATAGGGTGTAATTTATGAGTTGGAAATAGTGGGTAAAAGTGTTCCTGTGTATAACTAGTTCGTTAGTAGGGCTTTTGTGTTTTCCAGGTCCTGTTTATGCTTGTAAATACAGGACTTGATTTATCGGTTGTTTCGCCGATATAAAACAGTGGAGCTGAAGCACATTTTAGTGTATTAATGCTGTCTTGGAACGAACTCTCTTTAAAGTTCGGATCAGTTTTGTGTTGAGTAAATATTCCGTCATTTTACAAGTTGATGTCACGATTGTAAGTTGAGGTCTGAATATTTTGTGTTGTAAAGAAGTAGAGATTTTGTTTTGTTGGAGAACTATATAAGCCTTATTTGTATCAATCTTGTTGGTGTTATCTGTGCTGGTAGCGTTGTTGTGAAGGGTAATGTTTTTGTTGTGAATATTATAAGTTATGAGTTTAGCGTAGCGATAAAATAGGGAGGATAATTTAAAGACGTTAATGTGCTTTCGATGTAAGTTTCTTCATTGCAAAGAGAGGAGGGTTCGCACATCCGGTAAGTTCTGAAAAACGATCCCTGAACATATGGAGTTTATTCTGATGTGTTGATGGGAGTACAACTGTATCAGTAATTTTATCAGTTAGTTTTCTATAAACTAAGAAGTTTAGGCTCTTCTGGGTTTTACTGCAGCACATTTATTAAAAATTCAAATAACAGTTTAAAGCGTCCGCCAGTTTCTAGGCACATTAAATAGCGGTGAGATGCCCACACAGTTGTATGCAGATGAACAAGTAAATTATATAGATACTAAATATATTTCTATATATAGAAAATAATATCCATATCAAACGAAAACAATGTATTTGTATGTGTCCATCTTTCTTTATACAGAAAGCGTCAACAACAAAAATGTAGCTAAATAAGTTTTTATATAGATAACAATGTGTATAAACACCTCTATTTTGTATTCACCATCAATATAAATACGGTAAGGTGTCCTTCCTTTTTACAGAGTCGATGTAAACTTTACCTCGATTACTATATATATATATATATATATATATATATATATATATATAAATATATATATATTTTTTTTCTTTTTTTTCTGGATTAGTTTATTTGTTTATTCTAAATTTTCTTTATGAAGCGATCATTATGCATGTTGGAAAATATAATCTCGGTCACCCAGTGAGTAACATGCACACATTATAATTTTTATAAACGTTACAAAAACATTTGTATTCTCCTAAACTATAAATATATATATAAATATATAATATATATATATATAAATATATATATATATCTATATATAAATATATATATATATAAATATATATAGGGTTATATATAAATATAGATATATATATAAATATATAACATATATGAATAAATATACATATATATATTATAATGCGTTCGTTTTATGCGTTATTGTATGTATTATATTTGTATAATGCGTTCATATAATGCGTTATATTATGTATTATATATTATTGTATCACGCGTTTTATTATACGTGTGTATAATGCGTTATGTATAATATAATATATTATAATATATTATAATATATATAAGATATATACATATATAACTATATAAATATAAAAATATATATAAATATATACTTTTTATATATAAAATATATAATTAATTAAAAATTAATTAATTAATTAATAATTTAAATAATTAATTTAATTAATAATTTAATAATTAATAATTTAAATAATTAATTTAATTAATAATTTAATAATTAATAATTTAATATTTTTATCACCATCATTTTATATTATATTTCATCATTATTCTTTTATCATTATCAATTCTAAAAATTCTTTCAACTATTGAAGTTATCATTATGAATTATATATTCCAGGCAATAGGGTGATAAAGGTGAGCACATTATTTAATTTTTGGTAAACATCAACATTTAGGAATATGCCACCGTAACTTTTCTATACTCACGAAAGAGAGAATGTTAAATTATAAATAATGCTGTATGTATCGCTCATACATATCTTGGGAATTGTATATATGCATTACACTGACTGACAAAGGGCGAATGATCGCGGCCAAATACTTTGTTCTTTAAAAAACGTTTTTTTCATATAACGGACAATTGATATTCCTACACGTGAAATTATAGCAAAAAATAAAAGATATATAAAAATATATATTAAAATTAGATATATTAAAAAATATATTTTGCACATTATATTTTTATACATACACACACACACCCACACACACATATATATATATATATATATATATATATATATATATACATATACATATACATACACACATATATATACACATATATATACATATATATATACACATATATATACACATGTATATACATATACACATATATACATATATATACCCATATATATATATATATATATATATATATATTTATATATATACATATATGTGTGTCTGTGTGCATATGAAATGAAATATATATGCACATCCGAGTAATAACTAATTATTTGTGATTTGTTTCTTTTTTCGAATAAATTAACTCAGCAAATGGAAGTGAATCTAGCATTTGTTCAAACACTTTCGGCAATTCTTCTGCCTATTCTCAGGATTTAAGTCTTTAAATGGTTCGAGGCTGGAGAGTGATTAAACATTATTGTTATTTTTATTCCAAATGTCTTATGTCAACATAGCGACATGCGTTGTTCATGATGGCACTAGTCTATCTACGGGCGAACTGTGTGTTTTTCTCGAGTCTTGATGTTCACAAAATGACATTATTGAGATTCAAGGAAATTGGATTCAAAAATCGCTTGTTATTTCCTCTTTTTTAATGAACTATTATAAACTCACATTAGATTTGGAGTTGCGATGCTGTAGGGGGATATCATCGGATTAACATTACATGGTAAGTAAAGTTTTACTGTATATATTTTGGTTCAGAATATTCGAGATGAGGATTTGATTATTCGGACTACTATTCTCATATTGGTTGTTATTTTCATAACGTTTAGGCGAATATTACAACGGACATTTTTATGTGCAATTTTTCGAAGTTAGGAAATTTTAGGTCGACGTCTAGAGCCACTATAGCATTTCGAACCGAACCTCTATCAAAAACACGGCCGTAGATTGTTCTAATTCTGTCAGCCATGACCAGTTAGAAGTGTTTTGTTCTGTTATTCCTAATCCCCATCTCCTGGAGGTTAAAGATCAATTCCTTAATAGAGTCGATACTAAATATAAGCGGGAAAAATTCGACACTACACATCGAGGTTACTGACCGTATCAGAAACAGCTTCACCAGCACCATGTGTAGGTATGTGTACACAGGCCTGTTTGTACGTACGTATATGTTCATGCTTGAGGATATGTGGCGATGTGTGTTGGCATGTGTGCATTTACTCTTTTGTGTGTGATTTTATTAACATTCTTGTTTGAAACAACTTTTCGACTTTCATTGTTAATTTAATTTTTAAATATTATAAATACAACTACACTAACATAAAATGTCATACACTAGTCCTAGTCATTCACAGAAACAATTTCACACACAATTTCGACCTTACAAACTTTACCTTTTTCGCAAGAGAATCCTCTCTCCTAGCTAGTTCATCGGAAGTAAGCTCATTGTAAACCTAAGGTTTGGCTCCTACTCCAACAGAAAACCTATGCCAAAAATCGCACTAAAACAATGCAATATAACTCGCCACGGCATTTTGAAGTTGGGGTCATGTTACGTACTACCTATTTTTGCTGCTATTTATAAATGTGTTACTTTTTTTTCCTTTCCTTCTTTTCTTTCTCCTTATATATTAACGTATTTTTGAACGCGCTGCACACTTTTTTAAATAGTTACACACGTGACGAAAACATCTCCTTTTCGCGTCCTCTTTCCTATATTTTACTGTATTTTGTTTTCAATAAATTGAAAATCTTCACTTCTTTGAAGATCGATAAAATCTTTCGTTTCAGTTTTATTTCTTCCTGTGTTCAATCGTTTATTTTCTTTACTTCTTTTATACAGACACATGTATATATATATATATATATATATATATATATATATATATATATATATATATATATATATATATATACATATATAGTATAAGTATACACTTATGGTAACTGTGCTCCAGAGACACGGTTTCGTTAATTTCCAGAAGGAAATACTTACACTAAATGCCTAAATATTTTGTTTGGGAATCAAACACTAAGGTTATATATAGTTCACTGTCCATGACTATATGTTTTATTATTCTCTTTAATTGTACTCATATCTTGCGCACTGTTAAAGTACGCACTGAAACGCAAAATGAATACGTAATATTTTATTTGATAAAAGTGGAGTTGATATTTCCGAACTTCCAAAACATAACGAGTCATAATATCTGGTCGTCCAACAAGTTCAAACCCCTTGCACTTGTATGTGTGGGTGTAGTTGGGAAATACACAAAACGTAACGTCTGCAACACCAACGGCCCAATTGATTGCACTTAATTAAACTGCTATGCAAACATTTCTCAAAAGAAATAGGGGAAATTGTGTGCATCTGGTTCAGACTCTGTCTGAAGGATGTGAAGGCGACTTCTTTCGAGTGAGCTATATTAAACAAACAGACACTTACAGAGATCAACACTGAGTCTCGATAATATATCAATATATAACTTTTGTCTTTCCTTCCCAAAACATTTCAAATTTTCTGCGAACAATAATTAGAAATATTAATCGTTTTTTTCTCTAAGTATTAATATTATTAAGTAAAAATAAACGTTTAAACTTTAGCATTATTACACGAAATATATTATTTGCCACAACGTACTTACATAGAGGCAAATAAGCTTTAAATAGTAAAGATGAAAGGGGGAATTTGAAATAATAGTGTCTATGCACAAACACTGGGAGGAAGGTAATATAAAATAGAAATAACAATATTAGTAAGGTGAGTAATATTTTCTAATACTTTTTTAAAGAATATCAGTGTTTACATAAATGAGTTAGTTAATGCCTTGTGTAAAATCTGACTTTAATTTTTATAAGTAGTAAACTCTTAATTTAATTTCAATTTAAGGGATAATATAAATTGAATTTAAATATTAATTAGTGAATAAACGACGGTAGAAATATTGTACTTTATATGATTCGATGTATTTCGTAAATAAATTAATTTGTCTAAGAATTATTCATAGGAAAACAATATTTAATCCTAAGATATGAGCACTCATTTTCTATGGGTGCTAACCCACAGTTTTTCTAACCTCAACCGCTGCCTCAGAAACGTTCGAGCACACATAAACTCTCTGCTACTATGATGAATATTCGCCATTCCTGTTTTAAATCAAACAAAATAACAAACTAAACGTGCGATACATACACTAGTGAAAAATAATGCGTAATGTTGTATGCACATGTATTCTATATCAGAGAAATAAAGGTAACACTATTTGGGGAGAAGCAAGTACAAAAAGGAGATTAAAGTCCAATGGGAGCATTATGCAAACCATGTAGCCTTTTTTAAGTCGTAGAAATAATGAAAATAACGACTTTATTATATATATATATATATATATATATATATATATATATATATATATATATATATATATATAATAAGGATGGTAGGTTGCTTGAAGCATCGTGTGTAATAAGTATATCGATGAGTATTAGAAGGCTATCACAATGCAAAAAAAAGGCAATATGTCGGCGTTGAGAAGTAAGACAAAAACAAATGATTTGTTTTATATATATATATTTTTAAAAATTAATATTTTTATAGCAAATCTTACTTGATTAGGCAAGACTTTAACAATGTGATGTAATGTGTGTGACATATATACATATACATATATATGTATATATATATATACATATATATACATATGTATATATATATATATATATATATATATATATATATATATATATAGAAAGCAAGGAGTATAAAACTGCTATCACAATGCAAGAAATGGAAATATGTCGGCGCTGAGAGGTAAAACAAAATGTGATTTGTTTTGTATATATATATTTTTTAAATTAATATTTTCTTATAGCAAATCTTACTTGATTAGACAATACTTCCACACTGTGATGTAATGTGTGTGACATATATACATATAAATATATATATATACATATAAATATATAGAGAGAGATAGATATACATATATATATATATATAGAGAGAGATAGAGAGAGAGAGAGAGAGAGGGGGGGTGGGGGAAGCGAGGAGTATTAGAATGCTATAACGGTGCAAAAACTGGAAATATGTCCGTGTTGAGAAGTAAGACAAAAACAAGTGATTTGTTTTTATATATATTCAAAAACAAATTTTTTTATAGCAAATCTTACTTGATTAGGCAAGACTTCAACACTGTGATGTAATGTGTGTGACCGTGTTTCATAATATATTTCAAGGAAAACCTTTTTCTTAAATGATGGATGTTTCAAATCTCAAAAACACGTGCGGAATCGCAATATTGCTTATAACCCAGAAAATATTAATATCCGCAGCAAATGTAATTAAACTATAACTAATTTGTTTTTCTGAATACATTTTTTACTTAACTGATTAAGTGTTATATTTGTTTGAATAAAATAACTTATTTAATTTTTTTTTTGTGGCGGCGGAAGTAGGTATAGGGGTAACAGCTAAGAGCGGTGTTCAATTATTGTTTCTGTAATATTATGTATTTAATATCTAAAACCTGGTATATTCGGAATATTGAATTCTATACTAAGTCTGCTCAGTAAGTCATTGTCGCCTAGCATATGCTCTGTTTCTTTGAGTCGTCTTACTCTCCAACGTTCTACTCTATCTATAATTTTTACTTCATCCCATGAGAGTAGATGCTTTCCCTTTCCCTTCAATATATGGTCAGCCATACGGAAATCCAAGTAGTGTGGGGTTCAAATGTCTTTGAATCCGTTTCTTGGAAAACAGAAAGAATCACGTTTTCTCAAAATGGTCAATTTTATCTGATCCTGCCCCCACGGAATACAGACTTGGGTGGAATCGTCGTCGTTGGATCTTTACACGGATTTGTCTGGATTTACCAATACATTTTCGTTTTTTTGTGACGCCCCTTTAAACTGGAAAATACCCGTTTGAAGTTTAAAACTTTTTTAAAATTTCGAATATTGACAGTCATCATCTGTCAACTTATCCATCATTAACCTCCTCTGATGATAAGATTTTAATCTTTGAAAAGCCTTGCTTAAGGAATGAAAGAGAAGAAAAATAAATATTATTATTCACAAAATGTCCTTGTTCTGAACAACCGAAGATTATGATTTGCTTCCATTTGCAGGTCTAATGATTTTCTTGACTTATAATATTTTTGCTCTATCCAGTATATTGAGCTTTCCTTACCTCACAATAGGCCCAACTCTCTAAAAGTTTACCTTTTAGTTATGAATTCTCATATATATATATATATATATATATATATATATATATATATATATATATATATATATATATAGAGAGAGAGAGAGAGAGAGAGAGAGAGAGATGGGTGTGTGTGTGTGCGTGTTTGTGTGCATGTATGTGTGTATCTATTGGCACACATTGTTATAAGGAAGATAAGGATTTTATGAGAGTTGTTCCCCTTTTTTTGAAAAAAAAAGAAATAATTAAATTTCAATTAAAAAAGAAACGTGACAAAAGACGAGAAAGTCTATAAATTATGAGAAATAAATATTGTGGTAGGGGTCATGTAGAGAGGGAAGATATGTAAATATGTATAGGGTCAAAGATAAATACATAGAAAAGAAATAAAATTAGTAACGGGAAAGAAAAGAAAAGAATAGAGAGTAGAATGAGGGTCCAAAGGAAGACTAATTCAAAACTCAGTGAATACATCGGTGTCTACATATATCTTGTTTTAATGAATAATTGCTTTTGAAAGGTTAGTGGAGTTAAAGTAGAAGCCCATTCTCTGTTTAATCTTATTTGTGGAAAGGGATATGAGTGCAGATTCAATTGGTCAACGTGTTGATTTATTATGTATTATTTTGCATTTTTTGGCATTTTTTTCGTTCGCTCTTGAAAAAGCCCATATAACATTTGGGCGAAACATTGAGCTTTTAAGGTCTTCCGCTTATTCCATTTTAATTTCATACCGTCGGATTATTTGATCCTTTCATATATATATATATATATATATATATATATATATATATATATATATATATATATATATATATATATATATAACAGGGACCCCGTATTTTTTACTTTAAAAAACACCCAACATTATATTAATGAGAATCTTATTGTGCTACACATAACAATACAAACTGATATCATTTAGGGTGAAACACATGAGATATTCCATAGTCATATTCATACGTGTCGGATAACTAGGGGCAACAATACTGCCTGACTTATGACTAGGAACATAAGTATGTGCCTTTTTCTTTAAAAAATACATAGATGAGCAACATGCTATATCTCAAGTATCATTACAGGTAAATTTAGGTAAATAAAACCTAATATAACCTATATATACATATATATGTATACATTTATATTTGTATATATATATATATATATATATATATATATATATAAATGCATATATATATATAAATGCATAACTATATATGTATATATATATATATATATATAGAGAGAGAGAGAGAGATAGATAGATAGATAGATAGATAGATAGATAGATTGATATATGTGTGTGGAAAAAAACACACGAAAAAAAATTTCAATACAGAACAAATCATCAAGAAACAAGGGATTTTACCGGTTTCTTTCGATTCAACAAACGTCTTCAGAAGAAGTGAAGATGTGTAATTGTAGGACAGTAATTAAATATATATGTATATATATATATATATATATATATATATATATATATATATATATATATATATGTATACATTTATACATCTATATAAATGCATATATATATATATATATATATATATATATATATATATATATATATATATATATATATGTATATATGTGTTGAAAAAAACAAACGAAAACACATTTTAATACAGGAAAAAATCATCAAGAAAGAAGCGATTTTCCCGGTTTCTTTCGATTCAACAAGCGTCTTCAGAAGAAGTGAAGATTTTTAATTTATTCGATAACAGTAAAAACATTGAAAAAAAACAACGCACAGAGAGAGGTCATTGGCGCGTGTTTGTTATAAAAAAAACGCGTGTGCAGAGAGACGTTAATTCGGGAAAGAAGAGGGCGTGGAGAAGAAAACAAAACTACACTAATCCATAGATTTGTTTTTCTTTTATTTCTTTTTATTCTTTCTACACCGCTTTGTCTTTTTAACGTCTTTTCCGCCCAAAAGTGTTATTATTCTTTCTGTTTTAAGTAGTAAACGCACGCTAATGATTATCTCTCTGCGTTCTGCTTATTTACCGTTTTCGAAAAATAATAAGTCGTCAATTTTTCTAAGAACAGTCGTTAATCCTAACGAAACCGGTAAATCTCTCGTACCTTGATAAGTTTTTCATGTATTTAAATTTCTTTTCACTAATTGTCTTTTCCTCAGACATCTTGTATTTCACGGCATTTAATTGTTATGTTATATCGTGCAGTCTATCCTTATATGGGTATGTATAGAAATATATATATATATATATATATATATATATATATATTTATATATATATATATATATTAATAGATATTAATATATATATATATAGATATATATTTATATATATATATAAATATATATATATATAAATATATATATATATATATATATATATAGATATATATATATATATAGAGAGAGAAATATAAAAGAAGGTAGAGAGATAAAGATGTACGGATGACAAATCTATTTAATCTCTTACGGTTTAATGCAAGGTGTACTCGATAAAAAAACATGTTTATTTTTCTTTCCTTACGCCTTGCTTTTCAAAGATCAATATCTTATTATTAGAGGAATTACTAAGATGGATAAGTTGGCAGTAGAAAAGCCAATTTTTTTTTTTTAAATATAAAGTAATAGAGAGTAAGTGTATGTGTGTAAAAAAAGTTTATTAGAATATGGAGTCTATCCAGTTGGTGAATTTCCACTGATAAAGTCTCCGGTGTAGTAAGATTTAAAGATGGAAAACATTTTTTTTCAAATTTTCTTTTCAAATTTCGAATTTCAGCTATTCAACTGCCAACTTATACATCTATGTAATTCCTCTGATGCTAAGATTTTAATCTTTATATATGTATATATATATATATATATATATATATATATATATATATATATATATATATATATATATATATATATATATATATATATATATATATATATATATATATATATATTGACTACAGATCAGTGGTGATTTGTGATCAGGGTTCGCGCCCGCCGACCGTTGAGAACTAGCTTCCTGCACTGAAGATTGCGTTAGCATGAAACATCGATGTCTGTAGGTATTAAAATAATAATTATTTATTTATATATATATATATATATATATATATATATATATATATATATATATATATATATATATATATATATATATATATATATATAGATATCAAGGAATCCTCTGAAAATGCGCCCGGATAGGCTTGAAAATGTTTTTGGATACTTACATTTATGGCATATTCTTCAACCAATTACTTACTAAAACAATTACTCTGATTCGGCAAAAGGAAGTAAGCTGTAAAGGCAATAATTAACAGTAATTTTACTTAATCTCGTTACAGCCCTTGCGGTGCTTAGAACAGAAATACGTATTAATGTGCGTAGGCTGTGTTAATATGTATATAAAGTTTAATTATAATGTTCAACACTGTATTGAACATTTAAAAAAAAGAAATATTGGTTTTAAGTTCATGTCATGAGTCTTTGACCATGCTTAATTTATTATATATATATATATATGTATATATATATATGCATAAACATCATTTATTATTATTATATATATATACATAACTTCATATGAACAAACCATATATTTTTATACTTTCCCCTTTTCTACGTTTCTCAAGTTACTCTTTTATATTTCGTCCTCTCTAAATCTTATTTCTGTTTTTCGCTATACTTTCCCCTTCTGTCAACAACTCGTTCTCTTTTTATTCATCTAGCTTCACGAACTGTAACATATCTTCCGATCTCCACTAACTCCCAACCAGTATCTCTCTATTTCTTTTATTTTCCCACTCTGTTATTGTACGAGCTGTCGATTTCTACCCCCCTTTCTTCTGCGCCTGGTTCCTGCACCACCCATTGAGCCGGGGACCAGTCTCTACGGAGGCTGGCGTCTCCGTAATTGCTCCTCGCCCCTAGGCGACACCTCGACAGAATCCAAGCACCACAAGGCAGGATGGAGGACGTGCATTTGCAGATCAAAAGACCTCATTAAAATTTCCGATATTCTACGCTATGCGAGGCGAGTCGGCATGTGCACAAGTCGCAGCGACTTGATTTCCTGATTGAAGAAGACTTAATCGACACTGCCTGACGAACGACGCTACCAAGCCGCAAATGACAGTGATAACACTAACCTCCCCGATCTGCTTTCCCAACATCTACCATAATTCCCAGAAGCATCTTCTTTTTCGTAAATATGTTTGGTCGTACCGACAACAAAATTAAAAGATTATTCAGATTATTTGGATTAGTCTTCTCATCATAGACCCGTGACGCAACGAATAACGTGCTAGGAAACAATCAGTTCAAAGTTATCAGTATTCTTGAGGTTTGCGCTGTAATCCTTAGTACTGTCGATACTAAGCATTACATTAATCGTTACTTATTATGGTTTACCCGGTAATGGCTGACAAATCAAGAACAATATACCCCCGTGGCTTAAATAAAGTGTCCCGTTCGAAATATCTCACAGATTCCCAAGATTGACCATAAGATTGTCGATTTCAACAAGACGTTATAAAGGCCGGAGGTTACATTGACTGAAAGGTTGTGATAAATAACAAACATCCACACATCCACGTTTAATCCGAATGATGTAAATTATCAACTCTTATCTAAAAGATTCTGAAAGTAAGTTGAAGTAGTTGAACGTATACGTCTGGTATTGAATTAGCGGTTTATGAGGATCCTGTTCATACGGTTAATTTAATCATTGTTCATATATACTTATTCGGAAAATACTAACAGATCTTTCAATTCATTTTGTTAATCGGCTTTGATTGGTATATCTTGTCGCGTGCATCGTAAGGCCACACGAAAAAATATTAAACAAACAGCAAATAAAATTCATAATGCATAATGCATAATTCAACAAAGATATTTATTTAAATAAAACGTTCATTCAAAACGTTGGGCGTTGTGGTATCTGTGCGTTCTGGTTGCGTTCGTCATATTATCAAAATGTGTGTGTATGTTTTTAGGAATTGCATTCGTGCTATTATCCGAGTTTCTGTACATATGTCTGCACGTTGCATTTCTGGTAGTATCAGTGTTTGGGTGTATGAGTGTGTGAGTTCCGTTCCTGGTATTATCATAGTTTGGTGCGTGTATTAAATATATCTACCAGAATGTTCGGAGATTATGATATAATAATAATAATAAAACTTATGTCTAGAATATTTATTCTGATATTGATAAAAATCTATTACGTGATTCTGATTCTAGAAAATACTTTGCTGCATTAGGGGCTTATGACTATGGACCAAATTAAATTAAATATGATATATTATTATTCCTAAAAAAACTAAGATACTACAAAGAAAATGACATTTGAGAAATAGATATGAATTGCTGTCCAAAAATTATTATCTAAATCTCACAACGATATATATAAATGATATAAATATTATTTTTTACCAACTTTGCATGAAACTAATTTAAACAAAATATAGACAACATTTGAATGCCTTATGCTGAGCAGCTGTGTGCCAAAATTTATATTTATCAATTAATTATTTATGGGTGAATCCTGTACATACTAATAGATATACACATATATACATACCTCACATTGCATATAAACTTGTGTCATTTAAACACTGAAAGAAAATGCAGTTTAACTTCCCAAGGACATAACTAAATCCGAAATATCGCAGACTTGGCACTTGCATAAGCCGACTTACCGCTGGAAAATCTATAATTACAAAAGGGGATTCAAGTATATACTAGTGAAAGTAAAACAGGAAACCTTAACCTGAATTGTTAAATATTAAACGGGGATCATCAGTTTTTTACTATGTAACTGTTTCGGTGATTTAAAAACAGAACAATTATAAAATGCATTGCTGTACTGATCAAATGACAACTTTCCCAAAAAACAAATGTAGAAACAATTTAGTTTTTATTTCACTAGTATATAAACTGTGTCCATCGCTTTATTGCAGATTACAAAATAATCAATATTTCAGTAAATATAAGTTATAAAAAGCTGAAAATTACACCATCCAAGGACTGTATGAAGGTGAGATAAATCCTAAAATTTCATCAAAATTCATGTTATATTTAAAAAGTTATGTTATTTTTTTAATATTCAAGGAATTTTCATCGTCCATTGCTTTATTACAGGTCTCATAAAATGCCAAAAAAAGGACGTTTAACAGCTACCGAGAAGCAGAGGATTATTGCAGGACTAGCAGAAGGACTCTCGATCATAAATTTAGCCACAGAACTAAAAAGGGATCCCCGAACTTTAGCTACATTCGTCAAGAACCCCAACATCAAGTCCAGGAAAGATAAGGGCACAAGGAGGAACCTTTCTGATCGGGATCTTCGAAAAATTCGTAGAGAGATTGTGCGCAACCCAAACAGCACCAGTGCAACAATTTTTGCGAGGGCTGGAGTCATACCAAGGTCCAGACAAGCCCGATGCAATGTACTGAATGAAATGGCAAGGAACATCAAACCTATTCCAAGGCCTCCATTGAGCCAAACCCACAAAGAAAAACGATTGGCTTGGGCACAAAAATATATGAAAATGGATTGCCAAAATGTTCTGTTTACAGATGAGGCTCGTGCTACCCTTGATGGACCGGACGGATGGGCCAAAGTTTGGAATCCAAATGGAACTCCAACGCCTTATAGATTTCGTCGCCAACAGGGAGGTGGAGGCATAATGTTTTGGGCGGGAATTATTGGGGATAAGCTATGTGGACCATTCCGAGTGCCAGAAGGTGTCAAGCTCACCAGCAATGCCTACACTGCCTTTCTAAATGAGAACTTGTTACCATGGCTAGATGATCTTCCCTTGTCACGTCATTTTAAGATTATTTTTATGCATGACAATGCCCCATCTCATGCTGCTAAGGCAACTACATCCTTCCTTGGATCTCAGGGCTTTGTTGGAGAAACCCTCATGTCCTGGCCACCGTGTTCTCCGGACCTTAACCCCATCGAACACCTATAGTCAATATTGAAACGAGGAGTTTATGAGGGAGGAGAGCAGTTTTCTTCGAAGGATGCCCTTTGGAACAAAATAGTCGACGTTGCCAGAACCATTACTCCATCTCAGATCAAACAATCGACCTCCTCGGTGGACAAAAGGTTGTTTAATGTAATTTCAAAACATGGGGGATATGTGGACAAATAATTCGTTTGTTTGACACTTAGCCCTCGGGATGTGCCTTTGTTTTTGTTAATTTTCCCCAGAAAATGTGTTCAATATAAATTTATGATGCTTTGGTATTGTTTTATTGAGCTAAAACATTATCTTAGAAGACTTGCAATAAAGCGATGGACGGTGAAAATTCCTTGAATATTAAAAAAATAACATAACTTTTTAAATATGACATGAATTTTGATGAAATTTTAGGATTTATCTCACCTTAATACAGTCCTTGGATGGTGTAATTCTCAGCTTTTTATAACTTATATTTACTGAAATATTGATTATTTTCTAATCTGCAATAAAGCGATGGACACAGTTTATATATATATATATATATATATATATATATATATATATATATATATATATATATATATAATAACAACAAGAACAATGGGAAGAAAAACAACTACATGGACGCTTCGGAAGACTAACAAGACAAGAAACCAACGAAAGTAGCTGCGCATTGGTAAGAAAAAGGCACTTGAACAGAGAAACGGAATCTTCACATATGGCTGCACAACACACTGCGATTAGGACAAACAACATTAAAGCTAAACTCGATAAAACCCAGGAAAGTAGTGAATGCAGACTGTGTGAACAAAGAGACGAAATAGTAAATCATATAATGAGTGAATTCAGTAAACTAGCCCAAAATAAATACATGACTGCGTGAGGAAAGCAGTACACTGCGAATTGTGCGATCGATTGAATTTCGAATACTCAGACAAATTGTACAAACACATACCAGCAACAGTACTGGGAAACGAAAAACACAAAATCATCTGGGTTATGGATATAAAAACAGACAGCCTCATACAAGCAAGGAGACTGGATGTTATAATAATCGACGAGAAAGACAAGAAAATACAAAGAGCAGATATTAAAGAAACGGAAAAACGAAGCAAATATACGGAACCAGCCAGAGAACTTCAAGGAATATGGAGCATGGGGAAAGCCAGTATAATACCAATAATCGTAGGAGCACTAGTAGCAGACCTAAAATACCTGGATAAAAGACTGGGAGAAATTTGAATCAAATGGATCGTTGAGACTATACAAAAGAAGGCAATAATCAAAACAGGTGTAATCTTAAATAAAATGGTCGAATACAGAAAGCAACCCGCAGAAGCTGCGAATAGTAACAAGTCACATGGAAGTACAAAAAAAAAGTCACAGGTAAAACACCACCGCATAAAAAAAACTGCAAGAAACATCAGAAGCTGACCCCCCATCCCAAACAAAAAAATGGAGCCGGCCTCGGCTGATACACCCAAAATATTTGTAGAGTGTAAAGGAGAATGTGAAGACGGAGAAGGGACAGCACAAATCAGACCTCCACTGGAAGAGTGCGGAGAATTCTGGAAACTTGAGGAGGCTTATTGCCACGAAAATCCCAGAGAAGCCCAATGGTTCTTACTAGAGACAAATCAATGGTAGGCGGCTGTTGTGATACCGCAAGGTCATTTCCGGTGGTTATCAAACAGAGGTGGAGAGTACTGGAATCTGGTAAGGCTTGTTGTCACTCAGACCCCAGGGAACACCACCGGTGTGATAACTCCTGGTGAATAGACATAATCATGAAATATTACGCTTATAACTACAATGTTATATGGTAATTTGCATATCAAATGATAATACTAATTATAATAATAACACTATTAAAACACTACACTTAAAAAACATTCTGCGATATGGTAGCTAGCATATACATTTATATAGGAATGAAAGATGCATAAAAACAAAACAAAGCTTAAGTATATTTGGTACTAGATAGGCTCAGAGATAACAGGAAGAAATCTAACTATACATATATAAATAACCAATATATATATATATATATATATATATATATATATATATATATATATATATATGTGTGTGTGTGTGTGTGTGTGTGTGCTTAGGCAGCAAGTCATTATCCAAGAAAGCGTCTTCGTGAAGTTCTCAAACCGTTGAGCTATCCTTCTAGTTTCGGGTGGAAATCCGTAAGGTATTTCTCCGATTGTTCTTAATTCAGCCATTTTTCCCCGAGCGCTTTCGACTTTCTTAGACGTCTTTAAGATTCGTATTTTTAATAAGAAACACACACACGATAGAATGAAATGAACTGAACAACACACCCTTTCTTCTTTTTCATTTGCCCTTAACGATACTTATTAAACATTAACTCCAGTCTTCTTATTTAAAACAAAAAAGAAAAAGATAGGTATTTATGTAAAACGGAGGTAACGTTAAAAATACAACTATAGATAGATCTCTATTTCTATCTCTCTTAATATATACACATACATATAAATATACGCATACACATACATATGTATATACACCTATATATATATATATATATATATACAAATATATACATATATACATATATATATATATACATAAATATATATTTATATACATAACAATACACATATATATATACATACACATATATATATACATATATATATATACATATATATACATATATATATATGCATATATGTACATATATATATATATATATAAATACATATATACATATAAATATATATGTATATACATATACATATATATAAATATATATATATATACATATAAATATATGTGTGTATATATATATATATTTATATATACCAATACATATACATATGTTTATATACACATATATATGTATTTACATATATACCAATATATACATATATTTATATACATATATATATATATATGCATATATATATATGCATATGTATATATATATTTTCATTTTCCCATATATATATATATATATATATATACTTATATATACACATATATACACATATATACATATATATACATATATAAATATATACATATATACATATACATATATATATATATACATAAACATATATATATACATATACATATATACATACATATTCATATATATATACATATGCATATATATATATATGCATATATATATATATAGAGAGAGAGATATATATACATATATGTGCACATACATGTACATATATATACATATATATGTATGTATATATATATATATTTATATACATATACATATATATGCACATACATATACATGTACATATATATACATATGAATATAAATATACATATATATGCACATACATACACATATACATATATAGGCACATACATACACATACACATATACATATATATATATATATATATATATATACATATATATATATATATATATATATATATATATATATATATATATATATATATATATATATATGCATATATTTCTTTGGAATATTGTACTAACTTAAACTCCATATATTAGAAGCCCGATATATAAAAACAAAAAAAAATCGTAATTAACAGAATTAACTTTAATACTAGTAATTGTATAGTAAAACGTCTATTATGCTAACTATAATTTCGTACTTTTTACATACTTCCCGCCTAAACCATTTATAATAGTTTGTCTTATTATGCTCATTCGCCTGAAGCTTGACCCGGATGGGTCTAGATGTACTTGGAACACAAATCCAAACTATGGAAGATTCATCGGCCAATTCCCACCTCGGAAACTAAGATTCCGATTCTGACTATGGAAAGGATCTACGAGAGGATGTCCAAACATAAATTGTCTGTTATATTAAACAATACTTGCTATATAAATATACGCACACCATATATATATATATATATATATATATATATATATATATATATATGCATATGTATTATCACACACATATATATATATATATATATATATATATATATATATATATATATACATACATATATATACCAACATATATATACCTACATATATATACATATATATCTATACATTCATATATATATGGGTGGGCAAAAATAAGGGTCCTATTTTTAAAAATTCATAACTTTTTTACTTATTGATTTTTTTTTTTTGAGAATAAGTAAAGGACCCCTTCCGAAGCAAGCATGAGCCGTATTAGCCCTAAGGAACGTACCCTCATTTAGAAAACATTATTTTTGCTTAAAAAACTCAAAACAGTGTAAAAAACAATACTTTAGTTTTTGTAAGTTTTAAGAAGTGTTTTTCGGCTAAAATTTGTTTTGTTTATTTCAAAAAATCTCGGAAGGGTCAGTCTACACACACATAAAGTTTGGTGAGTTTAACTTTTATTTTGTGGAAGTTATTCAAATTCAAGTTATTCAAATTTAAAGATAGGACCCTTATTTTGGCCCACCCTGTATATATATATATATATATATATATATTTATATGTATGTATATGTATGTGTATGTATATGTATACATATATACACATATATACATATATACATATAAATATATATATATATATATATATATATATATATATATATATATATGTATATATATATATATATATATATATGTATACATATATATACATACATATATATGATGGACTCTCCCGTCGATTTCGACGTATCAGTGTCCCGCGTGTAATTGTGAAAGAAAGGATTGCGCAATCGTTAACAACACCTCTCATGAGTCGGCACTGCTTGATTCCAATGCCGGGATAAGCACCTGATATTCTCAAATGGTCACCTATATATATATATATATATATATATATATATATATATATATATATATATATTTATCAATATATATATATATATATATATATATATCAATATATATATATATATATATATATATATATATCAATATATATATATATCAATATATATATATATATCAATATATATATATCAATATATATATATATAACAATATGTATATATATATATATATATATATATATATATATATATATATATATATATATATATACATACATACGGGTTCGTGCCCTCCGACCGGCAAGAAGTAACACCCCCTACACTGAATATTGCATAAGCATGAAACATGGATGTCTCGAGGTAATAATAATAATCAAAATAAAATTAAATTACAAGGACTGGTGCCTCTTTTACAATGTAATAATAAGCCATCATCATTTGGCATAAATGCGATGTTCCAACCACTTTGTTATAAAACACTGTTCGACCGCCTACTATGTCCGTTCGCTTAGTTTGTGTCTATAGAGTGTAAGTTCATTTAAGTTCCATGCATCGTGGTGGTGGCCGAAAGGTAGAATATCGGACTACGAATCAGTGGTGACATCAACTCCGGGTTCGTGCGCTCCGACCAGCCAGAGTTAACATATCCCACACTGAAGATTGCATGAGCATGGAACATCGATGTATTTAGGTAATACTAATTAATATTTATTAAATTTGAGGTAGTGAAACATAATTCCTCTCTTAATTTAACACGTTATTCATTTGTAAAAAACTTACTCAGATCACCTTAAAAATAAGTAACTGTAAAGTTTTATATTTATTGATTTTAATAGTTATGTCATTTGTACTTTTTAGTTTGGTAATTCTGAGTTGATAACGTGTTCAATATAGAGAGTAATCTTGTCCAACTCCATAAAATAAAGCTGCACCGATTATATGCTGGCTTTTAACAGGCGCGCGATCGCTATATCTGTGTCTATAACTGGTTTTGAAGAGGTATTACTAAATGATGTTAGTATGAATGACAATCGTTATATTTATTATTGAGCAATATATATATAAACACATTAAATCTTCTCTGGATGTTTACGCTGTGGAAGTAAAATTTACATTGATTATATATATATATATATATATATATATATATATATAAGTATGATGGTGAGAATTCCTAGGCAGGAGCAATGCAAAGTTTAACACCAGCAAGGGGAATATGGGATGAAGACAAATAAATGACAGGAAACGGTATAAGTGTCTCAATCTTGGATCAATTTCATTATGTTTAAAAATATAAAAAAATATTAAGACAGTAACGTGCATGAAGAAAATATGTGTAGGGGAAGATGGGTGTGGATTAAGGAGGGTAATATAGAGAAAAGGGTGCCTACCTGGATGAAAGTCCATAAGGGAATCCATAAAAATGAGCAAAATAAGAGCGTGTAGAGGCGGTTAGGAAGATAGATGGTTGTGATCATTGGAATAAGGTAGAGACCAAAGAACAAGGAGCATAAACACATTAATTATTGCTCCGCGTCTGAACAACTTCTACAACTTTCTATTCACAGACTAAGCCATCCACATGAATAGCATTATTAAATAGTTTCCATATACTTACACTTAGCTAGTTTCGTTCACTATACAATAATATATTAAATAACCTTGTAATTAAATGTTGTTTTTAATTATATATAAATCATTTACACGTCCTTTCTCTTTTAACAAATTTATGTTCCCACACTCTAGGTCCTTAAGTGAAATGGAATAAGGAGAAAGAATCTGACATTGCATTAATTAGCGTTACTTAACTATCTCATTTTGGCCGTCACTAACTCAACTCATCTTCGAGTTGATCTCTTAACCATTCTTTTTATTCCTTCTTTAATCATTATTTTGACTTCGCTTCACCTTCTCGTCATCTGTTGATTCGAACCTATACTTACAATAGCAACACTTAAACCTCAATATTAAATAATATAAAAAAATAAATGAAATAAAAACAATTTTTTAAATAAAATATTAATATTTTAAAGATTAACTAAATGTATTAATCTTGATAATTTATAACATACCTTAACATCTGCATTTAATTTTTGATTTCTTTCCCTGTCACATTTTTCCGCGAGCCTTCTCTTTTATTCTGCGAATCGAATGTTTTGAATAGCGGCGTTCATCTTGGGTTTCTTCACTGACCCGTCCGGTCCGATTTTTTTTTTAAAGAAATGGTGTTACGCTCGAAATTATTAAAGTACACCATTCCGGACATTTAACTATTTAGCAGTACGCCACCAATTTTAAAATTTACTGTCTTTATATTTTTTTAAAATATACATAAATTGATCTGAGATTGACACACTTATACCGTGTCCTGTCATTTATTTTTTGTATATCCTATAGTCAACCTTCCAGTTTTCAACATTTCATTGGTCTTGCCTTTGAAATAATCACCTTCATGCTTACTTGTCTACCAGCAATGCTTCAAGCAAACTTCCATTTCATCAGATATATATATATATATATATATATATATATATATATATATATATATATATATATATAATGAATTATAAATAATTATTTTGTAAGTTAACCCCCCTATACACATGTGTTTCATGCCAAACCTGCAATCATAAGTATGTGAGAATACAATCCCTGTCAGCCACACAGTCTGAACCCCGAAAAAAATCATATTTAACTCAGTAGTCGAAGCGCGTACCGATATGCTCACCACGCATTGTCTACAAATGGGAGAGTATATTAACGTCTTAATGGAGCATTCGGCGGTCATAAGCAGGCTGTAGCGAGCACTCAATAGGCGTGTCCAAAGTGTGGTATTTTGCAAAAAATAATGACATGTTGTCAAATTACTAAAATGCTCAATTTAGCGAGAGCTTTCAGTAATCATTTATAATTTTTTTTTTAATTAACACATATACACATGTGTTTCATGCCGAACCTGCAGTCACTAGTATGCGAAAAGAAAACCCCGGTCGGTTATATAAGTAGATAGAGAGAGAGAGAGGGGGTAGATATCTATATATATATATATATATATATATACATATATATATATATATATATATATATATAGAGAGAGAGAGAGAGAGAGAGAGAGAGAGCGAGAGAGAGATAGTGTGTAAGGTTGTATATAAAAAGAAATCAAATAATGTGCTCGATCATATAAGAGAGCTAAGATAATTTATTTTGATACTGTATATTACATATTTCAGCAATGTAACGCGGTTTCATCCAAAAGGGCAGATTTACAAAACGCCCCCCCCCCTTACTAAAGATGTCTAAATCTGCCCTTTTGGATGAAACCGCGGTACATTGCTGAAATATGTAATATACAGTATCTAAATAAATTATATATATATATATATATATATATATATATATATATATATATATATATATATATATATATAGTCGAGCCTGGCCAGTACTAAATGGGTGACCATTTGGGAATACCAGGTGCTGTATGTGCTCTCTGTTTATCTCGGCATTGTTGCAGTCGTCTGTATTACTATTTTCAATTGGAATCAAGCAATGCCGACTCAGGAGAGCGGTTGTTGAGGATTGCGCAACCCTTGTAATTACAAATTCACGCGCGGGTAGCCCCTGGTGGGGCACTCATACGTCGAAATCGACGTGAGAGGCCATCGTATATATATATAAATATATATATATATTTATATCTATTTATATATATATATATATATATATATATATATTTATCTATCTATGTATTAATCTATATATTTATATATATATATATATATATATATATATATATATTGTAAGGAGAATAAACACGTATTTTATAGTATATGCATGCAATTATCTATTAAATACGGATGTGTGAGTGTGTTGGGTCTTTTTGCGCACGCACTTGTGATTATAAGTACGCTGAATGGCGTCCTTGCTTTTTACGCGTTTCGCCTGGGGCGTGCTTTCTGAAGGGCCTCTTCACTTTTAAGGAGGGGAAACCATCTCAACATTGTTGACTGAAGGACTCTTGTTTTACCTCTCCTCGAACAATCACAATTCGTACGTACGCGATGGCGTTCGCGTGGAACGCTGGCACGCATGCACAGACGGAAACACACATCCGGCCTGTTTTCTACTATGGTATGACAAATTACGTATAAATTACACTGTTTAGCAAATAATTGAAGGTAATATAAACTTAATCTGGGTTGCGAATGTAAGCTACAACAGATATCTATAGTCATATCACTATAATCTTAATTGATGCATGTATGACTATGAATAAGACTGGTATCACAGAAAACATTAAAGTAATCCTTAAAATTATGTTTGTAATTCTAATTATATTCATCAACTGTAATATTTCAGATGCACATCTTCATCTCTATAATAAAGACCAACGAGTATCAATTTAAATATTTTACACAATAAACACAATATATTCATCTTGTTGCACAAATGTTAGTCAGTAAAAAACGGAATCATTTTAAGTGTTGAAAAAAGGGGTAGAAAGCAAATAGCGTGTGAGACAACCATCATTGTCTGAGACCAAATCAGAAAATATACTCTCCATTCAAAATAAAAAGTAAACGGTAGGTTTTTTTTCTTTAATTCATCAAATATTATAATGATAATTTATGTATATAAAAGTTAATTAGTGACATAATTCTACGATTGTATATGACTATTAGTGTGAAAACTGGCAGATAATTTTTTCTCTCATTTTCGACGGAGTCTGCGCACCAGTTTTTTTACAAAAAATAAAATACGAAATGTTAAGAAAAATTATAAAATTTGATGGTCTTACAATTCTTTTAATGTTGCTTACAAATAATATATCAACGTTTCTCACCACGACTAATTATCTAAATTGATAAATGCAATTGCTTTTACATTTAGTCAAACACGCGACTGTTACTTAAAAAGGTAAAACAACGTATTTAAATATATTGTATATATAATCCAGACTAAAGACGCTAAAGCGTTGTTTGAATGCTTAATTTACAAAACTATTTACAACAGTCTATAATAAAGTAAGGTTTGCTGTTATATATTTGTAATGTAACTACCCTATGTCTTCTAGATATATGTAATAGGTTCGTAGATATTAGCAGTTATGTGTTAACACACTTTATATATGTATATTACTATAACCTTTGTTGGGATATTTATGTATCAATCTTCAAGTGAGGTAATTTTCATTAAACTAACATCGCTCACTAGAAATATGTATCGACCAGGCATAGTAAGAAAGAGTTTATAGAGAGATGGGGGGGTTGACCTACGTCTTTATATAAATATATATATATATATATATATATATATATCACTGTCGTTACCGAGGCGACATTTTCTTTTTTTATTGTTTTGACATTCATTGATTAATTTTTTTTTTAATCTTGTGGACGAACGGTCAGCAAGTGTTTTTAAATGTTCCATTCCCAGTGTTTTACTTAAAGGGGCTCCTGTTTCTAATTTGTAACTTCACTCACGCACATCATCTTTCACGCGATTGCTTTCTTCTTTCTTTTAATATATAAACATTCTGATTTAAAATATAAATACATTTGTATAAAAAGTACTAACATTTTAATATATATCTATTTATATGAATTAATGTTGGTCTTCTTATGTATTTAGTTACACATGATACATGATACATTTATTTTCTTAGTTTTGGAATTGAGCTATGTTTGAAAAAATATCCATTTGAATTGTTCTGAATTAAACATAATTTAAACTTTACTAGTTACACATCTCTTAGTAAATGTCTATATATATATATATATACACACAAATATATACAAATATATATATATATATATATATATATATACATCTATGTTATCTTTAACCTCTCTAGCTGTTATCTCACTCTCCTTTCCGTATCTCTCTCTTTATTTTTCTTGGCAATTACGGTCGGAAATAATAAAGACATGAATGACTAGAAGAGTAACATAGTTCATTATAGACAATATGGTTAACACTACAAGAACTATTAAGATTTTACCTGTAACTGAAAGAGAACGAGATAGAGGGTGAAGAGAGTGGGGAGGGGGTTAGTGAACAGAAAGCGAATACTTTGTGATTATGCATTTTTATTTGTGTATATTTTACTGGCTTTGCCAACTCACGTTTTCTTCATACAAACAATCTAACCCTGTCAAAATGAGTGGCCTAACGGGTCACATTTTTTTGTAGTTCACATACGCACATGTCGTTTGTTTTCTTCTTTGCATTTTAGTTCGGTAAGTTTTGAGAAATAAATAATCTGCTCCTTGGTGAACACTTGATTTCCTGATGAGATACATAGATATCCGAGTTTTCTATTAATATTCTCATCTACCTCTCAAACGTTTACTTTTTAAAGCAGTGAAGAACACTTATATTCTTTTTAGAAATTAACCAGATAAGTATGTTATAAGTTATCTTTACTACAGTATTTTGTTATATTGCTGAATTCCAGGACAGGAATTAATCTGGTCTGGTGGAGTATCCAGCTTAGTGCGGTTACTTAACTTCGCTAGAAGGTGAACCATTCCTCGGATGAACCAGTGTGTAAGCATGCTGAGTATACCTTATTTAGGCTTCAAATACTATGTTAGTTTAATTATTCTATTAGGGTTAACTTGTAGGATGAATTATAATCATGTTAGATTGTCCTGGCAGGGAAACCAAACAAATGTGACTATAGTATCTATTTATAATTTAAACTATGTGTATCTGCACATGTGCTAGTTAAAACACCATAAATAACAGCCAAACACAAAGCTCACTCATATATCTATATTTTAATGATGTTAACTATCCAAACTAATCATAATAACAAAGACCCAGTAGAAAGCTTTGTCAACTAATGCGTATGCACAATACACTGCAACTAACTAATAGTAGTGACTGCCTATATGTAGACGAAGAAAAGGGGTGATATATGACTGTTAATTAATGAATAATTAGTAAACGATGCACTAAAACGACTAGGGAAATACATGATACACACTTTTGAGAGGCCAATTATCGCCAACAAAAGAAACGCTAATGTGGAACATTTGAAAAGCAGCTAAAACAGTTGAGAAGAGAAAATGCGAAAAGAAGACAACCAAAGAGAAAACAGACATTACTACGGAAAGTTCACTGCAAAAGTAGGAAAATAAGTCGCTATTAACATGAACTCAAAAAGAACAAACAACCGGATGTTAAAATATACGAAACTCGGAAGAAAAGCTAATGTAGCCTCTGCTTACAAAGAGACGAAGCTATGAAACGCATTATAGGTGAATACTTCCAGCTAGCAAAAAGAGAATAACAAGTGTAATTAGTTGGATTGGAAAGATTGTTCAATGTGAAATCTTCAAACGAATTTACTTTAAACATATACACAAAGTCTATAGACACAAACGGAATCATTATTGGAAAACAAGAGCCATGGAAATAACATTGAAATGGAAATAAACAAACGCATCCAAGTCAGAAGACCGGACATAATCGTTCACAAGATGCGGAACACACACCAAATTGCTGATTTCGCAGCAGATCACAAACTGAAAGAAAACAGAGCTTCCCAGAGAGTTTAAAGGAATATAGAGCATAACAACTACCATAATACAAATAAGTGTGGGTGCACAAGGAACAGTTCCGAAAGCATGAGTGGAAAAAGGCTGGTATAATTTAGCAAGATTGACATGATATAAGATAGAAACAAAAATGAAAACAGCCGAAATAAAGAGAAATATCCTTGAGTAGGGAAACCAACCCACTTAGCTGCGTGAAGCTGACCAACAACGGGTAAGTTTAGATAAAATAGTACTTCTTAAACACATAATAAGAGGGGCCGAAAGTAACTGATGAAGCCAGGCTTATTATGTTAGAAATCATCTTGGGCATTTCAGCTCTGTAATGGGCTGAATATTTACGATTAGCTTCGTCAAACATTGCAACTTGTTTAAGGGAAAAATATTACCCCGTATTTTTTTTGTCCTGTTCGATTTTTGTGGATTTTTTTTATTTCTTGTTTTATTTTGCTAATACTGAGTACTACTTTTTTTTTGTTTTCTCTTGCAAATAATGTTTTTATTTTTTGTTTTATTTCTTCGGATTAGTCCACAGTGTGAATTACCTGCTGCTCTTTGATATGCTTTTCTCGGAACGGGTGATTTTATTACTTGCTTGTTAATTGATATTTCCAGAATAAAATGAAAAAAAAAAAGAAATTGCAATATATTTCACATCTATTTTTGTAAATACTGTTTTATTTTATTCTTTTTTAATAATTATTTGCAAAATAAAAAGAAAATGTGTCATATATTTCATTTCCATTCATAAAAAAACACTGTTTTATAGTTTTGTTTGTTTCTACAAAAGCAGAAAACAAATTAGTATTTAGAAACAAACCCGGAAATACATATACTTCAGCGTATTATTTTTGCAGTCGCACCGGTTGCAATGTGAGACGGAACGAATCACAAACGTGTGTCAGCTATTTCAAAGCTGACATAATCAAGATAACCGAACTATTCTTTAATCTGACACCTACTCCCTCAGCCGCAATAAGCAAGAAATCACACAGTAACACCAACATCGGTGTATTTATTTATTTATTTATTTGTTTGTTTGTTTGTTATGCCTTCTTGGAATCTCCTCTTTAACTATCTTCTCAATTCAACTGTTAAAAAAATTAAACTCTTAGTACAGTATCGATATGCAGATCATATTATGTTAAATATTTAATTTGATAACTCCCAAAAGTGCCCCTCTCAATTTCTTCCCCCTACCACTTTCTCTGAATTCATCCCACCTCATCTTAAACTGATCAACCCTATTGCTGTTCTTAATCTGATCTGGCAACTTATTCCAAAAACATATTACTCTGTGAGCAAAAAAACTTAACTGGTTAACAGATCTACTTTTTTGAAAACTACCTTGACAATAACCTTCCAGATCTAGGAGAAATACTAAAAAATGCCTACCATAGTTAGAAGTGCCATTTATTATCATGAAAATCTCAATCATATCAACCCTCATTCTTCTCTCCAGCAAAGTAGTCAATCCCATTTGTCCCTGTAACTGCACTCCTTTACTTATTAGTTTAGTCACTCTTCTTTGTATGCCTTCCAGTTTCAATATTACATTCCAGTTTCCATATGTAGTCGTTGGAGGCCAGGCCTAGGTGCAGTATTCTATATGAGGTCTTATTAGAGCTTTATATATCCTTAACACATTTGTCTCCCTCGAAATAATATTCCTAACCATCCACCCGATCATTCTATTTGCCACAGAAAGTGTCCGTAAAGGAAGTTAGAGGATTGATATAAAAAACAATACCTTGATTGAGAGAGTAAGTGAACACTGTATCTATTACGTTTATTAATAAAGGAGTTCATATTCTGTTTGGTTTTGTGTTTATTCAGGTTTACGGCATATCCACCCTTGTCGGGATATTTTATACGGAATTGAGTCGTGGTAAAAATTGTTAGACTTCAAGTTATTGCCATCTTGAAATATTTAATAATTGTGTAAATTGCATTTTGATTTGATTAATTTGATTTATTCTCTGATAACATATTATTATTTTTTATACTAATGCTACACGATTTATCAAAGCCAAAGGCCACTCGAGGATATGGTTTAATGAGATATTCAGTTGAATTATGAAATAGCACTGTGAAAGTATTGAACACTTTGATTAATTCACAGGATGACTCGACAGATATGTGTTCACCTTGACTTGAAAACAATCATGCTTTAGTATGTAAGGAGCCATTCTAGGGGTAACGTGTTCCCCATCTGTGAAGTTCTATGAAAAGAATTATGTTCATCCAAACTACTTGAGGTACACAGAGAAAGAACTGAGTTTTATTTGCTGTGTTAAGAGTAAGATAAGTTTTTTTCACACAAGGTCTTCTGCAGATTTATATTATTTTATTAAAAGGTTTTGTTCTTATTTAGATTAATGCACAAGTGAAATATGGCAATTCAAACTAAAATAACCGGGAAACTATTGGATATACTTACTTATCAGGCAAGAGTATGTGTGTACACGAAAAAATACGGAATAATATCGAGTTGAATTTTA